>CM053774.1:123975405-124022240 GCA_028658325.1 Potorous gilbertii | reverse complement strand
TGCTACTAGGAAATAAGAAATACAGGTAATGGGGAATCGAAAGTTATCTGGCCCTGCAGCACAAAAGAGAAGATGGGGTAAGGGAAGGAAGGGATGATAGAAGAGAGGGCAGATTGGTGATATGGGTAATTAGAATGACCAGTGTATTGGGGAGGGGGGAGGGCACAAATGGGGAGAAAAGTTTGGAAAATCTTGTGAAAATGAATGTAAAAAGTTAAATAAATTTATTTAAAATAAAAAAAAATCAAAAAAAATAAATAAAATTCAATTTTTCTCTTGGAATTATGCATAACGCAATCTTTTGGGCTATCAGCCCAAGCAGGCAAAGTTAGTGGTGTGACTTAGTGAGAAAATATAGGTAAAAATAAATAATATAAAGATAAATTTCATGCAGGAATTTCTGCAGTCAGTATTAATGAACCCATAATTAGATATATCCACAAAAAGGAGGAAAGTGTTTTTGGTGCTTCAGATTTCATGTGTTATGAAAGGGAATATTGTCTGAAAAAATTTTTAATTAAGATGTTAGCACAAAAGGATGCAGAATTTTAGGAAATTACTAATGAGAAAAATGTTTTTCATGTTATGAATTTTGTACCATGTCATACATTTTATGGGTTGTTTCATAGTTAATGTGTTAGGTAGAGTGAATATTATTAGAATTAATGTTTTGCTACAAATAATTGTATGCAGAAAAAATGTATTTTAATAATTTCTAGTGAAAGATTACAATTTTAGGTCATTGTGGGGATCTACTCCATATTTTCCATAAATTCAAAGTATCAACATTTCTGTCTAACTTTCATGCCATTTTCTAGGTACGTTACCCCCATGAAAGTTGAGAATTGACTATATGTGTATACACACACACTCACACACACACTCATGCACATACTATTGCACATACATACAATCAATCCTCAATGTTATGTGTGTATAACTATGTAAGTGTGTATAACTCAATATCTGATGCTTAATTCCTTTTTTGAGGTCTTTGCTTGGAGAACACGGGGGTAAAAAGCTATTATTTGGTTTTCTCATCAGTCATATGGCAAAAAATTGCCTAGGTATACACTTTGGCAACTTTGCCCCTTACATAATTGCAAGTTATTTTCTAAAATGATCAGACAAATTCTTAGTTCCAGCAACTGTAACCCTTCCGTACCAGCTACTTTTGCCTTCTGTCATATTTCCAAAGTCCGGGTTTATTGGATTTCACGAAATGAAGGATGGAACATTCCTAAACTATGGCAATCATTTTTGAAGACACTAATGTGGATAAGTACTGCATCTTGAGTTTTAGAAATATTTTCAATCAGAGTCTGATTTGGCTTGTAGAATATAAGGCAAGCAGTTGCCTTATAAATATCAGACTTGGACATTTTGCACAATTTGGCATCATTTCTACTTTGTCTTCATTACTACATCAGGGGCCTATAAACGTCCCACATTACACCAAGTATATGAGATAGGGAGCAGAGAAGTCTGGAAGTGATTGAGAAGTGAAGAAGCAGTGTCTAGTGTATTGACATATACACCCTGATGTAGTGCTCTAAGATTTATGATCAAATCATGCCTGAACAATGCTGGACGAGTGCAGGATCTGTAAAATGGGGGTGGGAGAACCAGATGCTGCATGCATGTGCTCTGGGAAGGAACACTGTGATAGATATTGTGGGTATTATATTTCCAAACATTCCTTCTGGAAATTCTTGTATCACAAGAGCTCGTATTAATCCACTGACAACTTTCTAGCTTCTTTGGGATCACACTTCTGCTTTTCCTTCTGGCATAACTCTGCCTATACCAAGAGAGTTTTCTAAAAACGAACCAGGTATTATTAGTCTTTCTTTTGAAACTTAATATTTATTACGATACTTCAAGAGCCTGAAATTTCAACCATGTGGGCCCTTGCTTTATGATGAAGGTCACAAATTTTTAGTGCCCTAGTAAAAGATTTTCAAGAGTTGCTAAAGCTGAAAACTCATCCCTTGGCAACCACCCTGGTGATAAGCCTCTCTGAATGTGACTTGGCTGGTCTTTGGATTTCAAATATAGTCCATTTTGGTGCCCCAAGTCAAAAGTCTCTCCAACTTGATTAGAGCCTGTCAGACCTTGCCTTCCACTGGCTTCAACAACTTAATATTATCTCCATTCTATAATGGGTCTTTAAAATAGGACCTAAGTAAAGACAAGGGATATCTGTTGAAATGTAGTTTCCAGTTTTAGTTTTTCCAAGTGCGCTTTGAAGGTAGTGAAAAGAACCTTCTGTGAATTTCTTAGGTAACAGCTGGATCTGTTTCTTCACACAGTAGCATGGGGATTCTTGATACAGAACTTTCTGGAAGCACTGAAAGCCATTGGGCTAATATGTTGAAATCTGGAACTATTCATGTACTCTTTAGAGATTGAGTCATGGTGATGGATGTCACTTCCAATCATTCTTTCTTTTGTCTAAATAGGTGCTAGTTGGTAGGGCCCAGCCAGCTGTGCTTTAACATTGCCTGGGTAAGAGCTCTTCGCCGAGCTAAACCAGATTTCATTTTCCTCGGCAAATTTTTTCCTTCAGTGTTTCCTATAGCCAATAAAATACAAATAAGTAACAAAAATTTAACTCAAAGAACATGGAATGGGTTCTGATAAGCATTCTGAGAATGGATGGGCAATTGTCAATGAACACTATAATGAAGGAAATGAATAAGGACAAATCTCAATAAACCATGCAGAAAGGCAGAAAATCAAGTCATAAAACAACAATATAACAAGTATAAATATTTTGCACGAATTGGATTTGATGAAGCAATAGCACAAATCAATATCAGGAATAGACTGTTTCAATAGGATATCTATGATTTTAAACATTCAAAAAAAGAGGGGAAATCAGTGAAATACCCAGAAGTCAAACAGTTCATGACAACAAACATCTGGCTATTTGGAAACAACAGGATGATTGACTTATTGATATTTTTTTTGTTTTTGTGTTTGGCATCATACAAATTGGATGTTAATTTAATCTGATTATATCAAGAGAACAGATTCTTTTTTCCTTTTGTTGATTTAAAGCTGAGAAATTCCTCATTTACATCATTCACGTGACTAGATTTGGTTTGGTTATATGTATCCCAATGCATTGTCAGCACTTATCAAGTTCAATAGTTAATTTTTTCTTCAGCTCTCCATTTAGCTTAGCCTATGTAGACACCATTAGAAGTTATGGAAGGAATTTCAGAAGAGAACTGAATTATTTCCCAAGAAACCACTTGGGTCATGTTGCCAATACAAATCTTAATATGTCCTATCTTGTAAGTGGAGAACTTTCTGAACCCCATAAGGGTTTCTTTTTAGTTTCCAAAAAACCAAAGTAGGCTGTCTGTGGAGTGACACATTTGGTTGTTGGGCTTTTTTGTCCACAGTGAAACTTTATAAATCCCCAAAATACATCCATTTGGCCTCTAACTGTAGTTGTCATTTACAACAACACCATATCTTAACACAATATACTTTATGTGGGACCATAGAAGGAAAAACACATTTTGAGTAGGGACCTAGTCAGAATATTGAATTGTGTTTTGGGATGTTTGGGCAAGGACATTCCCAGTTCTCTAAAGAACTATGAAGAACTAATCTATGATCTGCTATCATTTTGCCTTTTCAAAATATAGCTCACTGGATGCTGTAGATGGTACATTTCTAGGACTTTTTTTTGTTCAGTAGAAAATTCTGTTTCCTCAGTTAAACTTTTCCTTTGTTACAAAATAGCATCTTTACAATTTTACCTGAACACAAAATTCTCCAGAAACACGACAGGTAGATGGGTGAAAAACAAATAGGATGGCCTTGAAAAGAGTCAATTCCTCCTATAAAAACCCTTTCTCTGCTGGTGATCTGGACCAAATTATGTGGAGTGCAAAATATCATGAACAAGTAAAATGAACAAAGCATAGTATCTGGTTGAGATAAAAAGTTCTTTTTGAATATTGTTTGTAACTTCAAATCCTTGTTCACTTGTTGGATGGGTTCCATTAAACACAGCCGGCAGTGATCTAAAGTGTGGAGGACATGACTCTGCTGAAAGAGACATAGAGACATGTAAATACATAGTTTTCACATACAGTATACAAACTTCTGTGAAGGACAATTGGATAATGAAGCCAAGAAATCAAAAACTTGGCCAGCATACAATGGTTAACAACAGCTTCATTACTCTACAATCATAATGGAAGTTTCATTCATCTGTTGCCTTTTTCTAATTAAAAACAAGCTGGCAGAGGAGCATTTGAGTTCAGTATACCTGATTATTTTACTCTAACCACACTGCCAACTTCCAACTTGTGAATAACTTCTTTTAAAAAAAGAAATGTGCAAACAGAGCTCTTTGATTCAGTCAGCTTGCCAGCTGTTTGCTTTCCCTTTTGAATCAGATTCTGCTGAAGTCACATTGTTGATCTGGTTCCCATGTGCCCACTTAACCAGCAATGGAGAGACAAAAATGTGTAGATATCAAGAATCTCCAATTGCTTGGTCGAGAAGGAACAAAGTTATTCTTTGGTCTGATTTTTCTTTTTGATGATACAAGATATGGTAAAATTAATTAATTAATATTTTGATCCTTAGGAAAAAGGAACTATTTAGACTCCTATACTTTTTTATGTTGATACCATGTGGGTCTGTGATCTTATTGGTATAAGGGGCTCAGTTCACTAGTGTAGATTGCAGGAATGTACTGGCAAATGTTTAACAATTGGCTCTCTGAAAAAAAAATACCTGCATAACACACTCCAGTTTAAATTTCATTAGTAGTACTTAGTTAAATCTAGACAAAACAATAAATTGAGCATTTAAATTATAGCATTTGCTGGATCCAGAAGTAGAAATGCTCACATGGAAAATGAAGTCAGTTTCGACAGTTGAAGCTGGCTCCAACACATCCTTCATTGTGGCCCACCTATGCCTTCTCCACCTAGGTTGTTCACATTCTTGTCCATTTTTTTCAGTCCTCCATAGATGACTTTCTCCATGCACTGGAATCCTTCCTGAGGCTCTAACATTTTATAGCTGCCAGTGGAACACATGGGCTACTCACTCGCCTGTTCTTCCTCAGCCTTGCCAAATAAGTCACTACTCTAGATCAGGAAGAGGCAGTAGATACAATCGAGGCCCCCCTCTTCATTTGACAAATGAGGAAACTGAGAATCATGGAGGAGGAGAGGTTTGCATAGTCATTTTTGTGCTATGATCATAACAACTAAATAATAGCATTTCCAGAGAACTTTGAGGGTTTCAAAGTACTTTACAAATATTTTCTCATTTGGTCCACACAACAACACTGGGTGAGAGGTGATGTTATCATCCCTATTTTACAGATGAAGAAACAGAGGCAGGTCTAGAGGGGAAGTGATTTGCCCAAAGTCACATAGCCTGTAAGTTTGAGGCTGTATTCGAATTCAGGTCTTCCTGACTCCATGTGCAGGGCTTTATCCATTATATTACCTATTTACCTGTGAGGTATGGTTCGTACATCTCCTCAGAGAGTCACTACCTACAGTACTTCTTGTGAGATGGAACGCTATCAGTCCTTTATCTCTTACTAGTAACTAGTCCTTAAGGGCCATGAGGCCTTGTCATCTACCCTGTCACTGTGCCCTCCACACTCTGTATGATCTTCTAACCTGTTGTACTCTGAGGGCACCCTTGGTGTAAGCATTAAAGAACACCCAAGCTTTCCAAATGCCCTGCAGCTTTTCATCAGACTGCTGTCTTTATATGATAGCTCTACCAGTGGACCTACTTAAACGTTTTCTCAGCAAAGTATATGGAACGCTGGGAAAGACGTTTTTTCTCTTGATAGTTTCACCAATATCATTCCCAACACTACAGTGAAGAAGTTTTTGTGAGTCACATTTAGAGAATATTGCCACTGAGAGAGAGTCTTTCTAATTGATCTCTGAAGGACACAGGATGTCATTCATGAAGCTGACAAACATTTTAGCATAAGAAACCATCCCAGAATGAAGATACAGCAAGCTAAAAGAAGAGGACAATCCAAGGATTAAAATCATTAGAATTGTGCCTTACAATGGAAGCTGTTTGAGACTTGGGGTCATCTTGCTTACTTGTATTTCTATCCTTCGTGCCTGACACCTTAAGGACATTTAATTATGTTGTCTATCCCCGTCTCAGTCTATCTCTGTAGATCATCTAGTTCTAATTGCCTTTTCATGTGTTTTAGATAGAAGCAGTCCTGGGAGAAGTCACTATGCTATCTTACTCTTTTGTGTTTGATATTTTGTGGGTTATAAAAATAATGATGATGATGGTGATGGTGACTAGTGTTTCCATAGTACTTCAAGATTTGCATAGCATTTTGGAAATATAATCTTACTAGATGCTCCAAAGAACGCTGTGAGGCAGGGATTATCAGTACCCTCATTTTACTACGAGGAAATTGAGAAAGAGCTTTTGCAATGATGGGGAAGAGGGTGGAGGTGAGAGGGAAGGAGTGGACCTTGCTCTCACTGGATTTGGCTTAAGGAGTGAATAACATATATATTCAATTGGGTTTCTTATCCTACAGGAAAGTAAGGGGAGGGTGATAAGGGTATGTGTGCTGAAAGGGAGGACATATTTGAGGAGGGGTAGTCAGAAGAAAACACTTTTGAAAAGAAACATGGTGAAAAGGAGAGAATAGAAAAAATGGACGGTGGGATAAGATGGAGGAAAATATAGTTAGTCTTTCACAACATAACTATTATGCAAGTGTTTTGCATGACTATACATGTACACCCTGTACTGAATTGCTTGCCTGCTCAATGAGAGTGGGTGAGGAAAGAAGAAGGGAGAGAATTTGGAACCCGAAGTTTCAAAAATAAATGTTAAAAATTGTTTTTACATGCAACTGGGAAATAAGATATACAGGCAATGGGGTAGAGAAATCTATCTTGACCTACAAGAAAGTGAGGGGGAGGGGAATAGGACGGGAGTGATAGAGGGGAGGGCAGAATGGAAGATGGGGTAATCAGAATGCAAGCTGTCTTGGGGTAGGGGAGGGAGGAATGGGGAGAAAATTTGGAACTTAAAATCTTATGGAAATGTATGTTGACTAAAGTAGATTAATATTAAAATTTCATAATGATAAAGTAAAAGAACACAAGTGGGTCACAAAGAGTTAGATGAGATTGAACAACAAGATTGTTTAAAGATAGTTACCTTCTGAGATTTCTCTTATCTCTTATAATTCACATTTCAAATTTTATACTTAATTTTCCTCTTTTCATTAGTAGTACCCTAAAGTCTCTATTCCATTAGAGATCCACTGTTTTCTATGCAATTATACTCATTTTTGCAAAATGCTTTTCTTGTTTATGTGTTTATAATTTGCTTATTAGAATATTCCTTTCCAAGAGTTTCTTTTTTGTTCTTGTATTACTACTAAGCCTTGTGTGATTCAGATTGTGATTTCTTAATACTTGAATTCCTTAATCCTGTCTACTTGGAGTTATTTTTTTTCTTTAACTCAGAAGTCCTCTGACTTTCCTAAGTCTTTTCATTTTGGAGATTATTTTAGGAGGTGACTGATGGATTCTTTTTATTTTTGACCTCTAATTCTAGTACATAAGGACATCTTTCATTTATAATTTCTTGACATGTGACATTCAGATTTCTTTTTTTTGACCATAATTTTTTTCCAATGAATTTCCTGATTTTTAAATTACTTGTTGTTGACCTCTTTATTAGGTCACTTCTTGTTGATAGCAGATATTTTACTTTTCTTTTTTTTAATTTTTAAAATTTGCTTTTGATGTTTCTTGTTGACACATGAAGTAATTTATTTGTATTTCATTTATTCTAATAATTCAGAGAGTCTACTACTTGAGTAAGATTTTCTTTCCTCTGTTCTAAGATATTTGTTCCCCTTCCAAAGTGTTTTTCCCCACCAGGATATTTGCTTCTTTTATAAGAATCTCTTGTTTCATTTAATCCTAATAACCCTGCCTTTCTCTTGACCAAGACATTTTATTTTACCTGAAGCTCTTTTTGTACTCATCATGAGCAATTCTCAGTTTTTCTTTTGGACATCTCTTCATCTTTAATAGTCTTCATAGTCTGTAATATCTTCTGTTTTTTCTCTCATATATTCAAGCCTCAGTTTCTAGGTTAGGATTCATGCCAGACTCTGTCTGCTTCTCCACTCTGAGATAAGTTAGTCTTGCTCTGTTTCCTCCTGACCTCATATCCCTGCGATCTTGATGCTGGTTTTCACATCCCTGGTATGTATGGTTGGATTCAGATGACCAACAGGTTTCCATTTCCCTTTTTAGAGTTCTTGGTCAGGAAACTGCTGTGGTCTTCTGTCCTCCCTGGTGATTTCTTGGTTATGGTTCCATTACAGTTTCTATCCTTCCTGGAGCTGCTCCAGTTGGGCATTTCTCTTCACTTAAACCCCTTATGAGCCTTCCCTCATCAAGTCCTAGTTGTGGTCTTCTGATGTGTTTACCCAAACTTGTGTTGATTTTCTTCGCCGAGTGTCTCTTCCAGTATTGGTGTTTCTGGCTACTTTATTGGGCAGTTTTATGCTGGATGAAGTTATTTAATAATGTTTCTTGTAGGATATGTGGGTAATTTTTAAAAACCTGTTGCCCATTTTTGATCGTTTCTGCGTATAAGAGTTAGATTCTTCTGGCTCTTTTGTGCCTTTATCTTAACTGGAACTTCCCATTAACAGTTTTCTCAAACTATTTCTGTATTTGGCATTATACTTTTTCTCCTATGGTTCTTATTATGGCAGTGGCAACCATGTATTTTGCATAGGTCTTAATTTATTTTAGAGTTTCTATTAAATATTATGGGAGAATGTGTTCATTTATGAGTTCTCATAAATGTCAAATCTTTTGAATCCTTCTGTTTTGGTACTTGGATTCATGGCATTAAACTCAAAATAGGACGTTTGAAATTCCACTCTAAGCAAGTCCATGTCCCTTCAAGATCACTTAGGACATTGATAATATTTTTGTTGTTTGCGTTGTTATTAGGTAGAATTTCTGAGTTGAATTTGGGTGAAAAATTTCAACATCACTGGGTTTTTCAACCTTTTTTATTCAATCAGTTGTTACTCTTACTTTTCAAGCTAATGTAGTTAGAGATAGTTATTTCTTGGCCTACATTATTCTGAAATACAACTGTTAAGATCTGCTTCCAATTTTGTCACGTTATAGAACTGGTGAATATTGAGGACATTTATATCTATTTCATGTGCATTACACTCAAGCATCATTAGTAGGTGGCTACTAGTGCTTCTGAATTATTCCAGTCTATCTTGTCTTGTATTAGAACATGCAGGAGTAACGCTAGTCTGCTGTCTTTTATGTCAAGTTGATGATTACGTCTATTTTGATGAGGCCCAGCCTTCAGCTACATGGATCTCCATCTTTTTCTTTGAGGCTTTGGATAAATTGCATCACTCAGATCAGAATCTTAATCCAATCAGGGCTGTCCTCAGAAGCCACCACATATTCTCAGGGTTCTTTCCAGGCTTTCACAGGAGAGACGTATCACTGCATTCCACATCCCTCTATTTTGCTGCTGCTCTCCAACAGCCCGTGGTGTAAATTTCAAATTGAGATTTTGAAAAGATTCTTATTGGTGCCATTACTGTTCCTAGGATTATAGTAGGACTTCCTGTTTCCATGCTGAAGGGTTGGTTTCCCGGCTACTGGCAGCTTAGCAATGATTAACTTCCTCTTAATTAATAAGTGAAAATTTAATAACATGGAGGGAGTTTTGTTTCCATGATGTCAGTTTCTTTGTGATGCCTTAAATAATTAGCTCATCATCTCATGCCTCATCCCATGATTAGTGATTAATGGATATTTTCTCACATAGCCTTGTTTTTCATCTCCTGAGAGTATTACATTTGAATATGCTTTAAGAACAAATGTCTCTCGGGTCCAGCTTCTCATTAAAAAAAAAAAAAGAACACACATGAAATAATCCATTACTTGGAGGACAGTGGATTTGAGCACAGAACATGGTAAGCCTTAGTTTACTCAATATAAAAGTAACTGCATGGAGAAGTATTATAAAGGGAGTTACTTCCTTTGCTGCTGGAGAGTCAAAGTGAGTATGGTTTCATTCTTCAGCATCCTGACATTTTATGGTGAAAATCCAAGTCTATCTTGGTATCCAAGAATGGATTTGTACTCTCATATGTGGCTACCCCCTTCCACAAACTCCAAACTTCCTGTAGATTATTGATTTTTAAAACTCAACCCGAAGAGAAAAAGTCAGTGAGTGAAATCACCCTTCTGTCTTTTATTTCCATGACTTTTCTCAGTTGCCTTGGTTTTTCTTTGACCTAAGATTTCTATAGGTGGGGTAGACTAGGAATTTATTATGTTCTTGATATGGAGGAATTTATGGTCTAGAAATTTCACCCTCTGATGTTGATTATCAGCTCATCTGTACCTTACAGTTTTAGAGATCTGCTTGGGGTAGGAAGCAAGTGTTAAGGGAAGCTTTGGTGCGATGCTTATTATTTTAATTCTGAGACTTGCCCTCCTTTTAATCTTCTTTATCTTTACCTTGGTATGGTTTCTTATGACAGACCAAGTTGTTTGTCAGTGTGATGAATAATGCCCTGTGACCTGCAGAGTCCAAATGAAAAGACCCTCCCCATGGTAACTTTGTGAATTCTGTAGAATTGTGAAAAATATTGTTCAAACTCTTCACAGAGATAAAAACAACAACCCCAACAACAACAACAACAAATCTTCCCTAAACTTCATGCAATTTACTGAGACGTGCTGTGATCAAATTCATTAGTAAAGCTCTCTTGTAAAGGCACTAGAAGATGGCAAAGAGCTGGGTCTGGGAATAAATGAATAGGAAGCTGTAGGCTTGGGTTACATTTAGAATACTCTGCAGTGATTTCAAATGTCCAAAATGGCTTAATACAGTTGAAGTTCATGTCTTAGAGGCAGCCTCAGACACTTACTAGTTATGTGACCCTGAACAAGTCACTTAACCTTTGTCTGCCCCAGTTTCCTCAATTGTAAATGGATGAAACATAATAATATCACCTACTTCACAGGGCTTTTGGGAAGATTAAGTGAAATGATATTTGTGCAGCACTTGGCACAGTAAATGGTACTTGATAAGTGCCCATTTTCTTCATTCTGTCTTCCTCTTCCTTATCTTCTTTTTCTTCTCTTTCTCCCTCTGTTCCTTCTCTTCCTCCTCTTCTTCTTCTTCCTCTTCCTCTTCCTCCTCCTCCTCTTTCTCCTTCTCCTTCTTCTTGTTCTTTTTCTCCTCCTTCTTCTTGTTCTCCTCCTCCTTTTTCTTCTTCCTCCTTCTCTTCTTCTTTCTTCTTTTCCTCCTTCTCCTTCTTCTCACTGGTCCTCTCTGGGTCAAGTATTGTTATGTATACATAATTATTATGTAAAATAATTGAACACTACAAAGAATAACAATTTTGGGTGAGTCAAAGGGCAATGCAAGATGCATTGACTGCAGTACCTGCAGTTACTCAAATAAATGTCTCTGTTGAACACAGATATGATAAGAAATGGAGGCGGGTCAGTCTTGTGACAAGGATTAGCATTAACAAATGAATAGCCCAAGTTCTACGATGCTGATATTAAAAGAATGTATCTTTTATATGTATCTTGCATATACCTGGATATTTAAATATCTCCCCAAATCGAGTGCTACTGTATTATACACAATGACAGCATTATATGTAATGGAGAAATGCTAGGGATCTAGGTTTAAGTTAAGTCCACTAGTATTTATTAAGCACCATTAGTTTCCAGAGACGGTGCAGGAAATGCTGGGGATGCAAAGAAAGGCAAAAAAAGAATCTTTGTTCCAAAGTAGCTTACATTCTTGTGGGAGAGCCAATATGCATACAACTATATAAAAACAAGACATTTATGGGGTAAATTGAATGCACTATCTTTGATGTGAGATTGGGTAAAGCTACCTTTTTAAGTGGCATTTTAGGTGAGAAATGAAGAAAACCCAAGAAGCTAGGAGACAAAGTTAGGAAGAAAATTCCAGGAATAGGGACAACTAGTCAAAATGTACAGAGTTTGGAGAGAGAGTACCATGTGAAAGCAGAAACAATGAAATTGGTGACATTAGATTATGTATTGAGAAAATTTTGTTTTTCACAGAGTGGAGGGACAGGCACTTTATTTTATTTTTGTATCCCAAATGCTTAGTTCAATTCCTGAGAGCACAGGGTAAGTACTTAATAAATGTTTGTTGATTGACTGAGTGCCTGGATCAGAATAACATGGTATGAAAAGACATAAATAATAAACACAGTGAGAAGGTATGACTGTGTCACATCTATACAAATGAAACCACAGTCTTATTAAAGTAAAAATTTTAAGAGGGGAATTAGTAGGTAAGTACTGGGTTTAGAGTCAGGAAAACCTGGGTTCAAATCCAACTTTTGACATTTACTATCCATATGATCAAGTACAACTTGGAATATTAGACATTGCACTTTGATTTAGGATATCAAAATTTAAATCCTAGCTCAAGTAATCACTAGCTATCTAACTCAGGGTAGTTATTTTACTTTAGAAGTGAGTCACTTAATCACTTTGTATCTTAGATTTTTTCTCTGTAAAATGAGTAGGATCCAATTATATGATCACTTTGTTTTCTTGTGTCTCAAAAATCTGTGATCTTATGCATAATCTATTCTTTTTATTGTTGTTCAGTCATGTCTAACTATCTGTGATCCCATTTGGAACTTTCTTGGCAAAAGTACAGGAGTGATTTGCCATTTCCTTCTCCATCTCATTTTACAGATGAGGAAACTGAGGCAAACAGGGTGAAGTGACTTGCTCAGAGTCTCCCAGCTAGTAAGTATATGAGCTCAGGTTTGAATGTAGGGAGATGAGTCTTCCTGTCTCCAGATCCTGTACACTCCCCACTGCGCCACCTAGCTGTCCCATGCACATCCAGTTGCCCCATAAGCTTTAATTCTAGGGTAAATTCAATTATAAATCTAATATTTCCATCTCTAAATGCTGATTATACAGTAAGTCCCATCCATATTATATTGGAAATGATTACAGGTGTTAATGCCTTTCTCCAAACATGACTTGAAAAAGCTAAGCTTGATGACAGCAGACATCAGTGGGGAGCTTCCCAGTCAGAAATGTACCCAATTGGAAGATGTGCTTGAGGAGCCCACAGGATGCCCCAACTGCCAACAGGCTCTTGCCTGAGTGTGGACGCAGCTGGAGCATCACTAAACACATTAGTTTGTCTTCCAGCAGATGTTCCATAGCCCCCTAAATAGGTCGGGATATAATGTGAAAAGTGCCTGACCTGCTGAGGAGGATGTGCTTTAGTCTCTTCCTGGGGTAGTAGCTTAATTAGGGCAGCAGGGCACAGGAATTCTGCTGTTGTCAGCTCTCCTCCCGGGGCTCATTCTGTAATTCCCCATTTGTGAAGGGCATTCAGGCACCAATAAAGGATTACTACAAGAGATTCTCTCAGCCAAGTTCAGTGGTGAGTTGGGAGTCCTCTTCTGAGCTCTTGGGAAAGGAGCCAGCTGCTTCATATCCTTGCATAGAGATTACATTCTGGCTTCACTCACTATGGAAAATGAGGCGGATGGAATAAGAGGCTTATTTAGAGATGGAGGCTTGAGCTGGTTAAATGAAATGAGGGCTGAACTGAGCTTGAAACTTACCAATGTCATGATGTGGTCTGTATGAAACGTGCTCAAAATCATGCCCTTCTCTTTCTTCTTCCCTTGGCATCCCCACACATGAGTTCAGGGTGATGGTGTCTCCTTGAATTCCCATTTGAGTAATGAATTGTCAGTTCTCAATCTTAAGAAATCACTTCAGGACTTAAAATTTAAACTCCTCCCCTTCTCCAACCTGTACCAGGTCCTGTTAAGCTCCATGGTACAACACCAAGTGCAACAAGAAAAGTTGGTAAAAATTCAAATCTAATGCAGAGGGAAGACTGGTCAAATAATGAACTTGCTAAAGCATAACCTGAGGAAGCTCAAGTGCTCCACAACCTCAACCCCTACTTTTTTAAGGGAGAATAAATCACAATGGTTATTCCAATGATCACAACCTGACAACTTTCAAAGAGTCTTCTTATTCTAAAGACCTTGACTACCTGAGCTCTCTGAAGAACTTAAAAGTGGAATTGGAATTGATTTTGTGACATTGGAGGCACTAGCGAATGATTTCCCAGCATGGAATGCCTGCTTCAAAGAAGGTATCCTGCGAGATTAGCAAAGCAGAATTGTAGCAGCTGAAAGGAAGTGTGAAACGTACCAACATAGAGACATCTCCGCCCCAGATGTTCACACAGGCTATTTGTGCCCAACCTGTGACAGAGCATTCCAAGCTTGTATGGGTCTGATTAGTCACAATTGGACACAGTGCCACATGACTCCAAACACAGTGATATAATATTGATCCTCTTTGCGAATGAAAATTAACAACTGATCAGTATCTGAATTCTTCAAAAATGTTAAAGTTTTGGGAAATGGTCACCATAACCTCTAGTGAAAGCGATGAAAGAGCTGTCTGAGCGGATACAGAAGAGTTCATCATATGCAGGGTTTGAGTTCTACTCACTTTCATATCAAAGGGAGAAGTCAAGGAAGAAGCTCTGTACAATGGGCCATGACAAATGAGTTTGTTGGGGAGACTTTGAGAACTGAACAAGGAAACACTGCCACCTTGTTATTGAATTCCAACTGAGACTGGACATTTCAGTTCAGAAGCACATGAGTCTAGGGTCTCTCTGGCCTGGGCTTGCTACCTGAATGCTGTTAGAGGTATTACTTAATGCATACAAAGAAGGAGAGAGATTAGTGGATTTCATTCCTATAGGGAAATTCAGGTGAAGAAACTACTTCTATTAATTCAACCTGTCACCTTCCCTGAAACTTAAATCTTGCTTGAAGCACTGAATGATTAAGTACCTTGGCCAGGGACATGTAGCTGTATGGGTCAGAATCAGGACTTGACCTCATCTCTTTTGATCTCAGAGTCTCCCTTTCTATCTACCACAATGCACTGACTCTCCTGGAACTATGGGTGTTTATGTGGCTACACTGGTGACTTAAGTGAGTGTTTCTTGGATTCAGGTAGGCCCTTCAAAGAACCTCGGAGGTCATCAAATCCAACTTCTCATTGTACAGATGAAGAAACTGAGATTCAGAGAGGGGAAATAATTTTCCTAAGGTAGCACAGGTAATAAAGAGTAGATGTAGGAAACCATTCTGGGTTCTCTGGGTCAAAATCCAGCCCTTTTCTGATTATGTTAGTTCTCACAATTGTGGTGACATTATAGAATTGCCTTAAATTCAAGTCACTAAGCGTTTTTTAGTTACCAATTATGTGCAAGACCCTTTATCAGATATTAGGGACACCATAAAAAATAGTCTCTCAAATACAAATTAAGGTACCACCTCATGCTATCAGATTGACTAATATGACAGCAAAGAAAAATGATGAATGTTGGAAGGGATGTGGCAAAATTGAAACACTAATGCATTATTGGTGCATTTGTGATCTGCTCTGACCATTCTGGAAAGCAATTTGGAACCATATCCAAAGGGTTATAAAACTACATACCATTTGATCCAGCAATGCCACTGCTAGATCTATATCCCAAAGAGATTTTTTACAAAGGGAAAAGAACCTCTTTGTACAAAAATATTCATAGCAGCTCTTTTGTTGATGACAAAATTGGAAATTGAGTGGATGCCTGTTAGTTGGGGAATGGCTGAACAAGTTGTGGTATGTGATTATAATAGAATATTGCTGTGCTATAAAAAGTAACAAGAAGGATGATTTCAGGGGAAAAAAATTTGTAAAGATGTATGTGAACTTAAAGTGAAGTCAGCAGAACCATGAGAACGTTGTACAATTGTAACATCAATATTGCAAGATCATAAACTGTCAATGACTTAGCAATTTTTAGCAATACAGTGATCTAAGACAATTTCTAAGGACCAATGATGAAAAACGCTGGCCACCTCTGGAGAAAGAACTGATAACATCTGAATACAGATTGAAACATACTTTCTAAACTCTATTTTCCTTCCTACATATCTTCCTTCCTACCTACCTACCTTCTTTCCTTCCTTCCTTCGTTCCTTCGTTCCTTCCTTTCTTTCCTGTTTGTGTTTTCTTTCACATGACTAGTATGGAAATATGTTTTGCATGGCTGCACATGTATAACCTAAATCAAATAGCTTGCCTTCTCAATGAGGGGGGAGAGGAAAGAGAAAGATAATTTGACACTCAAGATTAAAAAAAATGAATGTGAAAAATTTTTACATAATTTTTTTAAATTTACAAAGATAGTTTTGGCCAGTCTTCTCTAGATGATCCAACCCTTTCTTCAGCTTCTCATTTTCTCCCAATGTTTTTCAAAAACCAAAAATGCCATCAATGTAGATATCTCCAACCACTTTTAGTATCAGTCATTGAAATGTGATGTGTGGCAATGAGATGTTTTGGAAGCATATACTCATTGGTTAAATCCCTATAGGAATATGAAAGCAGTCCTCTATTTGTCATCCTGGACCACAGGAATCCAATAGTTTCCACAGTACAAATCCAAGCCTGAGAATTACTGTCTGCCTAGGAGACAATCTGACACCTCCTGGAAACATGGCTTCCTATCATTTAGTCCCTTTGTTCTGTAGGATGCACACATCCATATCCAATCGTTGCTCTTTAGAGCCCACCAGCGCTATAGGGGGATGCACATGAACTACTGGTCTCTGTGATTCTGCCATTGATAACTAATTTTTTCAGACAGTTTCTGAGATTTTTCATCACAAGTGAAAGAATATTCTTAGATAGTAGCTTTAAATAGTTGGGAAACAATGAGTTGGACTTGGTGAGTTGCTTTTCAGGAACATCCCATATCCCATTCCCCCATTCTCTTTTTGATTGTCTGCTTTGGTTGATTCCTCCCTTTGTTTGGTACTGGATTGAAATTTGGTTTATGTCTTTAAGTTCAACACTCTTTCCACGATATTATGTTTTCACATTTCACAAATGTTCTCCTATGCCTGGACTTTATTCTTTCCTTTTCTCCACTTTGTATAATGGATTTTTATTTTATTTATGTTTCCACTGCTTCTGTTAGAATATAAGCTCCTACAGGTATTGGCTGCTTATAATTTGCATTTGCATCCCTGACACCTAGTACTAGAATGAGGCCTGACACGTAGCTTGTGTCAAATACTTGGGCCGCTAGGTGGCACTGCAGTGGATAGAGCACTGGACCTGGAATCAGGATGACTCATCTTCTTGAGTATAAATTTTACCTCAGTCATTTACTATCTGTGTGACCCTGGGCAAGTCACAGTGGAATTGTCTTGGATCATTGCCTTGACCAGAGAAACTGTTGGCCACTATGACAATATTGCTGATACTGTGTACAAGGTTCTCCTAGTTCTGTTCACTTAACTTTACAAGAGTTCATATGTCTTCCCAGTTATTTTTGAAACCATTCCCTTCGTTATTTCTCACAACACAACAGTATTCCATTACATTATGATGGTTTTCAAACAATAACATATAATTAGTCATTACAGTCATAAACAATGACCTATTGCTGATTGAGCAAAAAAAAACACATTTCCAGTCTTCAGACTTGTTAGCTTTACTGGGACCACTAACTGTTCCCTCCACTCACTTGGGAGATCACGTCAATATTATAGTCTCCATTTTAAGATAGGTCACAGAGGTCCAGAATTAATGGGACTTATCCCTTAATCACAGAGCTGGTAAGTGTTTGAGTCAGAATTGAACTCCAGCTTCCTGATTATAAGTCCCTTGCTATTTCTCAGACTAAATATATATATTTATATGTATATATAAATATGTATATATATAATATATATATATATATGCATATTTCAAAGGGACTTTGAACCAAGCCTCTCTGTATCTTCATTAACTGAACCCCCAGCCCTTTCTATCATGAATGCTTGTCTGACCCTAGCATGTCTCTTTCTACATCAACCTGTCATTAAAAACATCTCTACTTTCTTCCTAAGGTTATACATCAGCCTAATCCCAAGAATCATAGGATGGAGATCAGAAACCACTGATAAATATAATTTATCCACAAGTCTTCATTTACAGGCAGGGTTCAATCAAATTTCTAATAAAATGATATAATGAATGTTCTGTTGATAGTAAAATTGCTATGATTTACAGCAATATTTTAGTCACAATGCAAGGAGCTGTTAATTTTCTTGTGTAATGACTGGGTTGCATGGAGACAAGGAGAATGATGTGACCTTGTTTCTGTTTTGTTTACCACTAACATATGGAGAAATCATGTACTTTATATGTCAGAAGAGTTGTCTTTTTTCTCAGTGAAAAGGATTAAAAACCAAGAAACCAAAGGAGACATATGGAATTAGACTCTTGTATCTAGGGGAAGAGCACTAGTCTTGAAGTGTAGGTTCCATTTTCAACACCTATTTTTCTTCCTTCCCAGTACACAGCAGGCTCTAGATGAATTTTGGGTCATTTGGCTTGTTGAATTCCTTTTGGCAAGTGGTTCACTTTCCCTTTACGAGAGAAAGAGAGAGATATAAAGAGAGAGAGAGACAGAAACAGAGAATTTTCCCTTATCATTGTGACCAATGTTGTCAACTGAGCAAATAATACAAATTGGGCCTAGAACAAGAATTTCATTGGTTTGAGAATCTCTGGATGATGGAGTACTCTCTATCAATATGGGTTAGTACTAGGGGACATTGGATTACAGAGCACCCTTTAGCAACATGGGTCAGTACTTTTGCTTGCAGTTTGGAATTTCCAAGATCTGCACAGAGTGCGGAATGGGACTTTCCCAGGGATATACAGCTAACGTGTCAGAGATAGGACCCGAACCCAGGTCTTCCTGCTTCAAGGTAGACTCTATCCTCTGTGTTCAACTACCTCTTGCACTCATCTTAATTCCATAATTCGAGATGTGAATATAGTAAGGTAGTGATTCAAAGTCAATTGAATGGGAGAGGTACAATTTTTCCTAGCTGCTGAAGGAAGGTACATGTGTCATCTCCCCACACTCTAAATTTCAGGGCCCTCTTCCAACTTTAATTATAGCCCTCTCTCTCATGTTATTATGTTGTTTAATGTGCCTTAATCATCACGAATAACATTTATATGGTACTTGATGTCTGCAAAGTGCTTTGAGATTTGTAGCAACACTGTGCAATAAGTCTTATCATTCCCATTTTTCAGATGAAAAAAATTAAGGCTCATAAAGGTGGAGTGATCAGCCAGGCAGTAAGTATTAGATGTGGAATTTTCTTTCCAGGTCCTCTTGAGTCAATGTAGCATGCTATCCACTAGGTAACTGTGCCTCCACCTAAGCATCTCCTCTAGTAAGGAGTTGCTTCCATCTCATCTCCTCAGCAGCTAATCAGAAATTTAAAGCTTAAAAACAATAGTTAACCCTCATATACATCTTTAAGGTCTATAGAGCACTTAACCTAGATATCTCATTTGATTCTCACTAAGGCTTGTGAGGTGGTTGCCATTTTTTTCTCTATTCTACAAATGGAGAAACTGAAAGAAACACAGGTTAAATGCCTTGTCATACAGCTTGTAAGTATCTGAGGTAGGATTTGAACTCAAACCTTCCTCTTTCAAGTCTAACACTATAGCCAAGACTAACATTTTGGGTCTCTACCACCTATTCAGCAGAGGAGAGAAAAAGCAAAATGTTTACTTATAGAATCCATAGATAGGGGGAGAAACATGCTTTCTTAAAATCTTAGAAATTTGTAGGCATTAACACAGGAAATGTTTAAATGTTTGGCACAGCAGTCATTATGCACTTTCCAGTTTACTCTAAGATGGTTGTCCCGGTATTAGGAATGAGTGTGGGAATGAATTTCTGGCACCTGAGCAATAGAGATGTCTTATTTCCCTTCGTGTTTCTGTTAAAAAGGAAACTCTGATTCCTGCGGATTTGGACTGGTCAAGATGCTACAAAGAGGTGTGGCTCTGATGTCAGAGGCTGGTTCAAATCTTACCACTGTCTCTTGCTACCCATGTGACCTTGGGCAAGTCCTTTGACTTGAATGGATCACAGTGTTCTCATCTATGGAATGAGAGGACTTGACTGGACAGTCTCTAACATCCCCTCTGAACTAGTGCTATGTTCCTGTGTTCCTGAAAGTCACACATGGAAATAAGTGAAAGAATCAGGATTGAAACCTGGTTTGGGCTTTAAATATAGCACTTTTTTCATTGTGCTCCATGTGTGCTGGAGGGAGGAGAGGAAGAAGTGTGAGTGTTTAGGTTTTAGTGTGGATCCCATTCAGTACCTTGACTACTAGGAGACTCAGACATGTGTAACCTTTATCTTTGAAGGATTGGAGAATAATTTATATAAGATGTTAAACTTTACAAAGTATTTTATATATAGACAGTGAGTCAATGTGCAATCAATGTTGCTGCATGCCAAGCACTGTGCAGTGTCAGGTGTGCAAAGAATGCAAAAGGGAGACCCTGCTCTCAAGGAACTCAGAGTCTAATGGGAGAGACAGTAGGCCATCAAGATATCATATGTGTGTGTGACATACATACACATATGTATGGGTACATGTGTGTATGTAAGCTCATAGATACATACACATTGTAGGTATGGAACCATGATGTATGCATACATATATTTGTGTACACACACATCATCTATATGATATACATGTACAAACAAGCTGCATACAGGATAAATTGGAGATTATCAAGAAGGAGAAACCATTAGCATTAATGGAGATCAGAAAAGGCTTCTTGTGGTTTTAGCTGGTACTTGAAGGAAGTCAGGGAAGACAGGAGATGGAGATAAAGATGCAGATTGAATTCAAGGCATGGAGAACAAGTGAAAATTCCTAGCATTGAGAGATGGAGTATCTCATGTGAGGAACAGCAAGGAGACCAGTGTTATTGGATTGCAGGGTATGCAGGAAGGAGTATGGTATAAGAATACTGGAAGGTAAGAAATTATGAAAGACTTTGAAAGCTAAACAGAGGATTTGGTCCTGGAGATATATAAAAAGTATTGGCAAAAAGGAGGCAATATTATAGTCAGACCTTTGTTTTCAGAAAATCAGTTTGACAGTTGAGTGGAAGATGAACTGGAATGAGGAGAGACCAACCAGGACACTATTGCCGCAGTGCAAACTTGAAGTGATGAAGACCTGCGATGGGGTCATGGAAAGATCAGATACAAAGAAGGAGCGGATTTGAGAGATATTCTATATTTAACCTCATTTGAGCCTCACACCAATCTTGTCGGGTAGATATTAATTGTCATCCACATTCTGGATGAAGCTGAGGTCAATAGGAGTTGTGACTTGCCCAAAGTCACACTGCCAGTAGGTTTCGGAAGCAGGATTTCAATTTCAGTCTTCCTGACTCCAAGACCATCTCTCTGTCTATCTACTACACCACCAAATGGCTTAGCTGAAATATTGACTCTACCAGTGATCTACAAGAGAAGAGACAGAGACTGGGACCAGCATTAGAACTTGAGCTCATCTCAACTTTGGAATTTTTCAACTTTTTGTAAAGACATGATCAGTACTATATCCATCCCTTGTCACTCAAAGTAATTCCTGGAAGCAATAAGACTGAAAGCAAGTACCCCATGCAGCCAAAGCAGTGTGCAAAATGAAGAAAAAAATTTATCCTTGTGAAGGATTTAAAGTCTCCCCTGCTAGTGTCATTGGTTTTTCTCAATCTTGAAATGAAATTGGGAGAAAAAAATAGTTCTTTCCAGCTCTGTTACAAACAGTGCTGCCCAGCTGGGTAGCAAATAGATTGAATGCTGATGAAGCACAGGGGGGTTTATGGGTGTGTGGCTTATAATACAGATCTGAGAATGAGAAATAAAATTAGGTCCTGGAAAAGTTCCAGCGCTGAAACCTCTTCTGGTTCTGCTACAGTTTTCATTAAAAGCACAATATATGTTCACAATTAAAAGTATGACATAAAGTCAAAAGTTTGGCATTTCAGATACTTCGTACATGGTATGACATCAACCAAATGTAAAGAGAAGTGAGGAATTCAGAAAATCTATGCAGAACAGGCCATTCTTGATGGTAATGACTTGTCTTTATGAGAATTCATTAAAAGAATAGTTTTTTTTTAATTTCCCCAAAGTTAATAATAAGGAGGAAGATTAGCCATTTGAGTTTTCAACATTCTTGTCAGATACATATATTAAGTGGAGTCAGGTCGGTAATTCAAGAGACAATGTTCTCCATGACACCATAGCATTCTTCCGTTGGAATTATGATCTTTAGTGAAGCTCTCCTTTAGAACCTTCTTGTGGTCACAGATGTCTTGAGACACCTGGATACTTATTGATTTAAACACATCATATGAAATTAGACAAGATCTTTGACATAGATAAGATTCACCTCATGCCGCCTAAATAAAAATAAAATGTAGAAGGAGGATGATTATGTATACTAGGTCACATTTACATAATCTCTTAAGGTTTGTTAAATGCTTTACATACATTAATGTATGTAGCCTTCATCTCTTTCCAGAGCGCCAATACTGCATTCTCAATTGCTTATTGGGTATCTCTGTCTTAATGCTCCACCATCATCTCAAACTCAATATATCCAAATCAGAAAAGGTGATTTCTCTTCCTCAATCCACCCTTCCTCCCAATTTTTGTATTTCTGTTAAGGGTTTACAACCTCAAAAGCATTCTGAAATGACTCTCTTCAAGGTTACCAATAACTTCAATGACGAAATCTGATGATTTTCCATCAGTTCTTATCCCTTTTGACCTCTCTGCAGTATTTGACATTGTTGACCATCCACTCTTCCTATCTTCCTTCTTGGTGACACTGACTTCTCGGTGTTCTCCTTGCATGTGTCTTATCGACATTTCAGGCTGCTTTGCTTGATCATCACTCCTATTAGATCCTCTAACACTGTATATGTGTGTGCGTGTGTGCGTGCGTGTGTGTGTGTGTGTGTGTGTGTGTGTGTGTGTTTTAATGATCTATCCTGGACTATCTTCTCTTTCTACCCTTTTTCTTAGTAGTTTCATTAGCTCTCATGTGTTTAAATGCCATATCTGTATAGATAACTTCCATATTTATATATCCCGACATAGTCTTTCTCCTGAACTCTAGTCTCAAATCATCAACAGTTTATAGCCCATAAGATCATTCCTATAGATATCTCAAATATGACATGCCCAATGCAGAACTCAGCATACTTCCTGTCCAACCATCACTCTGGACATTTATATTATTTTGAAGGGCACCATCTGTAAGGCCAAGAAAAGTAAAATCTTTTGCTGTTTTTGTTTTACTAAACATGCCTCTGAATAATGTGATTAAGGAAGATCTTTCCCCCCCATTTTGGAACCTGAGAAGATTTGTAGGAAGCTCCATGCCTTTGTTAAGGCATGGAGACACTGGATCTCAAGGTATGTGATGCCCTCTGGCTCTAAAAGTATATAAAGACTGAGGTGAGGGTTTTATTTTGGGACTTACTGCTTAGAAATGTTTGGCCAGAAGAAGACTCTGGAAAGTCACTAAGGATCCACAACCCTGGCTTTGAAAGCCCAGATGTTGACAGTTGGACACATCTGTTGAATTGTGATGTATGATTTGATTATAGTCAGACAGAAGAAGCCATTTCTGTTGATCTTTGATTTCTCTGTATTTTCGCAGACGTTCAGGGTGCTGACTCCCCTGAACTGGTGAATGACATATGTACTTGCTTAAAGGAATGATATATGTGCTTGAATGAAGGACAAGCACCAAGAGCAGCATAAATTGGAGTACAAGATAAATAGGAAGTAGCCAGGCAGAGAATCATTCAATAAGCACTTATTAAGAACCTACCATGTGACAAGCATTAGGCCAAGTGCTGGATATTAAAATTTCTTCATAACCTATTACTATCTTTCCTGTCTTCTTCCATTTTACTCATCTCCACATGGTCTAGGGGATATAGCCACAATAGTCTGTCTCCATTGGCACTGCATTTCCCATTTCTTTGTTCTTGTCTTGGCTGTTCTCAATGCCTGAATGTTCTCCCTCCTCATCTCCACCAGTAACTTCAAGACTTAACTCAACAAAAGGTCCCAAAGTCCCTGCTCTCAAAGAACTCACAATCTAGTAGGGGAAAGACCATGTAAACAACTACGTACAACAAGCTGTAATAGGATAGCTTTCAATTATTCCCTCATCTACATCACAGGCCTGAAAGCAGGAAAGAATTAGAAATAATCAACAGAGGAAATGTTAGAGGAAGGTGGAAAAAGGAAGAGGGACAAACCAACCCTTCTTAATATATCTCCATGCTATAGCAAACTGGCTCCTATGCCTGAAAATCCCTTCTCAACCCTGCTTTTTAGAATCTTTAATTTTATTAAAAGCTCATCTCAAGGGTCACCTTTTACATGAGGCACCTCTAGCCAGCTTAGGACTTCCCAGCTTCAAAAAGGTATTTTGTGTTTATTTTATAAATAATTTTTAATATTTATCATTTAATTTATACATAAGTTTATTTTCTACACAACCACATATGCTATTCTCTCCCTTTGCATTTTAATAGGGGAGGGTAGGTACTATCTCATTTTTGTTTTTATATCTCCTGTGCCCAGCACAGTAACTGCCATTTAGCAGATTTCTAATAAATGCTGGTCACTTGACCAGTTGATAGCCAAGTCTTTTCTCTTACTTATCCCTCTCGTATCTAATCAATTATGAAGTCATTCATTTCTACCTTTTCAATACATCATTCATTTATCCCCATCACTCAGATCACTCTTTAACCGTCTTCTTTGAGGTCCTCAATGACTCACACCTGAAGTATTTCAATACTCTCCTAAGTGGTCTCCCTATCTCTTATAACTCCCTCCTCTAATCTGTTTGCCACATAAATTATAGTTCTTATCATGTGAGTCATCTTCCTTGCCTGTGCCACTTCACAACCTCAAATAGTTTCCAATGACTTCTCTGATAAAGCATAGATTCTTTTGCTTAGATCCATAAACCTTTATAATCTTTATAATTAATATCTTTCCATTATTTCACCTCCTATATTTTAAGCTCTGACCAATACAAACTAGGCCTTCTCACTCTTGGCCATTCCTATTTTGTATATATGCTATTTATAATGCAGATATATTGTATTTATATTTGAATAAGATGTAACCCACGAGTAGAATATAAATACCTCAAGAACAAGGTATTTGTGGACTACCTTGATGGTGTACTTGTATATCAGCAGCTATCAGTGTTGGTTGCTAGCATGCCCTTAATAAATGTGTATTGATGAATACATTTACAATTTTGTATTGTATTTATAATTTACAATAATGATATCAGGCAGGTGTTACTAGGAACTCCATTTTACAGATAAGGGGACTGAGGTTCCAAGGGGTTAAATGACTTTGCTAAGCTCATACAGTTAAAGTCAGAAGTAGGATTTGAACTCAAGCCTTCTTAATTTCAAGTCCAGTACTTTATCTATAATTCAAGACAGGTTGATTGAAGAAATATTGCAAGAACAATCACACATACCAAAGCAGTTTAAATTCTGGGAACATTTTGTTTTGATTTGCATATTATGGACATTATCTAATTTGGTGCCAGGTTCTACAGAAAACTCTAAAGACAACTCACTAGCAAATGTGAATTAAAATCTACCCTTCAAAATGAATGAATGATGCCCAATAATTCCCTCAAACAAACACAAAGATTGTTTTTCAGCTTGTTTATCCAGTGGTAGAACTAGTTCTCCTTCCAGAGTACAGACCTCTGGGGTTTGGCAATCGGGTGAAAGTTTCTGTAGCTTTGCTTCCATAAGAAGTGTAATCGTAGGTACTAATCCTTCACAAGCTCTGGATAGCAGGTAATTGCTACCAGTATTTCTCAAGTTGTCTCTTTCCAAAAGCAACTTAAGAATATAAAAATCAAAAGCTAAAATTACATTGTTTTGGGGTTGGACTCAGTCCAGAAAACTATGCAGTATTTGATTCACAGTGCATGAAAAAACTTGAAAAAAACCAAAAGTGAAAATGGGAAGAGAAGGTAGAAAAGTAGCATCATCAAAAAAATGGAACTGATCATTCAGTATCTTAGAAGAATGAACAGAGCTCTTTTCTTTTTTTTAGATTAGAATATTAGGATTAACCTCTTCTTTATACATAACAAGAAACATTAATGAATTTATGACCTGATTGATATGAATATTCTATCCATTGGAGCAATTTCCAATTTATGAACCACTTCTCTTGCTGTGGGACTTCAGTGTCCACCCATCAACTTTCAGGGGCACCCAGCCAACACATTTGAGCCCTTCCTAAAGATATTTTAACATCCCCTGGTACCAGTGCAGCACCTGCTCTCTGGTTGTTATTTTTCAGCCATACAAGTCAGTCAGACTGGCTCATAATCTGATCATAAATCAATATAATCTCTGGGATATGATCAACATTTCTTTGATGTAGCTTCTTTCCTTCCCCTCACAGAATGGGAAGACTTTACCTAAAAGAAGACAAAGCTTCCTCTGGGGTCTGACAATCTCACCTCCCCTGATGAAGCTTCCTGATCATCTAGTGGCCTAAAAATCTCATAATGTGTAATCTATGCTCTTCAACTTCAAGGACATTAGAGATATCATTCTCTGATGACTTACTGACCAGATGTTTCTAGATCAAGACTAGGGGTGGGGTTTCCAGAGAAGTTAGGAGTACTCTTATCCTTGCTACATAATCTTTCTATTTTAGGGCAAAGTACACGTCTTTTGTTAAATATTCAAAGACTTGAAAATGCCTCATTTCTTCTCAATATCAAATCTGAATGAAGAGAATGCTGATATTAGAACCATACATCCAACTCTACTTTTTATGTCTTAGTGTGTAAGTCATCACAAGGAAAACCTTCTTTTGCCCACAATAGTCTCTCCAGGGCAGCTAAGTAGCACAGTGGATAGAGGACCAGACCTGAAGTCAAAAAGCCTCATCTTCATGATTTCCAATCTGGCCTCTGACACTTTACGAGGTGTGTGACTCTGCACAACCTGAGCAAATTGTTTGCCTCAATTTCTTTGTTCATAAAATGAGTTGGAGAAGGAAACAGTAAATCGTTTCTATATCTTTGCCAAGAACACCACAAGTAGAGTCCTATAGAGTCAGAAACAGCTGAAAAATGACTGGAAATATCTCCATAGTTCTTTAGGATGCCTGTAATTTTTATTCTTTAAAATTTTAGGGCAGCTAGGTGATACATTGGATAGAGTGCTGACCTGGAGTCAGAAAGACTTGAGTTCAAATCTGATCTCAGACATGTACTAGCTATGCGATTCTGGGCAAGTCACTTAAGCCTGATTGTCTGACCCCCTAACAATTGTCATTTTATATTGTTTGGAGACATAGATCATCCCTGGGTGAATATTGATTTTGTAACAGTTGTGTTTTATTTCAAATACCACTTTGATATTATTTAAAATGCTACACAATGTTCCAAATGAAATCCCTCCTGATCTCCAGTTCAGTTCTGGGTGCAACTCATTATTCATTTGTAGTGTTTGTCCAAGAAGTATATATAAGAGAATTAAGTACCTCTACCCTCTCTTTATTACTTAATGTTCTCATGGAAGTCCCAGAATGCAATCACAATGTATTAATGATGTGCTAAACTAACTATAAAAGATGCATTCACCAGCTGATCTCTTTATTAGAGGTATATGCCTTTCCTATGTCAAGAAGGGAAAAACACACATGACTGAAAAATGTATACTCTACTGGGGAGTATTAAATAATTTACCCTAGAAGAACTGGAGACAGTCAAGACTTAGAGAAGTTGGGGAGTGAGAAACCTGGAGATAAGATGGAGAAGATTTTACTCTTCTTCCACTCCCATACTCATTGACTGTGTAACTTGGAGGAAGGTCAATAGGAGACATTGCATCCATAGGGGAATGGGGGAAAAATCTTACTTTTTCTGATTATATTGTGATTTTACTTTTTCATTTGATAATTTGTTGATTTGATTTTCTACTTTTGTTTTCAACAGGTTGGATAGCAGATTATTATTAGCCCCTACAAAGAACCATCTTGTAGTTTTATTTATCATTTCTGTAGTTTCTTTTGAGTTTCCAGTTTACTTCTCTTCTGATTAGTAATATCTCCTATGTGTGTTTGTTTTAGCTTTGCTTATTTGTGGGCTTTCTTTTTATTTTCCAAAAAAATTCATATTCAGTTCCGTAGTGCCCTCTCTTTCTACTTTTGTTGATAAGGACATGATTTCACCCAAACAACTACTATAGCTTCATCCCAGAAATTTTGATGTAGTATTTTATTATTATAATTTTATTTCCTACATGCAAATTATTTCTCTAATTTGTTCTTTGAGCCATTCAATATTTAGGAATGTATTTTTCAGTCTCCATTTCAGTCTGTATCCTGTTTTTCATTTTATGAACTAATTTCTATTTCTA
Organism: Potorous gilbertii; assembly: GCA_028658325.1. NCBI lineage: Eukaryota > Metazoa > Chordata > Mammalia > Diprotodontia > Potoroidae > Potorous > Potorous gilbertii. The sequence goes on along the minus strand of CM053774.1, from coordinate 123,993,723 downwards.
TTATGTTATGTTTTGTTACCTTAAGCATGTGTTTACTATTTCTACCTTTTTAAATTTGTTGCAACATCTTTATGCCATAATGCATAGTCATTTTTATGTTCCATTTGGTACTGAGAACTACATTTACTCTCTATGAGTCCCATTTATGGTATAGCGTAAGTCTTTTAGACCTAATTTGTCCAGTATTTTTTCTTCTTTCAATCTGTATTCTGAGCGCGTCAGTTCTCTATCTGAAGGTGGATAGCATTTCGTTTTCATCGTGAGAGCTTTGGAATTGTGATGAATCATTGTATTGATCAGGTACTAAATCTTTCACAGCTTATTATCTGTACAATATTGTTGTTACTGTATAAAATCTTCCACTTGTTCTACTACCTTAATTTTGTCACATTTCACATAAGTCTTCCCAGAATTTTCTGAAATTGTCTTCTTCATTTCTTACAGTGCAATAGTATTGTCCCACAGTCATACACTATGACTTGTTCTACCATTGCCCAGTTTGGTGACTTTCCCTCAGATTCCAATTCTTTGCCAAGGCATCTCAAGATATCCAAAACTGAATTCATTATAATTTCTTCTCAAACACATCTCTCTTTTGAACTTCTCTAATACTGTTTAGGGCACCATTATCCTTCCAGTCCCTCCAAATCCCCAACTGCAGTGTCATTCCTGGTCCGTTAGTTTTACGCACCCAAAACCCAATCACTCAGCAAATCTTGTCATTTCCAATTTCACAATATATTTTATACATGCTCATTTGTCTCCATTTCATACTCAGCATCCTAACTCATATTCTCATTACATCTTACCTGGAATATTATAATAGCAAGACATGGGCAAACATGATCTAATTTATAGGGCAATATATGATTCCCAAAAGCTTTATGGTCAGTATGTCTGCCTTGAAGGAAGAGAAACTCATTCTACAGCTTTCATTACAGTAACATATAATTTTTCTCTTTGCTCATGTTACCTCCTTAAAAAATTCTCCAGCTTCAGGGCACACTGCTCATCATGTTTTGCCAAGTATTTTTTTCTGTGTCCTCTACTTTGTCCTCCAAATTATTCATGTATACCACTTCCAATAATTTTAAATGAAAATCCTATCTCTCATCACAGCCTGCTGTGGCTCAGCACTTATCAGCCCTCCAATCTCTTTTGCTGTTTTAATCAAACATTTGCTTAGATCCTTCAGACTCAGAAAAATGTTACCTTGTACAAGGGAGGGCATTTTGATCTTGGTTTTCCTCCCTTTCTGTTCTAGAACAACACTAAAAAAAAGTGTTTCTAAAAACTCACGACCTTGGAATTTTCAATGCATGCAAAAGCTCAGAAAAACAAATATTGTTTGCTTTTATTTAGAAGAGATTTTGCCATGTAATACCTCATGATCAGGGCTAGGTAAAATAGTTCTGAGATTTGTAGGGATCACATTTGTCTACATAACAATGACTCGATACCGCAGGTTTTCTCTAATCTGAGTTTTTTGTAACACTTAGGATCCAGAGATGTAACTGGTGTATAGAGGTAACTCATCTCCTTTTTTTCCTTCTTATGACCCTCCATACAAATGCTCTTTATAGTTTCTGCCAGAATTTAAGTGACTTGTTACAAGTCAGTACCTACAGAAGTATTCTGGAAAAATAAAGAGTGGGAAAGTGACAAAAAAGAGGTCTGGGAGAAATGAGAAGAAAAAGAGAGAAAAATTGAAAAAAATATGAAGAGGTAAGAAATAAATACTGAGAAGACTATGAAAATGAAAGAATGGGAAGAGGAATTTGGGGAATGATTGATAAAAATACCCATTAAATTCATAGAAAAAAGGAAAAGTGAAGAAAAATCAAATAAAGGTAGGGGAATAAAAGGAGTGAGAGACAAATAAAGGTCAAACTGGTAAGATATTTAGAGAGCAGTAAGTTGAGCCTGTTCATTTTCCAGATAAGGATCCAGAGGGCCAACGATGGAACACAAGCTGCTCAACATCACAGCACTCCTAATTAAAGAGCTGGGATAAAATCCATTTGCCCTTTTCCCCATATAACAATTCTTCCAACTCTAGATTTCTGTAATTATGATTCCATGATAAAAACAGTTGTGGGATGAGATGAAAGGAAGTGAGAAAAGGAAAGGAAAATAAGGAAAGGAAGAGAGATGATTCAGTAATGCTCTGATGCAAAAGAGATGAGTAGTAATCATTGGTAACTCCTTGCTGAAGGACACTAAGGCAGCTATTGGTCCATCTTACATTATCAATGGAGAGTTTTATCTGTCTTTCCAGAGTATATATCTGGGATGTAATGGAGATCTCCTAAGACTATTGCTGCCCGGTGATTCATGTGGGGAAAAGTGATAAAGGAAATAAATCTAGAAATATTTACCAAGTACTAAGAAATTCTGGAAGCAGTTAGATAGATAGATCATTGAGCCTGAAATCAGAAAGTTTTGATTCCAGATCTAGTCTCAGACACTCACTAGCTGTGTGACCCTGGAAAAGTCACTTAATCTTGTTTCCTTAATCCACTGGAGAAGAAAATGGTAAACCATTCCATTGTCTGTGCCAAGAAAAATCCGTACATGGCCACAGAGAGTTGGACATGAATGAATACCAACATGACATTCTAGGGGAAAAATAGATTAACCTCGAGTTATAGGGTGTATTTTCATCATCTTTGTTGATAAAAAGTTTTGGGTAGAGAAGCAAATATGTGAAATGGGCAGCTTCTTCAGAAAATGTTCCTTAAGAAGGGAATTTTTCTTTCAGGATAACATTTCAACACTATGAATAGAGTGCTCTAACAAAGACTTTTATTTGCCTAGAGTTTTAGATATCTAACCAAAAAGGCATTGTGATAAAAGGCAAAGAGAGTGGAGAAACATGTCTATGCACATTTGGGAGGGCACGTACCATAGGAGAATAGCTGCACTATGAAAAGAAGAATAACTATATTTGTTGCTTTCTAATCCTTTCAAAGATGAAATCATCAGTAAGTTAAGTCACAATATATGGGTATTTTGATCAAGCATTCCCCAAATTCCTCTTCCTATTCTCTCATTTTCACAGTCTTCTCAGTATTTATTTCTTACCTCTTCATCTTTCTTTCAATTTTTCTCTCTTTTTCTTCTCATTTCTCCCAAACTGCTTTCTTATCACTTTCCCACTCTTTATTTTCCCAGTATATTTCTGTAGGTACTGACTTGTAACGAGTCACTTAAACTATGGCAGAAACTATAGAGAACATTTGTGTAGAAGGTAATAAGAAGGAAAAAAAGGAAATGAGTTACCTCTGTACACCAGTTACATCTCTGGATCCTAAGTGTTACAGAAAACTCAGATTAGAGAAAACCTGCCATATTGAGCCATTGTTATGAGTAGACCAAAATGATCCCTACAAATCTCAGAACTGGGCCAGTAACCCACACCTCCTAATCAGAACATGGAGAAGTTGTGGGGAAAATATAAGCAGGAACATTGCCCCTGGACTTTTGGTCATGGCAGGAAGAGGAGGAGGAAGTCCATGAAAGGTCATATCAGAGGCTGTTACCAGGATCGGGTACATCATTATGCCAAGGTCTAGGAAGTCCAATGGATTGAGTTTCTGGGTTTGTTTTAAAAAATATACTTTTATTGATATTTTTTGTTTTTACATAAACTACCCTTACATCAAACCCCTTCCCCTAATTCCTTCCTGAGACACAAGGAGTAATAAAAAAGTATATATACATATATATATGAATTTCTGTAAAATCAACTAAGTGAAAAAGCTGACATTTTCTTTTGTCTTCTATTGACATAGACCTCATTTCTTCACAGAATTTAGGAAGATACTTTCTCTTTGTGGCAAAGATTGTTTATCATATTTTTTTCAGCATTCACATTGATTTGTTCTGTTGTTAATGTCATAGTTTTCATTAGCACTGTTGTCACATACATTGTCTTCCTGGTTCTAATCACTTCACTTCCCATTAGTTCATGTAGGTCTTCTCATGTTTTCCCGTGTTAACTTTATTCATTTTTTTACACACAATTTCAGCTGTTTTCAGTCATGTCCAAATCTTCATGATCCTATTTGCAATTTTCTTGGCAATACTGCTGGAGTGGTTTGCCATTTTCTCTTCCAGTTCATTTTACAGGTGAAGAAATTGAGGCAAACAGGGTTAAGCAACTTGCCCAGGGTCACATGGCTAGTAAGTGCCTAAGGCCAGATTTGAACTAAAGGAGACGGGTCTTCCTGACTCCAGACCCAGCACTCACTGTGCCACTTGGCTTTCATTAAAGCACAATAATATATTATCACCTTCATATACCTCAACCTGTTTACCTCACTCCAGCTGGTGAGTAACTACTTTATTTCCAGATCTTCACTGCTACTAGAAGTACTAATCATATTTTTATAAATTTGGGTCATTTCTTTGTATTATCGACTTCTTTGTGGTATATGTCTAGCAGTGGTACTTCTGGATCAAAGATTATGGATATTTTGACCACTTTCTTAACATAATACCTAATTACTTTCCATTATTGATTTGACCAGTTCTACCAACAATGCACAAGTGTATGGAATTTTCTATCAACTCCTTCAATGTTGTCTTTTCCCATCTTTTGTTATCTTTTCAATTTTCTAGGTGTGAGATGAAATCTCAGGGTTGCTTTGATTTTCATTTAATTTATTATTAAAGATTTAAAACATTCTTTCATGTTGCAATTTTTCTTTCAGAAATAATTTTTTATATACTATGACCACTGATCAATTGGGAAAAAGTGTTTTAATCATACATTTGTATGTTGCTTATCCATCATGGAAATCAGATTTCTGAGTCTGTTATTATTGTGTGAATCAGGGTAGACTATGGATGCAGAAGAGGGCCAGGTCTTTTATAGCAAACTATAGAAATATTGACCATCCATTCACTGACATACATTCCAATCATTCCATACTTTAGTACACAGGCTTTCTGAGTTACAGTGCAAAATAAATCACCCCTTTGTAGCCATCCTTCTGGTTACAAGCCTCTCTATACTTAAGTAGATGGTCTTCAAATGATAGAGAAACCATATTAAAAGGATACCTCATATTGTTGAAATGGCTTTAATTCTTCCATGGAAATGCCTTTGAAGAAGCCAGGGTCACCTCCACATCACACAGGGAAATCAGAGCAGGACTTAAGTAAAGGACTAACAGTGATATTGAAGTTAAATCAATAAGTATTCACACAACTTAACAAAACCTATGAGTGACCAATCCCCTCAGACTATCTTCTGTTGGAAATCTTGGCAGCCCAGCAGCTCAAATGAAAATTCAATCTGGCATCATGTGGATAATTTATCCCTCTTGTGCTGTTTCCTACCTGGAAAGAGTATTGTCATTTTTTTAGGTAACAATTATATTATTTTATGTTATATTGTGAATTATTAAAGCAATTGGATCTATCTTTGCATATGTATTAAATAAAATAATTATTTAAATTCTTTGGTTTTTGGATTACACTGTCAGTCAATTAACAGATCAATGATAAATCATTTATACTAAATTAATATCTATCTCAGCATCATAAAAAGGTTCTTTTCATATTTATGACGTTAATTCCTGTAAGTAGTAAAATAAATAATATGTTGTGAAGAAAAAGCACTTCAATTAATTTATCTAATGATACTTTTCATGTATGCAGTACATTTCTACTGCTAATGATAAAAGAGGAGACTTGGTGTTGTTGGACTAAGGATGCATATAGGTTGTCCCCAGAGTTTTAGAGCAGTTTTAAGCTTTACCAGCTTTGACAATTGGAGGACACCTTTTCGTTGGGGTCCTATACCCCAGATACCTCCCTCTACCAGGGCAAGAGAGAAGAAGAGGAAGGCCAGGGCGCATAGAAAATGTTTTTTTATAATTTTCAATGAAGGGATGAGGTGGGGAGAAAAGAAAAAAAGAGAAAGAAAACAATCTAAAACTTTCATTGCATGAAAGAGAGAAGATAATTGGCCAGAAGTGCAGTTGAGGCCTAGGGCGGGCTGCTGGGTTGGGGGGGGGGGTAATCATGACTCCTCTTCCTCTTGTTCTTTTCTTTTTCTTGTAGTTTTCTTCCTTGACCCTCACCGGCTGTGTGACCTTGGGCAAGTCACTTAACCCCAACTGCCTCATCCTGGGTCATCTCTCGCCATCCTGATCTGGTCACTGGATTCCGATGGCTCTGGAGGAGCAGTGAGGCTGGTGACCTGCACAGCCCTCCCTGACTCAGAACAAAGTCAAGTGCAAGTCATGTCATCATTTCTCTGATGGCGTGGTCTTCAGCAACGAAGGATGAACACACACACGCACATGCACACGCACACGCACACACACATACACACACACACAAAACACACACAAACAGCTTTCTTCCTTAATTGCCAGACTTCAGAGGCCTTGTTTCCAGGTGTACATCCAGGGAGATCAAGAGAGCCAGGGCCTCAGTTGGGCTTCCAGGAATGAGGTTGTCTAGCTATGATGTCCATTCCCCTTATGCTCCTTCCATTGGTCATGGCAACAGATAACCATCAACAGCCACGTCAGATCTCTGTCTTGCTTCTGGGAGTGTGGATACCAGTGGAAGTCAAGATAGGCTTGGAAGAGGTTGATGGGAAGGCAGAATCTAAGGCCATATTGATGGACCATCTGCTCCCTAAAGCTGAAGACCAAGTGAAGGAAGTGGTAGGAGTGCCTAGATGAAAACTTTGTTTCTACTTATAGCCCAGTGTTAGATCTAAACTATCCATACCCACTTGGCTCATAGAGAGGGATGACTGATGTATTCATAACAAAATTTGCAACATGTTATTAGGAAGAAGTAGTTACCACTAAGAACACAGAAGACCCATTCTGTAAGGTATGGAACATCCTGAAGAGGTTCTCTATAATACGACAGGCTGTTTTCACTATAGCCATGAGGAAGCCTTGGGTACAGGAATGTCTACTGAGATGCAGAGTCTAATTCTAACTCTCTTGTGGCCATGACAGGGTAATGACTGGGGTTAGGGAAGAATAATCTTCTTGGTTGACTTTTGTAAGGGCTCCAGAGTAAGAATTCCTGGCCAAGATACCATGCCTCCCAGTTATGAGAGCGACAAGTTTAGAGAACCAGATGCTGGAGTGATCCAAAGGAAACTTTATCTCAAACAAGTCCAACTTAGTATTGATCATATACTTGAGGCAAGTAGGTTTATGACAGCCCTGGATTTGAAACATGGATTAGACTAAATCATTTAGGGACATCTGATTGGGTGAGGCAGCTAGGGGACATAATGCATAGATTGCTGGCCTTGGAGTAAGCAAGAACTAAGCTGAAATCCCACCTGAGATAACGAGTAGCTATGTAACTGTGCAAATCACTTACTGTTCTTTTCTCAGTCTCCATTTCCTCAGCTTTAAAACGGGAATTATTTTACCACCTACATCATGAGGTTGTTGTGAGGGTCAAATGAAATTACACGTCAAACGCTTCCTATGGCTTCAAATACTACTTGAAGACTAGCTCTTCTTTTTATTATTTCATTATTAACATTATAATTTTGCCATTATTAATTTCACATCTGGTGGCAAACGCAAGGAGGCACCAATCAGTTTGGTCACATGAAAGGTGGCGTTTCTATAAGGGAAGTTCCCTGCAAGATTCTAGGAGAGGATGAGGGACCCAATGTGATCAGAGATGTTAATACTTGTAAAGTTATCCAATAAAATAAAGTTACAGAAAAATGAGTGGTTATCAAAGGAAGTATAGCACAATGGCAAATATGTAATCTGGTTTGAATTAAAAAACATGGGTGTGAGTATGGGATTTGACCATTTGGACAAATCATAATATGTGATGTTGGGCAAATTGTTAAACTTCCCTGGGCCTCAGTTTCTTTATTTGTCAAACAATGGGGCATAGAGAGCCACCCTGCAAGAAAGGAATATCTAGCCTCCAGTCCTGCCTCTAACACATCCTGAGGGTATTACCCTGGGCAAGTCACTTATCCTCCTAGTGTCTCATCTGGTTTTCCAAGAGATCAATCTCCAGTGCACATCAGAGGAGAAATTTTTCACACCAGGAGTTCTCTACACTAATGAAACCACAAGTTGGTAATGAGAAAAGCTCACAACTACATGAGCTTTAAGTATCACATGATTTTCCAGCTCTGACATTTTAAAATTCTTTTACTCCTCCTCCTCACCATCACTTCTAGCATCATCATGGAGAAGAGTCTCCACAGTAATCATAGGAGAATCTTGTATCAGAAAGAGAGGTCATTTAAATGATATGACTCATCAAGCAGTGGGAGCAGGCTTGTGTGATGGGGAAGGAATGGCCCTTATTACTCACTATGATCTATGGGCAGGGGAGAAGGTGATATGGGAAGAGAGAAAGGTGCATAGACTGACAAGGTCCTGGGCCTTTCAGAATGGTTTGTCATCGTGGCAACAGGGGTGGTCAAGTCAGGCCAGGTGTGACTATAAAATATGGTTAGTGAGTGAGGTCAGGGCCCAGGCTGTGAGACTTTCAATGTTCAGATCAAGTTCTGCCTATAAAAATATGTGTAGCCTTCGTTTTCATAAATGCATAATTACACTAACAAACAATCATTGAGAGTGGAACAAGTTAGCAGCAGGATTCTGACCAGGCCGAGGAACAGCACTTAGCTCATGCTTTCCATGATGTCATAAATCCCCGGGTTTGGCTAACCCTGAGCAGAGGCGAAAGGTGCTCAGCCTTGTTCTCTATGGCTCTAGCTGCTAGCCATTGCTAAAGCTTGTTCCGGATAAAGAAGAACACGAGCAGACAGGGTATGGGCTCTCCTATTTGAAAAATAACTAAAGAATCAAACAAATCAAACTATCGGTGACGGGTAGTCAATTCACAAGCCAAACCCATTTTCTCCCCTTTTGTTGGGATGGGATCCTGAAGAAACATTCATTGGTCAAATATTTCCACTAACTTTAACTTCTTTGTATCAGATCCAAAATAAATGTTACTCCTGTGGACTTTCCTTTCCTTGAAAATATTTTCTCAGATTTAGGGCACTGCTGCTGTTTTATAGTATTTTAAATTTATTATTAAATGTAATACTCTAAACAAGAAAAGTTTCTGTTTGAAGCAGGTGCAAAGCCTATGCTTCCATGTTCAGGTCAGCTCTTGGATCGTGTGGTGAACTTTTCAACCATGTCGTTGAATAAATAGAGACACCCATTTTGCTTACTTTTTGACTGCGTCAGTCCATGAAACAAACAAACAAAAATATTGGTCATCAGTCTTGTATGGCCAACCTCCTTTTCTGCAGTGATGATGGTAAAATGGCCAAAAGACCCATAGAAGGTGATAAGAACTGTTACTTTTTAGAATCTTGTAAGTTTCCATTTGATTGCTGGGTATTCACACGGCTTAGTTTGCGCTAGTAGATACATTGCTGGAGGATTTGCATCCGACCATTCTTGACATTCTTATCATAATTAAGAGCATTCAAGCATTTTTAAAGAGAGATACAATTTGTAGTTTAAATGAATGATTCCATCAACTACTTAGACAGTAATTAATTTCTCTCACCCATAAATTAATCTCCCAAATGAGAATTAAAGAAGCACAACAAAACACTGAGCTTATTTTATAAAGGAGAAAATATTTCTATTATCCATACCAGGGAAGGATAAAGCAAAGAATGAGAATTGTGAGCAATATGTCTTAGAGTTAAAGGGCATGGTGCAGTTGAAGATCCATCAGAGGAGGCTGAGAGAAATGGCTAGATAGGTAGGAGGAGAAACAGAAGAGGGCAGTATCCCAAAAGTGTAGAGATAAGAGAATGCCAAGGAGGAGAGGGTGATCAGCAGTGTTAAAGGCTACAAAGAGGTTAAGAAGAAGGATCATTGAGAAAAGGCCATTGGATTATCAACTAAGAGATCACTGGTAGGTTTGGAGAGAGCAGTTTCAGTGGAATTGTAAGGTGAGAAACCAGAAGATAAGGGGTTAAGAAGACAGTGGGAGTAGGCCCCTGTTGTAGATAACCAACCTTTTCAAGGATTTTACCTACCAAGGGCAGAAGAGTTATAAGATTATGGTTAGCAGGGATAGAAGAATTAAGTAAGGTTGCTGTTTTTATTTTTCTTCAGGCTTGGGGGGTGGGACACAAGTGTGTTTCTAGGCAGTAGAGAACAAGTCAGTAGATACGAAGAGATTGAAAAATAAGTGATATAATAGATAGGACAAAGGGGGCAATCTATTGGAGGAGGCCAGACGGAACAGAATCACTTGAATAGGTAACAGGATTAGCTTTGATAAGGATACCTCACCAGGTAAGATAGGGATGAGGGAGATATTGGCAGAAGACATCTAAGTGATGAGTGATAAGGAAGAGGGCAGAAGAGGAAGCTTATGGTGAATATCCTCTTTTTTTCTGTAAACTATGAAGCCAGGTGCTCAGCTGAGAGGATTGGAGGAAGGGAGCTATGGGGGGCTTCAACAGGGATGACAAATTCTGCAAATGCCTCTGTGGAGCCATTGTATCCTGCATAACATGCATTGTCGTGGATACAGTCAGAATGATTGTATGATTTTCTCTAGCTTCATTCAGCAGCAGATGTATAGGAGCAAAGTCAATGAATGGTGGGAGTAATCCAAGACTGAGGTTTGACTGGGCATAAACAACGATGTGATAAAGAGGACTAGGGATGCAAGAGAGGAGGACAGGGTAGTGTTGAATTCAGTCACCAAGAGGGGATTGAGGCTAGGGCATGGGGAATGGAGTGGGAGACAACAGAGGGTCAAGGAATTGGAAGTCATACTAAAGACAAAGGGTAGAGTTTTGTAAAGGAAAGGTCAAAAGTCATTTCGCTATGGTCAGACAAGGGGATTTCAGAATTCTTGAATATGGAGGCGGTGCATTTGTGGGAGATGGCAAGATAAAGGTATGATTATTTTTGTGCATGACTGAGTTGGGATGGAAAGTAGAGAAAGGGAAAAGTGAGAAGATTGAGGAACTGAGTGATTACAGAAGTCTGAGGGCACACAGTGAGTTCTATTGTCTGATTAATGTATTTTAAGTGATGGAAGGACTTCCAGAAGACTTTTAGGACCTTGACACCAAGGGATGGACTGTTGTTGGAACAGTAGTTCCTAGGGTCCCTGCTACACAGGCTACATATAGTTTTTATTAAAGTCCTTCTCCACACAGACTAAGCCATTTCTTTCCTTAAAAGGTATTAAAACATCCTTGAGACTTAGTTCATCCAAAATACCAATGCTTGAACCATCCACATAACTTTCTGGTAGCCTAAGTCCAATGACCAGTATAGAGGTCAGGATTTCATCACTCAAGCTCCACATAATTTAAACAAGAACATCAACCTGAAAAACTCAGAGACAGGGAAGCTGTGCCCAACTGAATCGATGTAGTATTTTTGTTGAATATCATTTCCACGGTAAAGCTAACTAAACTTCCTTATAGTAACTATTAGATAGTGAATGAGTGTTGAATTTTGCTTCAGGCTCAGTCCTAAGCTGCAGAACCAGCCCGAGTTAGGCCAGCCTACGGTAACTTCCTTACTTTTAGGATATCTACCTTTCCCTGTTAATACCCAAACTCTTTATTTGTAAATAGGCATGTAAGACTAGTTTTCATTGCCCACACCCTTGTCTTCTCTAGACTAAGTCTCTCTGGACTTCAGGCCTCTGATCACCATGTGCCCATTGTTTCTACTCTCTCTCACTCTCCAATCTGATCTCCCACACTGCTGCTAAATGGATATTCTTTAGAGGAGTGACCATGTTATTTTTCTATTCATGAAGTTTCAATGACTCCCATTGCCTTCAATATCCTCTCTGCATGTAAAGCCTACAGGGTAATTAAAAATGACTCCCCCTCCTGTGTACTATGCTCCAGCTTAACTGGTCTATTTGCTGTTCTCTGTCTACAACATTCTATCTCTTACATGCTTCCATGTCTTTGCATGGGTTCTCCTGATACCTGGTATACTCTCCTCCTTACTACTATCTAGTACAGTTAGTTCTATATTATGATTTTCCACATCATTTTTTCAATATATTATGGATCAGCATAATTAAATGAGAACTCTGGAGGAGTTTTGTAAAAGCCGCAGATGACAAGCAGAGGTCAGTAGATGACATGAGAAGTTAAGAAATTCAGAAATGCATAAAATATACATATAATATTGTGTAATATTAACACATATTATCTTTTAATAACATAATAATTCATACTTATTCTCTGGTACAAAGGCAAGGACAAGAATTTTACACAGATTTTCCAGATCATGTGGGTGCTGCATTTCTAACCGTTATGGTGGAACAGATAACTATACAACCTCTAACTCTTTTCAAGGTTCATCTCATGGACCACCTTCCTCAAGGGGTCTTTCCTGATTCTCTTATATATTAGAACTTCCCCACACCAAATTACTGTGAATTTTTAACATCTTATATTCATTTACCCATCAACAAATTATATCTCACTCCTTTAAGTCAGAGTCTGAATTTTTCATTTGTATCCCAGGCTTAGCAAGGTTTCTGGCACGAAGTGCCTAATAAATACTTGTTGATGGATTGATATTCATTTTTCCAAAGTTATTTCTAAAACTGAGTGCCCAGAACTGAAATTACTCCGGATGAAATGATTTTATGCTTGTTCAGTGGATTCTTGACAATTAAGAACCTCTCTTATTTTGTTAAAGCTTTAGTAGGTCTGTACTTTACAACAGTGGACATAATACCAAGGTATTTCCATTCCTATAACAAAGAGTGGACTTATAGGGTCATCACTATTGAAGTGGGTGCTTTCCAGATTCATCTGAATTCCCAAATGCATGACTCCAATGAATCAACTTCCCAAAAGCCAAAGACTGCCTGGAGGTGAAAGAAAGACCCATATTTTCCTTCAGACTCATGTGTTCCTTCGTGGGTAAAAGACTGCATTCAGCTGTTTGAGGATTCTTTGCTGGATTTTAAACAGAAACATACTTTCAAATGGCATCGAATAATTTTACAGCCTCATCTCATTATATTTTCTTTAGAGGAGTGTACAAAGAGCTGGCAGTTCTTTAGAGCTAAACAAATCAGAATCCAGTTTTTCTTTAATATGACTTTGGTCTTATAAAATCAGGCTTACATTAGAAGGAATCCCCTATTTTCTGCCCTAGTCTCCCAAGTAATGCTGTGATGTGCTGGAGACAGCTTGGGATGTTTGCTATTAATGATTCTTCTAGTGGACTAGAATGTTAACTTTGCCACATTTTCCTATGTTCGTTGTTTTTTATTTTTTTAATTTTACAGAATCATAGATTTTGAAAGTTGGAAATTGCCATAATCCGCAACCCATTTCATTTAATTAACTTTTATTAAGTGCTAGCCATATGTAAGTCACTATGGTATCTGTTTGGGGTTCAAAGATGAAAGAAAAGAATAGAAGTCCCTCTGATGGCATTCTTAATAGCATCTCTTTGTACATGTAACATCATGGGGCTCTCCCTTCCTCAAAAAACCAACCATTCTATTTTAGACAATTCTAAGATCTGAAGGTTCTTGCTTATTAAATCCAAATCTCTCTTATTGCAATGGAAGCTATTCCAGCCTAGTTTTCATGTCTAGAGTTACAAGTTTAGAGCTGGCCTAGTTTCATTTAATCTCTCTCTCATCCAGTTCCTTCATTTTACAAGTGAAGAAACTGATGAGAAGAGAGCTCAAGCTGGAGACTCATTTTGTGCCTAAAATCATTGGAGGCTTCAGAGCAAGAAAGAACCAAAACTTAGAGGTAATTTATAGGGGAGGGGATGGAGGCCCAGTTTAAATGGCTGGCAAGGAGGAATCCTGTCTTTAGTTCCATCAGGGGCTGTGTGCCTCCTAGTCCACTGCTCTTTCTACCTTGTGACATAGGCTCTCTTAAAGTTACCGCTTTTTAAACAAAAGTACAATTATTAATATATATGTGCAAACATTTAAAATGTAAGGAAAATATTTTTAAAATGTGAACTTTAAGCTTTAAGATAGACATCTTAGCTAACAAACAATTGTCAATAACATGTTAGTAACACTCATTAGCTCTTCACTTACTTGATCTTCACGGTAATTCTGAGAGGAAATGAATGTTTTTAGCACCATCCATATTTTATAATTAGGGCAGATGAAACTCAAACAAGAAAGAAACAAATATTTCTTGTGTGCCTACCATGTTCTAGGGACTGTGCTAAGTGATTTTAGACTATAGGATTCTTATTCCTCTTTCACAGTTGAGGAAACTGAGTCAGAAAAAGATTCAGTGACTTGCATAGGCTCACACAGCTAGTAAGTGGTGAAATTAAGTACTCCTGACTGGAGCCCTAGAAATCTATCCACTGCTCCATGGATATGCAGCTTACCTGAGGTCCCATCCTTAGTTAAATAGCAGAGTTAAGACTTGAACCTGCATCTAAGTCCATTACTATTCCTACTATGTGCAGATGAATTAGTGCAGTTGTGTCAGAAGTCTGGAGTTAGCTTTTCGTGGTGGGAATGACTGCCTCTGGAGTCCAAGAATGTAGGTTTGAGGTCCAGCCCTTCCTTTTATGTGAACTAACTTTGCTGTGCTTCTATTTTTTTTTGAAAAATGATAAAGAATAAATGATCTCTAAGCACTTTTCCTGAATTCAATCCCACAGTTAGACATAAAACGGATATAGTTTAGGATATGGTAGAAGCAGAGGGAAAGAAGGCAGTGGTCACTTTACTGCATCTGGAACCAGAGGATCAGCTTCAAATCTTGCCTGTCTCACCTACCACCTTCGTGACCTTGGGCAAGTCAATTTACCTCTAGGGACTTTAGTCTCCTCTTTTGTAAAATGAGGGGTTTGGACTAAAGAGTTAGTTTTAACATTCAAAACCTGTAGCTGAATAAAGATATTGGCTTAGATATGCCAGTAATTCAGTCTAGATCCCTTCAATTTCATGACACTTGTGAAGGTGCAAGAAACAGGTAGAATGAAACCATTCATCTTTGCTCAAGAAAGAACTTTTTCCCATTCACTTACTTTCATCCCTTCCAAACTGTTGACATCTCTCTTTGGTTGCCTTCTATCTTAGCAATTCTTCCTGTATTAATCTGTACCTATTATAGTTGCCCTTCCCTAGTTTTAGTTATTCACAATCTTTGCTCTCCCTCCATGGAAACTGAAAGCTGCCCGTTGAATTAGAAGAGGCAGAGAAAAGTAACGACCCCTTTTTGTGCTTTCTCTTCTAGCTAGTGCTTTCTTTTTTCTTCTTCTAGTGAACAGTGCAAAATTTCTGAAAACATTCGAAATGTAAGATTCTTGTCCTTGTTGTGTTTTCATCTCAGGGATAAAAGAGGGTAAAATGGTATGAAGCCTGTGGTTTATACATTCAGTCTCTTTAACAAAAATTTCTTCAGTGACTCCCAGGTTAAAGTAGTCTTTGAGGAGGTAAAAGCAATCCACAAGGAGAAAAAAGCAAATCAAAGCACCTGCCAAGGTAATAAAAGCAGTTAGCATGGATCTTAGCTTTCCGCCCAAGCTCTTCTGATACTTTCATACATAGTCCTTGTCCCAAAGGGCACAGCTGGGTTATAGGTCGATCTTCTTGGAGCTAAAGTTAATCTTAAATGCCCCAGACTGATTCAATAGTGTTGCAGTTCACAACACCACCAACTGAAGTTGTGGGAATAGGGAAGTTGACTCACGTCACCTAGTTCCACAAAAACCCTGGTCAACAAGATTCTTCGTTTAACCATCACATTTCAAAACCAGGTGAAGACAAATTTAAAAGCCATTAGTACTACTTTTGCATCTAATGAACTTTTCATAAATATTACCTTACTATTATTTAAAATAAATACATTTATTCTCAAATTTCGTTTTGAAATTTTTCTCCAATGAATTATCATTCTATCAGGTGATCCTGATTTCTCAAATTTTATGCTAGAAGAAAATAAGCTTTGGCAAGTTCTGCTAGTAGAAGAAGGCTTTGAGGACAGCACTATCAACTGTCTATTTTCTGAAGACAAAAATATCTAAGGATCGAAAGGTTGGCTGCAAGCCAATAATCTCTCCGTTCACAGCATTAAAAAAAGAAAAAAAAAAAGAGAAAATGGCCCACCATCCTTCCTTCCACTTTGTTGCCTTCTACTTTGCCAGGAACACTGATGGGAAAACCATCAACTTTTGGTGTTAGACAAAATGAGATCAAATTTCACCTCTGGTCCTTATTCTTTATGTCACCTTGACTAAGGTACTTATCCCCGTGGACTCTGTTTCTTCATCTTTAAGATAAGAGTATAAGTCTCCATTGCCTAGGAGGTCTCTTCTACGCCTAGATTTATGATAGTATAACATGAAAGGTAGAATAAAGGACTAAAGATGGGAAGAATCACAGAATTTTTATATTGTTTACAAACATTCACCTACCTGTTTCTAAATTAGAACTCTTTGCCCACTGACCAACAACTTTATATATAACATCAACAATATTACATACCAACAACAATGACCAACAATATTATATATTATTTGAAGAAATTCAGTGTATCTATAAAGATAGAGTAGAAATCAAAACTGAAGAGAAAAGGGAAAGTGTTAGCAAATAGAATGATGAATCACAGTTTCTCCTAGAAGAAATAGTAATATGCAGAAAATGTCACAAGGAAACATCAGTAGTTACCTATTCATTATAGTACATCCTCATTTTTTATAATATCTTAATGAGAGTATATGAAGGTATATTGAAGATATAATAATGAGACAGAAGCAAACAGGCTTCTATTTTTATGTAATTTTACATTTTTTTTATATGAACTGGAGGAAAAGGAGGAAATCTCTATATACAGCAAAATGCAAAAGTGGATTATATATGAAACTGAATTTCCATTTCATTGTTTTTTTTTCCTTTTTTGAAATGTATAATAAATTCCACTTGTCACTTTCAAACTTTACTGGTTGTCTCTACTTCCTTCTGATATATATATATATATATATATATATATATATATATATATATATATATATAGACAGAAAAAAAGTTTCAACAGTCCTTTTTAATGGCCTTCTTTCGGGACATCATTATGGCGTCCAATGCCAACCCATAATTTAAAAACCCGGAGGAAAGAAGCAACAATGAGAGAACAAATAAGCATAGTCAAAGAAAATACACTCATTGTGTCTTTGCACCTTGAGACTATCGTCTATTTGTTAGGAGATAGGTAACATACTTCATCATAGAGCCTCTAGAAACATAGTTGGTCACTGTGTTGATTGGCATTCTCATGTCTTTTAAAGTTGTTTTTCTTGACAGTGTGGTGGCCCTTGTATAAGTTGTTCTCCTGGTTCACCTCACTTCATGCTGAATCACTTTATCCTTATTCAGCTTCTCTGAAATTGACTTTGCCATAAGTTCTTAGGAAGAAATAAACATTTTCCGTTACATTCCAATACCCCACTTTGTCCGACTGTTCCTCGGTCCCTTTCTGTCTTTTACTTTAATCTTTGCCTACGGATTATGAAATGTATTTTTCTTGCAATGCTCCCATTATTGTTCTGTCCCTTCCATCCCCTCTTCTCCCTCTTAAATTTAATGTATTTCTACACCAAAATATATATGCGATCAATCCTCTTTTGTCTGTTTCAGATAAAAGTTCCATTTAATGCCTGATTATTCCTTTTTTTCATGGTGATATCCTCTTCTTCACATGTAATTCATTTCAATAAATATTTACTAAATGTCTGGCACTGTGCTAAGCACTGTAAATACAGATCTAAAGAAGAATGGTAATTGCCCTCAAGGAGTTTATAATCTATTGGGGGAAGACAACACATAGAAAGTGGAAGGAAGTAGCCTTTCTTTGTTTTTACTCTCTATTTCTAGAGGGCATTTTGAGAGAGGGAAGAGAACAATGCTCAAGAAAATTTTGTTGATTATTCATTAAGGACATAGTGCATAATGGAAAGTACATTGGATTTGGAATAGAAGACCTCCTTACTGTCTGTATGACCTTGGGCAAAATTCTTCCTACCTCTAGACTTTGGTTTAGTCCTGTAAAACATGAGAGAGTTATACTACGTGATCTTCAAGACCTCTTCACATTGTAAATCTACACCCCTAGATAAAACCATTTGGCATTCAATGTTATTACTGAGTTGTTATTGCCACTACAAATACTATTATAACTGCTACATTTTGGCTACTACCACTACTACTACTACCACTACTACTACCACCACTACTACTACCACTACTACTACTACCACCACTACTACTACTACTAGTACCACTACTACTACTACCACTACTACTACTACTAGTACCACTACTACTAGTACC
>CM053774.1:123938761-123974905 GCA_028658325.1 Potorous gilbertii | reverse complement strand
ACTACTACTACCACTACTACTACTACCACTACTACTACTACCACTACTACTACCACTACTACTACTACCACTACTACCACTACTATTACTACTACTACCACTGCTGCTGCTGCTGCTGCTGCTGCTGTTGGTATTACTACTAATACTGCTACAACTACTATTGCTGCTGCTGATGCTCCTGTTACCACTAACTACTACTAATCCCAAATTCAGGACACATGAAGTTTCACTACATAATATACTTAGGACTGCCTAAACATAAACCAGGCAACTAGGGGAACAGTGGAGAGAGTGCTGGATCCAGAGTCAGGAAGAATCATCTTACTAAGTTCCAACCTAGCCTAAAACACTAGTTCTGTGACCCTGGACAAGTCATTTGACCCTTTTTTTGCCTCAGCATCCTCATTTGGAAAATGAGCTCAAGAAGCAAATGACAAATCACTCCAGTGTCTTTGCCAAGAAAACCTCAAATGGGGTCATGACAAGTCACTACTGAAAATGGCTGAACAAAAAAACCGCATAACAGTGTGTTGTGAAAACTGACTTCCCAAATGCTTATCATACTTTAGAGTTATATTCTGTTTAAGGTTGTGCATAATATCTTGTTAACTTCCAAGTACAGTAGATAAAATATCTCTGAACGAGTCTTTTAACGTAACACTTTGCATGACTGTCCTCAGACAACCAGTGAGTTTAAAGTAATGGCTCTTACTCAATAAAGTCTAAAAATATATTTTAAAGCAGAATTTTGCTTTATTTGCTTTTGGCTCATTCACTGTGTATTTTTTAAAGAAAAAGGCAGTTGAATTTCAAGATAAAACTTTCCATATGGTCTCTTCCTCAAAGAAGTCTTGGCAAACCATTTTACTTCTGAAAAAAAATCCTTTTTTTTCTTTTGGTAACAAATTGGTAAAGCTGAATGACCAAAATAGCTCTTTCAAACAAAACTTCAAATCTGTCTGCAGAAATGAAACCGAGATTAAAACCAGTAGTGTTTTGGGGGCTGCTATATCCAAGTATTCTACCGTGCCAGTGTTTTCTGGGGACAGCTGCAGCAGTTCTGAAGAGGTTTTAAAAATCTTTTTTTGAAGTTTCTAAGTTGAATTTTAAAAGGACATGTGAAAGAACTGTTTGGCAGGAAAGATACTGTCCTGACAATTGTCTCTGTGGGAGGAGAAAAGATGGTCATTTTCAGGAAAAAATTTTTTTGAAAGAAATGTTTTTAAAGGATAATCTAATTCATTTTGACTGACAGGAATGGAAACTTTGAGAAGGGCATTTTCCAACATGTCTAACTTTGTTCTATAGTAGACTCACACATAATATTAAGAACCAAGATCATGTATACAAACAAAAAGCTTTATTTATTTGATTTCTGTATGGCACTATTCCCTCTGCTCACATGAGAAGGAGCTACCCAAGAGAGACTATTCTAGATTTGGCAAATACAAGCATTCTGTCTTCTTGAAGACCAACTTCTAAAACTCCATTTCCTCCCTCATTATGTTTTATTTGTCTAAAATGCTAACTAGCTTTGAGCCTCTAAGGAAATCACTGAATACCTTTGAGTTTTAGTTTGCTCATTTGTAAAATAAGGATGCTGTTGTCCAGTTGTTTCAGTTAAGCCTGACTCTTTGTGACTCTATTTGGGGTTTCCTTGGCAAAAATATTGGAGTGGTTTACCATTTCCTACTCCATCTGATTTTTCAGATAAGGAAACTGAGGTAAACGGGGTAAAGTAACTTGCCCAGTGCCACACAGCTAGCGTCAGAGCCCAGATTTGAACTTAGATTTTCTTGATTCCACACTCAATATTCTACCCACTGTACCACCTGAGTACCCTCAAATGAGAATTAACAAGGATAAAATCAGAGTAATTGCACTATTTTTTTCCCCAAAAGAGTAGTACTTTCCAAAAAAGGTGATGAGAAAAAAGAAACTTTGTAAAGCTTTACAATGCTATAGAAATGTGAGTTTGGTTATTTATTTATTTTTTACTTTTGAGGAAGTTGTGTGATATGGGGAGGGCAGTGTGAAGAGTGGTGGCTGAGCTGGATTCAAATCCTACCTCTGACACTTATGACCTGTGTGAGGTTAGGCAAGTCACTTAATTTCCCTGAGACTCAGTTGTTTCATTTGTGAAATGAAGGGACTGAAGTGAGATGGGCTCTAGAATCTCATCTACTTTTAGATTTCTGGTCTTTTGATCCTCTACGGGTCATGGTTAATAATTGTTGTATGAATGATTGGGTATTACCTCTAGTCTTCCAAAGACTAACAGGAACAATGGTTAGGTAGTTAGGGGAAGGGGTTGAAGATGGAGAATATAGTGTTTCAGAGCCTTAGGACTGTGGGACCAGGCACCATCAGTGAGGGACAGATCACCAGCCCTTCTTTTCTATTTCCTTGTCCCAAGCACTTGTTCTCTCTTAGGCTTTTGAGGGGAGAGAAAATAAACCCCAATGCTAATTTTATGACTCACCAGTCCAATCTGTGCTGGGAGAGGGTAGCTTCTGTTCCGTCTCCTTGACATTCTGAAACTCCCCAGTGGTCAGTCATCAAGGTGCCTCTTTGTGTAGACTTCTCCATTGTTAGCTTCCCTTACTCTTATTTCAAGTCCCCAATTCCCAAGGTATAAAAGATTTCTGAAACTTCTTTGGGGACTAAAACTGAGTAAGTGTGCTTAAAAGCAGAGACCCTACTACTAGTATGGTAATAATCCATCTTTGATTCAAAATATCTAGCCCTCCTGGAATGAAGGCTTAAAGATTCAGCCTTTATGTTTCGCTCTTCATCTCTGGGAATCATAGTGATAGAGGGGAAAAAGCATTGAATTTGGACTTTAAAGTTCTGGGTTCAAATACTAGCTCAAGAATTTAATACCCAAGGGACTCAGAAAAGTACCTAACATCTCTGGGTTTCATCTTACTCATCTATAAATATAGTGAGTTGGACTAGATGGCATCTAAGGTCACTTCTAGCTCTAAACCTATTGTCCTCTGTCATTCTAGTCAGGAAACAACTCTTTATAGAAGTGGAGGTCATTTCAAAACAATCACCTCTTTTCTATGTGCTTCCATTAACTCAAATGTCAAAGTTAATCCCAAACTAAAGGAAGGAACAAAAATAAGAAATTGGCACAGTGTGTAACTGTAGCACCTCCAATCAGACCTATTCAAAGAGACATGATGGTGGAGAAATGGATAGAGAGGAAGACATTGGTTTTGATATGAATAAGCATTTCTTACAGAGGTTTAACCAACGCAAAGCATCATCTCAATGAGAAGACCTAAAGATCCTAGAATCAAATTTAGCCAGCAAATGCTTGATCTTTTGGCCAAGCAAGAAATGTGGGAGCTTAGAGTAGCACTGGTTTCCATTTTTAAAAGTCATATACAGAACGCTATAGAGGATTGTGTTGGAAGAAAATGAATAATATTTTCTCATAAAACAGCAAAGGATAATAGAGGTGAAAATGAGTTTGAAGATCTGACTTCAGACTCAAATGAATGAACTCATCCCAAGAGTCTTTGTGCATGCAACACATGCATACTGAGATATAATTAGTTTATACTGTATACTTAACATTCACAATTCACACTGTTCTTTCTTTTGAACTGCAGTCTGGATTGGCAGCTTCCTTCAGCTTTTTCTACCCGGAGGACTTTCCAGGCTGAAACCTGAATTGTTTACTAAAGTCTTTGGCTCTGGGCCATGGGTGAGAATCAAGAAAGAATAAAGGTCACAGGTTAGTGACCTATGGTGAGTGCTAATTGTTCCTATGTGTCTGGTGTGTTTTATGTCTGATTAGATGCTGTCACATCAGACAAAGCCTTGGATGGCCTCTTACCATTTCCTTCAAGTTGTAAATTCTTGGAATGTTTCAGGAAAACAACCACTGCTCATCTCCCAAAGAGCTGATCTCTTGTTCTCTTTGATCTGGGAAGGAAAGAATTTTTTTCTTTGATACTATCAACTTTATTTTTTGTGGTCAGCTCCTTTAATTGAACCAAGGAAGTATCCTCCTTGTAATGTTTGGGAAACAAACTCATTAACTGTTGCTGGTCACAATTAAATGGTGGGGGGGAGTGATGAAAAACTAGCATGGTATTGCTTTCATAACCAACCTTTGGACACTCATTCTCTTAAACATAGATTCATAAGGTGTAGAAGTAGAAGGAACTTCGACTCATTTTATAGATGTGGAAACTGCAGCCTAGAGAGGGGAAATGACTTTCCTGGAGTCAAATATGTATAAACGACTGTAGCAGGTATCCACCCAACTTCTGATTTTATTCTAGTCTTTTCACTACACCAGACTTCTCCCATAGAATGTAGCATATTTACTTAGTTTTATATTTAGCTCAGATTAATAAAATATAAGTTCCTTGAGTTCAGTAACTTTCAAACATAGCATAGCACCCTGTAAATGATGGGTGTTTAATAAATGCTTATTCAATGGAATTTAACTGATTCAACATTTGATTGATGTGTCCAGACAAGTCAGTATTTTCTTAGCAACTCAAACTGACAGGAAAAAAGTCTGTGAGTATTTGTTAATCTCCTCTTTTGTGCACAGTATTGTGTTAACTTAAGAGATACAAAGAAAAACAAAATCAGGGTCCTTGCCTTCAAGGAGCTTACAATTTAATGAAAGGATGGAAGGCAGGCAGGAAGAAAGGAAGGAAGGAAGGAAGAAAGGAAGGAAGGAAGGAGAAGGAAGGAAAGAAGGCAGAAAAGAGAGGAGGATAGAAAAAAAGAAGGAAGGATAGAATTTTGAAAAAAGGAAAAAAAGAAAAGGAAGAGGAATCAGAGCCAACCCTTTTCCTATGTCTCACTTTAGCTTTATGTGCATATGAAATATACATAGACACATATAAAGCATATGCATATGTCTATGCAAATGTTTATATGTATCATGATATCTTTATATACACATGTATGTGCATGAATATGTGTGTATCCATTCATATGTTTCCCTTTTACACATATACATAATATGTCAAAATAGGAAGTAGGAAACACAAGTCAATTTTATGTATGTATGTATGTATGCATATATAAATATTTGTATAGCAGCATTATTCACCATCTATCTTCTGCCATGCAATACCTGATTATTGGAACCAGGTGGTTCGAAAGGTTGGCAACTGGCACAAGCCCTAATCTTTCAAGGAAGGATCAGTTTATTTTGGATGCCTTTGGAAGAAAAAAAATACATAATTTAGGGGGACTATATGTACATATGTATGAATACATGCACATATACATATATACAATAATATATTATATATTATGCATAATAATAAAATGTATTAACAAAACCATGTTCCCCATTTGCAACTCATTTCATCACTGAAAATCATTGAATATCAGTACCTATTTATCTGTCTGTAGGTCTGTCTATTAGGTCAGCCATATGACCTTGGGGGCCAGAGATGAAAGGAGCCTTAAAGATCTTCTGTCTTAATCCCCTGCTTTACCAAGAGAGTATTTGAAACCCAGGGAGGAATAGTGACTTACCCAACTTCACAAAGGGAGTAAATAGCAGAGGGACCTTCAAACCAAGTGTTCTGATTCCAGTTTGGGAATTCTTTATGGTACCAAACTGCCATCTACTCAAGGATCTGTCTAAAATACAAACCTCACAACTCCACCTGAAAGGGCCACTGCTACCTTTTCCTCTAGAACCACCCAAAACAGACTCATCCTTCCTTTTAAGGTTGAGACTTTTGCCAGCTGTGAAACAGAGCCCACCATGTTCCAACCTTCAGGCACTAGGAGTCAGCTGATAGATGCTGATTGATGCTGCTTGACCAGTGTAATATGGTCTGTGAAATAATATGAGCAACATAATATATAGAGACCTGACCAGGTGCTCTTGAACATAACCCCTTCTTATGGGAGGATTCCTTGCCAGAAGACACAAGTAGAAAAAATCTCCCCAAATCATTGGCCCTCCTCAACACAGCTTAATTTTAACTCTGGGGGATATGTGGAGGCTAAGAAAGATCCTATTTCTTAGTATGCAAATACTTTCATGGCAATAAAGTCAAAACCTTTAGGAAAGGAAGCTGTAATGTTTTAAAGTAAAGGTAAAATTAGGTAGCTAGATCTGGGGTCAGGAAGATCCCTTTTCCTGGGTTTGGACTCACATGCTTATTAGCTGTGTGACCTTGGACATTTAACCCTATTTGCCCAGTTTTTTCATCTGTAAACTTAGCTGAAAAAGGAAATGGTAAACTGGTATCTAGTATCTTATCTTATTTTACTCTGGTATCTTTGCCAAGGAAATCTCAAATGGGGTCATTCATAATGAGATACACAACTGAAAAATGACTGGACAAGAAGGTAGAATTAAATGTTATAACTTACAATTTTAACAGGAACTGTTGCAGGTATATTATTTTAATGTTCTCACTGCTTTTTACATGCATTATTTCCTTCTAAAGAAACTTTTACTACATTCTATCATTCCTTCTTTCATTCCCAATTTCTGTTCCTTTTCTCAGGAAATAAAAGAACAAAATCTTTTTTGTTGAAGGCATCAACATTCTTCCTGTCATTCAGATTTGTAGCCTCATTGTCACACTTCACTCTTGTCACCTACTTCTTCTTTCTACTCACGCAGACACCATTCTAGTTTAGGCTCTCATTACTTCTTGAATGGTATGGATTATTTTAATAGCCTTCTCTTTGGTCTCCCTACCTCTAGTCTCTCTCTCTTCACTCTCATCTGTTCTTCCCAGAGCTATCACAGTGATTGTTCCTAATACACAGATCTGACCATGTCACCCCCCCTACTCAATCAACTCCAGTGGACCTCTACTCCCTCTCTCTACAATATCAAATATAAACTCCTCTGTTTGGCATGTGAAGTCAGGCAAAACATAGTTCCATATTAGACATGTTACTAAAGAAAACACAAAATAAAACTAGAAAAATAAAGTTAAAAAAGAATGCTACAATCCACAGAGTTCATCATTTCCCTCTCTGGAAACATATAGCATTTCATCTCAGGTCCTTTGGAATTATCTTGGAACATTTTCTTGATCAGAGATCACATTTTATCATCATTGTGGTATTGCTGCCATTTTATACAATTTTCTGTTGGTTCTGCTTACTTTATTTTGTATCAGTTCGTATAAAGTCTTCCTAGGGTTTTCTGAAACTATTCTGTTAGTCATTTCATATAGTACAATAGTATTTCATCACAACCACATACTACAATTGTTCATCTATTCTTCAATTGATGGACATCCTCTTATTTTCCAATTTTTGGTCACCATAGAAAAGAGCCTCTATAAATATATATTTTTTGTACAAATAGGTCCTTTTCAATTTTCTTTGATACCTTTGAGATGCAATGGTAATAGTGACCTTTCTGTGTCAAAGGCCATGCATGTTTTTATAGTCCTTTGGGAACTGTTCCAAATTCCTCCAGAATGGTTGGGCTAGTTCACAACTCCAGCAATAGTGCATTAATGTTGCTGTTTTTCCCTCATCCCTCCAAGACTTTGTCATTTTCCTTTTCTGTCATGTTGGCCAATCTGGTTAATATGAAGTGGTACTTTAGAGTTACTTTAATTTGTATTTCTTTAAATAGTAGTGATTCGGGCATTTTTCATGTGACTATTGATAGCTTCTATTTCTTCTTCTGAAAATTTAATTTACCAACTGGGGAATGGCTCTTATTGTTTTATAAATTTGGTCCAGTACTCTCCTATAGTTGAGAAATGAGGCCTTTATGAGAGAAATTTGCTGCATTCTACCCTTCTATCCCACCCACAGCTGAAAGTTCTTATTTGCTTTATAATTTTGGTTATATTGGTTTTGTTTCTGCTAACGATTTTTAATTGCATGTAATTGAACTTATCTATTTTACTTCTCATAATCCTCTCTATCTCTTGTTTGATCATAAACTCTTCCTTTATCCATAGATCTGACAGGAACATTTTTCTACTCCCCTAATTTGCTTATGATACCATCTTTAAGTCTAAATCATTTAACCATTTTAACCTTATCTTGGTAACAGGATATGAGATATTGGTTCATGCCTAATTTCAACCAAGCTACTTTTAATTTTGTCAGCAATTTTGGTCAAATGTTGAGTTCTTACATTAAATGCTTGGATCTCGGAGTTCATCACACACTGGAAATTATTATGGTCACTTACTATTCTATCTTGTGTACCTAATATGTTCTACTTGTCATCTACTCTATTCTCAGATAATACCAGATTGTTTTTGTGATGACCACTTTGTAACATAGTTTATTTATTTATTTTTTGTAATATAGATTTTGTAATTTTTTTTGTAATGTAGTTTATTATTTTTAATCTGGAGCTGTCAGGCTACCTTCCTTAACAATGTTTTCATTGATTCCCTTGCTACTATTGACGTTTTGCCCTTTTAGTTCAATTTTATTTTTTTCTAATTCTATAAAATGATTATTTAGTAATTTGACCGGTGTGAGACTGAATAAGCATATTAACTCAGGTAGACGTATCATTTTCATTATATTGGTTCAGTCTACCCATAAGCAATTAATATTTCTCCAATAATTTAGATCTGTCTTCATTTGTGTAAAAAGTGTTTTGGAATTGTGTTTATATAATCCCTGGCTTTGTCTTGGAAGGTAGACTCCCGGACACTTTTTATGGTCTGCAGATATTTTAAATAGAATTTCTCTTTCTATTTCTTGCTGTCCCCTTTTGTTGGTAGGATATGAAAGTTCTAATGATTTGTGTGACTATTTTATATCCTGCAATTTTGTTGAAGTTGTCAATTATTTCAACAAGTTTTTTAGTTGATTTTCTAGAATTTTCTAAGTATGCCATCATATCATCTTCAAAGACTTATAGCTTTGTTTTCACACTGCATATTTTCTTTTTGCTTTTGTTTCTGATATGGTCTAAGTGGAACTGTCTCAAGCTTCAGGCTTTTCTACACTACTGTTTTTAGGGCTAATTCTGGGGTTTTGGAAGTTTTTGGTGTTCTCAAGGTGATAGGATCTGGTAAGAGGTGTTTTCATGCTCTCCTGGTCTATACTCTGGTCTTTACCCAGGAAGGGACCTTGATTCCCTGGGATAGGAAGAGACACTATTCCTCTGGTTTCCCCACCCCTTGTGAACAGAAGCAATACTGCCCCTCAAAGCTTCATCTCCCTCCCTAAAGACTATGACCCAGAAGTGGTATAGACAATACAATTACCAGACAGTTGTCCCATAGGTCTACTGCTCCATTTTGACTGACAATGTACTTCTCAGTCCTTGGACTATAGGAAATGGAAGTGCCAAACAATTTTTGATCCTGCATCAATTGTTAGTGCAAGGTCCCCTATAGTTTTCTGCTAGGTACGCTTACCCTCTCTGTCCTGAGAGCTCCCAAAGCTGCTTCTGTTGCCACTCCCACTGGCATTTCATCCATGTGGATTCTTAGTCATCCTCTATGTCAGTGCCTCATATCTCTCTTTCCTATCTCCTACAGTGACCTTTTATTGGCTCTGCCATTCCAGGATTTGATTTGAGGCATATTTTAAAGTTGTTTGGGTGGAAATGTTGAGAGGGATCAGCTGAGTGCTTTCTCTACTCTGCCATCTTGGCTCTGCCTCTATCATTACTCCAAATCTTAATTTGTATTTGACTCATATATATCTTCTATATACTTTTTCATCTAAATATTGTCTCCATCACTAGAATGTAAGATCCCTGAGGGCAGGGACTCTTTCACCTTTTTTTTTATATTCCACAACACTTAGTACACTATTTAGAACTTGCTGATTGATTGATTGACTATCACAACTTCCCTGTAATATTGGTATTACATATGAGTAAACATTAATGTGAGGCATTCTATCAATACAGTTTTGCTAAGAAAACTTGTGTCACAAATTGGAAAAAAAACACACCTCACCTCCTCTTAAATGTTCACTTTTGCATAATTTTAGAGTAACAAATATGTAGATTCTCATTTATTTGGAGATATTCATTGATTTAAAACTAAAAAAGACCTAAGAGGCCACCTCTTCACCTACAGAAAACTGAGTCTCTGAGAGATTATGCCAAAGGACAGACAGTAAGTTACAAAGACAAGGCTTGGATCCAGGCCTCCCAACTCTAAATCCACTGCTCTTTCTGATATAGCATCATCTCAATAAGAAATTAAACCATTTGCCACATTTTATTAGGTTTTGTATATATAGGGGTAGACTAACATGACTCTCTTGAACGTTGTAAAATAATTGAGCCAAACAGATGCTCATGGTCCTTGTACTGTGTAGTTGATTTGATTTCCAGGGTTCCATTTTGCCAAACTACATATGAAAGTAAGAAAATGGAGTCACATCCTAGAAACCACAAATCTGAATATAATCAGATTCTTCATCAAATGAAAATGATATTTTTCTGCAAACAGGATAAATATAGTCTTGAAGATGCTGTAAACAATAAATTTTCTAGAAGCAGAATGGTATAGATGCATCATCACTAGAGTTGAAGGTAGGAAGACCTATCTTCCTCTGACACTTTCTATTATGTGACTCTGAGTTACTTAATTTCTCTGTGCCTCAATTTTGTCATAATAATCATAATATTATCTAGCATTTATATAGGTTTACAAAATATCTTGCCAATGTCCATAAAGCGCCTTACTTAGATAAATTGATTTAATTCATTTTGTCTTCACAACGGGATGTAAATACTGTTATTATCTCCATTTTAAAGTTGATGAAACTGAGGCAGACAGCAACTAATGACTTGCCCAAGGTCACACAGCTAATAAGGGTCTTAGGCTGAATTTGAACTCACATGTTCTTGACTCCAGGCCCAGAGCTTTATCCATTAGTATATAATTATGAGATATAGGTCTATTGATCAGTTATCTCTTACCATCACTACATAACTCACCAGCCTTTTATTGTAGTAAATCAGTCAGTAAACAAGTATTTATTAAGTTCTTTCTATGTGCCAGGCATGGTGCTAAGTGTTACTGATACAAAGACAAAAATATGTTCCCAACCCTCAGTGAACACATATTTTAATGGGGGAGAAAATATATAAACAATTATATGCAAAGATTGTAAACTGGAGGTTATTCCAAAAGAGAGTCACTAGTTGCAATAGAGAGGGCAGGAAATGTCTGTTGAAGAAGGTGATTTTTAAGCTGAGTTTTGAAGGAACCCGAGAAACCAAGGAGAAATGAGGAGGGAGAGCATTTGATATATGGGCAACAGACAGTGAAATGCTGAAAAATGTCATATTCTATGCAAGGAACACAGTATGAAGATCAGTGTGACTGGATCATTCAGTATGTGGAGATAAGCAAAGTGAATGAAAATTGGCAAAGGAGGAAGGAGGCAGGTTATAAAGAGCTTTAAAAGGAAACAGGGTTTCCAGTCAGTTGATATGATGTGCCAAACACTGTGCTAAATGCCAGGGTTAGAAACACACAGGAAAGATTTCCCTTTTCCTCAAAGAGATTGAGATTTAATGAGAGAGACAAGAAGTAAACAAATATGTACAAACAAGTTAAATACAGGGCAAATAGAAAATAATTAAAAAGAGGAAGTATACAGAATTAAGAGGGGTTGGGAAAGACTTCCTATAGATGATGAATTGCAATTGGGACTTGAAACCAGTGTCAGAGAGAAGAAGGGAGAGCTTTCCAGATATACCAACCTACCACAGAGAATGCTTGGAGCTAACAGATTGACTTTCTTATTCATGGAGCAGTGTCACTGGATGAACATGGTACATGGAGGAGATTCAGGTAGAAAAAGACTTGAAAGTTGTGGGAAGATTGGATTATGAAGGGCTTAAAATATCGAAGTGATGATTTTGTATTTCATTCTGGAGGTGAGAGGTAGCTACTGGAATTGTGTGTGTGCACGCATGCGTGAGTATAGGTGTGGGTGTGCATGGTGACATGGTTGGACCTGCATTTTCAGAAACTGACTGAATGGTCAAGAACTTGGAGAGGGGAGAGATTTGGCACAGGCAGATCCACTGGCAGGCTGTGGAAATAATCCAGGTGCAAATCATGAAGGCCTGCAGGATAGGGACAGGGTCAGAGGAGGGAAAGGAGTATATATTTGAGAGATACTGCAAAGGTGAAATCTACAGACCTTGGGAACAGATTGGATATGGAGGGTGAGAGACAGTGAGTCATGATACCTAGTTTGGAAGCCTGAATAACTGGCAGACTGATGTTTCCCTCTATAGTAATAGCAAAGTTTGGAGTAAGGAAAGGTTTTCAAGGAAAGAGAATGAGTTCTGTTATGGACATGTTGATTTTAAGATATCTATGGAGCATCCATAAAGGCAGTTGCATGATTTGGAAACTGGCAGAGGTATTAGAGCAGGAAAAGTATATTTGAGAACTGTCAGCATAGAGAAAGTAATTAAATCCATGGGAGCTGATAAGATCCACAGGGGAAGTAGTATAGAGGAGGAAAAGAGGACTTAGAAGAAAAGCATGTGGGGCATCAGTTGATTAGAGGTCATGATATGAGTCTGAGACTCCAACAAAGACCAAGAAGAAGTCGTCTGATAGGGAGGAGCAGAACCAGGAGTGAGTGATATCCCAAAAACCTAGAAAGGAGAGAATATCTAGGAGGGGATGGTCATAGAGAAGGTCGAAATTCATAGAGATTTGGAGGAGAATGAAGATTGAGAAAAGGCCACTGGATTGGTCAACTGAGAGATCATTGGTAACTTTGGAGAGCAGTTTTGGTAAAATGATGAAATTGGAAACCAGACAGTAAAGATTTTTACATTTTCTCTTATAAGTAATAGGGAACCATTGGAGTTTATTGAGGAGAGGATATCTTGGTCATACCTGTGCTTTAGAAATATCACTTTAGCAACTGAGAGGAGGATGCACTGTAGAA
Organism: Potorous gilbertii; assembly: GCA_028658325.1. Classification (NCBI taxonomy): domain Eukaryota; kingdom Metazoa; phylum Chordata; class Mammalia; order Diprotodontia; family Potoroidae; genus Potorous; species Potorous gilbertii. The sequence continues at coordinate 123,962,017 of CM053774.1, read as the reverse complement.
GTGAGAGCCTTGAGACAAGGACACAAGGCATGAGATGATAAGGGTTTGCACCAGAGTTGAGACTGGGTGAGTGGTTAAAAGGGGCTCTCTGAGAATATCTTTTATACTGCTTCCCTTGTATAGGGCTTGATTGGTCACATTCTCTGAACTGGAGCTTATGTGTGTAAGTAGCAAACTGAGTATTTATTTTTCAGAAAATCAGCCCAGCTGCTCAGGAGAGCAGCTTTGTTTAGCTATCATGCTATCATATGCCTCTGGCTGACTGGCTATAACTACTCCCATATGGTCTCATGAGAACAATCTCAGGGCTGAATTTGAACCTGCAATTCTGGATAGGAATCTGCAAGTCCAAGAGGCCCCACAGGACCCCAAGACTCAGTGCTATGAATCAGACCTGATCAATTGATATATATTTAGTTCTAGAGCAATTATTTTTAAATAATTATGATTTTTGACAGGTAGGGGTAAATATAAAAGAGGATTGCAATGCTTTGGGGTCCATAGCTAGAATTTTATCACTATGAGGAACTGGCTGTTTGTAAAAACATCCTCATCAAGCAGCAACTCATCTCTAATATAATAATCTTAGAGACTTGCTTGGATCACAGAAGGGTCTGTTTTAGATGTGGGACTAGAACTGAAGCCTTGCTGACTCCAAGGTTAGCTTTTTCTGCTGTCAGAGACACTCTATCCTTTCCTACATTTTACAAGGAAATGAAGCTATTGGATGTGTTCGGAGAGTGATAACAAAGAGTTAGGGCTCTTTCCCAAGGTAGATACATTCTAATTTTGTTTTGCAAAGAAAGGTTCTTTTTTGAATGATCCTTATAAACAATCACTTCTTAAAAACCCTGAAACCAATCACATTGCTGGGATTAGGATAGAGGTAGAAGACTCAAACTTTTTTAGTTTTTATGCCTTTTTTCTTTCTTCCTCTCTTTCTTCCTTTGTCTTTCTTCTTTTCCCTTCCTTCCACCCTCCCTTCTTCCCTACTTCTATCCTTTCTTTCTCTGTCTCTGTCTCTCTCTGTCAATCTCTCTGTGTCTCTCTCTGTCTCTGTCTGTCTGTCTCTCTTTCTGTCTCTCTCTTTCTCCTAGTCTTGTTTTTGCAAGCTATATATTTGGCAAAAGCATCTAAGCTGGAGATGTGGAAAAGGTAGGCTCAGCTTACTGAATTCCCAAGCACAGTTCTGAATGTTATCATTCCACTAATTTGTTGCATTTCCTTTAGAAAACAGCAGCCTGGAAAACCTCTGAGGCTGGTTCTGATTTTATTCTTGGCTATTACTGTCGTAAAAGGCAAACTGAATTACAAGATAATAAATAAGGATAATATGTAAAATGTGTAGTAATATAATCTTATATATATATGTATAGTTAGATAGATAGATAGATAAGAAGATGGATAGGTAGATGGATAGGTAGGTAGATAGATGGATAGACAGACAGACAGATAGATAGATACATAGATAGATAGGAAGATGGATAGGTAGGTAGATAGATGGATAGACAGACAGACAGACAGACAGACAGATAGATAGATACATAGATAGATAGGAAGATGGATAGGTAGGTAGATAGATGGATAGACAGACAGACAGATAGATAGATACATAGATAGATAGGAAGATGGATAGGTAGGTAGATAGATGGATAGACAGACAGACAGATAGATAGATAGATAGATAGATAGATAGATAGGAAGATGGATAGGTAGATGGATAAGTAGGTAGATAGATGGATAAACAGACAGACAGACAGATAGACAGACAGACAGACAGACAGACAGATAGATCGATAGACAGATAGATAGATGGACCTAGGGAGGACGACAAGATCCACTGAATGTGCTTCTTAGAACTCTGCTGAGACAGATGGGCACAGGAAGGAGTGATTGGTCGTGATGCCACCCACCCTTCTTTAAGTGCCCTCCTAGGTTGCCGGTTTCACTTTACAAAGGATTCTGTGGGACTTCACCCAAAGCCCATTCATCGCTTCGTTTTCTCACGGTCCCCCTTGCCCAAGCTCGTTAAGGCTGCCTCTTCCTGTAAGAGTTCCGCGCCCTGTCTCTCTCTTCCCATTGTGGCAGTTAAGGAACATCAGCCGCGCTTCCCGTTGTGAACGGGAAAAGGAAGAATCTATTTGTTCTGTTCAAGTAAATGTCTTTAATACCCACGGATCACTCTGGGTACTCGTGACGAAGGGGAGGGGGCTTCTATCTAAATGCACTCTTTTCTCACCCGTGGAATGTGTAGGATGAATATGCGAAGCGCTGATGTTCTGAGAAATAAACTTCGAGACAAAAACTCCCTCTGTTCGGGGGGAGGCGGCTAATGATGTAGGCTACTGATGGACCAAGCATCCTACAGACGTGTTGAAGCGGGAGACGGTGCTAGGGAGTAAGGCGCCAGCCTCTTGTTTTGAGGCTCTTAAAAGGCCAGAAGGGTCAGTTCAGCCAAAGAATCTTTTCTGATCCTTCATAATAGGCAGATACTCCCCGATACACTTGGGGCAGGGGTGAACATCCTTAGAAAGCTGGAAGACTGAATGAGTCCTTTTTTTTCTTCCACCCAATTTAAACTAAAGAAAAAGAACGAATTACACATGTTGCTCTTATCCTCCAGGCCCCCTAAGAAAAAAAAAGGACCCTATCAATTGGCTATTCCACTTAGTATGCCGCCCATTATGGCGGCTTCATTTGTCTTGGTTATTATAGTGGTACCAGGAGTAGAGGGAAATTTGCGTTGTAACTCAGATTTATTCTTTTAAACATGTTGATTTTTTAATGTGTTTGTTTTTTAAAGCAATGCATTTTACAATGCCATTCTAAAGAAAATAAAACCTTAAGCAAAAGCCCAAAGACCCTGACTTCCATGGACAGAGTCTGCCACAATCTTTACCTATATTCCACCACCTGTAAGAAAAGGATAGAACCATGTTTCATTATCACTTTTCTGGGACCAAGATGAGGCATTGCATGAAATGACTATTCAGGTGTCTTTCATGTTCTTCTGGTTGTAATTTATATTATTGTGGTCGTTGTATTTCTATAGCAGCAGGGGTGCTGAGACCATTGCTTTTCCCTACTCAATAGTAGTAATATTCAGTGCTGTTCTTCCAATACTCATGCCCATTTGCCATCCACACTACCAGTGATGGCTCTATGGTAACTTCCAAGCTCTCTGGCTCTCAGCTGACTGCTTCTTCCCTCAATGCAGCACTTCTGTAAGCAGAATCACTCATTGATCTGAGCCTTCTAATCTGCGGATTGACGAGTCCTCTGAATCTGGCTTAGCCACCAACCTGCTCAGAAAACTCTGCCCTTTTGTTGTATCAGTGCTTGAGTTATTCACCTCTAAATTGAGGCCAGATTACATATAACTTTACTAAGACCATTAGAAATATTATGTAGTAGCAATAGTGTTGGATTAAAAGGTCTGTATTCACATTCTGGTTCTGCTGTATGTGTGAATGTATGCATTTTTTTGTGTGTATGTATATATTGTGCGTGTGTGTGTGTTTGCATGTGTGTGTACATGTCTATGTAAGGTGGGGTGTGTGTGTGTGTGTGTGTGTGTGTGTGCATGACTTTGGAAGACTCATTTACATTCTCAGTCCCTTACTTTCTTCCTTTTTACAGTGAAGAAGTTGGACCAAATGTTCTCCGAGTTCCCTTCCACCTATAACTCTGTAATTTCATGATCCTAAGATTTTATAACGTCTTCAGGCCTCAGTTTCCTCATCTGTAAAATGAGGAGGTTGGAATAAACAGCCTTGTTCCCTTTCATCTTTAAATCTATTATTCTAGTATCTGTTCTGACCATTCATTGCCTTCATGATGAAGAAACTTTATGGTTAAATGGACAAAGTATAAAACTAGAAAGTCAAAAAGAGTAAACAGCCCACATTATTTTCTTCATTTCCTATCCCTAGGCCTCTCGTTCTATTCAATCAAATCAGATTATCATAGCAATCTAAGAGAGGGCAAGATAATTTCAAGAAAATCTGGCAAGACTTTGCTCATCCATTTCAATTTTTGAGATACACGTTCTAAGGGGATATTATTATTTTTAACTAGGAAGGCAAATATTAGTTTGCTGATATTTGATTGGCAGTAAATACTGAAAGCAGATGGACTTTCAGAATTCAATCCTTCCCTTCAGGCAAGAGAACTGAGATAATAAACCCATTAATTTAGTGTTCTGGGATGGTATAATTCTTCATTTCCAGACCTCACATATGATTAAAAAAGAGCCATAATTTTGAATAAGACTAGACATGGTACAGTGCAAAAGAGCACATTTATGGTTGAGAGCCTGAGGACCTGAGTTCAAATCATGACTTTTCTTCTCAATATCCTTGTGAACACATATGGTTCCCTAATCCTTTCTGGATTCATTTTGACTTTGTGGCTTCTGAGGTCATTAAATTAAATTAAAATGGCCCTTATTTATGAAACTCTCACAGTGGCATTCAAGAGATAATATATCAGGATATTGGCTGGAAATGGGTAAACATATCTCTCCCCTGAACTGAAATCCTTCGTGATTTATTTTCTTTTTCGGCATCTTCAGATTGTCTGTAATTATGTATATTTCTGTGGGCTAGACTGAGGGGGGAAAAGAACTCAAGGTTATGTGATGCTTTGATTTACCAAAGTTTGGCAGGGGAATAACTGCAAAATCATGGTTTATTCTAGGATTATACTCTCTGGCAAAGAGGGAGAGTGGGGAGTAAAGCAGAGCCCAGACATTCACAGAATTATCAAGTTTATATGAGTAAAAATGCTTCATTTACTTCCATGCAGTGAGGAAAAGATGAAGAATTGGAATGAGTAGATAAGGACACACAACTCTCCTTTTGGTGAGGATCATCAGCCTCCATTTCTAACAACCTTTCAAAGGTTCACAATAATGTTGTCTAGCATTTTTGTCAGTATTTTATAGTTCAATGAGCATGAAACTGAACCCCAGAGAAGAAAGCAGTTGGTGGATCCCAGAGCCTGCAGAAGGAGGGATCCAGCCCCAAAAATCTGAGTATTGATCAAGTGTACTTTCTTCAAACTCTAGCTTCCTTGCTAATCAATGTATCAACATATATTTGCTAATCTAGTATTATGTACTGGGCACTGTGCTAGACTGTGAGACTATCTGACTGATACTGAACTAGAATCATTCACAACCTGAATTCTTAGAAGACAGCCACCTTTGTAAGCTACTGTAACTTAAGCCTCTACTTTTAAAAATTCCATTTGCTATCTTGTATCACATATATTTAAGAAATAAATCATTCTGGTACACAAAAAAGTATTTTTCAGTCACTGATGAGACGAAAGCTACTTCTTTATATAAACTTGCATGCAGAAAAAAACATTATTTTAAGGTGAATTTTTCCAAAACTCGCCTCATTTGCTTCCAAAGTGTACTTGGCCTGTTTCAGAGGCTTTTTAGGTGTTCTTCCCGTGATATTTGTGAGACATGGGATACCACTGACTCAGTTATGGGTCACTCAGAATGTCATAAAGGTGCCCATGGTTGGCAGGAGCAATTTGCTACCTGTTATTAGTTAGGAATTGTTTTAGATTAGCTATGCATGCAAAGGACTTCAGCACAGAAAATGTATGAACAAAAAAAGAAAATGAGACAGTCATAGTGAGAAAGAGGTGTGACTAGTCAGCCCACAGAGTCCATTGCTACTCACAATGTAACAAGATCTAGGGAAAGGCCCCAGCTTGAGGTGGAGATCCCTATTTCTGTGGACAGCAAGTGGACAAGGGGCATATCCTTATGGATGGGATGATGATCTCATTTGATTTAATCCATCCATCAAACTAATGCAGTATTTGACTTTACAAAACTCTTTTTTACAAAGTCACTAAGCTTCCCATACCCTTTGACTCAGCATTTCCACTGTCTGCACATACATACATTAAGGTGATTAAAAACAGGAGGGACATTGGGACAAGAGGTATGTCTGAATTCAAGGCCCAAAGTGTTCTATGTTCTCTTTATGCAGTGCTTTCCTTGGCCATAACTCTGTCAGGGTCTAAAGATCAGAGTCTTTCTAAATTTCATAGCTGGCATGTCTCTATATTATATCCCTGAAATTTTTGTCACACTCTGAAGATTGACTTTTCACTTTCATCTTAAGGTAATTCCTCAATAACTATCCTCTGTTACCACCTCCAGTGGAGTCTACTGCCATCATCAGTGGGTTCTATGACTAACTCTATTCGCCAAGGGCAGCTGGGTGGTTGGGGGAACCTCTGATGGTTCTTCCAACCTTTCAAAGATCAAATAGTCAGAACCAGGCAAATTCCATTTCTGGATCCACATTCTTCTAAAATTAGGAAGAGGTAAACAGAAAAGAACCACAGGTGGTAATCATTGACTCATGGTAGTAGAGTAGGGTAAAATGCCATTCTCACACAAGTAGTTCACAGTGGTTTTTCCCTTCCTTACAGCCAGAAAGAAAATAATTAGAATGAATCACTGGAGGAGGATTATTTATGTTGTTTTTTTCTTATAGGAATCCAGTTCAGGCTCAGTACCTCCTGAGTCACTGTCTCATCTAGCTCTATATCCAAGCTCAAGATTCTATGTCCTCATACAATGCCAGTCCCCAGTGCTGATGGCCCAAAGAACTCTCATTGAGTTCCTACATGTGACTGAAAGAAAAACAGGGAATATCTCCACATGATTTAAAGTCTATCAGGAAGATCTGATCATACTTTTCGGACTAGGACTCTGTTAGAATATTTACTCATCACACATATGGGAGAGAAATAAGCAGCACCAGAAAGTCTATGCAATTACTGTAATAACAGAAATGAAAAGAACACTGGAAAGTATCTGAATGCTCCATAATCACAAGGACCAGCTTCCAGAGGAGAGGAGATATAACTTTCCCTGTTCTTTAGAGAGATGAAGGATACAGGTGTAGGATATTACACACACTGTCAGACATGGTTGTTGTTTCAATGTTTCAGCTGATTTTGCTTAATAGTTTTTCTTTGAAATAAAGGAAGATTTGTTTATGTTAAGGCAAGGTGAGGGGATAAATTCAGAAATGGTGGTAGCATATGAACATAGCAGATGTTTCTCCAGCAGAGTCATATTTAAAAATTCCCATACAGGAAAATGGATTCATAATATACCACTGGAAATGACACTGCCCCGATCCTTTCTAAGACAAAGAGAGGTGAGTCAAGTTGTATGATGCTGAGAACCCACTGGGCATGTAAATGGTGTGGGTGATATGTGTGATAGAATTCAAGGTTCTATGACTCTTCTTTTGTTTCCTTACCTTTGAGATTTGCCCTTGCTGTGTACTATGTGGCTGAGTGGCCACTATTTTGTAGATTTTGACTTCACAGTTGAAAGCAGGGATTGGTTGTAATTTATGGCTGTCATTTGGGACAGGTTTTCTCATTGTCATGGGGATGAGTATTAGGCTGCCATTCTACAAACTTTCTAAGGGACCTGTACAGCAGAGGTCATTCAGAATAATTCAGAATCTTGAGATCGACAGTTACTGTGAATGGTTTGGGCTAATGAACTGAAGGGGGAAAGACTTCTTTTCTTAAAAAAATCACTACTCTTTTCCTGACTTCCTTTGATATTTTTCGTGTTCCTGGAACTGGATTCCATATACACACATCCTCTGCCTATTCTTTCCCCATGACCAACAGGCACATGTATTTTAGGTATTTTTCCCACTCATACCTAAAGAATTGAGAGTACATGTAAGAGAAAGATTTTTACTATAGCTAGAAGAAAATGCTTCCATATAAGAGTGCTTGATTTCCTACCTTCTTATTTTCACCATGTGGACACAATATGTTGCGTATATGAGATAACTTTTATGGATATAAGGGATTGTGACCAGAGAAAATGCCAGACAGAGGGTAAAGTCTGTAGAGTCATATATTTGTTATCCATCCATCTGTCCGTCCATCTGTCCATCTATCCATCCATCTGTCTGTCTATCTATTATCTATCTGTCTATGTTACACACACGCAGGTGGATGTATTTGGTCACATAACTAAGTCTGAATCCTACCATTTTTAAGTGCTTAGTGTTGAATTGCCTGGGCAATTGCAAACTGAGGATCCTGATCAGGGGATACATTGAATCCTTAACAAAAAAAAAAGCTGTTCCCGCTTAAGAACTAGACAGGACCTAGATGAGTGTGTCGAGGAGAGCACCCACCTCACCACCTGGTGGGCATCGAAGACCTTACACTGCATCCTTGGATAAATATTACAGTGACTCTGCTTTTTGGTAGGCTTAAAGTAGTACATAAACTCATTTGAAGTGCTAATACTTCAGAGTGCCTCTATGTGCCTGAAGGACCATATGTAGGGCACTAAGATACCAAAGAAAAATGAAGACACAAAAAACTCTTAAATTAAAAAAAACCCAGGAGGTGAAATAAACTCAACAAAAGAAATGTCTTTATTGACCACAAGAAGATGCTTAAAGATAGAATCTAGATAAGGAATTTTTTTTTTGGTTTCCTCATCTTTGGCACAGAAGACTGATAACCGTTATGGAAACATCTACTTTAAAATTATCACCATTAAATATCAAGACACTGATCTTAGAGTAGAAGATATCAGTGCAAGTAAATTTTATGTTATAAACTTCTCCCTGACCATCTATTTCTTCTTCAGTGCCAGAAAGTGAGTTTGTGGGAGATTTAAATAGAAATACTCTACTTTAAAAAAAAAATTACATGAAGTTGGACTGAAAGATATGCATATCCTTTGAAAAGTAATATGTAGGGCATTTTTTATTAAAGAGAGAGAGTTGAGGGGGGATATGAGTATATTGTTGGTATCTGCAGCTGCTGTCCTTTTAAATATGCAGGGTATGTAAAAATAAGAAAAGAAGCAGAGGGAAAAGATCAGAAGGGCATATGTGGATTTTGTTATGTGAGCCTGAAGCAAGATTAGCTACAGATCATTGTCCAAGAGAAATATTGAAAGAAATTTTACATACGAAATGTAGGAAAGATGCTTTTTTTAAAAAAATGAGATGATATTGTAAGACATAATAAATCTTTTCAAATGCAGTGGAAGGAACAGTGAATTGGGTCTAACCCGCTGAATGGGCTGCTAAGGGTAAAGGGTATGTAGGTGGAGTTTGGACAGGTTTGGTGGTAGCATAAAAGGAGCCAGAAGATAAAGGAAGAGTGAAATTTGGAAGAGATATTGGATAAATAAAATCAAACACCTGGAGGAGACAGGGAAGAGGGGATCAAATGCAGATGTAGAGAAGTCAGCTTTAGGGAGGTTTCCTCTTCTCATATACCTTCCATCTTCTTGCCGTCATGGAAACCTGGTCCATCTCAGAAGTCACTGAATTGTGGTCACCCTCTCCTGGACTGGATTCACTTTATTTTATGCCCCCTGAAAACCTGGATCCAGAGGAAGAGGGATCCTGATCCTCCAGATCCTCCCCCTGATACCATTTTTCTGTAGCCTTTCCTCAGTCAAGATTCACTCCAACCAGATTTTTTAAAAAAATCTCTATATCCTGATGGAAAGTTTTTAATAACCCCTAGATCGTACTTTTATCTTTTGTCAAGGAATTCAGAACCTGGATCGTTGTGTTCCTCTCTACCCTAACCCTAGATTTTAGACTGAATTTCACATGCCATGCCAATGCAGCTCCAAATACTCTTGCTTCTCAATTCATCAGTCTCTTTGATCACCATAATTCTTGCTTTCATTCCACCTCAACCAAACAAGCGACAGCCATAACCTAGGTTTTTAATACCTCCCATTTACCCCTATTTTTTTTTTATTATAATTCCTGTCCTTCCTGTACTCACTGGATTTTTGTGGTATGGCTATCTCCTTGATGTTCTTATCCTACCTGTCTTCTTTTCTACTTATCAACCCCTTTTCTGGATTAAGATCCATGACTCATTCTACTCCTAAGTGTGTGTATAAACCAGGACTATAAACTATTCCTCTTTTATCTTTACATATCTCTATTTCAAGCCTCCATTGCTCTGGGGATCATTTTTATGTAGATGATTTTCAGACCAGTATATTTAGTCATTGTTTCTTCCCTGAGCATCATCTCCATCCCCATCTCACACTTGATGTTTCCAAGAAGGAACTCATTATCTTTCTCCTTAAATGAATTTTTTTAAACTTATATACTCTATTTCTGTTGAGAATTCAATTAACCTTTCATTTATTCAAATTGACAGCTTTAGAATAGACTTCCACTTTTCATTCTATCTTCATTCAGTTGTTAGATTTTGTCAATTTTACCTCCTTAATATCTCTCAAAATTATCTCCTCTGCATGCATATGGTCACCATTGTAGTTCACCCTGAACATTTCCTTCATTACTTAATCATTTCTTCCTTGCAGTCTGATAGTAATCTTTTAGTAGGCCTCCTAGCACCCAACCTCTGTGCATTCCAAACTATCCTTAATGCCTTCTAAATGACTGTTCCTAAAGTATGCGTCTGACCAGGTCACTATTCTGATCAAGAAACTTCAGTGGATCTCTGATGCCTCCTGGTTAAAACAAATACACTTTTCTTGTGTTGAAGGCCACTTGCACTCTAATTCTAACTTAGCTTTCTAGATTTAGCCATCAATTCACCTCATACGCAGTATGTTCCAAGCAAATTAAACTACTTCCTACCAGTCTTGCTTGTAATACCATCAGCATCACCTGTGCCTCATGGAATTTCAAGATCCTCTCAATTCTCTGCTCAAATGCTGCCTCTTACAGAAGGACATTTGGATAACAGAAAAGAGGAGGGAGGGAAGTCAGAATGAGGTGTAGCAGGAAAGGGAGGGGTTGCAATGGGCCGTTGACCCTATATATAGCGCTCCGAGCAAATAATGGCAACTGAAGCCACTGGTTCTACCCACTGCTTTAATCAGTGAAGAAAGTTCCAAGAAAAAGTCTGCTTTTTCCCTGAGTCTTCTCAGTACCTGTTTGTTAAAAAATGCTGTGATATACTCTTTTGACTACTTTACCCAAATGTTTCCAGTAACTTTAATTATGATTCATCTATAAGGAGGGCAGAGATAACTAAAATTATAACTATATTCATACACCCTCAACACAAATACATTAAATTAAGGTGAAGAGCCAGACCTATGCCAAAGTGTTCAGCATTTGTTTTTAGAATTGGAAAATATTTGTTGAAATCATATTTTATTTTAAAAATATTTTCTTATGTAAATATGTTTTATTTTAAAAGAAACAGGTCTTTTTTCTGTCATTGATAGTTTTTTTAGAAACCTTTATTTATTCTGGACTAGTTTTCCATTATTTTCAATTCAAGGGCCCTCCAATCATTTTTCATATGTCTTTTAATCATCTGAACTCATCAGAGAGTTTCCTGTGCAACCACATAGGTTTCTTTAGCAACCTGTCCCTTTTTCTTTCTCTTAAAAGACTCAAATAAAAATATAGTGGAGATAAAATTAAATGTCATTTTGTGATTTTTGCTTGGAAAAAAACCTCACCTCATCACAACTATCAATATGTGTAAAGCAATTTGGAATTAATATTTATATTCATTTTACTTCATTCAGTATGTAAACTATTAAGTAATATCAATATGAACCATTTTATACTTTTTTGAAGGCTTCTGTGGTAGTAGGAAAGAGAGATAAAGGAGGGTGTTTAATACTCTCATAAGGGATTCATATCACTCAGACTTATAGCTCTCTGACTGACATAGCACTATGCCTTATGAAGACACTTCATAAATTAAGTAAAACTATTGAATGTTTGGCATATCTTACCAAAACATCTATTGTTTTTTCTTAATGAAAACATCTGCTTCCATATGAATTTTTCAAACATATTATCATGAAACCACATAAAAGCTCTTTAAAACTTGTGGGGTTTTTTTCACTTTTTCAGTGAGTATTTTTAATTGCTTAGGTATACAGCACTAATGTGTTAGGCAGAATGGGCATTTATAGGAAATACATGCAAGACAGAAGTCCTCATCCTGAAAAAAGGTTAAATTTTAGTTGCACTAAGGTACATACTGGTTAAACTTGTAAGTAGCCACATAAGGCAGCAAACCACTTCTAAGACAATCAAGTTCATACATCTCTTACACATAAAGAATTACTTGTCCATTACCTTTTTCTCCCCTCCTTATCCACACCGCCATTGTTCCTCAATTTTTTAAACGTTAGTTAATTTATTATTAGTTTTCAACATTCGTTTCCAAAAGATTTTTAGTTCCAAATTTTCTCCTCATCTCTCCCATCTCCCACACCAAAACACCATGCATTCTGATTATCCCTTCCCCCAATCTGCCCTCTCTTCTATCACACTGCTCCCTTCCCTTATCCCCATCTTTTCTCTTTCTTGTAGGGCAAGATAGATTTCTATACCCCAATTGCCTATATTTCTTATTTCCAAGGTGCATGTAAAAAACAATTCTGAATATTCATTCCTAAAACTTTGAGTTCCAACTTCTCTCCCTCCCTCTCTCCCCATCTATCCCCACTGAGAAGGCAAACAATTCAATACAGGCTATATATGTGTAGTTTTGCTAAAGACTTCTATAACATTCATGTTGTGAAAGACAAACTATATTTCCCTCCATCCTATTCTGCCCCCCATTTATTTTATTTTCTCTTTTGACATTTTCCCTCCCCAAAATTGTTTACTTCTAATTACTCCCTCCTCTCATTTGACCTCCCTTCTATCAACCCCCCCACACCATTTGTCCCCTTCTCCCCTACTTTCCAGTAGTGTAAGATAGAATTTCATCCCAAATTGGTGAGCATGTCATTCCCTCATTAAGCCAAATGTGGAGTAAGCTTCATTTTTCCCCTCACCTCCTCCCTTATCTCCTCCATTGAAAAAGCTTTTTCTTGTTTCTTTTATGAGAGATAATTTGCATTATTCCATTTCTCACTTTCTTCTCCCAGTATATTCCTCTCACTCCTTAATTTTATTTTTTTTAGATATCATTCCTTCCTATACAATTCATCCTGTGTGCTCTGTCGATGTATGTGTGTGTGTGTGTGTGTGTGTGTGTGTGTGTGTGTGTGTGTATAGTCCTTCCAACTATCCAAATACTGATAAAAATTTCAAGAGTTACAAATATTATTTTTCCTTGTAGGAATGTAAACAGTTCGACTTATGATTTCTCTTTCCTGTTTACCTTTTCATACTTCTCGTAATTCTTGTGTTTGAAAGTCACTTATTTAGCTCTGGTCTTTTCCTCGAGAATGCTTGAAAGTCCTTTATTACATTGAATGACGATTTTTTTTCTCCTGAAGTATCATACTCAGTTTTGCTGGGTAGATGATTCTTGGTTTTAATCTGAGTTCCTTTGATTTCTGGAATATCGTATTCCTAGCCCTTTGATCCCTTAATGTAGAAGCTACTAGATATTGTGTTATCCTGATTGTATTTCCATAATACTCGAATTGTTTCTTTCATGTTGCTTGCAATATTTCCTCCCTGACCTGGGAACTGTGAAATTTGGCTCCAATATTCTTAGGAGTTTTTCTTTTCAGATCTCTTTCAGGAGGTGATTAGTGGATTCTTTCAATATTGATTTTACCCTCTGGTTCTAGAATGCCAGGGCAGTTTTCCTTTATAATTTCATGAAAGATAATGTCTAGGCTCTTTTTTTGATCATGACTTTCAGATAGTCCAATAATTTTAAAATTATCTCTCCTGGATCTATTTTCCAGGTAAGTTATTTTTTCAATGAGATATTTCACACTGTCTTCTATTTTTTTCATTCTTTTGGTTTTGTTTTGTAATTTCTTGATTTTTCATGAAGGCATTAGATTCCATCTGCTCCATTCTAATATTTAAAGAACTATCTTCTTCAGTGAGTTTTTGAACCTCCTTTTTCATTATATTAATTCTGCTTTTTAAAGCATTTTTCTCCTCATTGACATTTTGGAACTCTTTTGCCATTTGAATTAGTCTATTTTTAAAAGTGTTATTTTCTTCAGCATTTTTTGGGTCTCCTTTAGCAAACTGTTGACTTGATTTTCATGATTTTCTTGCATCACTCTCATTTTACTTCCTTTCCTCCATCCCTCTTATTTGATTTTCAAAATGCTTTTGAATCTTTCCATGGCCTGAGATCATTTCATTTTTTGGAGGCTTTGGATGTAGAAGCCTTATTTTTACTGTCTTCCTCTGATTGTGTGCTTTGGTCTTCCTTATCCAAAAGGATGGAAGAAAATACCTGTTCACCAAGAAAGCAACCTTCTATAGTTTGATTTTTCCCCCTTTGGGGTCAAGTTCCTTGACTTTTGAGTCCTTTGTCAAGTGGAGGGTATACTCTGGGGACCTGTAAGTTCTCTATTCCTCCAAGGTGACACAATCAAGAGAGAGGAGTTTACTCCTCTCTTGACATGCACTCTTGTCTATGAGCAACCACAAGCTTTTCTGTCCAGTTTCTGTGAGTAGGGTTCCCTCTGCAGAGCCTCCACCAGCTCCACCAGCCAGTGCTCCTCCTCACACCAAGGCTGCCACTCAGGACTAAGATCTACATCAGTGGCTCAATTTCCCCAAGGTCATTAGGCAAAGGGCTCCAAAAATTGGCACTGCTGCTGCCTGGGGCTGCCTTGGCCTAAGGTTAGGGCAGAACCCTGCTTCCTTCTCACCCAGGTGAAAAAGTTTTCTCACTGACCTTTGAAGTTGTCTGGCATTTGTGGGTTGAGTAATCAGGGAACTGCAGCTGCTGCCCATGATTACATGTTCTGAGGCCTGCTCCAGTTGTGTCCCAGCCATGCCACATGGCCAAGGCTGGGCTGAGCTCTGTGTGCTTGCTCTGTCCTGAGTCTGGTGTGATAGACATTTTCTGTTGACCTTCCAGGCTGTCTTGGACTGGAAATTTCTTTCACTCTGTCGTGTTTTGGCTTCTGCTGCTATAGAATTTATTTAGAGTCATTTTTACAGGTATTTTATAGGATATGGAGGGAGAACGTCTACATCTCTGTCCTTCTACTCTGCCATCTTGACTTTGCCAGTACTTTCTTTTCTGTAATCTCTGTGTATACCTCAATTTTTATTTAATATAATCTACACAAAACAGCAGAGGAGAGCTCAAAGTGAGAAAATTGTTGTAACTGCATGTAGCTGATGATACTTACACACACCCACACATATACATACATATACACTCAGACACACACTCAAAAATGGGGCAGGGGAAAGGGAGGAAGGAGTGATGAAAACACCTAATGCTGATCACTGATCACTGATCATCTTTATCCTTCATACCCCTCTCTCTGGTGACACTTCATCTACCAGTGTTACCATTTTCTATGTACATTTTATTTTCTTGCTGGGAGAATGTAATCTTCTACAGAGAAGGGACTGATTTGTGTTTGTCTTTGAATGCCTCCTACCTGGCCAGTATCAGATTCCTAGTAGGGATGTAATAAATACTTGTTGAATTGAACCCAGTGCATCTTGCTTCGAGTCATGTCTCTGACATGACCTAGGAGAGCTTGGGCAGGTCCCTTCCCCTGAGTGTTATTTTTCTCCTTTGTGAAATGGAAGGGTTGGACAAACTGATTTCTGAGTTTCCTTTCATTTCTCAAATTCAATGATATCTACTATTTTTCAGGATTGTTCATGTCCTTAATTTGCCTTCCCCACATATCCATCTGGCAAAATCTTTTTTCATCATTTCTGTAATGTCGTCTTGCCAATACAATCCAAGTTAATGAAAATGCCAGAGAAAGGCTAAATGTGCTTCATTCTAATAATAAGAAAAGTTACCCAAGTAAATTCTTATATTTGGGTGCCCTGAGGACAGTGCAGGGAGGAAGATATCATTAACTCTGGTCCAAGAAAGACATGCCATTCATGAAAGATGGATATTTCATTATTAAATATCTGTATCATATATAAAAATAACAAGAGAATGTTATGAGTAGAAAAGTTAGAATGTGTCAACTATCAACCTCTTTCAAGGTCTCCTCCACTCTAAAAAGATAATCTTTTTATTACTGTTGCTGTTACATGAGATGCAATAATTGAAAATTAAATGAAGGGACTATATTCATACAGATTATTAGAAGATATTGCACACTATAGGAAACTTCATCATAGACCAGTTCACGGTTCATTTTAAACCAATACACTTTAGGTAGGTAACTGGTAATTTTGAAGCAATGAAAATGACACTGATTTTCAAGGGTTCTAATCCCAGATCTGTAAGAATTTATACAAGTCACTTAGTTGGGCAACAGTGTCCTTTGTAAATATCAGGTGGTTGGTTTGATGTAATCTATGGTCCTTTCCAGTTTGAAATCAAATAATCACAGGTAAATCAGAAATGTGTAATTAAGAAAATATGAGAAGAGAACAGCAGGCTTTATCAAACAATATTCTAGTACAGACAACATCTTGGCAGTCATACAACTGATGAAGTGGTGCTGAAAATACAGCAACTGTTGATTTTTATTTGGGTAAATAAGCATTTGACCCTAAGAAATAAAATGCCACCTTTAATGCACTTCTCCATTAAGGAATCTCTCATGCACAAGTTGAGATCATACATGGGGAAATGTGACCAACATGATGCTG
Organism: Potorous gilbertii; assembly: GCA_028658325.1. Classification (NCBI taxonomy): domain Eukaryota; kingdom Metazoa; phylum Chordata; class Mammalia; order Diprotodontia; family Potoroidae; genus Potorous; species Potorous gilbertii. Next base: position 123,945,443 of record CM053774.1, on the reverse strand, counting down.
GACTATATATGTTTTTGTATCCTTTCAGTGTCTCAAACATCTCCAAGATCAGAAGTTTGCAAGTAGGTAAGCTAATTTCAGTTGTGCCCAAAGGCTAAGTCATACCCTTAATGAAGGAACAAGTTGGTAAAGTGAAAACCAAGAAGGCTAACGTCTAGTCCCCAGTTCCTGACATGCCGAATCCGTATTCCCTTCCCCACCAGCTGCCATGAGGTGGGAGAGCTGTACAATAAGACCCCACAGGCTTGTACTCTGGGTTTCATTGTGGCTGCTGTAATCTCTTTTAAAGAAGACCTCAGCCCTGCCTTTACTACTACATTCTGAGGGGAAAAACAACAGAATTCAACTCTCCCACTATGCTATATCATATGTATGTATACATGTGTAGCATACATGATTACTTAAATAATTAACAGAATAGAAAAACTTGAATTTATAATGGTGGGTCTTTCCACTGAAATGAAAGACAGAACAAATGATTGGAAAAGCAAATTCATGGAAGAAGAAGAGAAGCCAAAGGTAATAAAATTAAAAGAAATATATTTATAATAATCAAAATACTTTGTTCCCTAAAACAGGATGCAACTTAAGGAATACAGGATTTCTAGAAGAACAAATGTAAAAAACAGACTATCACAATGCAAACAAGACTAATGAAAAAAGAAAACTACAGGAACTTCTGAGCACACACACATAAATAAAGAGACAAACCAAAAGGCCAATCAATTGTAACCAAAGATTGTCATGATAAGAGCAGCAGCAGCAATAACACAGGCTCAGTGACACATGGTGGTTAAATTGAACAATTCCAGTGACAATCAACAAATTCTGGAAGTAACCAGAGAAAGACCTTCAAACAGAAAGAAAAGGAAACTGGAATAACACAGGACTATTTTGTACTCATCAGAAATTACAGGAAGGAATGGAAGAGCAAAGGAGGTCAAGATATAACCCAAGATGACTTACCCTGTGATATACATCAATAAAAAAGATGTACATTAAATTTAAAAAGAGGCACTTAAAGCATTTCTACTCCCTTCCCTCCTCCCAAATCCTAAATAAAAATAATTTACTTTTCACACACCCCAGGCAATAAAAATACAAGAAGGCAAAGAAAAAACAACCAAGTAAGGCACAAGAGAAAAAATGAATTATCCCACTAAAAAAGGAGAAAAAAAACCTAAAAGAGAAAGACAACTGTAAGACAAACAATAAAAATAACAAAACAGCAGCAGCAGCAGCAACAAAATAAGAATGGGAGCCTCCAATATGTTTTTTAAAGTATACTAGGGGACAAGTGTAAATGCATAACAAACCGGAGTGATGGTGGAGGAGCAGGGCTGAAATATCGACTAAACCTCTCAACATCTTTTTATAGATGAATTCATTGTTGTGGGGGAGATTAAACTATACAATGGAGGATGCATAAAAGGAAATGATGAGCAAAAAGACAGAAGAGAATAGGTGATGTACCCTACTTTGGTCAATGGTAAACAATGATGAGAAAATTAATATTCTCTAGTTTCCTCTGAGGAAGAGAGTCAAGGGGATATAGGGTGAGGTGGACAAGAAAAGGATTGACTGTGAAAGAAAAGGATGAAATTGAATTGCCATGGTAGGAGAAGGTCCTATTGAAGAAAATTCTCATGTCGTGGTGTGAGATATTCTATAATGGGAGATAGGAGGCTTACATTGGGTGTAATCTGTAGAGATTCAGGGCTGAGAGATTATAATGCCCGAGATTATGTATGTATGTATCCATGGATAGCAACCTATCTCAGGAGAAGCAGAATTAGCGGTCTTTGGGGAATGGATATCCAAAATGAAAGGAGGACATTTATGTAGAGAGATTTCATGACAAATGAGAAAATAAAGATCATAGTGAAGGAAAAATTAATAATGGATTGCACCATTTAGACTGCAGGAAAATTTTTACCATAGAAAAATACGGTCTCCTGCAGAAATGAATACTTGTATGAGAGATATACAAGAAAAAGGGTAAGGAGCAAGATTTATAAGGCAATATCATAGCAACTATTGATTTAGTACTAAAAAAGCCAAAAAAGGAAGCTCAAAATAATTACATTAGAAAGTTTAATTCCACAGGGAATAAAGAGACTAAACAAGGAATAGTAAGTATACGAATCAAAGTAGAATTGAGAGAAAGAGAAGAGAACTGATGAGAGAATAACAAGAAAAATGGCTTTTTAGAAAAGAAGCACAGAAAAATTTTTAAAAAATAAAAGAAATTTAAGAGGAAGAAATGAAAAGTACACTTCAATAATCAACTGAGAAAGAGTGGTGAATAACTTAAAAACCTAGAAAAAAGAAGAAAGAAAAAAGAATAAACAATAAAATTTTAAAATTTGTGGAAGGGATGATGTAGGGAGAGGGTTAAGGTGTAAGGTAAGACAGTCTGGGGGAGTAATATTGGCCTGAAAGATTAAGTAAAAGTATCTGACAAGACAAAATTCCCTCACTGCAGAGGAAGAGTAAATAAAAAAAGTACTAATTAAGAAATAAAAAGAAATGGAATAAAAGTAATCCCAGGTCTCATAATTGTAAATGTTAATGACAATAAAGATAAAAATAATCCATAAAATGAGTGATAGAATAAGAAAGCGAAACCCCAGGATGTGTTGTTTAGCAAAACATATTCACAGACTAAAAATGAGTTGCTGGAACGATTTGTGTATGTGTGTGTATACATATATATCTCTGTGTATACACACATATATACAGTCATATATATACACATAGATACATAATACACATACATATACATAGATACATACATGCATATACATATATACACATATATATGTACATATATATATATATGTGTGTGTATATTAATCAGATGAATCCAATAAAGCAGGAGATGAGATCATGCTCTCAGAAGTAAAAACAAAAATAAATAACAAAGAGATTAAACAATGAACTTACATTATGCTGAAGGGAACTTCAGACAAAAAGCAATACCAATGTTAAATTTATGTGATACAGATGCTGTCGTTTGTAAATTCACAAAAACATGAACCAATGTACAAGAAGACATTGGCTGTAAGAAATCTGAAGCAGGAAACTTTAATATTCTCTTTCAGTTTTGGATACATCTAACTGATAAAAGAGAAAATATAAAATTCCAATTCACAAAATGAACTGCAAGACTGCTGGCCTTCTTAATGGGACTTTTAAAAGTGTCTCTAAATAAGATTGCTGAAAATATGCATGTTGCTGAAATAGGCACATTTCCTCATGAAATATGAAACTTCTACAATAAATTACCATATGCAAAAGAAGAAATAAAAAACATATCTTTTAATAGAATCATACATGATTTCTTAGAAATGTTACCACAGAGCCAATTCTTATCAATTTCTTTCTGTTTATGAATATCAAAGAAAGAATAAAACTGAGACAAGAATAATTACCAAAGGTATTTGTTTCACTCATTCAAGATGTCAAGTACAGGTTCTAAGTGGAATATATGTTTCATTTATTTAGTAAAAGACTCAAGGTGCTTTTGTTTGAAGATGAAATTGTACTGATTATATCAAGTCCCAGAACAACGTATGCAAATCCCTAATCAGTCAAAAATGTTCCCTCTTGAATTGATCAGAAGGAAGAGAACAAGTTGGACTATCTTTGCAAAATGGCACAAGGAAATAAAGAAGGTCTTTGTGACCAGAACTGGGAGAAATTCTACAAGATGAAGCTGAAAACTGTGTGCACAGGGCTTAAACCCAATACTGGAAAGCCATCCCAGACCAGAGTTCTGGAATAAGGAAGTAATGTCTCAGGCATTTTCCACCAATGGACTAACACTTTGCTTCCCTTCCCCATTCCCTTTTCCCTTTCCTTCCTTTCTTTCTTTCTTCCTTTCTTCCTTCTCCTCCTCCTCTTCTTCCTCCTATTATTTTCCTATGTAATTTGAAAACAAATAATATATAGACACCCAGATAAACAAAACAACAAAAAGAAGAATTAGCATGAAGATAGATATAAGCAACTTGATAACCTGAACCTGAAAATGAAACAGAGAAACTGAAACCACCCCATTCTCACTATCATCTACTAGTTTCCAAACAGGATAAAGAACAAAAGCAGGAAGCTTAGGGGCTTCAGGAATAGAGGGTGAAACTGAGTGAGCAGAGAAGAAGGAAGGAATTATTAATGGAAGTGAGATGTCTCACTGTCCTGGAACCCACAAGTCAACATTATGACCCTTCCTGGATTATACCTGGTCAACTCTATTGGTCAAGTCCCATTGTTAACTGACAATTTGACCATTCATAGTGTCTGATGCTCCCATAGGCAGTTTATAAATGATTCTTTGTTAGAGTGAAGGGAATGGTCTAATGGCTTCCTGATAACTGCTAATTAACTAGCTACACTAGCTAACCAATTGTTTCCTGTTATAGTCCCACCATATGGGCTCTGGTTCATAGGGAGTGATATTCATATCAATGTTTGAATGATAGTAAATCATTTACTGAAATTTTCTTCTTAAAGTTTTCTTTTAATTCCTCTGAGTTCTGTGAAATTGAAATGAAATTCTTCACATGAGCAGGGAAATGAACTTTAAAATCTTCACAGAAGTACGTAATGAAGTCTATGAATATTACTGCATTAGAACTATCCCCGGTTCCCATTGAATAGAGATGCCTGTCAGTTTCCTAGGACACTTATAGCTAATATAAATTTGAGGGCAAGAATATTAAATACTCCTCATTAGTCATTCCAATAGATGATAGAATTAAAAAGAAAAGAGAATAAATAAGAAAAATAAACAGAAGAGAAAGGGTAAAAAAGAAAGAAAAGACATGAAAAGAGAAAATTTCTTTCCCAGAGCTTGGTCTCAGTTCATTTTTATATCTCAAAATAAACAGCCTACTATCCCAATGCATTATTCAGATGAAGAAAGGTAGAATTGTCTGCATGCATAATCAATCAACCTATGCTAGACAAAAGATTGAATTCACTTGATAAATTATCATCCAGATGTTGTAACTATTTCTGAAACTTCCTTCAATTAAACAGTGATGTCTAGGCATAGCTCCTCATAGTTATAATGTGAAACCAAATTATTGGTTGGTATTTTGAAAGGGTAATTTTTCCATCACTTTACTAATTGTCCTTTGATTTAAAAATATAATTTTATTTTATTTTTAGGTCTTAATTCTCTCCCTTATCTCTTTCTCTCCCTTACTCATTGAGAGGAAAGAAAAATAAAACCCATTAGTCATTAAAAATAAATCCCCACATTAGTCCTGTCCAAAAAAGAAAAAAAAAGAAAGAAATTATGTTTCAAATTGCACTCTCTCTTTGGCGGTGAAAAGCATGTTTCATCATGAGTCCTTTCAAATTGTGGTTGGTCATTGGGCTCCTCAGAGATATTGTCTCTCAAAGTGTATTATCTTCATAATATTTCTGCTGTTTTATATGTTATTCTCCTGGTTATGCTAAATCATATTGTACAAGTTTTCCAAGTTTTTTCTGTAACCATCTTCATCATTTCTTACAGCACAGCAGCATTGAATCACATTCATCTATGATAACTTCTTACGTGATGAAAAATGCTGAATGTTCTCATTTTTCAATTCTTGGTCACCACAAAAAGACTTACTATAGATATATTTTATGCACGTGGATCTTTTCCCTCTTTCTATGATTTCTTTGGGGGCATAGAACCAATAATTGTGTTACTGGGTCAAAGGGTGTCCATAATTTAATAGTTTTTCGCATATACTTCCAAAATGCTTTCCAGAAGGGTTGAACTAGTTCACAACACCATTAACAATGCATTGGTGTACCTATTTTCTGACATCCCCTCCAGCATTTCCCATTTTCCTCCTTTTGTCATCTTAGACAATCTCATTGGTGCAAGGTCATGCCTCAAAGTTTTTAAATTTACATTTCTCTAATTATTAGTGATATAGGTAAGTTTTTCATTTCTATCAATAGTTTGGATTTCTTTCTTTAGAAATTGCCTATATGTGTTCCCTAACTATTTATCAGTTTAAGAATGGCTCATGTTCTTGTGAATTTGTTTCCTATATATTTGAGAAATGAGAACTTCCTCAGACAAGTTTGCCAGAAATCCTCCCCACTAGTTTCCTAATTTTATTCTAGTTTTAGATGTTTTAATTACTTTTCTTTTTTTTGTCTTTGTAATATATAAATTTATTTAACTTTTTACATACATTTTCACAAAATTTTGGGTTCCAAAATTTTCTCTCCATTTGTCCCCTCCCAACACCACAGTACACTGAGCATTCTAATTTCCCCATCACCAATCTGCCCTCTCTTCTATCATGCCTCCCTTCTCTTGTCCCCATCTTCTCTTTTGTCCTGTAGGGCCAGATAACTTTCTATTGCCCATTACCTGTATTGCTTATTTCCTAGTAGCAAGAACAATACTCGACAGTTGTTCCTAAAACTTTGAGTTCCAACTTCTCCCCATCCCTCCCTCCCCACCCATTCCCTTTGGGAAGGCAGGCAATTCAATATAGGCCATATCTGGGTAGTTTTGCAAATGACTTCCATAATAGTCGTGTTGTGTAAGACTAACTGTATTTCCCTCCCTCCTATCCTGCCCCCCATTGTTTCTGTTATCTCTTTTGATCCTGTCCCTCCCCAAGAGTGTTGACTTCAAATTGCTCCCTCCTCCCATTGCCCT
>CM053774.1:123905730-123938261 GCA_028658325.1 Potorous gilbertii | reverse complement strand
ATTGGGCAGATGGAAAAGGAGATGCAAAAGTTAATGGAAGAAAACAATTTGATAAAGATTAGAACTGGGCAAGTGGAAACTAATGACTCAATGAGACAGCAAGAATCAGTCAAACAAAATCTAAAGAATGAAAAGATGGAATGATTTGATTTATCAAATACTAAGTTACTGTGCTCATTTGTATTCGTACGTTGTGTGTCTGTTATTCCAGTGACAAAATGTTCTTTGTCTTACCCAGAAACAACATTGTTTTGCAGATTATACCTTTGTAATACAGTTTAATGCCTGATACTGCTAAGTCTCCTTTCCATTTTTGCATTGATTCTTTTGATATTCTTAATATTTTTCTTTCTCCAGAAGAATTTTATTATGTTTTACCTCCAAAAAGTATTTTTGCAGAGTTTGAGTAGTTATGGAATTGAATAATTAATTTAAGTAGTATTGTCATTTTTATTATATTACTTCATCCTCCTCATGAGCACGAATATTTCTCCAGTTCTTTAGATATGTTTTTATTTATGTGAAGAGTGTTTTGTAATTATGTTCATATAGTTTCTGTGTAAGTCTTAGCAGGCAGACTCTCAAATATTTTATACTAGACACAATTATTTTAAATGGAATTTCTCTTTCCATTTCTTCTTGTAAGATTTTGTTAGCAATATATAGAAGTGAGGATAATTTATGAGAGTTGGTTTTATTTTCCATAACTTTACTGAGGTTGTTAATTTTTTCTCCTGTGTTTTCATTTGACTTTTTAGGGTTCTACAACTAGCCTATCATTTCATCCACAAAATAGTGAAAATAGTTTTATTTCCTCTTGACCTATGCTGTTTGTTTCAATTTCTTTTTTGTTTGTTTGTTTGTTTTGCTATGGTAGCTACTACGGCATTAACCAGTACAGCTGAAAATGGAAATTCTTACTTTACCCCTCAACTGACTGGAAAAGCTTCTAGCTTATTTCCATTAGAAATGATGCTTGCTCTTAGGGTAAGGTAGATACTACTTATTATTTGAAGAAAAACTTTTATTTCTGTGCTTTCTATTGTTTTAATTATTTCAAACATGAATAGGTATTGCACTTTGTTAAAAGGTTCTTATATATTTTTCTATCCAGTGAAGTCATTGTGTGTGTGTGAGAGTGTTTTTTATCAATATAGCTAATTTGCACTTTTCTTAAACAGTTCCTGGTATAAATCTGACTTGCTCATCATAGGTGAACTGTGTGATACCTTGCTGCAGTCTCTTTTCAGTTTTTTTCTGTTTGTTTTGTTTTACACCATCATAAAGTTCTTGTGAGACATTTTTACCAGTGTATATACATTTCTCTGTCTTTCTCCCTAGATTGGGGAAAAAAGTAACCCACTGTGACTTCTTCTTGACATTTCCAAGTAGAATTCAGTCTGGTGCACTCTCTAGATCTTTCTTGAGGTACAGGAGGAGAGCTAGAATCTAATACTTGTCACTCCACCATCTTGATTCCACCTTAAGTTAGGATTTTTTGAACCATAGGATTATAGTTGACTTTCATAAATATTTCAGATTTAATTGTCAGTGTTGTTACGGCATGATATCTTTTTATTCTGTTTTGTTCTAGTGATAAAATATTAACTTCCCTAAAGTAGTGAAATTCTTTTCCTTCTCTTTCATTTTTTTCTTTTCCACATAAATTTCTTTTTCTCTCAATGTAATCTTTGAGAATGCTTGTTTGTTTTTGAATTTTACATGCAGATCTTTAAGATTATTTGTTTAATGAGGGGATAATGAATTCAAAATTATCTAGTAACTTGTCCACTATTCTCCAAAATTTGAAGATAGTTCAGATCATAAATATTATTTGTTTAGTATATCAATCTAAAATAAGAAATTCAATTATAACAGCTTAGATTGTAGCATGTCTATGAAACAAATGTTTTTCACAACTATTTTCAATGCCAAATTTACACATCATAAAAAGTTATGCACATTAAATAAATATATAAAAATATTATATTACTAAATATATTTTAAAGATTCGTAAAATTATACAAATTAAATGATGTTGAAACTTTAACTATTTCTATCTTTGGGTTTGGAATATTTATCATTCATAGTGATTAAATTATCTATTTATTATTTTGGTCTGAATATTTGTAGGTGATCTTGTAGCATGGAGATTCCACTGAGTAATGCAAAGTGGAAAACCATGGTACTAATCTGCACTAGTAAAGAGAGTTCTCACACTAGGATTTATGACAATAATCCCACAGTTTTAATGGATTTAAAGAGTTACCTCGGTCACTGAGAAGGTAAGTTCTGAGTTATCTTGGTGAGAAGGTAAGTTCCTTTGTTCTCCTTGGTCACAAAGTTTGTACATGTCAGAAACCAAATTAAACCTCATCATTCCTACCTCCATTGGCCTGTTATATGATAATGCACGTGATTCAATCAGATACTGTCTTTCATTTGACCATGACAAAATGTTTTGTTAACTTGACACTCTATTGGTCCTTATACTTGGGATTACTAAAAATGAAAAACAAAGCTTACATTCTTAGGTAACTAAAAGCCAGTATGACTTCACTAGGAGCAGTTAATAGCTAACTAAATTAATTTTCTTTTTTAAACAGTCTTCTAGACTGGTAAATCACAGTTAGAATTAGATATGTTTAGATTCCAGCAAGCCCTTGACAAAATCAAAGTGCACAAAATATCTGTACATGAGAATAGAAGATGGATGCTTGACAATGGGCCATTTCAGAACTAGTTGAAAAGTTGTGATGAAAGATTGATTATTAATATGAATTGTTTAGTTAGGGGGAGGTTTAGTTAGAATCTCAGTTTTATTTTTTGTTTGTACTGTGTTATTCACTATTTTTATCAGTAAGTTGACTTAAAGTATAGATGATGTCAAATTTGTATACCTAATATGCCAAATGAAAGGATATAGATCAGAAAGGTTTTAAAGCTACAAAGATCAAGTAAATTAATATTTGTTGTTGGGTCTGGACCTGGGATTACACTGATATAAGAAACTTCCAACATAAGAACTTCCTCTACCAATAAGACTGGCAATCTATATTTCCTATAATTTATATAGTTAAGAGAGTTGCCTGGAAGCATTGTGAAGTTAATTGACGTTCTCATTCAGTCAGTTAATAAGTATTTATTAATTGCCTATGATATTCCAGGACCTATTATAAGCTCTGAGGATGCAAAGAAGGGTGAAAGATAACCATGACTCTCAAGGAAATCAGTCCAGAAAAGGAGACAACTTGCCAACACTTAGGTACAAACAAGATATAGACAGGATAATTAAAACATAATTAATGGAGGGAAGGTATTAGTATTATGCAGGACTGGGAAAGATTTCTTGCAGAAGGTGGATTTTTAGGTGAGACTTGAAGTAAACCAGGGAAAGCAGGAGGCAGAAATGAGGAAGATCATTCCAAGCATGGGGGACAACCAGTGAAATGCCTAGAGTAAGGAGATGGAATGTGTTGTACAAGGCCCAACGACAACTCACCAATGACACCAGATTACAAAGTATGTGATGGTGGTGGTGGTCGGGGGGAAAGTTACAGCATAAGAAGCCTGGAAAGTTAAAAAAGGGTCCAGATTAAAACAGAGTTTGCACACGAACAGAAGATTTTATTTGACCCAATGTGTGAAAGGGAACTACTCAAGTTTACTTAAGGAAAACAGTTTGGAGAGGTGACCTAGTGAGACTTGTACTATAGGAAGAGGAGATGGACAGTTAATTGGAGAATGGGTTGGAGACATGAGCCTGGGAGACCAATACGAAAGCTGTGGCAATAGTCCAGGCAAAATATTGTGTGCTGTTTATGAGTTATAGCAGGGAAAAAAATGACTTTCCAGCTTTTCCTCTCCTCTGCAATGAGAATTAATGGTGTTTCATCTATTTTCTTTGCTTTTCAGATTTTGGACAAGTAATTGGTGGAGATATGTGGAATTCTGTGTTATCTCTTCTAACAAATGGATGTCTGGGATATTAGAAGACGTAGCAAAAGGAATGAAGTCCAGAGGCTCCATATTTCCTCAAGAGAAATTGGGGAAGATTACACATTCAAATATGGGCTAAAGCTGACTGCCTTGTTTATACTCCCTTTATAGTAGCTTATCTTGTGTTTAGATGAAGGAATAAATATTACTACAATTTAACAGAAGGAAGAAATATGACCCCTAATAGAAGATGAGTTACTTGCTAAAACTTAATATTGATATAGTGCTTTAAGGTTTGAAAAGTACTTTTATATATAGTAGCTCACTTGAACCTCACAACAACCCTGTGAAGTACATGCTATTATTGGCCCCATTTTACTAATGAGGAAACTGACATAGAGAGACATTATGCAGGTTGTCAAAGGTTACGCTGCTAATAAGTATCTGAGGTGAGTCTTCTTGATTCCAAATGCTTGGCCTAACAAAGTTTTTCATGAATTCGTTGATTCATTCATTCAAATAAGTAATCATTGTTTTAGCCTCCCATTCCCCTTTCAGGTACTTCCTCTTTGTTTGATTCAAACAAAGCTGATCCAAACAAATGATCTGAGACCACCAATATCTAAACTATGTCCCTTCCTCTTAGGATCCACCTTTAGGATATAGTCATCACCTTGCTTTATAAGCACACAGGCTAAGACTATAAACTAGTTTATATACAAGCCTGGGGAAATAGATACAGTTTAGAGCCCATTAAACATACAGTACATGCCTCCCTCCTAATGTGGCCTTGGGTAGGGCTCCAGGAAGAGACAGCTGTTTCTCAATATGTGCTTTTATTTCCAGTGCCTTGACTATCTTTATAGCTTTGGGTCTCTTTTTCCATCCTACTCTGAAGCTCAAACTTCCTATAACTTTCCTCTAGGCAGTCTCCTGCAGATGGCAATTCTTCCTCTTGCAGGGGAACTAGCTTGCTTTCTTTGGATCTTTGCCATTCTCTATTATAATAAAATTTTGTTCATAAAGTCTTCTTTTGCTAGAAACTCACACTGACACAAATGAGTTATCTTAGTCTGAATGAAGAATCTCTTCATATCATATACAAGGAACTCTTTGGGTGCCAATCTCATATTGGTTCAAGATGGTCTATCCAAGTGAGATGTTCACTCTACCCTAGGCTTGGAATGTCATCTAAGTAGTATAACAGTTCACACAAATTTAGAGGGTTTTTTCCCCTAAACCAAGGGGAATTTTTTCCATATTGTCCTACCGCTTTCTTTAGTGGAGGATCTTCCTTTTCAGATTAAATGACATTTTCTCTATGGTTTCCCAATGCATCTCACTCTACAGAATTGTTCATCATAATCACTATTGGGACAGTTAGATTGAGTTATTCAAATTACCTGGGATAATTTACTGAAACAGATAAGGAGTAACCACTTCCTCCAAGAATATCAAGCACTGGAAAGGGAAAGATTTTATTTCTCACAGCATGTAAAACAAGATGATAGAATAGATGGTCTCTAAGAGTAATTCTTACTTTCCTGTTATATGATTTCAACATAATGGGAAACTGGCCATTGACAATCGGATTATTAGAGTATGCTTAGTTTCTCTTGGTTCAAATAGAGCACAGTCCAGCCTGGTTGGAAGGATGCTTGGTGAATCTAATTCTAACCATGAATGATCACAGAGTTCATGTGATAAAGAAGAATCTTCTTGTAGGACACTGAGACAGAGTAGAGTTTATATACAACAGGGATGACACTAGTATACTTCCCTCGATGCATTTTTTTCAGTATGGGAGGCAGAACTGCTGAGAGCTGCTGGGTGGAGGATTGGCAAGCTGCATTTACTCCACCTGACTTCCAAATGTCACTCTTGCTTCTTTTTCTGTTTATTCGTTTGACAGTGAAATGTGCAAGTGACTGGGAAATCCATTGGAGATCAGAGATCCCACTGACTGGTGTCAGTGGAGGTAGGGGTAGCAGTGAATGACAGAGGATAGAACTATCAACAGAGGTGGGAAGACATAATCTCTTCCCCCAAGGATACTGGAAACTTTAGGAATTGTGAGGCCTCACATCAGAGAGCAATATTGTCTATGTACTCTAGAAAGGCACCAGCTGCTTGTAATATTTCTCCTTGACCTGGGAACTCTGGAAATTGGCTACAACATTCATAATAGTCTCTCTTTTTGAATTACTTTCAGGAAGTGATCGGTAAATTCTTTTAATATTTATTTTGTCCTCTGGTTCTAGAGTATCAGAGCAGTTTTCCTTGATAATTTCATGAAAGATAATATTTAGGCTCTTTTTTTGATTATGACTTTCAGGTAGTCCCATAATTTTAAATTGTCTCTCCTGAATCTTTTTTTCCAGGTCAGTTGTTTTTCCAATGAGATATTTCACATTATCTTCTATTTTTTCATTCTTTTGATTTTGTTTTGTAACTTCTTGGTTTCTCTAAAGTCATTAGTTTCCACCTGCTGCATCCAAATTTTTAAAGAACTATTTTCTTCAGTGAGCTTTTGAACCTCCTCTTCCATTTGACTAATCCTGCTTTTTTTAAAGCATTCTTCTCCTCATTGGCTTTTGTGGACCTCTTTTGCCAATTGATTTAGCCTATTTTTAAAAATGTTATTTTCTTCAGCACTTTTTTTGAGTCTCCTTTAGCAAGCGGTTGACTCACTTTTGATGATTTTCTTGCATCACTCTCATTTCTCTTCCCAATTTTTCCTCCACCTCTCTTACTTGATTTTCCAATGTTTTTTTGAGCTCTTCCATGACCTGGGACCATTGCGTATTTACTTTGGAATTTTGGATGCAGAAGCCTTGACTTTTATGTCTTCCCCTGATTATTCTTCCTCATCTGAAAGGATGGGATAGAATGTGGGTTCACCAAGAAAGCAACCCTCTATAGTGTTATTTTTTTCCTTTGTTGGGCATTTCCCCAACCAGTTATTTGAGATTTAGGTCCTTTATCAAGAGTAGAGCATATTCTGGGAACCTGTAAGGTCTCATGTCTTCCAAAGTGGCAAAGTCAAGGGAGAGGAGTTTACCTCCTGGCCTGACTTGTGGCTGAGATTCATATCAGCTGTTCATTTCCTCCAAAGGCTTTGAGCTGAGCCTTCAACAATGGAAGCTGCCTTCTGACTTCCATAGCCATCTCCACTGTTGCCCCTGCTGTCCACTTCTACCGCCACCACCACTGTCTGAGGCCAGAGCTAGGGGAGCATCCTACTCCTTTGTCACAGAGGGGAAAAAGCTCTCTCATTGACCTTTGAAGTGTCTCTGCCATCTGTGGGTTGAGGGATCTGGGAACCTCTGCTGCTGCTGGGGATTCTGCCCCTGATGCTTGCTCAGGTCCTGCTCCACCCCGCATGGGGCAACCAAAGGTGGACTGTGCTCTGCTTTGGGTGCACTGTGATAGACCTTTCCTGTCAGCCTTCCAGGTCACCCTGGGCTGTAAATCTCCTCCATTTCATCATTCTGTGGCTTTTGTTGCTCTTGAATTTGTTGAGTCGATGTACCAATGGTGAATGGAATCATCATTGCAGATGTTTTCGTAAATTTTTTTGTGTTTCAACTGTGTAGTGGGATGCCCCACCTGCCGTGGTAATCAAGTCAAGGTTGGGTTAGCAGGCAATGTTTAGGGCACCTTTTCTAGCTCCCTTCCTCACACCAGGAGGTGAGCAGCACAATCCTTAACATGTTGCTCAGACACCCAGGGGGCTGCCGAGTCCCTCTGCTGCTTTCAGTGAGAAACGATCCTATGGCCTGTGCTGCCTGTGTTCACGGTCGTGATTACAGCTCCCAGTGTATCCATACTTCCTACTATCACTTGCTTGTCGCCACAGAACTTTGAGGCATAATGGTGAAATGATATGGGTGATGTGATGTCTTTTGATTCATGTGTAACTTGGATTTAAGTGAGGCAGAGTTGCACAAAGTCATCCGCCTCCCTGTCTCCTCCAGAGTCATCATAGTCAAGTGGCAGGACAGAGACAAGACAGGTGGCGATGGCTCAGTATGCAGTGGATGATCTTGGCATGTTTGGTGTCTAACCAACCTCTGAGCACTCCACATTCCCTGCTTCATCTGCCTTCATGACCATTGGGACAAATTGTTCTCATCCACCCGTTCCACCAGATGAAGTCTTCACATGCTTAGGATAGATAACCACCCCCCAATTTCACCTATGGTTTTGAGAACCCTTGGTTACCCTCAAACTGGTTTAGCCCATCTGCTGAAATGGTTTACTGGGATTTCACCTGAAATTTTCCAGGTTATATGGCAAGAGGAGGTTGTCCCCCAGGAGTCCAAGGATGCCTCTGTTATCCCTCTCTATAAAGTAAGGGGAATAGATTGTCCTGTGACAATCAAAGGGGGATTTCTCTCTTAGTCATGGTGGCAAAGTTCTTGCTAGAGTCCTCCTTAACAGACTGATTCTTCTTCTGGAAGATGGTCATATACCTGAGAGCCAGGGTGGCTTCAGAAAGGGCCAAGGAACAGTCAATATGGTGTTTGCTGCCAACTCCAGGAACAGAACAGAGGTCTACACAATGTTTGTAGATCTGACCAAGGCCTTTAACACTGTGAGGTATGAGGGCTTGTAGAAAATTTCATCAAAATTTGGTTACCCGGAGAAGTTCATCAATATTTTATGACAATTTCATGACGGCATGTTTGCCTGGGTTCTGGATAATGGACAATGTTGTCATACCTTCCCAGTTACCAGTAGAGTGAAACAGGGCTGTGTGTTTGTTATCATGTTTTTTAGCATGGTGTTTTCAGCCATGTTGACAAATGCTTTTAATGAAGATAAACACAGCATCAAGGTTAACAACCATACTGATGGCAAATTCTTCAGTTTGAAAAGGATACAAGCCAAGACCAAAGTGGAGGGAGTGTTGGTGCATGACTTTCTGTTTCCAGATGATTGTGCACGAAATGCAGCCTCTGAAGTTGAGATGCAATGAAGCATGGATCAGTTCTCTGCTGCCTGTGCTAATTTTGACCTAATAATTAACACCAAGAAAACACAGGCACTCCATCAGTCACCATCATATGTGGAACCATTGTTTACAACAAATGGAGAAGTTTTGAATGCTGTGGATAAGTTCACTTACCTTGGTAGTGTACTTTCCAGGGATGTACACAGTGAAAATGAGGATGATGCATGCATTGCCAGAGCTAGTTCAGTGTTTAGGAAGTTCCAAAGAAAAGTTTGAGACAGAAGAGGTATTAGACAGACCATCAAACTAAAGGTCTACAGAGCTGTTGCACTGACCTCATTGTTATATGCTTGTGAAATATGGACAGTCTATGCCAGGAAATGGAAATGTTTCCATTTTCCCCCAGACTTTTGTTATTTTATTTGTTTTCAGTGTTCTACAATCACTTCCATATAACTTAGATATTTTCCCTTCCTTCCCTTCCTTCCCTGATCCCTCCCTCGTCCCTCCTTAAGATGGCATACAATTTTATATATGTTCTGCACATATATTCCTGTTAAATACATTTTCACCTTAGCTATGCTGCATAGAAGAATTAAAATGAATTGGAGAAATCATAAAACAAATCAAAATTTAATACAAAAGAAAATGATCCACTATATTCTGGGATCAAATTCCATAGTTCTTTCAGTGAATGTGGAAGGTATTTTGCCTTAAGAGACCATTGGGAATTTTTTAAGTCCTTGCATTGCAATGAAGTACTAAGTTTACCAGAAAAAATCCTCTCACACTATGGTTATTGCTGTGTACAAAGTTCTCCTGGTTCTGCTCCTTTCACTCAGTATCAGTTCATATAAGTCTTTCCAGGCCTCTCTGAAGTCTTCCTGTTCATCATTTCTTATATCAAAATAGTATTCCATTACATTCGTATACCAAATTTTATTCAGCCATTCCCCAGTTGATGGGCATTCCCTTGATTTCCAATTTTTGGACAAAGAGTGATGCTATAATATTTTTGCACATGTGGCACCCTTTCCCATTTTTATGATCTATTTGGGATACAGTCCTAGAAGTAGTATTGCTGGGTCAAAGAGTAGATACATTTTTTTGCCCTTTGGGCATAATACCAAATGACTCTCCAGAATTGTTGGATCAGCTCCCAGCTCTACCAACAATGAATTACTGTTCCAAATCTCTCATACCTTCTACGACATTTATCATCATCCTGTTTTGCTAGTTAACCAATCTGATAGGTATGATGTGGTACCTCAGAGTTGGTTTGATTTCATCTCTCTAATTAGTAGTGATTTAGAGCATTTTTTCATATGACTATAGAGAGCTTTGATGTTTTCCTATGAAAACTACCTGCTCATATCCTTTCATCATTTGTCAATTGGAAAATTATTTATATTCTTTTACATTTTACCGAGTTCTCTACATATTTTAGAAATGAGGTTGCATTGAGTTTGTGCAAATAAATTTTCAATTTAATGTAATCAAAATTTTCCATTTTTCACTTCATAATGTTTTCTATCTCTTGTTAAGTCAAAAAGTCTTCCTTTCTCCATAAATTTAATAAATACACTATTCCTTGCTCCATTAATTTGTTTATAGTATCAATCTTTATGCCTAGATCATGGACCATTTGGACTTTCTTCTTGTGTATGATATCAGGCATTGGTCTAAGCCTAGTCTCCACCAAACTGTTATCCAGTTTTCCCAGCAAATTTGTCAAGCAGTGAGTTCTTATCCAAGAAGTGGAAATCCTTGGGTTTATCAAACACTAGATTGCTATAGTCGTTGACTACTGTGTCTTGAGTATCTAGCATATTCCACTGGTCTACCCTTCTGTTTCTTAGTCAATACCAAGTGGTTTTAATAATTGCTGCTTTATAATACAATTTGAGATCTGGTAGAGCTAAGCCACCTTCCCTAGCATTTCTTTTCATTAGTTCCCTCGATATTCGAGACCTTTTCTTCTTGAAGATGAATTTTGATATTATTTTTTCTAGCTCTAGAAAATAATTTTCTGATTGATATGGCAATGAAAAAGCAAATTAATTTAGGTAGAATTGCCATTTTTATTATATTGGCTTGGCCCACCCACAAGCAACTGATGTTTTTCCACTTATTTAGATCTGACTTTATTTGTGTGAAAAACGTTTTGTAATTTTGTTCATATACTACCTTGGTTTGTTTTGGCAGGTGGGCTCAAATATTTTATAGTGTCTACCCTAGTAATATATAGAAATGCAGAATATTTGTATGAGTTTATTTTGTAACCTGCGATTTTGCCAAAGTTGTTTATTATTTCAAGTAGTTTTTTACTTGATTCTCTGAGATTCTCTAAGTATATCATCATATCATCTGCAAAGAGTGATAACTTAGTTTCTTCTTTGCCTATTCTAATTCCTTCAATTTCTTTTTCTTCTCTTATTACTACAGCTAACGTTTCTAGTACCATATTGAATAATAGTGGTGATAATGGACATCCTTGTTTCACCCCTGATCTTATTGGAAATGTATATAGCTTATGCCCATTGCATGTAATGCTTGCTGGAGGTTTCACATAGATAGTACTTATTATTTTGTGGAAAGTTCAATTTATTCCTATGTCCTCCTGTGTTTTCAATAGGAATGGGTGTTGTATTTTGTAAGAAACTTTTTCTGCATCTATTGAAATAATCATATAGTTTCTGTTAGTTTTGTTGTTGATATGATCAATAATGTTAATAGTCTTCCTAACACTGAACCAATCCTGCATTCTTGGTATAAATCCTACCAGATCATAATGTATTATTCTCGTGATAAATTACTGTATTCTTTTTGCTATAATCTTATTTAAATTTTTGCATCTGTATCTCTTAGAGAAATTGGTCTATAATTTTCTTTCTCTCTTTTACTCTTTCTGGTTTAGGTATCAAAATCATATTTGTATTGTAAAAAGAATTTGGGAAGACTTCTTCCTTAATTTTCCCAAATAATCTATATGGTATTGGAATTAATTGTTCTTTAAATGTTTTAGATTCACTATATTCCCAATTTTGTTCACATGTGTGATGTGGTGTATAGTGGGTGGTGTATATATGTATGTGCGTCTATTCATCTTCCCACCTCTATACATTTTCACAGACTGTTCCCATTCTTGATATCCTCTTTCTCCTCATCTTTGGCTCTTGGAACCCGCAGGCTTCTTTGAGGCTCAGTTCAAGTGCCTCCTCCTTCAGGAAGACTTCCTTGATTTCCCCTACTTGTTAGTACCTTCTCTACCAAATCACTATTTTAATTTAAATATAATAATATTTAATTTAATATATATTTTGTGTTTATTAATTAGTGAATATATGACATTCCCTTCATCATATCAAGGTTTCTTGAGTGAAGGAGCTATCTCATTTTTTTCTATATCTCTAGAACATAACCCAATGGCTGGCTCATAAAGTCAGTGTTTAATAATTTATTAATTGAGTGATTGTTAAACTTATTCTCATCCATCTTCCTTTTATTCTTTTGTTTACCAACTATCATGTATATATATATATATATGTATATATATATATATATATATATGTGTGTGTGTGTGTGTGTGTGTGTGTGTGTGTGTGTGTGTGTGTATAATCCCTTCAACTAACCAAATACTGAGAAAAGTTTCAAGAGTTACAAATATTATCTTCTCATGTAGGAATGCAAACAGTTCAACTTCAGTAATTTCCTTATAATTTCTCTTTCCTCTTTACTTTTCCATGTCTCTCTTGACTCGTGTGTTTGAAAATCAAATTTTCTATTCAGCTCTGGCCTTTTCATCAAGAATGCTTGAAAGTCCTTTACATCACTGAATGAACATATTTCCCCCTGAAGTATTATACTCTATTTGGCTGGATAGGTGATTCTGGGTTTTAATACTAATTACTTTGACTTCTGGAATATCATATTCCAAGCCCTTCAATCCCTTGATGTAGAAACTGCTAGATCTTGTTGTTATCCTGATTGTATTTCCACAATACCCGAATTTTTTTTCTTTCTAGCTGCTTGTAATATTTTCTCCTTGACCTGGGAAGTCTGGAATTTGGTTCCAATATTCCTAAGAGTTTTTCTTTTCAGATCTCTTTTAGGAGGTGATCAGTGGATTCTTTCAATATTAATTTTACCCTCTTGTTCCAGAATATCATGGCAGCTTTCCTTGATAATTTCATGGAAAATGATGTCTAAGATCTTTTATTTATACCGGATTTCAGGTAGTTCCTTGAGTTTTAAATTGTCTCTCCTGGATTTATTTTCCAGGTCAATTGTTTTTCCAATGAGATATTTCACATTGTCTTCTATTTTTTCATTCTTTCGGTTCGTTTTATAATTTTTTTGTTTGTTAAAAAGTCATTAGATTCCATCTCTTCCATCCTAATTTTTAAAGAACTGTTTTTTCAGTGAGCTTTTGAACCTCCTTTTCCATTTGGTTAACTCTGCTTTTTAAAGCATTCTTTTCCTCATTGGCTTTTTGGACCTCTTGCCATTTGGCCTTGTCTGTTTTTAAAGATGTTATTTGCTTCAGCATTTTTTGTGTCTCCTTTAGCAAGCAGTTTTGTTGCTTTTCATGATTTACTTGCATCCCTCTCATTTCTTTTCTCAATTTTTCTTCCACCTCTCTTACTTGATTTTCAAAATTCTTTTTGAGCTCTTCCATAGCCTGAGACCATTGGGTGTAGATGCCTTGACTTTTATGTCTTCCTCTAATGGTATATATTGTTCTTCCTCATCCGAAAAGATGGAAGAAATCACCTATTCACTAAGAATGTAACATTCTGTAATCTTATGGTATTTTTCCCCTTTTTTGGACATTTTCCCAGTTAGTTACTTGACTTTTGAGTCCTTTGTCAAGAGAAGGCTATACTCAAAGTACCTATAAGTTCTTAGTTCCTTCAAGGTAGCATAATCAAGGGAGAGGAGTTACTCCTCTCCTGGCCTATACTCTGATCTAGGAGCAACAATGAGCTTTTCTGCCCAGGATCTTTGAGCAGGGTTCCCTCTCCACAACTGCCCTCAGCACCACCATGCCAAAGCTCCTCCTCACCCCAGGGTTACCACTTAGGGCTGAGACCCAGATTAGGGGTTCCATTATTCCAGGTGTTTAGGTCAAAACTGGTTGCTGCTGCTGCAGTGGCTGCTGTCAGTAAGGTCAGGCCAGGTTTTCTTCTCATCCAGGTGAAAGAGATTTCTCACTGACCTTTTAAGCTGTCTTTGGCATTTGTGGGTTGAGCAAACTGGAAGCTCCAGTTGCTGCTGGGGAATCCACCTCCTGAGAACTGGTCCAGTCCTGTGTGCTGTGTGGTCACATCTGAACTATATTCCACAGACTGCATTCTGTGAGCCACACTCCACTCTGTACCTGGTGCAGTAGACCTTTCCTGTCTGCCTTCCAGGTTGCATTGGACTAGAAAGTTCTTTCACTGTCATTGTACGGCTTCCACTGCTCTAGAATTTTTTAGAGCCATTTTTGCAGGTATTTTATGGGATATGGGGGAGTTTTTAAAGGTCTGTCCTTCTACTCTGCCATCTTGGCTCTGCCCCTCTTATACTCTTATTTTCAAAGGATAATGTTAATTGAGTGCCTGAGTGGAGGGAGGTTGTCAGCTTTCTCAGCCACTAAGAGAGGCTATTGTCATGGTCAAAAGACAAAAGTTCATGAGGACCCTGAAAAAGAGGACAGAGAAACCTAGAGTCTTAGCAGGTAGTTCACTAATAATACTGCCTCTTCTAAAACAGAGATCATGATGCAATGCTTTGAGAGGTAATGCACACAGCTCATTGTAAATGACCAACCTCCCAGGAAAATCCCATAATTAAATTCATTTCCCTCGTAAAATAAGTCACCAAAAAGTGGACACAGTTCTCCAGATTCCATACCAAGACAGAATAAAATGAGGCTATCCCCTCCATGCCTCAATTTCAAACACGCAGGCTCAGTTAAACTTCCTTTATCTTTCAGTTGCCTCATCACTAATTTATATTTAACTTGGAACCCATAGAAATCCCTAGTTATTTTTAATAAACTATCAGTTGTGTCATTATTAATTAATGATCATAGATGCTTTAATAAAACATTTATTAAGAACCTTCTCTGTGTGAGATTCTGAAGTTGCTATTTTCAGCCATTCATTTATCCTTACAAAATTTCATAATTTTATTCAAACGAGAAAATATTTGTAAAATATTTTTCAAACCTAAAGTCTCTGTGTATATTCTAGGCATTATTCTCATTGTTAATTTCCATCACTCTAACCTCAAAAATTTATTGTACCACAATTCTATTGTCCAACATATTTGATATTCCTTCAAGATTTATGTGATCCGTAAATCAGATAAGTATGCCATCTATACCTTTATTTAAGTCATTGACCAAATTGGCAAATAAATCATGGCCTAGGTTGAAGCCTTGTAGGACAGCTCTAGAGACTTCCATCTAGACCCTTCTGCAGGAGGGGCCTGAGTAACCTACAGTAAGAACATCAATCTTATTTATTTTGAGCAATGATTTCATATATGCTTTGTAAAATAATGATGGCACAACTCTGTCTTGGTTTTTCCATTCAATCACCTCTGAATCTATGCAAATGTGTTATCATCCATAAATATTTCATTTTCTTATCCATAGTACAAGAGATATTTTCAAATTACTTTCTGAAATCCAGGAATATTGTGTCGATGGTATTTTGCTGATCTACCACTCTATTTATGTGTTTAGGAAATGACTAGCATCTGGCACGACATCACAGTTGGAAGAAGCATCAGCTGCTGTCTAGTTTAGCTCATATGTGAAAAATTCCATTATAACATATATAAAAAGTAGTCAGGTCTCCACTGTTTGGAGATCTCCAAAGACAGGGATCTGTAGGCAAGTTTCCCCCACTGTTGGACACTTGTAATTGTTAGGAAGTTTTCTTTGACATCAACATTAAATTGACCTCTTTGTTTTGGTCCTTTATGGCACAAAGAGAAAAAATATATAATTTTTCCCTGCAAATTAACCATTTTTACTTAAAAAGAGCTATCATACCACCCTGAGTCTTGCCCAGTTCCTTTAGCAGACTTGTTTATATGAGCCCATGCAGGCTTTTAGTGGCCACTCAGTTCTCATGAGCTTTCTCATTAATAATGGGTTCGAGAATTTTACAAGGAATCTTGCTCTCTTGGAATTTTAAAAATTTGTCTCTGTCCATCTTTGGTAAATCAAGAAAATATTTGGATGACTACTTTTTTGGTGACCTGTTTTAGGATAAATTTTAATTTTGGGATTTTTATGGAATGTTGGCCCTGTGCAATGCACTGTGTACATCACCTCTCACAGCATGGTATCACAATTGTTATTTTAAGAAAGGCAATACTCCTAGGGAACAAAGTCAAGATGGTGGACTCACTTGAGTTCTTCCCCAAACCCCTCTAAGTACTTGTAAAAATGGATCTGAACAAACGAGAGTGCTGTATTGGACCTGGATGAGAGAGAAGCATGGTCAGGCTGTAAGCCTATGATGGAGAGGAGAGTGGTGACCACCCAGAGGTGGTGGAGGATGAAGTGGAAGTAGAGGCATAAGAAGAGGTGGGAGAAGGGGGCAGAAGTAGTGGCTGCTTCCAGAGCTCATGGGGCAGAGGTGATGGAGAAATCAAGCAGGTGATCAAAGGGGCTTGCAAGAATCTTTTAGCTGTGGCTGAGACAATATTCTCTTGCTTTGCCATGCTAGGACCTTGGTTACATACTAGGTAAAGGCCCTGGGATGAGGAGGAGATCTGGCTTTTTGGAGCTTGTGGTGGTGGTGGAATGGGAATCGTCTCAGAGTTCCAAGGCATAAAATAGAGCTTATGATTGCTCACAGACCAAAACACAGGCCAAGAGAGGAGTAAACACATCTCCTTTGATCATACCATCTTGGAAGAACTGAAAATTTACCAGTCCACAAAAGTATCTCTGAAAATAGCAGTGCAAAACCCATGAAGCTTGAGACAGTACACACCCCACCCCGAAGGAAAGCAGAATCCTACCTTGGAAGGCACTAAAATGTCAAGTAATTGACTGGGGAAAATGAGTAAATAGTGGGGAAAAATCAGACTATGGAATCTTACTTTGATGACAAAGATTAAAACATACAATCAGGAGGCAACAAAGTCAAAGTTCCTACATCCAAAGCCTCCAAGAAAAATATGAATTTGTCTCAGGCCTTGGAAGAGCTAAAAAAGGACTTTGAAAATCAAGTAAAGAAGCAGAGTAAAAATTTGGCAAAGAAATGAGAGTGATGAAAAAAATCATGAAAAATGAGTCAACAATTTGTGAAAGGAGATGCCAAAATACTGAAGAAAATAAAATCTTAAAAATAAACTCACCCAAATGGCAGAAGAGGTAAAAAAAAGTCAATAAGGAGAAGAATTCCTTAAAAAACAGAATTTATTTAATGGAAAAAGAGGTTTAAAAGCTCACTGAAGAAAATAATTCCTTAAAAATTAGAATGGAGCAATTGGAAGCTAAAGAGTCTATGAAAAAATCAAGAAATGATTAAAACAAAAATGAAAAGAATGAAAAAAATAGAAGACAATGTGAAATAACTCATTGCAAAAACAACTGACTTTGAAAATAGATCCAGGACAGATAATTTATTTTTTTTGGACTACCTGAAAGCCACAATGAAAAAAGAAGCCTAAACATCATCTTTCAAGAAATTACCAAGGAAAACTGCCCTGATATTCTAGACCCAGAGGGTAAAATAGAAATTGAAAGAATCCACTGGTCAACTCCTGAAAGGGATTCCAAAAGGAAAGCTGCTAGAAATTGTATAGTCAAATTCCAGAGTTCTCAGGTCAAGGAGAAAATATTGCAAGCAACCAGAAAGAAACAACACAAGTATTTTGGAAAAACAATAAAATTAACACAAGATTTAGCAGCTTGTACATTTAGGATCCAGATGCCTTGGAATATGATATTCCAGAAGCCAAAGGAACTAGGATTAAAACCAAGAATTACTCGCCTAGAAAAACTGCATATAACTCTTTAGGGGAAAAAATGGACATTCAGTGAAACACAGAATTTTCAAGCAATCTTGTTGAAAACACCAGAGCTGAATAGAAAATATGACCTTTAAATACAAGAATCAAGAGAGCATGAAAAGGTAAACAGGAAAGAGAAATCATATGGAATTTATTAAAGTTTACATGCTTGCATTCTTATCTGGAAAGACAATATTTGCAACTCAGGAGACTATTCTCAGTATTAGGATAGTAGGGAATACAAACACACACACACACTCACAGATACTCATATATACATACATACACACACATATATATATAGTGTGTATATATATCCATGTACACATATTTTATACATATACACACATATACATTGTATATGTCTACACATATGTGTGTCTACACATATGTAGACACTACACTATATATGTGTCTATAATATATAATATACATACATACACACATATACATTGTATGTGTCTACACACATACACATATTGCATAAACACAGAGTCCATAGGGTGAGTTGAACATGAGAAATGATGTCTAAAATCTAAAAGTAAAGGGTGAGAGAGGAATATATTGGGAGACAGAAAAAGGGAGAGAGAAATGGGGTAAATTATCTCACTTAAAAGAAGCAAGAAAAAGCTTTTACAGTGGAGAGGAAGAAAGAGAAGGAGAGAGGGAGGGAGTGAACCTTATTCCCATCAGATTTGGCTTAAGAGGGGAATAACCTTAACACTCATTCGGGTAAGGAAATCTATCTTACCCTAAAGGAAAGTAGAGGGGAAGGAGATAAGAGAATAGGGGAATGATAGAAGGAAAGCCAGGTGGGGGGAGAGGGCAATCAGAAGCAAACACTTTTGAAGAGGGACAGAGTCAAAAGAGAGAATAGAATAAATGGGAGATGGGAGAAGATGGAGGGAAATATACTCTTTCACAATATGACTATTATGGAAGTGTCTTGCATGACTACACATGTACAACCAATACTGAATTGCTTGCCTTCTCAAAGGGTGGAGGGAGCAAATGAGAGAAGATGAGACTCAAATTTTTAAAAATTAAAGTTAAAAATTGCTTTTTCATGCAACTGTGAAATAAGATAAACAGGCAGTGGGGTATAGAAATTTATCTTGCCCTACAGGAAAATAAAAGAGAAAAGAATAGAGATGGGGGAGGGGTAATAGAAAGGAGGGCAGATTGGAGGAAAGGGCAATCAGAATATATGCTGCCCTGAGGTGGGGAAAGAAAATTCGGAATTCAAAATCTTGTGGAAGTGGATACTGAAAACTAAAATAAATTAAATAGAAAAAGAAAAAGAAAGGCAATGCTTTTAGTGAGCTGTCTCTCAAGGTCATGTTTTTCTCTGTCATCTCCCCCACACTTCATATGAATTTAGCCTCTGTAAATCTTGGCAGTTGCTTTTTTTGTAGATGATAAAGCTGATCACTTCCACTTCACAGTCCTCTTTTTAAAATAAGAGTATATTTTTAAGAGATGTATTTTATTAAATATATCATTTATTTTTCAGTTCTCAATATTCACTTCAACAAGAATTTGAATTCTAAATTTTCTCCCCATCTCTCCCCATCTCTATCCCAAGACAACATGCACCCCATCTACCCAGTACTCCAATCTGTCCCCTTCTATTACTGGCCCTTCTTCTATCCCTGTTTTTCTCTATTTTCCTGTAGGGCAAAATAGATTTCTATACTACATTGACTTTATATCTTAATGTTCAGTTACGTGCTTAAACAATTTTTTAAATTCATTATTAAAGCTCTGATTTGCATGTTCCCTCCCTCCCCCCCACTCACCCACATTGGGAAAACAAGCAATTCAATATAGTTCATACATGCATGAACTATATATATATTAACTATATATATATATATATATATATAAACATTTATACACACATACATACACCCATGTACAGATACATACATACACATACATAATATAAACATACATATCGGTACATATATACATATATACGAATATATAAAGGTGTGAATACACAAACTCACGTACAACAAATGTCATACATATATGTGTATACATATATGTATATGTGTGTATGTATATCACACATATATACATACACAGACATATGCATACATAGACATATGTGTGTATACACATACACACATTCCCCTAGCTACCCTAATACTGAAAAAAGGTCTCATAAGTTACAAATAACATCTTTCCATGTAGGAATATAAACAGCTCAACGTTAATGAGTTCCTCTTTCCATTTACCTTTTCATGTTTCTCTTGATTCTTGTACTTGAAAGTCAAATTTTCTATTCAGCTCTGGTCTTTTCAACAAGAATGCTTGGAAGTCCTCTATTTCATTGAAATTCCATTTTTACCAAGTTCTTCAATCCCTTAGTTTAGAAGCTGCTAAATCCTATGTTATCCTGTTTGTATATTCCAGTACTTTCTTTCTTTCTGGCTGCTTCTAATATTTTCTCCTTGACCTGGGAACTCTGGAATTTGGCTACAACATTCCTAGGAGTTTTCCTTTTGGACTCTCAAGAAGTAATAGGTGAATTATTTCCATTTCTATGTTACCTTCTGGTTCTAGAATATAAGACCAGTTTTTCTTGATAATTTCTTGGAAGATGATATCTAGATCAATAATTTTTAAACTATCTCTCCTGGATCTATTTTCCAGGTCAGTTGTTTTTCCAAAGAGATATTTCACATTGTCTTCAATATTTTTCATTCTTTTGGTTTGTTTTATAATTTCTTGGTTTCCCATAAAGTCATTAGCTTCCATCTGCTCCATTCCAATTTTTTAAAAAAAGGATTTTCAGAATGGTTGGATGATCTCACAGCTCCATCAACAAAGAATTATTGTTCCAACTCTCCCACATCCTCTTCAGCATTTATCATTTTCTTGTTTTTGTCATGTTTGCCAATCTTATAGGTGTGATGTGGTACCTCAGAGTTGTTTTGATTTGCATCTCTCTAATCAGTAGTGATTTAGAGCACTTTTTCATATGATTATAGATATCTTTAATTTCTTCCCCTGAAAATTGACTGTTCATATCCTTTGACCATTTGTCAATTGGGGAATGACTTGTATGGTTATATATTTGAGTCAGTTCTCTATATATTCTAGAAATGAGGCCTTTATCTCTGAGTTTAGCCATAAGTGCGACTACATAGCATGACTATAGTGAAAATGTGCTCAATAGGAAAGCATATGTAGAACCTGTACAGAACTGTATGCTGTCATGGGGAGGGAGGGGAGTATTGGGGGGAAGGTGTGGAGGGATAAAATCTTAATTTTAAGGAAGTGATTGTACAACATTAAAAAAAACAATAATAATAAAATAAAATAAAATTTAATTTTTAAAAAAAAGGATTTTCTTCAGTGAGCTTTTTAACTTCCTTTTCCATTTGGTCAGTTCTACTTTATAAAACACTCTTCTCCTCCGCTTTTTGGACCTCTTTTGCCATTTGTCCTAGTCTATATCTAAAGGTGTTATTTTCTTCAGCATTTTTTTGGTCTCTTACCAAGCTGTTGACCTTCTTTTCATTATTTTTTTGCATCACTCTCATTTATTTCTCTTTCCAATTTTTCCTCCTCCTCTCTTACTTGATTTTCAGAATTTTTTTTTGAGCTTGTTCGTGGCCCAAGACCATTGCATATTTTTTGGACGTTTGGGTGCAGAAGCCTTGACTTTTCTCTGATGGCATACTTTGTTCTTCCTTATCTGAAAAGACAGAAGAAAATACCTGTTTGCCAAGAAAGTAACCTTTTATAGTCTAATTTTCCCCCCCTTTTCAGGCATTTTCCCAGTCAGTTACTTGACCTTTGAGTCCTTTGTCAAGTGGAAGGTATACTCTAAGGACCTGTAGGTTCTCAGTTCCTCCAGGGTGTCATAGTCAAGGGAGAAGAATCCTCTCCTGCCCTGTGCACTGGTCTGGGAGCAACCAAAAGCACTTTTTTCTGCCCTGAACTGTGAGTAGGATTCCCTCTCCACAGCTTCCACCAACTCCACCAAACCAGTGCTCCTCCTCACCCTAGGACCACTACTCAGGACTGAGTCCCAGATCAGCTGCTGAATTCCCCCAGAGTCTTTAGGCAGAGGGCTATGCAGTTGCTTCTGGCTGTCTGGAGCCAGTGTTGGGGCAGACTATGCTCTCTCACCCAGGTGAAAATGTTTTCTCACTAACGTTTGAAGCTGTCTTTGTTGCTTGTAGGTTGAGAAATCTGAGAACTGCAGCTGCTATCCATTATTCCACACTCTAAAGCCTGCTCCAGTCTTATCCATGGCATGGCCCAGACTGGGCTCTTCTCTGCTATAAGCCCTGTGTGATATACCTTTCCTGTTGGTCTAACAGCTGTCTTGGGCTGGAAATCTCTTTCACACTGTGTTTTGTAGCTTCTGCTTCTCTAGAATTGTTCTAGACTCATTTTTACAGGTATTTGATGGATTTTGTGGGGAAAGCTAAAGCAGATGCATCCTTCTACTGTGAGAAATTGACTCCACCCTCTAAGAGATGTATTTTCAGAGAGTTTTTCATCATTTTTACAATATTTTAATTTTTTATAATATTTTGTAACATTGAATTTCTAAGAGATGATACCTCTGACAAACCTTGGACATATTTTCACAAAAATATACACATCAAGAGTGGGGAAGAAGGGGGAAGCATGAGCAGAAACTGAGACCTCACATAACAGGCCTAGGCCAAGGAGATATGTGGTGAGGCCACATGTGGCTTTTTCTCTTTTTGAGAGTTCTTTGCTCTCTCTCTGGGAGCTGCTCTCTCCTAGGCCTGCACCTAAGAAACCATCAGGCCTTTGCTACTCCCCTTTGCTACTCTTTATTTCTGTTGTGTTCTGTATGCTTCACCCTCTGGGTCTCCTGGCCATATAGGGTCAAAAATCATAGATTTAGGGCAGGAAGGTACCTTAGACATCATATAATCTAACACTGTCATGTATAGATGAGAAAACTGAGGCCCAGAGAAAATGGCACAAAGTCACACCTGGTATCACTTCTTATGCACTTTAACAGCAAAATATATTTAATCTGTGACTAAAGGTAAATGGATTTAGTACCATCTTTCTCAACTGCCCTACTCCACATTTCTTTGCTTATTATGTTTATCTGTCTGCAGCAAAGTCATATGATGTTTTGTGTGGTTTGTTTCCCATCAAAAACCCTCACTTTCTAATGATATTGTCTATGATACTAGGCTCAAAAATCTTCCATGGCTTCATCAATGAAGTTCAACCTCCTTTGGAAAGAAAGGTAATAGGCTTATATATACTGCTTACTATGTGTCAGGTACTGCACTAAAGCTTTACAAATATCTCATTTATTGCTCATGATAACTCTGTGATATAGGTGCTAGTAATATCCTTATTCTATAGTTGAGGAAAGTGAGGCAAACAGAGGTTAAGGGATTTGCCCAGGGTCACTCAGCTAGTTAAATGTCTGAGGCTAGATTTGAACTCAGGTCTTCCTGACACTAGGCTCAGTGCTCTCTTCACTGTGCCAACAAGCTGCCTTTGTCTAGCACTAAAGGCCCTCCATAATTTGCACCCAATCTACCTTTCTAGCCTTTTCTCATATTAATCTTCCTCTCACATGAGGCCTGAGTTAGAGTAAATAGTTAATAAATGCTTATTAAATGAATTCTATTGAAACATTTATACTCCGTGCCTCCAATACATTAGGTACCTGTTTATTCTGTACTTTTTTAAAGGGTAGCCCTGGGGAAAGAGGATTAGTCTCATTTGATTTTATGTCAGCAAATACAACTGCAATGCATTGAGGTTGAAAAAAGGCTGACAATTAAAGTTTATTGTCAGAAAATCACACTGTTTATTTACACAGAAATGGACTGGACCACATTGGGAGGTGGTGGATTCTCTATGATCTCCTTAGAAGTCTTCAAAAAGAGGCTTTGTTTCTTACATGTGATTTCGATAAAATTGTCCCTGAGAAATGTTCCAAATCCAAAATTCCGTGGTTTTGTGATTGAGATATTTAGGCATCTTTCTTCTCTCCACACCCTTTACAATGGACCTCAGATTTTGCTTTGTTTTATACTTCATTAATACCTTTATCAGAGCAGATAGGTAGTACTATGGATAGAGTTCTAGGCCTGAAGTCAAGAAGACTACTTTTCATGAGTTCAAATCTGTCCTCAGACACTCACTAGCTGTGTGACACTGGGTAAATCATTTAATCCTGTTTGCCTCAGTTTCTTCATCTGTGAAATGAACTGGAGAAGGAAATGGCAAACCATTCCAGTATCTCTGCCAAGAAAACCCCAAATACTGAATGACGGCAAAATACTTTTATTAGATTCTGCATTGAGATAATTTGTGTTGTCTTATCCATGTCAAAGATTGTGGACTCCACTATGCATATTAGACAGAAGCTCAATCAATGTTTTTTAAATAAATCAATCAATAATGAAGCAATTCTCAACATAGACATTCCAAACTGAGAACCACCATGTCATAATAAATAGAACACAGGACATGGGGGGAAGAAGATCTGGATTTAATTGATGTCTCTCTTGGCTTTTTCACCCTGGTCAATTCAATTAAGAACAGTTCTCCTAGTCAGCTTTCTAAAATGACATGTATCTGAAAAGTTTGTACTCTGCATTGATGGATAGCATTTCCAACTGGGAGCTGCCTATATAAAGGAAATCAGAAGTTCATATGAAAACAAGAAGCCCTTTTATCAGTGCTTTCCAAGCCATGGAGAAATTGTTTCTGTTGTGTGCATTTTTCGAGAAATTGAGAAATGGGGAGCAACATATCAATATCTGTGGTATGTAGCCAAAGTAATTGCTAGTGGAAAAATGTATATCTCTATATGTGTATATCACTAAAACATAAAAAGACATATCAACAGATTAGATGTGTAACTAAAAATAAAACAAGAAGACCAACCGATTATGAATCCCTAATTAAATAACAATATACAAATCCTGAAAATAAAAGGATAGTTTACCACAATTGAAAGTTTGAAAAGAACATTGAACTAATACACAAAATTAGGATTTTTTTTGAGAAATGAGAAGACTATAATGAAGAATGTCATCATGGTAATAGAAATTTAATTAATTTCTATGATACCATCTTATGGAAATGCTTGTTTTATTCCATATAATAAGAATAAAATAAATTTAAAGAAAGATCAAGGATAAAAAAATGAAACTGTGAGTCTGTTAAGCTTTTAAAACCATCCATCATCTAGCCCTAAATTGACTTTCTAGCAGCATTAGGCATCATTATACCTTTCACACTTTGTGAGTCAGTCAAACTGGCATTTTTTTCCATTCCTCACAGATGACACTCCACCTATCACCTTTATGTCTTTGCACTGGTATGCACTCCCTCCTTACTTCTGCCTTGCCTTCTTTTTTTAAGATGCCGATCAAACATTAATTTCTCCATACAATATTTCCTTATCCCCTAACTACTACTTTTCTTTTGTTAATTAATGAATTAATTTTTAGTTTCAACATTCACTTCCAAAAGATTGTGTTCCGAGTTTTCTACTCATCTGTCCCCTCCACACGCTCCAAGGCTGTGCATTCTTCTCTCATCCCCTTCCCCTCTATTTTCTTGTAGGGCAAGATAGATTTCTATACATCGTCACTGAAAAGGCAAGAAATTTGATATAGGTTATGCATGTATATTCATGCAAAACACTTCCATAACAGTCATGATGTGAAAGACTATATTTCCTGCATCCTAACCTGCCCACATTTATTCTATTCTATCTTTTGACCTTGTTCCTCCTTACAAGTGTTTACATCTAATGACCCTCTGGAATATAACATTCCAAGTCCTCTGATCATTTAATGTAGTAGCTGCTAGATCTTGTGTTATCTTGATTGTTTTTCCAGAATACTTGAATTGTTTCTTTCTGGATGTAATTCTAATTTGTTCATAGAGTACAGCATCTTTTTTGATGCTGGCATGACATGCTGGTAAGTTCTATGCCAATGTCTCCCATATCTCACTATCAATTTCAAAATTATTCAGAGAGATCTTGAAAGTGTCCTTGTATTGCTTCTTCTGACCTTCATGTGAGTGCTTGCCTTGTGTGAGTTCTTCATAAAAGCAATCTTTTGGGCAAATGTACTTCTGACATTCAAACAATGTGGCCAGCCTATTAGAGCTACATTCTCTGCAGTTGAGTATGAGTGCTTGACCATTCAGCTTGAGAAAGGACCTCAGTGACTAGAACCTCATCTTGATAGGTTAATAATCTTCAGAATTTTTGTAAAACAATTCAAATGGAAACAATTCAATTTCCTATAGCGATGCTGGTAGCCTGTCCAGGTTTCACAAACACAACAATGAGTTCAACACAACATATCTGTAGACCATCAGTTTTGTAGACAGTCTCTTCTAGACTTTCTTTTGGAACCTCCCAAACACTAAGCTAGCTCTGGTAATTCATGTGTTGACCTCATCATCCATGTGCATATCTCTAGAAAATATGTTACTACCATAACTGAACTCATCCACAGCATTCAGTATATTTTTCAAAAACAAGGAAAAGAAAGTGAAAAGAAAATTTTTTAAGATTCATACGGATTAAAGCAAAAATCTTTCTAACAATCAAAGTTATACCGAAGAAGAATGTTTTGCCATAAGTAGTGGATTTTCCCTCATTAGAGGTTTTCAAGAGAGACTTGGTGATGAATTATTGAGACTGTGAGAGGGAGAATAATTTTTTTGGTATAAAGTTGATAGGATAGCTTCTGAGATCCCTAACAACTCAAAAATTCTGTGATACTTTAAATGAAATATTATGCATAAACCCACAAGGAGACCTTGAGTTTCCCAAAGAGAACAAAACTCTGGGAATATAAGAAGAAAATAAGCAAAGATTTTCACATATGGTGATGGCATACATCAAAGTCATACCTGAGCACACCTCTGGGACCTGGAATTCCATTGATATTGTCTAGAAATAGTTTTCCCAAAATAGATAAGGATCTCTGGGGAACACAATTATATTTATGGGTAGGAAATTTTGAAATATAGATTTTAGTATTTGGTAGTCTTGTGTGAAAGAATATTTTCACATAAAATGAGAAAGTTGAGTATCATCATGTGACAGTGGAACAAAGAGTGGACTTGAAGGTTTTCAAGAGAAGAACTTAGTTTTAAATTTCACCTATATAATATATGGCTGGACTGATCTTGGACAAGCCAATCTCCAAACTTTAGGTCTCAATTTCTTTAACTGTTAAGTGAGTGA
Organism: Potorous gilbertii; assembly: GCA_028658325.1. Classification (NCBI taxonomy): domain Eukaryota; kingdom Metazoa; phylum Chordata; class Mammalia; order Diprotodontia; family Potoroidae; genus Potorous; species Potorous gilbertii. Next base: position 123,911,094 of record CM053774.1, on the reverse strand, counting down.
TTTGAACAAGACAATCTCTAAGGTCCCATCTAGTTCCAAGTCCTGTTGTATTAATAAGTGAAAAAAAAATTCAATTCAATAAGCATTTATTAAGTGTTTACTATGTGTTGGGTTTAGGTATTCCAAGACACAAGCCAAACACTGTCTCTGTTCTAATGGAACTTATATTCTAGTAGGAGTGGTACAACAAGTCAATTAGTAAGGAAATATAAGATGATTTGAGGAAAGAGAGAGAGAATGAATGAATGAATAATTTTTTAAAAGACATCCATATAGGATGTCACTTGAGTGAATCCTTGAAGGAAACTAAGTTTTCTAAGACATAGATTTAAGGATTATATTCCAGGCATGAGCAGATGGATGGAAATGGCATATATGAAGAGTAGTATGAAAAGTTTTGTAAAAGGAGGCTGACAACACATTATAAAGTGCTTTCAATGTTAAAATTAATAGTATGCATTTTATTCTAGAGGAAGTCACTAAAGAATGTAGAAAATGGGAGTATTATACATACGCTTACACTTTAGGAAGATAATTTTGGCAACTGCATGGATGATGGAGTTGAATGAGAAGTTATTATAGAAGTATGGATGTCTTTTCCTGGACCAGCATGACCTTGGGACTCCAGCAATATCTTCATAAACGTATTCTTTCCATGACGTTTGGAGAAGATCATAGAGGAGAAGAAGTGTGATCTTCAGTTTTTTTTTTCAATCAAGAGGTGGAGTAGGTACGCTTTTTAATTAAAATTTTAATTTTTTAATTAAAAAAAGTAAAATCATAAAGAGTAATATAAATAAAACGAAAAGGTACAAATGAGCCCCATTTAAACGTTAAGCTTCAGAAAAATTTCATAAAGGGTTTCATTTTGCACCTGGGAAGAAAACCTTCAAAGATTCTGTTTGATGAGTTGACTTTCTCTCTGATGGGCACTCAGAGATTTCCAATAACTTCCTCCATGGAGATTTCTATTTAAGCTGCGAAAGTAATAATAAGAATTAAATGGTGACAAAGACAAATGAATAAAACTTATTGGTTAAATTCTTTCCCCTAGACAACAAAGACAGTGATCTTTCCTCCTCTCTGTGACCAGGTGTGAGCCTCCACAAAGTGAGAGACCCCAATGGAGAGGATGTAAAGATCTAACAGAGCCAGGTCCATAGGTGAGCCAACACATTATTGCAGAAAATCCAACATTTTGTTCCAGTTTCCAAAGCAGAAAATGCAGGAGCAAGGATTTTACACTGGTTATATTGCTTCCAGAAGGAAATATGTATGAGCTTAAAAATGACTTTTGGACTTCTTCTGAAAGTTTGAGTCTTGACCAGATGGGAGGGAAATTATTTAGATGTCCTTTTATTTACAGTCTTTTCACTTTTTTTGTCATTAGATGAAAAAGGATTACTGTTTATAAGCATAGATAGAAAAGGGGTTACAGCTGATGTGAGCACACAAGTGGATGTGGAGTAAATGAAAAAATGAAAATACCAGTGCTCACTGAGGAGAAATAGCAAGAACAAGGAAAAGGAAAGTTTCTGTCAATACAGAGAATATTTTCTTTTCTTTTCCTGGTCTTCACATAAATGAGTATTTGTGTTTCTAGTTAAGCAAAGACTAATACTAGTACTAACAATTCTTTGCTTGTTTTGTTCATTTGCTCTCCACACCAACCCTATAAATAATAGACAGTTGTTATCTCCATTTTATAGATGGAGAAAAATACTAAGGAAGATCAAATGCTTCATCCAAGACCAGCACTTTGATGATAGATGTGAGAGAGATTACCTCTAAAAACCTGCCATGGAAAACAAAGGAACTATGGGTATACTCATTAATACATTTTAAGGTTCAACAATTCAATGACCAGTATTTAATAAGCAGTTAAACACTGAGTGAAACACTCAGAACACAAAGTCAAAAACAAAATTTCTCTGGCCTCTTTGAGCTCACTTTCTACTGGCAGACAAAGCACACATGTCCAGAGTTATAACCATGCCCTTTGCCCCATTGTCACAGAGACAATAGAAGTTCATAGATCACAAGCAGTTCATGAGATAGAGAACTACATGAGTACATAAGGGCTCCTGAGGTTTCTGATTCTGGTAGTTCGGAAGTAGATCTTCTGTTTGAGGCTTTAGGGGTCAGGTGGCAGCAAGATTGAGAAGAAAATCATTTACTTGGAATTCCTTTGCTTTTTCTGCTGTGTAGTAAGGTAAAGTGAAGGAGTCGCAAGACCTAACTCTTACCATAGGTGTGGGAAAGTAGAAATAAATGTGAGAAAAGAACAGATAAACAGAACTGAAGTGAACTGGAGACAACCCAAGAAATTAGAGAAAATGCAACATCAGCAGACACAGGAAGTTCTACTTTGCTAGAAAGTATGTTGGGGATAACTAGGGAATATGGAGAATGGACTGAGTCTAGGACTGAGTCAGAGTAAGCCAAGACAAATTTGGTGAAAGCAAGGTGGTGCTTTCAGAGTTCCTTTCTCTTCTAAGTTCTTCATAGCACAGTGCAGGAAAATTTTCACCTAGATTGTGACTTTCAATCTCTTTCCTATTGTGTCCCCTAATCAGCTGAGAAGAGGAATCAGAATGAAAGGAACATTCAACCCTAACCAGAATCCCTATGGCAACTTCCTCTGTAAAACTGGAATAACCATTTGTACGTCTTTTTTCAAGGTTGTCTAACGCTGTCAATGAATTAAATGATCACTTAAAACTAAATTTTATGATTTTTTCCTGTCATCTACATTTTTTCCAGTATCCCTTCCACTAATTCTTCTTTGAAAGTTGTCAAGACCCCATCCTGAGATGTCCCTGAGATCCTAGAATAAGACAATACTGGAAAACCCGAGAAATCAGTAGCATGAGTAGCTCAGATCCCCTCCAGAAGAATTCCGTGCCCAGTTCTAGCTCTGAAGTCAAAAAGCAAAAAAAAAAATCTATCATAGAAAACTGTTATGGTGACACAGATACTCTAGACACAAACCTAGAAGAAGAAAATGGCTCCAAACCATCTACAAGCAGAGCTTCAAAGGAAAACAAAACTTAGGAACAATTTCAACTAGAATTTATGGAAGACAGGTTGCAAGAGTTCTTCAAAAGAGTTAAAATATTTATATAAATGAATTGAGAGTACTAGAAGAAGAAATGGAGATGAAACGATGATGTGGGGAAAAAGGAATTAACAGCTTGGTAAAAGAGGTATAAATCCTTCCCTAAGCAACACAATTCTTGAAAATTAGAATGACCCAAACAGAAGATAGTAACCCCATGAAAAAATAAGAAAGATAAAAATTAAGTTGAGACTGAAAAAATACAAGAAAATGTAAGTAATCTCACGGTTAACACACCTGCCCCGGGAAATAGACAAAAAAGTTATTTTAAGAATCACGATGGGGTAGAGTCAAGATGACAGAGTAGAAGAAGGGACCTACTAGAGTTCTTTCCCCAAACCCCTCAAAAATCCTATAAAAATGACTCTAAACAAATTCTAGAGCAGCAGAAGGCACAAAAAGACAGGTGGAAGCAAATCTTCAGCTCGAGACAATCTGGAAGATCAATGGGAAGGGTTTGTTGCATGAGGTTGGTAACAGAGTGAAGTTTGGCATGGGCTGTGACAGTGCAGATGGACCTGGAGCAGATTTTAGGGGACTAAATCACTGGTGACTAAATCACAAAATGTGCTGTTTACAGATTTCTCAACCCACAAACACTAAAGAGAGCTTCAAAGGTCAATGGGAAGGGCATCTCACCTGGTTGAGAGGGCATGGTCTGGTCTCAGCTCCAGCTCCCGCCCTGACTCCATGGTGGTAAACAGCCACTGGTGAAGCAGAGGCTGCTTATGGTGCCCCCTATGTAACAAAGAGCTCAAAAGTCAAGTAATTTTCTGGGAAAATAAGCAAATGGGCAGAGAAGAAACGAATTATAGATTCTTACTTTCTCAGGGAAGAGGTATTTTCTTATTTCATTGATGATGAGGAAGATCAAAACATACAACCAGAATAAGAAAATAAAGCCAAAGTGGCTGTATCCAAAATCTCCAAGAAAACTATGAATATCTCTCATACCATGGAAGAATCCAAAAAGTATTTTGAAAATCAACAAAGAGAAGGGGAGCAAAATCTAAGAGAAGAAGAGCAAGGAAAGTGATGCAATAATATCATGAAAAATAAGCCACTAATTTACTAAAGGAAATGCAAAAAAAAAATGATGAAGAAAATAACACATTTAAAATTAGACTAACCCAAATGGGAAAAGAAATCCAAAAAGTCAATGAGGCAAAGAATGCCTTAAAAAGCAGAACTGACCAAGTGGAAAAGGAGGTCCAAAAGTTCACTGAAGAAAATAATTCCTTAAAATTCAGAATAGAGGGGTGGAGCCAAGATGAGGGAGAGAGAGTAACTACTCACCTAAGCTCTTAGACAAACTCCCTCAGATACAGTCAAACGAAATTTAAAGAATGAAAAGATAGAGGAAAATGTAAAATATCTAATTGGAAAAAAAAACTCACCTGGAAAATAAATCCAGGAGATAATTTAAGAATTATTGACCTACCAGAAAGCCATGATGAAAAAAGAATTTGGACAATTTCTTCCAAGAAATCATCAAGGAGAGACAATAGAGATGCATTTCAGGAAGGACAGCCACTAAATTCTTGCCAAACACTTCCTACTTCTCAAACCCTCTGCTGAAGAGGTGACCTTGGGATCTTGACCACTATGTTCACCGAGCACAAGCTATAGCATTGTGTGGGAAGGGTTCCAGCATGGGTCAAGAATGGGCCATGTGGGGGGCAGAGCCAAGATGGCGGAGTAGAAAGACTCACCTATGCTAGGTCCGAACCCACAGCCCATAGATTTCCTGTAAAAAGAACTCCTGACAAATTCTGGAACAGTGGAAGCCGCGCAGAAACACAGTGAAGGAGATTTCCGTTGCAGAGAGCCCTGAAAAACTGACGACAAAGGTATCCTGGATGGGAATGGAGTCCTGCCCTGGAGAGTGCTCCCTTCCCCCGCCCCGGCCATGCGGCACTGAGAGGAGCGAGCAGAGCCCTGCAGGCGTCAGGGACCTGAATCTGCGGCGGCCGCGAAGGTCCCTCCACCCACAGACGCACAGGTCAGTGAGAGAGACGGGCTGAGAGGGGAGCGGGGTGTTTCCGGGACTCGGACCCCTGGGAAGCTGCTGCTGCGGCAGAGGCAGAGGCAGCTCAGCCAGAGACTCCCAGAGCAGGCTGGACCTCCACCCCAGCTCCACTACAAAGGATCTCTGTATAAACCCCCTGAGGGAACTGAGCCTGAGAGGCGGCCCTGCCCCCACCTGAGAACCAGCAGATAAGCCCCCAATGAAGAGCAGTCAAGCC
>CM053774.1:123835610-123905230 GCA_028658325.1 Potorous gilbertii | reverse complement strand
GAGAATGTGAAATATCTCATTGGAAAAACAACTGACCTGGAAAATAGATCCAGGAGAGACAATTTAAAAGTTATGGGACTACCTGAAAGCCATGATTAAAAAAAGAGCCTAGACATCATCCTTCATGAAATTATCAAGGGAAAATACTCTGATATTCTAGAACCAGAGGGTTTCTTGTTGAAAGGATCAGAGCTGAATAGAAAATTTGACTTCCAAATACAAGAATCAAGACAAACATGAAAAAGTAAACAGGAAAGAGAAATCATAAGAGACTTTATAAAGTTGAACTGTTTACTTTCCTGCATGGAAAGAAAATAGCTGTAACTCATGAGACCTTTCTCAGTATTAGGATAGCTGGAGGGAATATATGTGTGTGTTTGCGTGTTTGTGTGTGTGTGTGTGTGTGTATATGTATGGATGATATCTAAAATGGAAAGTTAAATGTTGAGAGAAATATACTAGGAGAAAGAGAAAGGGAGAGTTGGAAGGTTGTAAATTATCTAACATAAAAGAGTAAAGAAAGAGCTTTCGTAGTAGAGAGGAAGAAGGGGAAGATAAGGAGGAATAAGTAAGCCTTACTTTCATTGGATTTGACTTCAGAAGTGAATAACACACATACTCAGCTGAGTATGGAAGTTTGTCGTCTCCTACCGGAAAGTAAGGGGGAAGGGGATATGCAAGGAGGAATAATGGAAAGGACAGCCGATTGGGGGAAGAGGTAATTGGAAGCAAATACTTTTGTAGAGGCACAGGTAAAAGGTGAGAATAGAATAAATGGAAGATGGGACAGGATAGAGGGAAATAGAGTCTTTCACAACATGACTGTTATGGAAGTGTTTTCTACAACTACAGGTATATAATGTATATTGAATTGCCTGCCTTCTCCTTAGGGGTGGATGGGAAGGGAGGAAGGGGCATATTGTGGAACTCAGAACTTTAATAATGAATGTTAAAAATTGTTTTTACATTCTTCTAGGAAATAAAATGTAGTCTATGGGGTATAGAAATCTATCTTACCCTATAGGAAAATAGAAGGGAAAGGGATAAGGGGGGGGGCGTGATAGAAGAGAGGGTGGATTGGAGGAAAGGATAATCAAAATACATGCTGTCCTGGGGTGTGGGGAGGGGGAGATGAGGAAAAAATAGAAAATTCAAAATTTTGTAGCAGTTAATGTTGAAAACTGAAAATAAATTGAAAAAATGCAATTATTATACTACCTGAAATCCACATTCAACAAAAAATTTAGACATCATAATTTAAAAGATCATTAAATAAAACCTGTCCAAAACCCTTAGAACCAAAGGGCAAGTGGAAATAGAAATCGTCTACTATTTATTCACTGAAAGAAACCTCAAAATGAAAATTCCCAATAAAAAACCTAAAATCCAGAGCTTCTAAATCTAAGAAAAAAAATCCAGAGATCATCCAGAAATAAAGAATTCATGTAGAGGAGCCTCCATTGTGAGTATGCGTGATTTATTAGCCATGATTTCAAAGGAGCAGAGAGCTTAAAATACAATAATCTAGATGATAAGAGACACATGCTTGTAAACAAAAACAATTTGCCCCCTGTCCTGCCTATGGCTGCTCTATTCACCACTTACCCTGACATCTGCTCTCTGGGTCTCTGTCCCCCCACTCTTCTGCATTTGTCCCCTAGAAGCTTTTATTTCTCTTTTCCTGAGAAATGCTCTGTTTACAGGGGCATGATATTCACTAAGATGTTTCCATGAGAACCAAACCCTTCAGATTTTGTCCATTTTAATATAACCTTTCACTCTGTAAGACCTGCTCCCATGACTGTGAATAGTAACATCTGCCTTGGATTCCTCATCTCAATTTCTCCCTTTTTGATCAATTCTCCATATCTTCTCTTCTTCCATGGAGACTAAAGGGCTTAATTTTTTTTCTTTCTTTACAATTGGCTTGGGTTGTATCATATATTTTCTCTGTTTTCTTCTCCATTTTATGTACTCTCTAACTGAACAGTTTAGTCCTAAAAATATTAATTCACCTGTAGAGATGCTTCAGGGGAGTGGGTAAAGGGGAAGAGAGTTGTTGTGTTTAGCCTGTGCTGTTTCAGGCCTGTTTTCTCTACCCTTGCTTCAATTTGAGTACTGCTTTCATCTTCATCTCCTTGCCTACTTTTAGAAATATCTTATAGGTCCTCAGTTGTTATGTTATTGCTATTACTGTTTATTTTTAACCCCAGTGACAATTCACTTTTCTTCATTTTTTTCTTTCAATAGTATGTAGAGATAGAACAATTTATCACATTATTTATGCTTCCCTTGGTAGCTATATTTATTAAACTTTCTGTTGTTTGGGTACTTTTGCAAAGAGAGTAATATCCTTACTTCTGAAAGTTTGATTTTGAAGTAGGGATGCCTCAAGTGCCTCTTTTAGATTGAACACCCATATTTTTCATTGATTAAACTAAGATTTTTTCACCTTGGATAGTATCTTAAATTTTTAATTTGGTACATGTTTCCATTCTCTTCTACATTTTTCTGTGAGTATAGGCTAATCTTATGTTATTTTAAACTCCTTTCTTTGGTATTTGACTATCCTTTTAGTTCATTGCAAAATTTATCATTTCTTATCAAAATTAACAAATTTAACCAGTATGGAGTTTGATTGCTGGGGCAATTCTTATTTTCCAAGTCTCAACTGCTGCTCTCAAACAACTTGTGGAGGGACAGAAATGGACCCAGATTCAAGACAGTCCCCTTTTCGCTAGGTCTCATGAAGCCTTGTCCACAACCTGATGTTCTTCAGGAAGTCTGACCGTCATTTAATAATCATTTATTAAGTGCCCACTCTGCACCAGGTACTATGCCAAGTTCTATAACTATTTTTATCTGTTAGTTTAGTTCTCTAAGATCACGTTGCCACTCCAAGTAAAGCATGCTTCTGCTTTCCTCTACCTTTCCACATCTGTATGGGTACAGGGGTGTGTATGAGAGATGATGGTGGCAAGCAGATTTGGGGTCTGCTGCTTATTTTCCCATTTGAAGTTAGAAACAAACTGTCTGCACCAAGAGTACAACAATTTCAGAAAATTGCTAAGTTTCTAAGAAAGGTTGTGGGTTGCATTGTACCACCCCGTTAGAGGATGGAGTTTAGTGGAGGAGAGGGTGCTGACTGAGAGCCTTAGGAATTAGGGATTAGCCTTCTCTAGTCTTCACGATAGGTTAGGATTCTTGGCATCTTGGACTTCAGAGACAACTGCAATCACTGTGCCTTGAATGTATTACTCTTATTTGGAGGATTTTTGAGAACCCCTAAGAACTCAAGAATATGTAGCTAAAAAACATTTTTTCCATAAAACTAGGGTACACTTTCCCATAAATACATCCAACATTTGTTTTTTTGGGGTTTTTTTTGGTTTTTTGTTTTGAATACAATGATACAATGAAACACTGGAAATAAATGTGGCTGAGGTAACTCATAACTTCAAAGTAGATGCCTCATAAAGCTCCTCCCTGGGTTCTACATATCTACTGGGTGTCTTCTTTTGGCTGGGATATAAGCTGTTTCTCCTCTCTCTAACACAACTTCAATGATTAGCCCTTTCTTGATTCCATAGCTAGCTCTTTTTTGCTACCAAAGTTCCTCCTTTTTAATGTTGCTTTCTCCCTTGAGAAACAATCTCTCTTTATTCATGTCCTGATTTTTGATTTGACTTCTTTTGAACTAACTCTTACACTACTGAATGGAAGGTCCCCATCTGACCTACCAGCTCTGGTGTTTATTAACCAAGGCCAATAGTCTAGTAATGGGGAAAAGAGAAAAGTATCCTTTCTCTCCACTGCAGGGATCTCTTGTACAGACTGTCCTCTTGCCATATTGTAAACTGACTTTCAAACTATCTTTCAAGGATCACTCTTAGGAACATGGCCATCTTCCATCATCTAATCTTGGCTACCCTCTCTGACTCAAGTACAGAAAGGTGTTCAAATTTCATGAAAAGGGAACTTTAGTTATTAGCCCTTTGTTGACTCCTCAATAGTCGTTGTATGTGAATGCACCCTGAAAATATATGAACTACTGGGCTGTGGGAACTGAATTCCCTGCTCCCCTTATATGCCAGTGTCTTCTAAGGTACAATTAATGTCATCTGCCCTGTCAACCTTTCTATTAATTTATGACTAAAAATCTCCCCAAACTACTCTGGTTCTGTCATATTTTGAAACTTTCAAAGTAATAAAATAATATACAATACAAACTTATATTTGAATAAAAACCAAATGGGGTAATTCTTGGAAAGTTAGGAAGCCAGGCAGAATTAAGGAGATTTTTCTGAAAATATTGATATAATTGAAAATACACTTAGGTTCCACTCAATTGTTTGATTTCATAACGTTTTCTCATTGCCATTTCTTCATGTTTCTCTCTTCATATCATGTCAATATGACCTTTGACAAGAAAGGCATAATTCTACCTTCTAATACTCAACACACTGTTTTGTTGAAAACTAGTGGTGGCTGTTCTGAAGAGAGACAGATTAAGTCTGTTCGCCCCTTCAGCCTAAAAATAATCCCCATAGAGAGGTTAAAGTTTTTGGAGACATGGGATGGAAAAAAAGGGAAATGGAAACTCAATGTCCAATTCAATTTCCTGATGTTTGCTAATGCTACCGGTTGGGGTCAAGGGTTTTGCATATGTGATTTCCATCTAAGACTTACCTTAGATTTAACTATAAGAACTTGTCACATGAGAAAATATACAGGATGCTCCAACCCAGCAAAAGTAGGAGTCTCCTCCATCTCATTCTTCTAACTGTTTACATTGCAATGGAAGAAGGGTGGAAAGAAGGACCCAAAGGACCATAGATTCCCTGAAATAGAAGAAACTCACCCTCTAAGTAGGAATTGAGTGTGAAATATCTTCTAAATGTGCTTCCAAAAATGAGGGGAAAGAATATCAATGAAACATTTGAAAAATAGATGGAACAGAGGACAGGAAAGTTCAGATGGGGACACAGACAAGCAGGACAAATTATCATTTTATATTTAATACATACTGTGAAAAAAATTACATAAGAGATTTCAGATTCATGTTCCATCTTTTGTTCTTTATGTATTTAAATGTTCAAGTTTATTGATATTTAAGCTCATCACAAAAAAATTTTAAAAAATAACTTTAAAAAGTCACTCTAGACTTTAGGAATACTGACCCTTACATCAATATAAAAATAGATATTCGTATACAAGTACACACAAATATATGTATGTGTATATATCTGCATAGACACAGGCATATGTATTTATCTATATTTATATAACTATGCATATATGCATTGCGCATATAAGTGTATATCATACATATACGCATATATATAATATACATCAGGTGATTTAGTATTAGTAAGCTAACAATTTGCAAAGCGAATCAGAAAGAACACTATGAAATATCAGAACAGAAACACAAGATTGAACGGTTGACCTTATTGCATAAGAGATATGACCAAAACGATGAAGCATTTTTTAAAAATTTCATTTTAAGAAATCACTTTCCAGCATAGTTGGATTTTACAAGGGTCTCCTTGATACTGCTAATACACAAGCTGTGGGGAATCTTCTCCTTAGCAATCCCTTCCATAATCTGTAGCTTCCATGTATGATCTCCTACGAGTTTCAAAGTGTTTTCTTCATTTGCTCCTCACACATCTCCTCAAGGAGTGATACATTTTCATCCTTTTTAGACCCAGAGCTACTGAAGGAATATACATGGGAGGAAAACACAGGTACTGCTAGAAGCATGGAAGGATGTCAAGGCAGCCAGTATGGATAGTGGTGCAGTGGAAGTTGATAGCTCATTGTAGTGGGGGCAGAAGTGGGCAGGGGCATCAAAAAGATGGCGCACTGGTGGACATTACAATGGCTGGTGTGGACCTGGCCTGGATGAAATAAGCATGAGAGCATCTGGACAGTCAAACTTTTCTACTCCTCCAGATTCAGGATGATTTTTCTGAGGTTCCCTTCTCTATTGAGGATTGATGTAGGCTTCAGGAAACACTTCATGCTGGGCAACTGGCACAGACTTGGGAACTTCCAACATTTCAGACTCGCAAAGCTACCTCCATGGATCAAATTTATCAGAGTTGTGGCATTGTTGATATGTGATGAGGGTTCGGGAAAGAAAAGTAAAACTGAATAGAGTCAGGGACTTGAGGTCCAGGATAAGATTCACCTTGTGCTCTTGCTGAAATGGTATCCCCCATTGTTAATTGTGGCTATACCAGTGGTGGGCATGATTGTGTGTGTGTGTGTGTGTGTGTGTACATTTGTGTGTGTATGTGTGAGAGAAAGAGTGTGTGTGTGTGTGTGTGTGTGGTGGGAGAAATCACCTTCTCTCACTCTTCCAAGACTAAGGGAAAACTGTGAATGGATCTTTCCCAAGAGAGGAATGGATCCTTTCTACCACTCACCAATCAACTCTACACCAACTCCCCAGGCATATGAACCAACAGGACTTGTGTAATCCTAAAGTAGAGCACATGACTCTCAGCAAGAGACCAGTTTTCATGTCCCATAGAAAAGGACCAATGAGATGTTCATCACCACAGATAAGCCCAAATGAATGAGTATGTAGTTCTTTTCAGATGGTCAGATGGCTTGTGTTTGATGTGCCTGAGCACACCACTCCCCTGCTCAGGAAGTTCCAAGCTTCCTATTGTTTCTAGAATCAAACGCAAACTACACTGTTTCGACATTTATAGCCCTTCTTCATCTGTGTCTGTTTCCCTTTCTAGTCTGATTAAATCTTACTCTCCTTCATATCCTACATCCTTCCCTTTTTTCCTCTTGCCTGGATGATTTCTGACCAATTGACTTGCTACAATCAAAGGGTTCTTCATAATATTCACCATGAGTGCTAGGAGGCTAGACTTCAAGTTATGCTTGGTGGGTATAATACATTCTTGGTGTTCTCTAATTAGAAAAAAATAATAAAAACACCAAGAACAAATCCCAAGATTTAAACAATAATCAAATTCTGAATGAGACAGACAAAGAAGAGGCTGTATTATAGGCAGATAGATGGTGTAGTGGATAAAGTGCTGGACCTGGAGTCAGGAACATTTGAGTTCAAATCTAACCTCAGGTACTAGTTTTGTGACCCTGGACAGGTCACCTAACCTCCTGTATTAGTTTCTTCATCTGTAAGATGGGGAAATAGCATTACCTTCCTGCCAGGGTTATTGTGAGGATAAAATGAGATAATGTTTGTAAAGTGTTTTGGAAAGCTTAAAGCATAATATAAATGCTAGATAATATTACTTTAAAAAACCCCTGTTAATCACTAGCCCTTTGGTGTTTTTTTTTAATAAGCCATTTGCTTTCTTTCAAAAGTCTTACTAATGGAGACATGAAAATATCAACATAAATATGCTAATTCTACTAGATGAATTTTCAGAAAACTTAATTTAGACCCTTTAGTGTCCTAGTAAAGTAGCTTTTAATTGTCATTTTTTTGTTATTGTGAAGTTGCATCATTTCCAAATGTCAGCTGTTCCTGGCCATTTTAAAAGAATTTCCAGATGATAGAACATCTGGACATATTATAGGGGTCTGTGATATTAATGACAATTTTTGAAACAAATCACTCTAGTTTTGAAATGTCTTATAAGATGCCAGTTTCGAACATGCTCAATTGATTTATAATATTTGTGTCTATTATAACTGATGAGTCAATGAGGCAAATTGGGGCCACAGAAAAAGATTTCACTAAGATTTAATGAAAACAATCTTGCAGTTCATTTTCTTAAGAACAGTAAGATTTATGTTCCCCAAAGCTTTAAAAAGGAAAGAAACAACTAAACAAAAAGTTTGTCAATCTCTCTTGTTTAATGCAACCTACAAGATCTCATGTGATCACGTTCTGAAAAGAGAATTAGATAGAATTGAGAGATCTGAGTTCCAGTATCTACTCTGAAACTGTATTTATTCCAGAAACATTTATGTAACGCTTCCTATTGCACTTTCCTAAGTAAAGATCCTGCCCTAATGGAATTTACAGAATAATAGTAGAAACCTATATAATTATAAAGACACTTGCCAGCTGTATGTGGGCAGACAAAACTCCGAGGCTTGTTTCCCATCAGTAAAACAAGTGTAATATTTCAATTACTCAATGTACTGGACTGTTGTGAGGCAAGAACTTTATAAACCATAAATCTTATGGAAGTGTGAATTATTCTCAATTATTAATGTTACTATTTCTGCTGCATTTGAAACTTACATTCCTCTAAAATAAATAATTACCTGTTTTGCTTTATATTTAATATTTTGTGATCAATGTCACACGAGAACAAAATCACCAGTTTTCCTAGTCCAGAAAATATCTTAGGGCATACATTCATTTTCTATGGGATCACTGAGTATAATGCAGTAGCAGAGAGGATCCAGGAATGATTATGGACCTCATATTATTTCCATGGAATTTTCTTCTCCTCAGCCATACTTTTAAAGCAGTCTGTTCCATAAAAATTGAAGATTAAGAGTATTTGGGAAGCTAATGTCTATTAAATATATTGTTCTCAAATTTTTACGAGTTAGTAGGAAGTAGAGACAATTATGAGCAATGGTTCAATCATTGATAATAGTCTGGATTTAGAACAATCTGTTGGTTGAGTTTGCCAGGATGTTCTGAAATCTCTATTGGTAACAATTATTTGCCAGGACTACCAGGTCATATCTTGCTAGAGATTTCATAGGAGCTAAATTTTTATAGTATGCAGTGATGTGTTTTCCTTATAGCTACAATTTCCTTGAACAATTTATACCAGTTGCTAAGTAAGGACTCCTTAGGGATAAATTCAGTGACTTCTGATGGTAATAACCTGCTACTGAACCACTAGCATAAATCCATTCCCTTCCATGAAGCAATGTGTATGCCAGTTATTTGCATGGAGTTTCTTTATCAAATTCTACCGAGTTGAGTTCATGCAAATTTCATCCACATCTGGCCCATTGATTCCACTATTGAATTGTAGTCCCATAGTCTCCTTCTGGAGGTAAGCTGGTTTTGGTTAGACTGGAATATTCTAATCATGTATACTGGCTATCAACGTTTGCTATTGTTCAGTAAAAAGATGTCTGCTTATTCCAAAAGAACTCCTGTAGATTTGTGATGAGTATATATAATGTTAAATTACTACTACTACTACTACTACTACTACTACTACTACTACTGCTACAACCTGAATGTTTATATATTCTTGCTGTTGGCATGAATATATGCTGTAGAGATGTCACTTGAAAATAAGACATCTCTCAAAACACCAGGAAAGACAATTTGGACCATCTGGTCACTGGATCCAGATGGCTCAGGAGGAGAAAGTGAGACTGGTGACCTTGCACAACCCTCCCTCACACAAGACAAAGTCAAGAGCAAGTTATGTCATCATTTCCCTGATGACATGGTCTTCTTTCAAAATGAAGGATGAACATAACAACAGAAACAATTCTTCTTAGACTAAAAACTATCTCCTCTGAACATAGAATTAAGGGAAGTTTTCAGAGAGGATTTGAATTAAATTGGATCTCAAATTTGACTATGTAAATTTGTGGATGCACAAATGATTTAATGTTCTGACGTTTGTATTTGAATTGATAGGAAGAGAGTAACACAAATTACAAGTTATAAATTACTGATTGGTTAAGTCTTTTATATTATTTTCCTATTTTTTTTTGTATGTAGGAAGTAAATACCTGTCCTCAGCCTAGACATGAAACAACACCTTAGTCTTAATCAATATTCTCCTGGGAAAATCCCTAGGGAGGAGATTCTAAGAAGTTAGAGCATGAATATAAGAAAATTGATCCCAATTCCCTTCATCAGAGGCCAGATTCATCAATGACTGAACACAGTTTGACCATGAGCCTGGGGCTAGTAGCAGTTCTTAATGTTAGAAGGATGTGCATGTGGGGGGAGAAAATCAAAAGCATTTCTGACAGATTGCGTGCATCCTGGATCATTAACTCTGATGATGTTCCTTGTGAGAAGCTGGCCATGTTTTCCATTGCCTACCACTGACAAAAGACAAATGTTGCATTCATTTAAAAGAAAAAGACATTTTCCTTGCTGTTGAACCCATAGAAGGATGGACATGTGCTTCCTTTGCAAACATATGATTTTCAGTCCTGATATTACTCAACAATTTCCTAAGTCTCCAGAAAACCAACTAGTATTTCATGGAATGAATTGGGATAAATATGTGTCTACTATGTGCCAGATACTTCATTAGCACTTCATAAATATTATCACATATGATCTCTAGTAGTTCCAGTAGAATGTAAGCTCCTTGAGGGCATGCATAGTGTGTTTTTTTTAACTTTATCACTTCAGTTTCTACTGTAGTGGCTTTTACCTATGTGGTGGATGAAATCTGAAGTAACTGAGGAAATAAATGTTTGAACTCCTGAGCATATTGATTTATTAAGCAATGCATGCCAATTACATAATAAATCCAGACCAGGCCTTCTCAGTTTTTGCACTGGACCCCAAATATAGGAGGAAACAGATTTTTATGCATTAAAAGCAATTAATCAAACAAAACAAACTAATTAAATGAAAACAATTTGTCATGATGCAAAATTAGGGGATCTGATTTCTAGTTGGAGAAAAGATTAGGGGCTCTCTAAATTGGGAAGGGGAAAGCAAAGAGATTCAATTCCCTGAAATCAGAAAAAAGAGATGCCTCACCACTCAAATGTCTGTATTCAATCAAAGTAGAGTGGAAATGATACTGATTAAACAGTACAGGACCTGTTTTAGGTAATATATATGGATTGCTTGAGAATTATAATTTTGAGGAATTCCTTGCATCAATCTTCAGATCTGATCAGGTTTCTTGCCAGTGTAACATAGGTCCTTAGTTAAGGGTCTCTATACAATAGGTAGAAGTGATCCAGCTTTCCAGTCATGTAGGGCTAGATTTGAACAAATCACTAAATTTTCTCACAAGATAGAAATTGAACTAGACCCATGATTGAACAGAAAGGGAACTGAGCTAGCTCCAAAACTGAGTCCCAAGATGGAGTCCAACTGGATCACTCAATTTCCACAATTACCTCAATTAGTAGATACCTAAGTTGCGGGAGGGTCTAAGATTTGACCCACAGAACTTTAATCCTATTTTTAGTTCTGCACTCATCTAACTTCTTTCCCATTAAGGTGTCTTCCTAATTCCTGGTCCATGACCTAATTGGGTCCCAGATATGATTCCAGAATTCACATCGAAACTCCTCTTCCAAAATCTCTCAAATTTTCTCTCCATAAACTTTTCCAATTCATGTCAGTTTACATTAGCTCCAATTTTCTTCAGTAGACAGCTCTTGATTCACACTTTCTGTCTTTGAGTCATTGTACCCCCAAGATGTCTCTGTGTCTAATTTCCTCTTTCCTATTAGTCTTCTACTGACTTATACATGATCACTTTAAAGTCTTGATATTTACATGGAACACCCATGAAACAACATGGCCCACATCAAATGAAAGTAGAAGTCCAATCCAATTATTATTGGGAACAGGAATCTCAAAAGTTGAGACTATCGAATGCAAGCACTGACAATTCCTACAAAAAAAAAAAACAAAACTCTGCATAATAACCCAACAATGGCCTGTATTGGTCAGCCAAGGACTAATCCTAAGTACATTCAGAAAATTTCAGAACATTGACAATCAAGTGATAGTTGTGCTTTTCTTTGGGAAATGGCAACTCAAAAGAGCATGAATGAAGGCATAGACTTATTGTGTTCTTCCGTATTGAAAGGAATATGCACACTAATTAAATCCGGAATACTTGAACTGTTGAATTATGTGTATAAAACATTCATTTTTTTTTACTTTGTTTAATCAAGCTACGATAACAGATCTCCCCATGCTGAGTATTTATATCTTTCATTTAATTGACTTATTACAGCTAGCAACTGAGAAAGATTCTTTTCTTACCCCTTTGATCAAATAGAAAATCTTCTGTTAGGTACTTAAAACTCTTGATAATATGATCTCTTCCTGTGTTTCTTTTCTTCTTACATATCACTCTCTGCTCCCCACAATGCATTCAAGGTCATAGCCATAGTGGCCAACTTGCTGCCGCTCATGTACAATACTATACCTCATGCCTCAGTTTCTTTGTACTATCACTCCATTACTGAAATGTTCTCCTTCATCACTTCTGCCCTTTAGAATTCTGGTGTTCTTTAAGAGTCTACTCAGGAAACATCTGCCATAATAGGCCTTTCTCAGTTGCTCCAGCTGTTAATGCCTTACTTTCTAATGTTACCTTCCATCTTTTCTTAATATATATGATACATGTGTGTGTATGTATGTAATAATGTATGGGCATGAGTGGATATAGTCTTCGCCACTGGGATGCAAGCTTCTTGGTCAGGATCCTGAATCATAGATCATGCTGAAATGAATAAATAAATAAGTATATGGGGAAATGGAAGAAACCTCAGCAATTATCAAATCTGACAATCTCATTTTGAATGAGACTCATGGAGGGTGAATTAATTGCCTAACATCACACGAGTTATAAGTAGTATAACCTTCATTCCAACCCAGTTC
Organism: Potorous gilbertii; assembly: GCA_028658325.1. NCBI lineage: Eukaryota > Metazoa > Chordata > Mammalia > Diprotodontia > Potoroidae > Potorous > Potorous gilbertii. The sequence continues at coordinate 123,892,650 of CM053774.1, read as the reverse complement.
TTCTGGCTGAAAATCCAATGCTCAAATAATGGTTCCCCTGTTATTCAACCTATGACCTCATTAAAAGATTCTCACTCAAAACCATTTGACCTGTCATCTCTGAAGAAAACACAAATGTTCTCCAGACATGAGTTTAAGGAGGGAATGTGTATTTTCACATAGCCTTTTACCCTGTAACTAGAAAGCTGAGGGAACTCCAAGAAAAAAAACGTCAGTATATGTTGTGAAATTTATTAATTATTCTTTTTAATATAATGTTTTTATGTTGGTTGGTTTTGCTATCTTCATGCACATAAGACAAACTCAACAAGGAAGATATTACTTCCTCATGTAAACCCAACGCTCATGAACATACAATTTATGTGACCTTTGGTATATTCCTGTTGGGTTGTTATGTGGCTGAGAGGGCTTCTTTCTTCTCCTCGCTCAGTGCTGTGAAGTCATTACATTTTTAGCCAAAGCAAGTTGTTTCCATTGCAGATACACTTTCTGGGATTTCCTTATTCTCACAGCTACACTTAGACTGTATATGACTGTATCAGACTGATTCGGAAAATATTCATTTTTTTAAATAATTCAAATGAAGTCCAACCAGTGGACAGTTATTTCCTTCATAAAACCCAATACTTCCTTGAAATCATTGGGTCAAGGTGGAAGAAGCTTGTTAGTCTGGTTCTCAGACTAATAAGTAAGAATGTTGTGGGAGATCGGGGATACTGAAGAATTGGCTGGGTGAAGGCTGGATCAAATCTCATGTAAATGTTTTCCACATGCTCTGATTGGGTTCGGAATCTAATTGGGCTTTAATTTGCATGGTTCGGTTCCCACAGAATCTATTCTAGAGTCCTTCATTTTTAGTCAATGGCATCTGCAATCAATTAAAGTGCTGTAGTATATTGATTTGCTTGACTGAACTGTGTATCTCTGTTAATTTATTTTAAATAGGGACATTGGATTTGCTGTGCCCTATCCTTCCTGTTATAGCCTGTAAGAGGCTGGCAAACCTCATATGTGGTATGCCTTTCAGTCTAGTATTAAAATTCTTCTAGTTTTGATTTGAAAACACTTGGCACTCTCTTAAAGAGAGGACCACATCAGGAACTTTGGGTTGGATCTCACATAGCTAAAAATTTCAGGCCTCAGTTGTGAAGCAAACATGAACTGCTATAGCAGAGTAGAGTCAAAATCAGGAAGATTTGGATTTGACTCTTACATTTAACACATCATTAGATGTATGAGTGGGACAAGTTCCAGAAAGTCACAGGTCTAGAATTTCTGCACTTTAGGAGGAAGGCACTTCAGTGGCTATCATCTCTAACTCCTACCTAAGAGGAATTCCTGCCATAGTCATTCAGCCCTGGTTTAAAGACTTCTAGTGAAGAGGGACCCAGTACCCCTCAGTATCAACCATTCCACTTTGGATTATTGTTGTTCAGTTATTTCAATTAGGTCTGACTCTTCGTGACCCCATTTGGGGTTTTCTTTGCAAAAATATTGGAGTGCTTTGTCATTTCCTTCTCCAACTCATTTAACAGATGAGGAAAGTAAGGCAGACATAAAGTTAATTATCTGGTGTCACATAGCTGGTGAGAGTCTCAGTCCAGATTTGAACTCATGCAAGATAAGTCTTTCTGATTCCAAATCCATTGCTCTGTCAACTGTACCACCTATCTGCCACTTTGGCTAGTTCTCATTTGGGGGAAGGTTTTTGTTTTGTTTTATTTATTTGTTTTCCTTGACATTAAGTATAATTTTAAGTCCTTTTCTATTTCCACTGAATGATTTTACTTTTGTCCTTTAGAACAAATGGAGGTTAAGTCACTAACTTCCCCGAAACTTTGTTTGCTTATCTATAAGATGGAAATAATGACAGTGCCAGTAGTTAGAGGATCGCCATGAGTACTGGAATAAAATAATGTATGTAGAAGAGTTTGCAGAATTTTATTTATCAGTATTCTTTTTCTAGTTTCTTTAAAGAATAACAAAGCATTGGGAGAGGGCCCTTTTGTTTTGCTAGCTTGCTTCCAGTGTCTTCTTTCTCGACTATTGGATTTCCCTGAGATTAAAGTATACATTAAATTATTTCAATACTTCTAATACTAAAGATAATAACGCCAACAAACAGTAGCAAAGTTACCAACTGAAACATATACGTCAACTCAGTAAATTCCCAACTGAGGGCTCCATAGTTATTTTTTTTCCAAAACGATTGAGTAGAATTGTTTAAAGCTAGAAGAAGGGCAAAGACGGTTTATTTCAATTTAACTTGGATGCTTCATGGATCTTTTATTTCATCAATGTGGATGTACACTTCAACCATGAAGATCGAAACCTATGATACAAAAGCAACCAGGTAGTGCAGTAGATAGAGCACTGGTCCAGGAGTCAAGAATACCTGACTTCTAATAGAGCCACAGACAATCATTCGCTGTGCGACCCTTGACAAGTCACTTAACTCAGTTCCTTCATCTATAAAATGGAGGAATTGATAACACGTCCCTCCCATGGTTGTTGTTAGGATAAAAAGAAAATATCATGAAGTCCATTGCAAACCTTAAATTCTTCTATATATTTTATCATCTATTTTTATATCTATCCTTTTTCATCATCATCATTAATATCATCACCATCATGTCTATCCCGTGGGACTCTTATCTGTGCCCTCCTATTTATTCTTCATAGGGGATTCACCCAAAATGCTGATACCTGTCTTCTAAATCTTTTACTCACTTCTTCAAGCACAAAGACAGTTAATCTGTGGTCCATGAACTTTAAAAATGATAATTTAATACCATTATTTCGATAAAATTGACTTCCCTTTGAAGTCTAAATATTTCCTTTTATTTATTTTGAAACATTATTCTAAGAAGGGATTCCCAAGGCTTCAATAGAATGACCAAGGAGTCCAGAACATAGACATTAAGAACATCTAATCTAGAAGTATATTCACTTGTTGATCTCTGGACAAAAGCTTCTTATTTAGATTACCAATAGTTAAATCAATGTTGACAGTGTAAAAGCTGTGATCCTAGTATCCTTTGTTCTCTTTCACATCACTCTGACTCCACCCTTCAGAAGAAAAAAGGAATTGAGAGTTAATGTGCTTTCTGGATAGCCATGGACAGAGTTTATCACCTAGTGACAATGCACCTATCTGTATTTAGTTATGTTAGACTTCAGAAATCAAGGATAATAGACCATTGGGGGGTTACAAGCATGGTAAGAATCATGCTTACCACAGATCATGCTCTGCTGGCATAGCCTTTCAGAAGCCAAGGTAAACTTCATGTCAATGTTTGTTGTAGCTTGGACCCTTTCTCCATCTGCCATTTGCTTACATGCAATTCTCTGCCACAAACTTTTTAATCCAGCCACAATGTCCTACTTGCTCAACACGTCACTCCATTTCTTGTATAGTTCCCTGTTGTCTCTTCCATTAGAATGCAAGTTCCTTGAAGAAAGGCACTGTTTCACTTTTGCTTCTGTATCTCCATAGTGTACTACAGTGCATAGCACATTATTGGCTTTGTTGTTTAGTCATTCAGTCATGTCTGTCTCTTCATGACCTCATGGACCATAGCATACTGCTGTGGTCCATGGTGGGTTTTTGGCAAAGATACTGGAGTGGTTTGCCATTTCCTTAACCAGTGGATTAAAGCAAACAGAGGAGACATGACTGACTCAGGACCACATAGTAAGTTCCTGAAGTCATATTTGAACTCAGAACTTCCTGAGTCCAAGCCCAGCACTCTATCCATGGGGTCACTTGGCTGCCTCCACATACACAGAGTCAGCATTTAATAAATTTTTATGTATTTATTCATTAAGGATGAGCTATTACAGAAGGACTTTATGGATAATGGATGCAACATTTCTGTGATGTCTTTAAGTGTTTGTGCATAATGAATAGATTGCTAATTTTGTAAGCAAGTATATCTTTTAAATTTGATTTTAAAAAAAGCTACTTCACTCTATCATTAATGAAGGCATTTCAGACAAAGAAAGAATCTTAGCTAAACTAGTCAAATTCCCCTGACAAAACTTGACCAGCAGAGGATTGGACCAAGATCACACCTACCAAGTACCAGAGCTAAGATGTAAAACCAGTCCTTTTGAGTACCCATCCAGTACTCTTGGCTTCAAAACTATGTTTTTATATGTCAATAACCAGTAGATTCATAGATGCATGTAAGAAAAATGAAATAAAATACTGTATATTAATATAAAAGTTCCCTACTTTGATCTCCCTCTTACAAAGTTTCCATATTGTTGTCTTAGAGATTTTCTTATCTATCTTCCCTCCTTTTATCTGTAGTATTTCATTCTCACAAATATCAATTCCTGTAGGAAATCAAGAGGATAAAAATATTGTCCCTATGGTACAAACTTTCATGTGTTTCTGACTGTGACTTCAGTATTTATCCTTGACATTCTTGTGATATTTTCCTCCTATTTGCCATGTAATCTCCTCTGGTTCTTCTGGGTGTTAGTTTCCCCTGTGGGTTCCTCCTTCTTTTATGTGATTCTGCTTAGGCTTGTAGGAGATGTCTCCACTGGTTGTCTCATGGACTCTTCTGATCTTTGGACCACATTACCCTATTAGTTTCACAGTCTTGTGATTAGAATTTCCTTTTCTTTGTATCTGAAGATCTTTCTCCTGATACTTGTGGAATTCGATATTTGTTATTGGAAGTGTTAAATCTAATCACTATGAGTCTTGGAATTTGCAGTGTAGGTTTTGTTTGTTTTGTTTTGTTTCTTGATCTGTAGATTCTTTTAATTTGTACATTGTTTTCTGTGTCTAGAAGTTCTAGGCACTTTGTGTAATGACTTTATGATGATTAGCTTTTTCAATTCGCATTTTTCTGGGAGTACTCCAATTCTTATTTAAGCAATTTCTTCATACTTTCTTTGAAGTTAATGTTTTTTTCCTGAGTAGAAATCATGTTTTTTTCTTTTAGTTGTTATTTTTGAATCTCCTCTTCCAGAAGTTCTTTGTCTTCTGTGTATTTGTATTGTCTATCTGCCCAGAAATCACTTGAGTGATTGAGAGACTGAGGTTGGCGAAAAGTTAATTCCAAAGCATGAGAGGACAACCAATCAGTTTGTCTCTCTTGTATTTCTTTGATGAGATTTGACATCTTACAGAGACAAAATAAAGAGACTGAGAGATAGATGGGTCTCGATATTTGTATATACATTTAGTTCTGGTTCAGTAACTCCTGAGTCATCAGCTCTTCTGGATTCACAAACATTAGAAGACGGAGTTCCTCATGACTAGAAAGTAGTTCATCAAAGTTTCCATATGGATGGATTGGAAGTAGGCAGAGTATCTTTGTGCTCTCTAAGGATTGAGACCAGTTGGGGAGTAGCTCTACTGGCTTGAAGGACTTACCAATATTGCTCAGCTCTCCTGAATGGATAATAAGGATGATTAATATTTATACATGCTTTCTATGTGGCAGGTTCTATATTAAGTGTTTTGCAATTGTTGCCTCATTTGATCCTTACAACAGCCTAGGGAGGAAGGTGCTACCATTATCTTAATTTTACTGGTAAGGAAACTGAGGAAAACAGAAGTGACTTGCTTAGTGTCTCACAGCTAACATATGTCTGAATTCAGATTTAGCTCACGTGTACTTGACTCTAGGCCTAGCATTTTATGCACTGGCCAAAATAAAAAAAAATACTAAAATGATATGAATAAAAGAAAATGCTTTGAAATTGAGGTGCAAATACATGATGTTGGTTTCAGGGTGAGGTGGTGGTGGATTTTTTGTTCACTGATTAATTGTTTTTGAGCCTGAATATTTTGTTTTTATTCTACAATAATAAATTTTTCTTCTTGTTTCATCAGGCAAATTTATTTTTAAATGATATAGACCCCATATTATTTTAAAAGAACTTTCCCATTTGTATTTGTTTTCATAGTAGGAGAAAAAAAGTAAATAGCAAGGAAGGTGATAGCCTCTTCAGGGAAAAGAGAAATCATCTGAGTTTTTATGTGTAGGTCCAAAGTAAATAAATGCTGCCAAATAGTAAGAAATAAAACACTAAACTGTCTAATACACCAAGAAAAAGTCACACCACCCAATTAAATCAACAGACAGCATTATTAATTGAAAAATCATGTAGTTTCTAGGCTGAATCTAGTGCCAGGTTTTTTACAAAATGAATGTGAAATTCTATTTTAAACTAATTCGTTGATCTGGAAAAAAAAGCAAGAAAATACAATGTTTTCTAAAGTAACAGTAATAATTAAATCTCATTTGGGAAGACTCTGATGCTTTAATTTAAAAAAAATCTTTCCTTCTTATCTCTAATCACAGACTTAGACACAGAAGGCACTCAATACACTGATGGTATGGGAAAGGGAGGGAAATAAGTATTTGCATAGTGTCTACTATGTACTAGATACGGTTCTCCCTGCTTTATAAATACTATATTGGATAAGAAGATGGAAAGATAGAAGGAGAAAGATTGGGAAGGAAGAATAAATATTTGTTTAATTTAGAATTGTATTGATATCCTTTTTTATATTACTGCTATTTCCCAATACATGCTTTGCCCCTCACCCCAGGAAGGCATCTATTAGAACAAAGAATTAAAAGGAAAAAAAGACATTTAATGAAACTAGGATTATAGGATACTGGATCATAGGATCATAAGATAACCAATACATTGGACAAGTCTGACATTACACATAATATTGCACATTATTATTTACTAATCTCCACAAAGAAAGAGAAAGGTACTTCTTCCTACTTCTTCTTTGGGTCCAAGATTGGCCATTATTATTTCATGGCATCCAATTATGACACATTTGTGGTTACTATTTTTACTTTGAATCATTTCCCTGGTTCTACTTACTTTGTTTTCCATCTTGTCATATAAATCATCACATGCTTCTCTGAATTTTTCATCATTTTTGTTTCTTGGGGTAGATTCTTGACTCTTGACTTTGGTTCTGTGGGCCCTTTCTCTCATGGGTAAGCTCTGTCTAGGACCTCCATTTTGGGGAAACAGACTCAGACCAGCCATCCTTCATTCTTCAGATTTAGCTCCTATCACCCTTCCCTTTCAGCTCCTTTTTGGTAATGTCTTCTCCCAGAAGAACGTGACCTTCTTCAAACCTGAAATTGTCAATTTTTTTTTACTTATATTTGTGTCTCCAGGTCAACAGAGTACCTGCTACATAAAAACTTAATAAATGTTTGTTGATTGACTTAACATACTTCACTGAAATGACATTTATTGACAATTCATCTATCCATTTCCTTGTTGATGAACACCTACTTATTTCTAGTTCTTTATTAATAGAAAAATATAAGAACTGATTAAAACATTTCAGTGTTTATAGGACCTTTTTAATCACTGAGATCCTTAGAGTGTGTGCCTATCATTTGGATTTTGGGGTCAAAGAGCTTAGAATTATATTTGCTGTCAGCATAATTTTAAATTACTTTCAGGAATGAGTGGGTCAATTCATAGATCAATTAACAGTATTCCCTTATGTCTGTGTTTCCACAATTTCTACATTTAGTATTGCAATTTTTTGTCACTTTTTCCAATTTGCTGGGTGTGAGGTTAAATGTAGTTTTGATTTGCATTTTGCTAATTTACTTTGGAGGAATATGTCATGTAGTTCTTGATAGTTTGCAATTATTTTGACTACAACCCGCTCCCCTCTTAGCCCATCTCTCTCACTGACCTGCAAGTCCATGGATGGAGGGATCTTCGCGACCACTGGAGATTCCATCCCTGATGCCTGTTCGGATCTGCTCGCTCCTCTCAGTGCTGCACAGCCAGGGCAGGGCAGGGGAGGTCTCTGCTCCCGTCTGGGCACAATGGACCTTTGCGGTTGGTTTTTCAGGGCTCTCTGGAATGGAAATCTCCTTCACTGTGTTGCTGCGTGGCTTCCACTGTTCCAGAATTTGTTGGTAGTTCTTTTTAGAGGAAATCCATGGGCTGTGGGTTCGGAGCTACCAAATGTGTGTCTTTCTACTCTGCCATCTTGGCTCCACCCCCCAAATATTATCTTTCTATATAGGCATGTAAACAGTTCAACTTTAGTAAGTTCCTTTCCTGTTTACCTTTTCATGCTTCTCTTGATTCTTCTGTTTGAAAGTCAGATTTTCTATTGAGCTCTAATGTTTTTATCAAAAATTCTTGAAGTTCTCTATTTCATTGAACATCTATTTTTACCCTGTGAGCTAACATACCCAGTTTTGCTGGATAGGTGATTCTTATTTTTGATATTTCACATTGCTATTTTTTTTTCATTCTTTTTGTTTTGTTTTATAATTTCTTGATTTTTAATAACATCATTAGCTTCCATCTACTCTATTCTAATTTTTGAGGCATTATTTTCTTCAGTGAGTTTTTGGACTTCCTTTTCCATGTGGTCAATTCTGCTTTTTAAGGCATTCTTCTTCTCACTGACTTTTTGGTTCTGTTTTCCCATTTGACTTAGTCTATTTTTAAGGTGTTACTTTCTTCAACATTTCTGGGTCTCCTTTGGCAAGGAGTTGACTTGTTTTTCATGATTTTCTTGCATCTCTCTCATTTCTCATCCCAATTTTTCCCATACTTCTCTTACTTGATTTTCAAAATCCTTTTTGAGCTCTTCCATGGCCTGAGGCCATTTCATATTTTTCTTGGAGGCTTTGGATGTATAATCTTTGACTTTGTTGTCTTCTATTTGCATACTTTGGTCTTCCTTGTCACCAAAGTAAAATTACATAGTCTGATTTTTTTATCCTATTTTTGCTCATTTCCCCAGCCAATTACTTGACTTTTGAGCTCTTTGTCAAGGCAGTTCCCTGATTCCAGTTGGGGAGGGGAGTGTACTGTCAGCTTCTTGATTCCTCCACAATCTGTGGGCCAAGGGCCCCAGAAAAAGCTACTGTCCCTGTCCCTTTCGCTGTTGCCCAGGGTCTGGGGCCGGATCACTTTCCTCTCTCACATGGATCTGACAGGTTGTGTTTTTTTCAACTGAACTTCCAAATTGGCCTTGGCATTTTGGGCATGTGAATTCTGGAAACCACCACAGGTGCCAGTGATTCCATCACCATAAGGCCTGCTCATGTACCTTCTGTGCCAGTGCACCCCATGGTGGATAGTGCTCTACTCCAGGCTATCTTGGACTAGAGATTTGTTCCACTACATCATTTTGTCCGTTCTGTAGCTCCAGAATTTGTTCAGAGTCATCTTTTTCCAGATATTTAATGGGTTTTCTGGGAGAGTTCTAACAAGTCCCTGCTTTTACTCCATCATCTTGGCTTCCCAAGAATTCGTCTCCTAACCATCACAATGAAAGACACCCGAAATTATTTTGTTTTAAATTTTATGTCATAATTTTAATATTCAAGGTAGTTATTTTAATGAGTATCACATTAGAAGTTAAAGAGGAAATATTCTTTTTTCAGGTGATACTTCTTTTTAAAATATTTACAATATGGATCACAGAAGAATTTTTTTAAATGTTAACCAACTGAGATACAAATAATATTTACGTTGCTACCTTCACAAGCTGTGGACCTAATTTTCTCCACAGTATTATTAAGAATTAAAAGACCCTAATTTACTGTTGTTGGTATAAAGTCCTATGCCTAATAGCTTAATTTTAGACAATCTCAGATGTTCCCCTACCCATAATCTATAATTGAATAGATCTGGTATTAAGCTTACAAACCTTTTGACTATAGGAAATTGCCACCAAGAGTAGGGACTTTGCAGGGATACAATATCTCCCCAACTTCATGTCAGTTCCAGGCAGGATTGGATTATCTACTTGCATTCAGTCAGGCTTAAAATCTGCCAGGTGTCAGTGGGGAAATTGAGTCAGGAGAATCCTACCTCAGCCCATGCTGAACAGCCGCTCTCCCATCCTTCCCATGAGATCACCTATGCAGTTCATACCAGCATCTCATCAGCTTACTTATTTCAAGAGTTACAAATATTGTCTTTCCATGTAGGAGTGTAGAGTTCAATTTTAGTAAGGCCCTTATGACTTCTCTTTGCTGTTTACCTTTTCATACTTCTTTTCATTCTTGTGTTTGAAAGTCAAATTTTTTTTTCAGCTCTGGTCTTTTCATCAAGAATGCTTGAAAGTCCTCTATTTCATTGAAAGACCATAGTTTCCCCTGAAGTATTATACTCAGTTTTGCTGGGTAGGTGATTCTTGGTTTTAGACCTAGTTCCTTTGACTTCTGGAATATCATATTCCATGCCCTTTGATCCCTTAATGTAGAAGCTGCTAGATCTTGTGTTGTCCTGACTGAATTTCCACAATACTGGAACTGTTTCTTTCTAGTTGCTTGCAATATTTTCTCCTTGACCTAGAAATTCTGGAATTTGGCCACAATGTTCCTAGGAGTTTCTCTTTTTGAATCTCTTTCAGGTGGTGATCTGTGGATTCCTTGAGTACTTATTTTGTCCTCTGGTTGTAGAATATCAGGGCAGTTTTCCTTGATAATTTCATGGAAGATGATATCTAGGCTCTTTTTTTGATCATGGCTTTCAGATAGTCCCATAATTTTTAAATTGTCTCTCCTGGATCTATTTTCCAGGTCAGTTGTTTTTCCAATGAGATATTTCACATTCTCTTCCATTTTTTCATTCTTTTGGTTTTGTTTTGTGATTGCTTGGTTTCTCATAAAGTCATTAGCCTTTATCTGTTCCATTCTAATTTTTAAAGAACTATTTTCTTCATTGAACTTTTGAACCTCCTTTTCCATTTGACTACTTCTGCTTTTTAAAGCATTCTTCTGCTCATTTGCCTTTTGAATCTCTTTTGCCAATTCAATTAGCCCATTTTTCAAGGTGTTATTTTCTTCAGCATTTCTTGGGTCTCCTTTATCAAGGTATTGACCTGTTTTTCATGCTTTTCTTGAATCTCTCTCATTTCTCTTCCCAGTTTTTCCTCCACCTGTCTAACTTGATTTTCAAAATCCTTTTTGAGCTCTTCCATGGCCTGAGTCCATTGAATATTTATTTTGGATGTTTGGGATACAGAAGCCTTGACTTTCTCTGTCTTTCTCTGATGGTTAGCATTGTTCTTCCTCTTCCAAAAGGAAAGGAGGAAGTACCTGGTCACCAAGAAAGTAACCTTCTATGATCTTATTTTTTTTCCCCTTTTCTGGGCATTTTCCCAGCCAGTTATTTTGACTTCTTGTGGTCCAATAAAATTAAATTTTTTTCTCCTGGATCTATTTTCCAGGTCAGTTGTTTTTTCAGTGAGTTGTTTCACATTATCTTCTATGTTTTCAAAATTTTGGTTTTGTTTACAAACTTCTTGTTTTAACTCATAGTCATTCTTTTCCCTGAACTCAATTCTCTCTTTCAACGAATTATTTTGTTCAGTGAGCTTTTGAATCTTCTCCTCCATTTGGCTAATTCTTCTTTTTAAAACCTTCTTCTCCCCGTTCGCTTTTTGGACCTCTTTTTCCAATTGAGTTAGCCTCTTTTTAAAGATATGATTTTCCTCAGCATTTTTTGGTTCTCCTTTAGTAAGCTACTGACTTGTTTTTTAGGTCTTCTATTGCCTGGTCGCAGTTTAAGTTTCCTTTGGAGGCAGAGGTCTTGACTTCCTCTGACAGTATGCCTGGTTCTTCCTCATCCAAAAGGATTGGGGGAGACACCTGGTCCCTAACCTTCTATGGTCTTATTTATTTTTTCCCTTTTTTGGGCATTTTCCCGCCAGTTACTTGACTTCTGAGTTTCCTTTCCAAAACCACCTGGCCTCCAGTTCCACCAAGCCAGCACTTGGGGGTTGAGATTCAAATGAGCTGCTTCCTAACCTCAGGGGCTTTTGGAGGGGTGGGGCTACTATTCAGTGTGAGATTAAGACCAGCTTCTCAGGAGGGGGAAGGGCCACCACAGAGAGTTCAGTTCCCTCAGGGGATTTATACAGACACCTTCAGCAATGGATCCAGGCTACTGCCTACTTTGGGAGTCCCTGCCTGCTGCTGCCTCTACTGCTGCCTCCTGAAGGGGCTGATTTATGGAGACACTCTGCTCCCCTCTCTGCCAGCCAGCATGACCCTCTCACTGACCTTTGGCGCCTGTGGGTTGAAGGACTTGTGCTGCTGCTGGAGATTCTGTCCCTGAATTCTGCTCAGATCTGCTCCTCTTGGTGCCATGTGGCCAAGGTAGGGCTGGACTCTGTTCTGTGTTGGATGTGCACCAATCCTTTCCTGTCATTTTTTCTTGTCTTTCTGGGACAGAAATCTCCTCCACTCTGTTGTTCTGTGGCTTCTGTTGCTCTAGAATTTGTTGAGAGTTCTTCTTTACAGATATTTTATGGACTGTGGGCAAGGGCTAAGCCTATGTGCTTCTTTCTACTCCACCATCTTGGCTCCTCCCTAGAAATAAATTTTAATATTTTAATATTCTCACGGGATAATTTGCATGCGTTCATTTGGAATGAATATTTTCTATACATATTTGCTCAAAATATATTGATCATTCTCAAGACCTAGAATTTTTTTTTTGTAAATATGTTATCAGGTTGATGAATGTGTTATTTGTTTTTGGGCACTTGATCATTGAATTATTTCATGCATCAGTAATCTCTTTAGTAAGAATATCCTCTCAACCCATGTAGACCCATTAGCACTTTAACTAATGTGATTTTTGTTCCTAGATTCCTTTTAAAGTCAGAGTAAGCTTTATTATTGGTTTTATTTTCAAAATAAGTTTACTGATCTTTTATTTTACATTGTGAAGGTTCTCCCCATGTTACTTCCCCCTTTTCCCTTAGAGAGACAATCTATATAACAGAGTATATTTTTAAAAAATAGATTAAAAATTAAAAAAATTACCTCTTCCAAAACTTATGCAATATTCCATATCTAGGGTCTCTCACTTCTGCAAAGAAGGGAGGGCGTGTCTTCTCTTATTTCTTCTTTGGAGCTATGCTTGTAGTTTGCAATTTTGATCATTTTGGGATTGTTCTTCACATTCACATTATTCTCATTCTGTTTTCCTGAATCTGTTGACTTCACTTTATATCGGTCCCAGTATATTCTTCTTATGCTTCTCTGCATTCATTTTATTCATTCTTTCTTGCAGCAGAGTATAATTTCATTTTCTTCATTCATCACAGTTTGTTTAGCCTTTCCTCAACTGATGCATATCAACTTTTTTTTCCTTGTTGCTATCAATATTTTGGTGTACATAGGGTTTTTGTTTTTAAATCACCAATTTCTTTTGAACATATGCCTGGTAGTTGAATTCCTAGGTCAAAGCATATGATTTTTTTTCATTTTATTTGTATGATTTGCAACCACAGTAGTACTAACTCTATATTCCAATATAGGGGGAAATGTTGACCCCTTTCATGAGTGGAAGTCAGGACATAGTAAAGGGGTATAAAAGGAAGTAATATTTAGCCCTTGACACAAGCAAAGGATAAAAGGGGCAGCTGCTTGTGTCAGCAGGAGGTACAATAAGCCACTTTAATAATGGCAGTGAACAGTGCTGAGGATTACAGCAGCAGCAAAGTAGGCACAGACATGGAACCCAGCAGAGTAAATACTGGCATAAATTCTGGTGGCAAGGTCCACGATAATCCTTTGATTCCTGCAATTAGAATTAAAATCCTGACACCTGGTCCTTTCACTTCCTGTCAAATAGATGGAGAAGAAATGGAAGCAGTGTCAGACTTCATGTTCTTGGGTTCCACAATCACTGCAGACAGCAATTACAGCCATGAAAATAATGAAAATCTTTAGAGTATACCAGAAAGCATAAATATCACCTTCCTAACAAAGGAAGAGTCTAAAGCTGTTTTGTTGTTGTTCACCTTTTATTTTCTCAAAGAAATTACATCCCAAGAGTGATGTCTTGACTTGTGTGAGCAGAATTGTGCAAAGTCTCAGCCTCACTCTCCTCCAGAGTCATCAAAGTTCAGTATTAAGACAAAAGTCAAGATGATTGGCAATGGCACAAGATGCAACGGAGGATCTTGACTTTTCCAAGTTAAAGTCTTTCCCAGGCCTAAATGTATCTGAGACTACATAGCCATATGTGGTTCTGAGAGTTGGATTAAAAGGAAAACAGGACCAGAGAATCAACACCTTCAAAACTGTGGTGCTGAAGAAGACTTTTGAGAGCCCCTTGAACAGTAAATATATCAAGTCAGTCGATACTTACATCAATTCAGGCTATTAATCCAATGTTGAATCTGAAATTTAAATGCATTGGCCACATAATGAGACAAAAAGGCTCATTAGAAAAGACCCTGATGTTTGGAAAGATTGAAGACTAAAAATCAAGGTGGTGGCAGCAGAGGATTAGATGAATAGATAGTGTCGTGGAAACAATAAACATGAACTTGGAAAGAATTTAAGAGATAAAGGAGCACAGAAAAGCTTGATGTGCTCTGGTCATTTGAGTCACCAGGAGTCAAACACAATATATACAGAACTGTTTGGTGCTTCCCCATTGCTACCAGTATATCCAGTGATCATTGAACAATCCATCACCCAGGAATTACTTGGAGGGTCCTAAAGGATGGCATCTTAGCTCAATATAAGAAAAGATATAAGCATAAGAAAGCATATTTAAAATGACAAAAATATGAAAACCTCATGATATCAATAGAGTTTAAAAGACTTATGAAAAACTCTATTCAATTCCTACTAAAAAAATTGAAATCATAGGAATAAAATGACTTTTCCATAAGTGGTAAATAGTGTCTATCTAAAACAAAGAGGAAACATTATACATAATAGAGAAAGGTGAAGATCTTTTCTAATAAGATCAGGGGTAAGTCAAGAATGTCTATTATCACAATTACCCTTAAACAAAGAGAAAAGCTAGCTATAACAGGAAGACAAGGAAAAATGAAATGAAAGGAAGAGACAGAGGCAAAAAAATAACAAATCTCACTATTTTGCAGATAATACGATGATTTATTAAAAACTAGAGAAACAATTGGCAATTTTACCAAAGTTGCAGGATACGTAATAAATACACATAAATCATAAGTGTTTCTCTGTATTAGCAACAAAATCTTATTCACTGAATAGTAATAAAGTCTCTTCTTCTCAATAAATAGAAAGAGAAATTCCAACTCTAGAATATATAAAATAGTTAGGAGTGTATGTACCAAAGAACAGATAAGAAAAATATGAATGCAATCACTAAACTCTCTTTAAATAATAAAGCTAGAATAAATTGCTGAAAGAAATTAATTACTAATATGTGAGTGATGCCAGTATAATAAAATGATAATACTCAAATTAATTTTCATAGTCAGGACTATATGATTCAAACTACAAAATGATTGTATTGTAGAACAAGAATAATTTAAAATGAACTGCATCTAAAGGAATAAATGGTTAAAAATCTCCCAAAAGTAATGAAAAGAAAGTGACAAAGTGGACCTTAAAATGAACTATATTGTGACAATTACCAAAATGATAAGTTAAAAAACAAATTGAACACATAGGCATAGTCCAGTCAGACAAATTCATAAATTGTCCATGCCTGAGAAACATGTTTCAATTTACACCTGACTCCATTTCCTATCTATCAGGAGATGGCTAGCATGCTCCATCATGAGTTTTCTGGAATTTTCATACTTGTTTGCCTTTACAATGTTGTTACCAATGCATTAATTATTCTCTTGGTCTTGATCATTTCTTTTGCATGCAAGTGTTCCCAGACTTTTCTCAAAATGTTCCCTTTTATAGTTTGTTTTATAGCACAATACCGTTACATGTGTCATATAGCATAATTTGTTAAGCCATTCTTACAGTTGATGGGCACCTGTTTATTTTCCAGTTCTTTGCAGCCATAAAAAGAGGTAGTACAAATATGTTTATACATATGGGTTCTTTCTCTTTTTCTCTCTGTTTCTGTCCCTGTCTCTCCACCTCCCTTTCTCTTCCTCTCTGCGTCTCTCTCTGCCTCTCCCTGCCTCTCTGTATCACTGTCTCTGTCTGCCTCTCTCAGAATATAGAGCTAGTAGTCTAGGAACAAAATATTCTCTGTGTCCAAGGACATTCACAGCTTAGTGATGTTGGGAGCATAGTTCCAAATTGCTTTACAGGACAGGTGAAATAGCTGATAATTTCAACAATGCAGTAAAGTACTTGTTTTCCTATAAATTCTCCACTGTATGTCATTCCTTGTTTTAATCAACACTGCCAATCACAAATGTATGAAGTGGAACCTCAAAGTTTTAAAATTTTTCATATCTGGCTTTTAGTGATTTGGAGCATTGTTTTTCTTTTGTACGGCTATTGATAGCTTAGATTTCTTCTCAGAATTGTCTGTTTATATCTTTTGACAATTTAATAACTTAAAAATAGCTTTTATTCTTATGAATTTTAATCAGTCCCTTAGATGTCTTGAAAATGAGACCTTTCTCAGAGTAATTTTTACAATGCTCCCTTCCCACCCCCACACCAAGGCGCTATTTCCCTTCTACTTTTAGTCATATTGGGTTTTGCTTGTGCAAAATTTACTAATTTTATATAACAAAAATCGTGCAGTTTATTCTGTAGAATTTTATAGTTTAATGGAAAAAAATGAACTTAGAGATCATAAATTCCAATCTTTCAGTAGTAGTAGTAGTAGTAGTAGTAGTAGCATATTGGAAGTATATTGGGACAAATTCCCAAAATGTTTCACTTCCTGGCAGAGGCAGCAGCAGCCAGAGGCTCCTGGAGCAGGCAGGAGCTCAGCAGGAGCTCCATTATGGAAGGTCTCTGCATAAACCCCCTGAGGGAACTGAGTCTGGAAGGTGGCCCTGCCCCCACCTGAGAACCTGATTTAATCTTACCCTGAATAGCAGCCAGGCCAGCTGCTGAAAGCCCTGAGGCTGGGGAGTAGCATTTGAATCTCAGACCCAAAGCACTAGCTGGGTAGATCTAGGTGGGGGTGGAGAGGAATCTCACAAGTCAAGTAACTGGCTGGGAAAATGCCCAGAAAAGGGATAAAAAATAAGACCATAGAAAGTTACTTTCTTGGTGAATAGATGTTAGCCCCTTTCCTTTCTGAGGAGGAGGCACAATGCTTACCATCAGGTAAAGACATAGGAGTCAAGGCCTCTGTATCCCAAACATCTGATATAGATATTCAATGGGCTCAGGCCATGGAAGAGCTCAAAAAGGATTTTGAAAATCAAGTTAGACAGGTGGAGGAAAAACTGGGAATAGAAATGAGAGAGATGCAAGAAAACCATGAAAAACAAGTCAATACCTTCATAAAGGAGACCCCAAAAAATGCTGAAGAAAATAACAGCTTGAAAAATAGTCTAACTCAATTGGCAGAAGAGGTTCAAAAAGCCAATGAGGACAAAATGCTTCACTTCAGGAATCCAAACTTCTTTGATTCCAACATCACTCCTGCCCCTCTAAACTCTCCAGCATATTATCTTCTTTGCTGTGGATATTGTACTTCAATCTTTTCTCATGCAACATATGAATATATATGAGTGCAACAAAATGATTGTAAGCAATGATGGTTAATCCAGCACTTAGTGTTGGTTTTCTTGTATTTTTTTCTCCCTCTAGTTTTTCTTTATGTGGAAAAGTGGCCTAGCCTAGTGGACTGTGGTGTTGTAATTGCTGTTTAATCATTTTTTCAGTTTCATCCAACTCCTTATGAGTTTCCTTGGCAAACTGGGTGTTGGGGTTTTCTTGGCAAAGATACAGGAGCATTTTGCCATTTTCTTCTCCAGCTCAACTTACAGATGAGGAAACTGAGGCAAAGAGGTAAAGTGACTTGCCTGAGGTCACACAGCTAGTAAGTATCTGAGGCAAGATTTGAACTCAGGAAGATCATCTTACTGACTCCGATTGGAGTTCTATCCACTATGCTGCCACTTAGCTACATAGAGACTGCCTAAAAGTCAGAAAGTTTAAACACCATCACTGACTCATACTAGCTGTGCTGACTTGGGCAAGTCATTTAATCTCTACTATTTAAATAACTCTAAAAATTTTCTTTTCCTTCTACCAAGGAATAGCAGGTCCTATTCATATCCTAATCTGCTACTTTTGTGCTCCAAAAGTTAACATTTGAGATTTCTCTTGTCTTTATGCTGAGTTCTAAAATTAAACTCTAATGATCTAAGTCAATACTTATCTCTCTCCTTCTGTATTATATACTAGTGGTGATAATGACAGTATGTAACTTTAAAACATAGAACAGTAACTCACAGATTTTCCAAAAATATTCATGTTTCCCCAAGTTCTCCCCTTTCTGGAAAGATTAAATAGCTGGTTTTCATGTCGTATGACCACGACAGAATATGAATGGAAAATAATATGGCACAAATGATACTATAATTCAAAAGACTAGAAAATATATATATTTACATGTCCTATAATTAAGAGGTTGAATTTCAGATCTAATTTTTTTCTTTCACTTTTGAAAAGACTGCTATGCCTGCTTCCTACATTTTCTCTTCTGTGTGGGTTGGCCTGAAGCAAAAAGATTGAGTAGAAGAATCTTTAGAAGCCTGTTGGGAAAGAAAAGCCAACTTTAATCCTGACACTGCTCTTTGTAAAGATTACCTTGCCCTCTGGGTCAGTTCTGCATCACCTCTGACTCTGAACTTACTTTTGGCTCATCATGATCCTCTTTCTAGTTAGTTTCTCTGTAGTTATTTCCCAGCATTCCAAAGCCAAGCTCTGCATCTCAAACTTTAATGAAGCTGCAAGCCTTTAAGACTCCATTGTGGGGCCGTTCTCCTCTTGGTTATGGTGATTTAACTCCACCCAATGTAGTTACTGGGTTATACAACTATTATTCATTCCAGAGAAGCAAGGAAGGAATGTGGAGAGAAACAGGAGACTTGGGTGAATATAATTTTCCTCACTGTGTGCTCCTGGGCAATTCCCTTCACCAATTGATTCTCAATTCACAAATATTCAAAATGAGGAGGATCAATACTGACACTATAGGAGGAAGAAAAAGTGGGTTCATTTATTGGGCTCATTTATTGAATCCACGTTTCAAATGCAAACAAAGCATGTTAGCTAAGTGATGTGATGGTCATAGGGGTAGGGCTGGAGTCAGAAAGACCTAAGTTCAAATGCATCCTCACACACTTACTAGCCATGTGATTTTGTATGACTGACTACATCTATTTGCCTCAGTTTCCTCATCTATAAAATGGAGATGATAACAGAAGCTAACTCCAAGAGTTGTTGTGCAGAGCAAACCACTTCAGTGTTATGAAGAGCTGGACATAACAGAAAAGTGACTGAACAGCAAGAAGAAATTAGAGACCACATGTTATGGAAGGCCTTGCAGAAATCAAAGCCCACGAGGAGTCAAAATGTCAGAGGAGAAAGATACACATATACCAGCTCCTAACCCACAGCCAATAAAATACCTGTAAAGAAGAACTCCCAACAAATTCTGGAGCAGCAGAAGCCACAGAACAATGGAATGGAGGAGATATCTGGTCCAGAGAGACCTGAAAAACTGACACAAGAAGTCCACCGCACACCAGACCCATAGCAGAGCCGAGCCCTGCCTTGCCCGTGCAGCACTGAGAGGAGCAGATCTGAGCACACTGCAGGGACAGAATCTCCAGCAGCAGCACAGGTTCCCTCCACTCACAGATCTGAGAGAGGGTCTTTTCTGCTTTCTGAGAGGGGAGCGTGGTGTCTCCATAACTCAGGCCCCCTCAGGAGACAGCAGTGGAGGTGGGAGCAGACTGGGGCTCTCAAAGCAGGCAGGAGCCCGGATCCATTGTTGAAGGTCTCTGCATAAACCCTCTGAGGGAACTGAGCCCCAGGTGGAGGCCCTGCCCCCACATAAGCACCTAAATTTAACCTCACACTGAATAGCAGCCCTGCCCCCGATGAAAGCCCTGAGGCTGGGAAGCAGCATTTGAATCTCAGACCCCAAGCATTAATTGGGCAGATCTGGAGGTGAGGTGAGTGTGGAAAGGAATATCAGAAGTCAAGTAACTGGTTGGGAAAATGCCCAGAAAAGGGAAAAAATATAAGACCACAGAAGATTACTTTCTTGGTGACCAGACATCTCCTCCAATCCTTTCGGAAGAGGAAGAACAATGCTTACCATCAGGGAAAGACAAAGAAGTCAAGGCTTCTGTATCCCAAACATCCAAAATAAATATTCAATGGGCTCAGGCCATGGAAGAACTCAACAAGGATTTTGAAAATCAAGTTAGAAAGGTGGAGGAAAAACTAGGAAGAGAAATGAGAGGGATACAAGAAAAGCATGAAAAGCAGGTCAACACTTTGCTAAAGGAGACCCAAAAAAATGCTGAAGAAAATAGCACCTTGAAAAATAGGCTAACTCAATTGGCAAAAAAGGTTCAAAAAGCCAATGAGGAGAAGAATGCTTTAAAAGCAGAATCAGCCAAATGGAAAAGGAAGTTCAAAAGTTCAATGAAGAAAATAGTTCTTTAAAAATTAGAATGAAACAGATGGAGGCTAATGACTTTATGAGAAAGCAAGAAATCACAAAACAAAACCAAAAGAATGAAAAAATGGAAGATAATGTGAAATATCTCATTGGAAAAAACAACTGACCTGGAAAATACTTTCAAGAGAGACAATTTAAAAATTATGCAACTACCTGAAAGCCTTGTTCAAAAAAAGAGCCTAGACATCATCTTTCAAGAAATTATCAAGGAAAACTGCCCTGATATTCTAGAAGCAGAGGGCAAAATAAGTATTCAAGGAATCCACAGATCACCACCTGCAAGAGATCCAAAAAAAGAAACTCCTAGGAACATTTTGGCCAAATTCCAAAGTTCCCTGGTCAAGGAGAAAATAGTGCAAGCAACTAGAAAGAAACAATTCCAGTATTGTAGAAATACAATCAAGATAACACAAGATCTAGCAGCTTCTACATTAAGGGCTCAAAGGGCATGGAATATGATATTCCAGAAATCAAAGGAACTAGGACTAAAACCAAGAATCACCTACCCAGAGAAACTGAGTATAATACTTCAGGGGAAAATATGATCTTTCAATGAAATAGAGGACTTTCAAGCATTCTTGATGAAAAGACCAGAGGTGAAAAGAAAATTTCACTTTCAAACACAAGAATGAAGAGAATCATGAAATGGGATACAGCAAAGAGAAGTCATAAGGGACTTACTAAAGTTGATGTTTACATTCCTACATGGAGAGACAATATCTGTAACTTTTGAAACATTTTTCAGTATCTGAGTAGTTAGTGGGATTACACACACACACACACACACACACACACACGCATGCACATGCACATACACACACAGACAGAGAGCACAGAGTGAAATGAATAGGTTGGGATCATATCTTAAAAAAATGAAGGTGAACGGTGAGAGAGAAATATATTGGGAAGAGAAAGGGAGAAATGGAATGGGGCAAATTATCTCTCATAGAAGAGGCAGGCAGGAGACTTTTTAGTGGAGGGAAAGAAGAGGGGAGGTGAGGAAAAAACATGAAGTTTACTCTCATCACATTTGACTAAAGGACGGAATAAAATGCACTCTCTTTTTGGTATGAAAACCTATCTTACAATACAAGAAAGTGGGGAAGAGGAGGATAAGCAGGGTGTGAGGAATGATGGAAGGGAGGGCAATGGGAGAAGGGAAGAATTTGAAATCAACTCTCTTGGAGAGGGACAGGATCAAGGGGCAGGATAAGATGGAGGGAAATATAGTTAGTCTAACACAACACTACTATTATGGAAGTCATTTGCAAAACTACACAGATATGGCCTATATTGAATTGTTTGTTTTCCCAAAGGGAATGCGTGGGGAGGGAGTGATGAAGAAAAGTTGGAACTCAAAGTTTTAGAAACAACTGTCGAGTACTGTTCTTGCTACTAGGAAATAAGAAATACTGGTAATGGGGTATAGAAATTTATCTGGCCCTACAGAACAAAAGAGAAGATTTGGACAAGGGAAGGGAGGGATGATAGAAGAGAGGCAGATTGGTGATAAGGGCAATTAGAAAGCTCAGTGTTTTGGGGTGGGGGAAGGGGACAAATGCGGAAAAGTTTGGAACCCCAAATTTTGTGAAAATGAATGTTAAAAGTTAAATAAATAAATTTTAAAAAAATTTTAAAAAGTAAAATGTTTGGAGCTATTCACAAAAAAAGAAGTCAAAACACACTTTCCTTCCCTCAATCTGCCACCCACATTTTCAGTGCCTTCTGAAACAACTCAATCCTCCTGTTTATTTCCCTATGTCTCAGAACCCTGTGCACTTTGGGGAGTCTCTTAATGTCTCCATTTCTGCACTTAAATCTATAGGGGACTAGTCTAGAAAGTGGTCAATGTGGTGAGTGTACCTCATGGTGGAAACTTCTTCAAGATGGTAAGACAATTGAAGAGAAAGTGGAGAGATAGGTCATATCCATCATTGGTCATGCTGAGATCCAAATGTAGAACCTTTGATTCCAAGTGAGTCCTAGATTTGGAGTGAGGGACTCTAAGTTCAAATGCTGTCACTGCTATTTACTCTTGTGTGATCTTAAACACGTTGTTTAATCTCTCAGGTTACACACCTGAAAAATGATAGGGGTGAGCTAGATGTACTCTAAGGTCTCATCCAATAAATCTATCATCCTGTAATTCTTTAGTCTGTTAATAAGAAAGCTTATTCCAGAAAGCTGGAATTTGAGTCTATTAACCTCCGAATGGCAATTTGGAATTTGAGTGTTGTAAGGAATACCTGTATCCCAAACAAAAGCAATGTAGCCAAAATTAGAAGGAAAGCAGGAAACATGGAAATAACTTATAAGTAGTTTCTCTGATAAAGGACTCATTTCTCAAATATATGGGAAACTGAGCCAAATTTATCAGATTAAGAGCCATTCATCAATTGATAAATGACCAAAGCTTATTAACAAGCAATTTTCAGGAGACAAAAATTTTAGCTATCATTAGTCATATAAAAGTGCTCTAAATCACTAATAAATGCAAAGTAAAACAAATCCAAACTACTACCTTGTACCTCACAGATTGATAAACATTGAAGAAAATGAAAATGACAAATGTAAGAAATGAAAGGGATGGTTTCAGAAAACCTGGGTAGTCTCACATGAACTAATGCAAAGTGAAGTGAGATGAACAAGGAGAATATTATAAATAGTAGCAGCAAAACTGTAATAATAATTGGCTGTAAAAAACAGTATTCTGATTAATGCAATGAGTCAGAACAATTCCAAAGGATTCATGATGAAAAAATGCCATCCGCCTCGAGATAGAGAAACTAATTCGTTCTGAGTTCCAATTGAAGCTCATTTTATTTTCCTTCCTTTTTTTGCAACGTGGCTAATATGGAGATATGTTTTGCATTACTCTACATGTATAACAGATATCCTATTTCTTGCCTTCTCAATGGGTTTGCGAGGGGTGGGTAGGAGGAAGAGAATTTGGAACTCAAAATAAAGTAAATTCCCTTTCCCAGAAAGTGAGCAGTAGTGGTAGTTAGTTTCTTCTGGAAACGTCTTAGTAGCCTGGCATCATGGCGATCGGTCTGCCTTCTTCGTCCACTCTCTCATTCAATGATTCTAGGAAGTTAGTCATTAGGCCTACTGGAAAGTTTCCAAAGCTTGCATCTAATTGCTCCTGCTATCACTGAGCACAACACTGGACAATAGATGGAAAAAGATTTGTCCTGTATGCTACCTAGCTTCACTTTCCTTGGGATGAGATCAAATAGGGTATCACAAACTCTATTGTTATTGCTTATAGTTGACATGAGAGGTGAATGAGTTTGTGAAAGGATACTTATAGACACAATCACTTCCTGACCCAAGTCTTGCCAATGGTGTCTAACATTTCTTCGTGGTTGGGTGGCTTAATACAGTCTGACTCTTCTAACATCAATTCATTTCAGGATTAACCATGCAGTTAAGAGGGACAGTCCATAAGATTTGTATCTGAAGTAGAGTGGCCCCACTCTGCTTGCAGCTGTTTCTCTTGGGACTTTTTCTTTTGAACTCTATAAATATTTATGAACCACATTGGGGTTCATTCTGTGTCCACTCTTACCAAATTTCTCTTCACTTCCTTTGTCAAGGGTTAAGTATTTTCCTAGTAAACTTGTTGATCCAACTTTATGCTTTAGTATAAACAGCAGATGCAAATGAAGTGTAAAGCCTAGGATTCTCAGGGTAAAAAAGGAATAAATTATGGAGAATTTGTTTGCATTCAGTGAGGCTAAAGAGGTTAGCCAAAAATATTCTAGCATACATACTGAATCACTGGCAAAAACAGTTAAGAATTTGTTTTCCCTTCTGCCTTTAAAATTTCAGTCTAAACCTAGCATATTTTACAAGGTTAGGGGAGGTGTAGGAGGCAAAAAGGAGAAAATCCAAACTAGAAAAGTGGAAAGGAAGTCATCAAGTATTTATCTTTTTTCTCTGAACATTTACCATAAGCTGCTATAGATAAGACTATGCCACTTGTGACTAGGTAAAATACATCTCAGAGTGCCCCAGTTAAATTTCTTTCTACATTAAAAATTTACATTTAATGTGTTCGTGTATAACTTAGAGAGTCAATGGATCGTTTGAAAATTGAACTTTGAATTTTTCTGGGGTTGAGAGGTGGCCTTCCGAACATTTGGGATCAAATATCTTTTCTTCGATGGCATTTCCCGAATCCATGATATAGTGAAAAGGACACTGACTTTGAAATCAGAAGACTTCACTTTGAATCCTGGCTTTGCCATTTATATGCCATATGAACTTCGAAAAGTAACAATCTCTCTGGGACTCAGTTTCCTCATCTATAAAATATGGGGGAAAGGAGAGAAAATATATTTAATGGCTTCTGAATTCCCTTCCAACTCTACATCTATTTTCTTATGACTATAACTTCATCAGTCTTTCATAGCCTTTGAAACTGTGTCTCACTCTTCAGGCAGTCACAATAAAGGAACTCTGAGTTTGCAGAGTTGGGTCCAGTCCTGGGGTAGCTGACCTCCATTTAGGGCCAGCTTTCTCTTGATCTCTCTAGATCTTGCCAACTCCAAGGAAATCTCTAGAAAAAAGTTTAGAAAAGGCTTTTGTCTACTCTTTCCCTAAAAATGTGAGTACTAGGGACTTTCTAGAGAAATTACTCAATGATTCAGTTAGATATTTACATACAAAACAGCTAGTTGTTCATTTCCACTGCCACATGAAGCTTTTTAGCATCCAGAAGATTCAGGGTAATGCCAGAGATTCAAAGAGCAAATGCAGGCAATAAAGTCAGTCAAATGCACATTATGTAAATTAGTGTCCATTTGGAAGGCTAAGATATTCAGCTGAGCTCAGTTAAACCAGCTTTGAAGGCTTACTGACCAGGTATTTCACATTTACCTCAAGGTTGCAATATTGGCACAATTAGCAAAGTCTAGATATCTTAACCAGCAAGGTTAGAGTTTTCTTTAGACTTCCAAGTGCAAGATCCTTCTGAGAATGGTATTCTTCTACCCTGAAAAGTGAGATGTTATTGAAATGCCCTCCTTTATTAAGGTGGTGCCTGAATCTTGAAGTCAGGAACTCTTGACATTCAAGGTGATCAATCCCCAAGGCTGAAAATTTCCATTTCTTCAGATTGCTAGTCAAAAGCCTGGGTTTAGGGGGAAAAAGAGAGAACAGGGATTGAAGGTCCATCTGAGACTCCAAATGGTTTTTGTTACAAGTAACCATTCCTTGGGTGAGGGAAGGAGAAAAATATATCTTACAAAACTTATAAGTGAAAGTGTGTTAGAAGCAATATTTGCAAGATTCCCATCAAGCTTTAGGAAAAGCAATCTTAGGCTTTTCCTAAGGCTCTAGAACCTACAAGCCATACTCATTTTTTCCTTTAAAAGGTGTTGAAACCTTAATAGTCTCAGGGACCTGGGGCTCAAGTCAATGACTCAGGGCACAAAATGTCAAGACATGAAGAGTCAGTACCCCTTCGAGTTGGTGACTAGTCTGCTGCCATGTGAGTGACCACACTCTGCCCTGGTTAATTCAGATAAGGTATGTGAAGGGCGGGGTGAAGGGGAGGGCATATCTACTTCAACCAGTGCCTTGTTGAATATCCATGCCATGGTTCCTTCCTTTTGTTAATGAAATCTACAAGTTTATTATTTTATCCCATTCTCAGATGTGTACTGTCTGATCAGTCTAAGTTTGATTTAGTTGATAGCACCAAGGGAAAGAAAGTATATATAAAAGGAAATGTGTCAAAAAAAGGTTGAGGTTATCTTCATAGTACCTGGTATAGAGTACAGAAGGGGAAGGACCCTCTCTTAGAGTTCAACCTCCCTGACATTTAATCCCAAATCATATTTAATACAACCATCTCCTCACAGTCCCTGCAGACCGATCATGGTCACTGTGTTATACTGAAAGATATATTAATCAAACAGTCAATATTTACAAAGTACCTACTCTGGCTGGGCTCTGTATTAAGTATCTAGTAAGGACCAGAGCATGCATCCATTTTGAAGAAAAGTTTTCCAGTTCAGAAAAGAAATAAAGGTTCCCCATGACTCATACTACAAAGGAAGGCAAGGAAAGGGCATTGCCAGTGCTCTCCTAGAAAGCTGTTCTAACCAGTGGTAGCCAGACTGAGAAGAGCATTGTATTTCTAAGGAGAGAAAAATAAGGAAAAATGAAAAAGATAAAATATTCTTTGGGACAGGTTTCACTGGAATAGATTTTTGTGTTCATCTATACACTCCCAAGTGAAAAGCCATGCAAATAAATTATCATGAGATCTTATATTAGACCTGAAGAAAATCTGAGAATGAAAAAGTTCATCTAGCATTTTAACCCTAATTCCCCCATTACACTGCTACTGTACTTGATAGGTTTTTTAAATCTATCTTCTCATACAGTCCTCTCTGGGGCTATGAACAAGAAGGCCTGCAAAAATTAATGAGGCTTTGGAAATATTTATAGAGCACATAAAAATGTGAGTCATGGGAGCTTCTCATTGCTTCACCAGAGGTCAATGTTGGATGTTGTCCAAGACAGAGAAGTCCAGGCACTAGACAGAAGTTGCCTGAATTGGTACCTCTAGTTATGGGTTGGAATTCCACACAATAAGCAATGCCAAAGTCATATCCTGATCCATGAAACTTGTGAGATAATATGAGGAGCATGTATTATTACTGCAACTTTACAAATGAAAGTGCAAAACAGAACCTAGGCACAGCTTGCTTACATCCCTTCCCCAGTAATAAGTGCTAGAGCTAGCATTAGGATTCTGGGTTTCTGACTCTTGAATTCTAGGTTTGTTCTGTCGTAATATCACAGTATCACTTTTTTGGAGTTGGAAATTATCTTAAAGTACTATAGTAAAGTAAGAAATAAAGAAATAAAGTAGCATGGCAAATAAAGTTACTTCAATATAATCCAAGAAAAATGCAAATTAAAATAGCTTTGTGGTTCTACTTTACATTCAACAGATTGGGAAAAAGGACAGAAATAGAACAAAATGTTCAATGTTGTAGGAGGAGAGCAGAGGCACTCATCATAGAGCTGTGTAGTGGTCTAGACATTGTACAAATCTTTTGGGAACTATACTCAGTCCCCAGAGACATGCAACTTTACTATGCCTGTATTGCAAAAGTCTTTATTATAGAAAACCTTGGAAACTAAAGGAGTGTCCATCAGTTGGGGGAAAATCTGGACATATTATGGTTTATGAATATAATGCAATATTATTTATACTTAAAGAAATGATGAAAGAAACAAGTCTTGGGAACACTGGACAAGATTTGTATAAAGTGACTCAAAGTGAAGTGAATAGAACAAGTTATATGGTAACAATAACATTATAAAGTCAAATAACCTTAAGAGGCTTAAAAAATCCATCGATTCAATGAGCAACCATGATTCCAAAGGACTGATGTTGAAACACATTACCCACCTCCTGAAAGCAAGAGTACCACTCAGCGTGCACAATGAGACTTACATTTTCAGACACAAAACTGGTGACACTTTTGCTTGCTTATGAATATCTGATACAAATGTTTCATTGTTCTTTCTTTTAATGGAGGAAATTTGGAGAGAGAAGAGTAGTTGTAATGAGGGCTAATAAAATGGAAAAGGGAAAGAAAATAGCAAAAATGATAGAGGAATATTAAAAATAGAGGAAGTAACAGAATGAAGAAACAGACAAGCAAGGCAGCTTTAAAAAAGAAAAAGCAAGCAAGCAAAACTATGCTGAATGTATTAACATGCTTAAAAAGAAAACTATTTATGATATAGATTTGCAGCCTCATGTGTTTGGTCCTATTTTCTCATCTACTAGAAATGTCTATATTATGTTTGAGTTGGTCAGGTTCAGAACATAAACATATATGTGTGTGTATGTGTGTTGTTGGTTTTATTGTGCAGACTTCATTTTAAAGAGGACCACTGATATCATGGGGTGATGTTTCAACTACTTTGTGAATTGGATTTAAGTGAAGCAGAGTTTCACAGTCCTGTTTTACTCTCTTATCCAGAGTCATCAAAGTTCAGTGATGAGACAAACAACAGGACAACTGGAGATGGTCTGGAATGCAGTGGATGAGCTTGGTTCCTTACAAGTCTGACCAAGCTCTAAGAACTCCCTAGTGTCTGCTTCAACTGCCTTCATGGTCCCTGGAACACATTGTTCCTCTGGGGAAATCATCACATGCTAACTCCCAACAGGTTTAATGCCTGTCATCTACCCTCAACCTGATTCAGCCCATCTGCCACCTTGGTTTTACCAGGGTGTGGCCTCAGATGATACAGCTTCTTGGAGCCACATGTGAAAGTCACCCTGAAAAGGACTCAGAAAGCCCTCATACCAGAAGCTCTAGTCCTCCATGAACATGCTATACAATCTGTGTGTATATTCACACACATCCATTTTTATATGCTGAACTCAACTTATACACACGTAGGTATAAACTTTAAATTCATCTATCTTTATAAAAATATTTACATTAAGATATAATTTTAAGAGGAATATCATGAAATAAATAATACAAAATAAGTATAAAGGAGGAAATCAAAAATTAGAGGAAAAATAGACACCTTGGAAATCAGTTATAGAAGAGATAAACACAATTAAAGAGTGATCTTACCTTTATTTCTGCCTCCAGAACTTAGCCAGCGTCTGGCTAATAGTAAGTGCTCAATAAATGATTATTGGGGACAGGTAGGTGACAGAGTGGTTAGAGCACCATCCCTGGAGTCAAGAGGACCTGTGTTAAAACCCAGCCTCAGATCTTTACTAGCTATGTAACCCTGGGCAAGTCACTGATCGCCTCCCCCCCCAAAAATAAATAAATACATAACAAATGACTGAATGAAGGAATTTCCTAGTTTCTTACTCAGAACTAACTGGCAGAAAGAGTGGTTTCTTCCAATGCAAAAGATGGCAAACAAATGCAGAATGAGTGTAATCCCTGGCCATGTTCAAAAGAAGACATGGACCATGAAGAGGACGAGGCAGAGCAAGGTAAAATATAAGATAACTAATCAGCAAACTGAGTACCCCATTGAGTCCAGGGCAGATGGAAATAAGAGCAAGAGTGAATTGGACTAGCCTTTGGGCCCCACCATATTTTAAATTTTTACAAGAGTGACAGCAATAAGAAAGAAAAAGAAATTGAATGCTTGAAGATAAATTAAGAACAGATAATGCTATTTTTTCTCTGATGAACAATGACAAAAATTTTAAATTCCCTAGGGAATTAGCAAAGGAACAAATATTTCAGTAAAATTCATGTCTACAAAATAAAACCTCAAAAAACTTAACATTTCTAGAAAGCAAAAGAAAAAATACAGGAAACAGAAACAGAGAAGTTCACTCAAAATAACTACAAAATGCAAAAAGAAATGTGGAATTCAAGGGAACCAATCCAGCAAGTCACATCTAACAACTCTATACATGCAATGATGCAACTCTCCTTCTAAAAACAAAACAAAAACTAGCAATAACAAGCGATTGGAGAAATACTTTTCACTTGTAGCTGGACCATGCCAATATGATAAAAAAAGACACTACTTTTTGTCTTAATTTAAAAATGTAAGACTAAACCAATCAAATCAACTCCAAAATACAATATAACATCATCTGTCTGGTGTCCAAAGCTCTTCATAACTATGGCACCTCCCACTTTTCCTTATATCTTTTGTGACAGTGATTACTCTGACTTTCACTGTCTGAATATCAGGGGTGTTAAATGTCCCCCTTCTTCAGTGCTCTCCAGTAACTTTAAGAGGGTGAGGAGATATGTGATCTCTCCCCCATTCATTCACTCCCCAATGATTGTGTTCTGCAAGTTTAGTGGGGTCCCCAGCATCACAGGTCCCTTTAACTAATTAATAATCAGATTAACTTTTTTCAAAGGAACCTTTACTTCAAAAGAATAGCCAACATACAAACATTTCCCCAACACATCTTGACCTTTTCTTGGCCCTGGACTTAGATGAATCTGAAGTAAAGGGTGAAGCTGATAACTTTGCCCAGACCTACATCGCTCAAATCCAACTTATTAGCAAGTCAAAGCTTCATGCTCAAGATTCATCAGTCCTCTTGGAAAATGAAGGATGACCATCACGAACAGCAGCAGCAGCAAGTTGTGGAATTCCTCCTACATCCCCTCAAAGAACAGGGCAAAAAGGGGAGATAAATTGAGAAGGAAGTTCAGTTTCTTAATGGTATCAGTCCTATCAAGTTCTAAACACAATCACCATGCCTCCCCCACCATTGTATGATGCTGGATGCACAGCTTTTCTGCTGGGTTGGCAGCAGGATCTAGTCTGGATTCCTGGCTCCAAGGTCATTATGACTCAAGTTCTAAGATCTGTGAACTCTAATGCCTGCTCCTGCAACTGGAAAGGACAAGTGAAGCAGATTCACCCCAAGCCACAGAGTCTAAGGAGATAAGGAAGGTAACTGTTCCCTCCACACCTAACTCAGTGAATGGGGTCTATGCTTTACTCCTCTGGATGCTGCTGCAAGAGAGGGAGACCCTCTCTGAATCTAAAGATTCAGGCCATGCTAGCTATAGAGTCAATGAAAAGTGACTACTCTCACCCATGGAAGGGGAATGCAGAATGTCTTCTCCCAGCAGCCGGTCCAAGAGTGCCCCATATGATTACCTCTGCACTGAATAACGAGGCCAGACTTGGGACCCGTTTATTGATAAACTCCAAGCGACATATACACAAATCTCGTTCATACCTAATTGTTTATATTATATCTCTCCAACTGGACTGTGAGCTACATGAGAGCATGGACTGTTTTTTTTTATTCCTTTGTATTTCCACCATTCAGCACAAGGCCTCATTCTCAGTAAGTTCTGAATAAATGCTTGTCAACTGACTAATGAGCAAGTTTTGCATCAAGGTGTTGCAAAAAGCAGAATTTCAATTTTTTCAAAATGCTGGCTAGTTTGTTTTGGCTTGGTTTTGATTGTTTTCCATTCCTGAAATTGACCAAAATGACATCACCATGCCAGGGTCAAGTCATAGTGTGACTAACTGTGGCTGATCTGACCAATACAAGCTCAGAAAGCTTTACCATAGTTGGGTGCAAATAATTCATATGAACATTGAGAGTGGAGATATCTCTAAATTTGTGCATTTCTTTTGAGCTGCTACAATTCTGCTTTGCTCATAGATCATAATATTGCTGATACCACCTCTCCCCGCAAAAAGCCAACCAATTTTATTTATTTTTCATTGTAAGGAATTGATCTTGGGATAGGGTGGGAATGAAAAGAATAATTTAGGGAAAATTTAGGGGCCATAAAGCCAAAAAATAATTAAAAATAGAACAAGAAAAGAAAGAACTCTGGGTTTTCAATGAACAGAACTGGATTCAAATTGCAGCTCTGACACTTGGTACCTATGTGACATTATTTATCATCTCACCTTTCTTACCTTAGGTTTCTCATTGTAAAAATGAATTAGTTAGACCTCATGATCTCTAAGATACCCCCAAAATGATTAATATGCACCTGGTCTTTGACAGAATTGTTGCTGTCATGTTAACAGTAGTTTTGAAAAAAATATTGCAAGTCCCTAGCTACTTAAGCTTAATAATATATTGCCTTTGATTTAATTTGATAACTTGTTTTTTCAGACTAGGGAAGTTTGTATTTATTTTGTAAAATGGTTCCTAAAAGGTGGAAATGAGAAAGAAGTGTTGTGGTAGGTAATAAACTGTATAAATTATATCACAATGTATGTGGGATAACTTGGATTTTAATGTGAAGGAAGCTATTCTTGTGCCTTAGGTTTTCATTCTCTTGAAATGATTTTTACTTGCTTTTTGCACAGTATATATATAAGTGAAGATGTCAATGAAACCTCATGTGAACCAAGCAGCCTCATTTGCTGCTCTGAGTAGGTTAGGTATCTTGTAGGTTACCAATTTCCTCTAGAGAAGTCCATGACCCATCAAAAATGAGTGAATCCTGGAGTTCTTATGGACCTTATTCACTCCTATGAGCCAGGTGGTACTTGGTCCTCTGGTGTGCAGATGTTGGCAGCTGACTCCTCGAGTCAAAGAGTATCAAACACTCAGACCAAAGATATATGTTTAATGGTAAGCAGTTCTGTTTTCTGACTTCTATATTTGTTGAAACTTGATTCCTTTCCCTGCACCTGTTCTTGGTTTCACATCATCAGGACCACTTTTTTGACAGTCTGATTAAATTTCAGAGTATTGCTTCAATGATGTCAGATGGTGGAACTGTGCCTTTATGAGGTCAAATATTTTCAATAATCTCTACTGATTTATTCATTTTTGTGATGGACCAAATCGTTTTTTGTAATATGCGAATTATAAAATAATTTGGCTGGAATGGAACCCAAGGGGTCATATTCTAACCTCAGATAAGACTGCACTTAAGTCATACCAAGACAGTGAGATTATATTTGTCTTTTTAAAAAAGACATATAGTTAAAGGGGATTCCAGAACTTAGAACTCATTGAATTTAGAGTTGGAAGGGACATGATAGAAATTATATGGGCTAATTCCTTCATAATACAGAAAAGGAAAGTGAAATCCAAGAAGTTGTTACTTGCCCAAGTTTATCCAGGGTGCAAATGGTAGTGATTTGGTCTTCTGCATGCAAATCCAATACAATCTCCTCTGTCTCACAATGCTCCGTTGTACTTCCATTATACTTTACTGAGTCTAGGTAATGTAGATACACCTTACAGACAGGTACATAAAATCCAGCTTTGATCCTTCAACTTGTCTGATTCTTGTTCATGTCTTCCTATGATCCCTCTGTAGAGAACCTAATAAATTAGCTAGAGGCACTTTGATAGACTTTTTACCATTTCAAGAATATAGAAACCAAGGTTCCTTTCCATCTCAGTACACAAGGTAGTGTGAAATAGTAGGAAAAGAGCCAAATTTAGGCTGAGAAGATCTATATTCGACTTTTGACATTGCTACTTATCACCTGAAGTGTGTGTCCTTTTCCTCTCTGAACCTCTCTTCTCTAAAACAAAGGAGGGGCCCTAATGGATGTGATGATCTTTACAATCCTTTCCAGTCCCAAGTCTTTTATTCTGTCATCAATCATTTCCTTTCCTTCCCAAATCATGAATTTTTTGGATGGTATCTCACACCATAACTTGAGGTCATGTATATTGGCTATAAGTTCAGGAATAAGATGAGATGATGATGGGGGAGGAGTAAGGAAGAGAAGGAAGAAGAAAAGGAGGAAAAAGAGAAGGAAGATGGAAGTCACAGTCATGTTGATTACAATGAAACATGGAGACATAGAGAGATAAACAAAGACTGTTGTTGTTGATCAGTTGCTTCAGTCATATCTGACTTTTTGTGACTGCATTTGAGATTTTCTTGGCAAAGACACTGCAACGGTTTATCATTTCCTTCTCCAGCTCATTTTGCAGAGCAAATAAGATTAAGTGACTTGCCCAGATCATAAAACTATTAAATGTCTAAAGTTAAATTTGAATTCTTGACTCCAAGCTCTGACTCCACTGTATCTTCCACCTGCTCCCAAATGAAGACTAAACCTGTTATTTTATTGATATTCTTCCTTAACCAATGCAAGTTATCACCTTGCTGTATGTCTACCACATAACTCCCCATTGCTCTTTGAATCACTTACAATTTGAACTATTCAAATAATGTAGTAATTCCATGACCTATAGTCACGTAGCATTCTTGGAAGAGAATTATCCCCAGAAAGTTGGATGTTTGCCTCATGCATGTACCTATGGTTAAAACACTGCACACTTTTCCAATTGTGGTTCAGCCTACTTCTTTTTCCTACTGAATTTCCCTATAATCTTTGTTGAAGGCCCAGGTTCACCTGGAGTACTTGTCCTAGAGAATTATATCAAAGAACAAACATAGTGCAATACCATCTAACTGAATGTTATGTGTGGACAATATAGATTCTACATTGAGTTGGACTTTTCAAAGTCAAATTTTAATCTCTGTAAATCACTTTACCAACTGTAAAGTCCACTATAAATGTCAAGTATTGTTGTTGTTGTTGGTTTTTTTATTTTCCTGCGTGGATTGTCAGGCCAATATCTTTGCAGTTGCAAAGATTCTTCTAAGTGAAGTTTCCAGGGCTGGACCCAAGTCTTCAAATGTTACAATGCAAAGAACATCTGCAAACCTTCACTGTTGATAGTGCATCCCACTTCCATTTGGGCTCTATATAGTCATGTTCCATAACACTTCATAGTGCAAACACTTCTGGTAGTATATCTTCGTCCATCAATCACTGAATTAACAAACGAGCAATTACTAAGCACATACTATGTGTCAGGTATTGTGTTAGGCACTCAGGATACAAAGACAAAGACTAAATTGTCCTCCTCTCAAAAATCTCATATTCTATTGGAAGGAAAGGTTCAGATTATTATATAAGGAAAATATACAAAATTAATTCAAGGTTATATGAAGGAGAAAGGCACTAACAACTGAACTCTGAAGGTGGTTAAAGATTCTAAGATGCATAGATAAGGAAGGAAAGAATTCTGGAAATGGGAGTAGCCTAGAAAAAGTTACAGAGATGAAAGATCAAACATCATGCACAAGAAACAGCAACAAGTCAAGTTTGGCTAGATCACAGAGTTTGTAAAGGAAATATATGTTATACAGCTGGAAAGGCAGATAGGAAAAGAATCACAAAAGAGGTAAAATGACAAATAAAGGGGTTTTTACTCAATCCTAGAGAAAATCTGGAGGGAGCAGTGTCTATTGAGCAAGATAATACCACTGTTAGACCTGTGTCTTAGGGAGGGAAAAACAATTTGACAGCAGTATGGAGTGATTAGAAAGGGGAGAAACTGGGGAGGGGGCTCTAGACAGATAGGTGGGGAAATAGAGCACTGGCCCTGGAGTCAGGAGGACCTGAGTTCAAATCTGCCCTCAGACACTTGACACTTACCAGCTGTGCCAAGTATCTTAACTCTGATTGTATCACAAAAATAAAGGTGGAGAAGTAACTGGATAGAGGGGCACCAATTAGGAATCTACCGAAATGGTTGAAGCAAAGGGGTCTTATGATTGGAGATGAGATAAAGGAGATATTGGAAAATTTGACTCTGGAAGGAAGAGTCATTTGGAAGGAGAGGTTGAGAGATGATAGGGAAAATTTAGTTTTGCATTTTATTTTTGTATTATTTTTTAAAAGAAGGAGAGATGTCTTTTTTTTTTATTCCTTACTTGATAGTAATATGTAACCAATATTTGAGTAGACTCATAGGGATCAGCAAGACTTGGAAAAGAGCCAGGTCTTTTTATCCAAATTTCCAAGCATGAGAGTCTATTGTGACTTTTGGTTCTTGGAAAAGGGAAAATGAGAGAGAGAAAGAGAGGGAAGAATGAAGGGAGATAGAGATGGAGGGAGACATAGAGACAGAGAGACAAAGAGGGACAGATAGACACAGACACAAAGAGAGAAAGAGAGAGAGAGAGAAAGTGGTGCATCTTCCCAACCCACATGGATGCACCAAGAAATTTTCAAATAATCACAGGATCATAGAACAAATAAATAAATTTACCTCAGTGATTGTATTTTTCAAGTAATCTTGAATCATGATCAAAATATCCTTGGGAAATAACTTATCACAAAATAGGCTTTGATCTATTTCTTAGTTTAGTCTAGGTATTTTTTTTATTTCTTATTCCTACTCTTCTGTGAGGGAAAACATAAAGTATTTAGAGGCTTTTGAGGATTGCAATGAATACAAGACCGGACTTGCAGTTAGAAGCACTAAGTTCAAATTCTATCTCTCTGTGATAGTAGATAAGTCACTTAAACTATCAACGTCTCCAATTTTCTCATCTGTGAGATGAAATGGTTGTACCTTATGGTCCCCAAAATAACTTCCAGCTCTAAATCTATGATCCTATGAAGTAAAAGATGTCACAGAATGAGATCTTCTAGCTGACCAGGAATGCTGGTGGTGGTTCTTTTCATAAGCGTTACCATTCTAACTAAGATGAATAAATTGTTTTAAGTAGTTTTATGTTATTCCCTCCACTTGCATTTATTTTCATTCGCCACTTTTCATGATGACCTTTCCTCAGTCTTGTATGTCTTAACATCTCTGAAGCAGTTAGTGACACTGTTTATCATCCTCACAGATAATCTCCACTCCTTGGATTTCATGACATTGGCTCCCATCTTTTCTATTACCATCAGCTGCTGCTTCTGATTCTTTTGTCAACTCATTATTCCTGTCCTAGTCTCTTTGAATGGCTGTACCTCAGATCTCTGTCCTGGATCACATTTTCTGCGTCTTACCATAAGCTAATCAACTCCAATCGTTTCAGTTATCCTTTTCATAAGAATGACTTCTCAGATCTATAAATTCAGTCCTAGTGTCTCTCTTGAGATTCAGTACCACATTACAAACTCCCTATTGAATATTCCAAACTGGAGATCTCTCATGCATGTCAAACTCTACACATTATCTTTTGCCCAAAACAATTCTATCTTCCTCATTTTCCAGGTTCTGTCATGATCGTTATCAACTTCACAGTCATCCAAGTTCACAACCTCAGAATCATCCTCAACTCTCTCTCCCTCAGTCTTTTCATCTAATTGCGTAGTCTTGTTGATTGTACTGCCACACTTTGTCTGCCATTAGTCCCTTTCTCTCCACTGACAGAAGCTATCATGCTGCTTTTAGTATCCTAGTTGGTCTTCATGAATCCATTCTCTGCTCTGCAATCCATTAGTCACACAGGTGTCAAACTGACTTATTAAGCACAGGCAGGACCATGTCCCTTACCTGCTCAAAAAGTTCTACTGGATATGTCTTTCCTTTAGGATAAAATACAATTTCTTCTATTTGGCTTCTAAAGCTCTTCATAGTCTGTTTCCAACCATACTCCATGTACACTGCATTCCACTTAAACCAGCCAGCTTGCTGTTCTTTACGTATTATATAAAAGATTGAGGTGAACTTTATATATTTTAAACTTTGATTTTTTTTTATATTTTGTAGTCATTTTTTGAATCCTACTCATTGGTCCTTGATTTTAAAGCCTTTCCTGGATTCACTGTTTGTAGGATTTAGAGTTGAAAAGGGCCTTAGAGATCTTTTGGAACAATATAACTTTTTCACCTTATGGAGGAGAAAATTGATGGTCATCATGTTGTAGGAGCTCCTTTTCTATGACTAATCTACCTAATGACTATCACTATTGCTTTAATTCTCAT
Source organism: Potorous gilbertii (assembly GCA_028658325.1). Lineage (NCBI taxonomy): Eukaryota > Metazoa > Chordata > Mammalia > Diprotodontia > Potoroidae > Potorous > Potorous gilbertii. The sequence goes on along the minus strand of CM053774.1, from coordinate 123,855,003 downwards.
TGACTTCTCATCACCCTAGACTTTCCCTCCTCAACCCTGCCCCCTATCTTCCATCATCTAACCCATTATTGCCTCATAATAGCTGAGAGGAGGTGATCTTAATTAGGAAAATTCTACTCAAATATATGATACATTTGATAGGACACTGACTCTTGCTTTGCATTAAAATTTATTATTCATCTGTCTTCGAGAGTTTTTTTGAAATCATCCATCAGTTCATGCAACTCTGTTCTCAGTTCCCATGTATACATATATATGGCATGTTCTTATATAACTATAATGCAACAGTTTAAAGTTTGTGGGAGAAAGAAATAGTATCTTACCCATGGGGAAAAAAATAATTGTGAGACATTGGAGTTTATGTAATGTTTGTCCCCTAATACTTCTTCACTAAAGATTTGTTGGCTAAGGACATGAATCTTCTATAAGGAACTCTGAGGTGGGGCAACCCTCTCTACCAATACTGGTCAGTATCTTACCTTTGCATTATAGTCTATGAAAGTTGCCCAGAGCTTTGAAAGTTTAAATGATTTGTCCAAGATCATACAGACCATATGTGCCAGAGACAGCACTTGAACCCAGACTTTCCTGCCTTCAAAGCCAGCTCTCCATCCATTATGCCATGTTGCCTTTCTATAGAACACAGCATGGTAAAAATTGGCAAAGATGAAAGATTGAAGAAATCCTAAATCTAGTCTTTGGTGACCAAAGCTATTTCTCTAAAATATGATGGGTGGTAAAAATCTGTGGACATTTATGGACAACAAAAAAAGAGGAGATAAAAAATGAACTGAGCTGACCAAAGAAGAAAATTAATAAAAATGTCATGAGGAGATGATATCATAGACAAACAGATAGGATTTCACTTATATGAGAATGACCTCCTTGGTAAAAATTCCTGAGAGAGAGACAAAACAAAATGAACAACAGCAAAGGGTCAGGGCCCATATTATAACAAAGTTTATGGTTTTGAGAAGAGGACAAGAGAGAGTTCAAGTCAAAGAGTTGACTTTATCAATAGAGCAGGAGATCAGTCCTTTGTTACTTTTGTTTTCCTTTGTTTCTGAAGAGGATCAATGACATCATGGGTGATGCCTTGACTTCCACATGAATTCAACTTAAGGGAGACAGAGTTGCATGAAGTCTCAGCCTCACTGTCTTCCAAAATCATCTAAGTCCAATGGCAGGACAAAAGCCAAAATGATAGGTAGCTACCTGGAATGGAGTGGAGGACTATAGTGTCTTCAATGTCTGACTAAGATCTAAGCATGCCACAAATGGCAAAGCATGGTTGGAGGACAGAAGTAGTTAGCAAGAACTGTTATAGGAGGTGTGAGAGAAGTTAATTAGTACAGGAAAAATACATGCATACGTATGTATATATCTATACACATATACACATATGTATCAAGAGTTAAATTGAAATAAAGTTAAACTAGATCTGTAGTGGATCCAGATTAGAAAGATTAGAAATCTTTAGCAAAATGTAAGAATGAGAAAGGTGGATAGAGCGGATATCTCTGGTTATGGATTGGCTAGGTATGGACCATGACCAACCAATTGAGGGATGGAGAAAAATATTGTTCATTCAATCCATGTTAAAATGTTCACATCAACTCTTTATATATTCTGCTCTCCATTTGAGTCCAGATCGTTGTGTCTTTTTATTTGGACAATTACGGCAGCCTTCTAATATGCCTCCATTTTTTAACATGTGGTTTAGACGCTGTTACTCTGCTGTTAGTGAAGTTTAATTGTTTCTTCTTACCCTTAGAAATAAACATAAACTCTTGTTTTGCATTGAAAAGTGTATGTAGGGGCATCTAGGTGTTTCAGTGGATAGACCTATAGCCCTGGAGTAAGAAGGAACTGAGTTGAAATCTGGCCTCAGACACTTGACACTTACTAGCTGTGTGACCTTGGGAAAGTCACTTAGCACTGATTGCCTGGCAAAAATAAATACATTAATGAAAGATTGTTTGCAACTGACCCTCCCCTGCTTACCTTTCCAATCTTCTTATGCTTTATTCTTCTCCATGCACTTTACAATCCAGCTATACTGGCTTTCTTATTCCTAACATGACACTCCATCTTCTGCCTCCATTCCTTTGCTTTGTCTCTACTCTCTGCAGTGCAGTGCCCCTTATCTCCACCTCCTACTTTTCCTTGTTTCTTCCTAGATAAGCATAAATCCTTCCATCTGCATCAGGAATAAGCTAGCACACACATCCCCTAAATTGGTAGTACTTTCCCTTCTCAAATTACCTTGTACCTACCCTGGAAATACATCACATGGACCTCATTATTTACTGATTATCTCCCACATTAGAATATGATCCTGTAGTCTGAAAGGTTTTCATATTTGTTTGTTTTTTGTTTTGGAAGTTTGGTACAGTACTTGGGATACAGTAAGCACTTGATAAATGATTGTTGACTGGCACTATGGATAGCAGCTCTTAAATTTAGGTTGTGAACCCGTATGACATTGGCAAGAATTTGGCAACAGTAAAAGGTTTCTGAATGGAGGCAACAACCAACAATTATCTCAAAATCAAATGTGTATTGAATCTGAGGAGTTTTTACATTGTTTTCCCAAGTTGCGTTGTGAAAATTCACTTCAGTTGCTGTTCTGAACACAAAACATGTACACTTCTCACTGCACATGCCCTCGGGCTAAGTATGTTGATGGAATGTGGCTGAACAGAAAAGTGAAAAGGGGTCCCAAGTGGGAAAAGTTTAAGTAGTCCTGGTAGATCTCTCTTTGTCTTTCTGTCTCTCTCTATCTCTCTCTTTTCCTCTTTCTGACTCTGTCTCTGTCTCTCTCTATTTCTCTCTCTGTCTCTCTCTGTCTGTCTGTCTGTCTGTCTGTCTGTCTCTCTCTCTCTCTCTCTCACACACACACACACACACACACACACACACACACACACACAGAGACATAGACATAGAAATGGTGATTGGCTGGGAGACCAGAGACGATAGAAGGGGTTGGAAATCATTGGTTGGGATAATGGTAGGTTTAGAAAGAATGTAATAGACTAAGATATGTAAGAATGAAGGAAATTATCAGATAGGAGACTATAGATTGAAGATGACATGATTATGAGTGGCCGTGAAATCCCAGTGAGTGACTGAATCAAAGTGAAAATACCGTTCTTGGGAGGCTGATAGAAAAGAAGTCCAAAGTGTCCCAGGGACAATGATCAGTATCTTGATGTCTCTAGTTATGTGAGTGGGTGGAGAGGAATATTGTGAGACAAATCCTAAACCCCTCAAAAAAAAGATGATCTCACATCATAGAGGACCTTAAACATGAGGCAAGGGAATTTGAACTTTGCTCAGAAGGCAACAGGCAGTTAATGAACATTTCTGAGAAGAGGGTTGACCTGACAAAGGCTGTGTAGAACAAACTATTTTACCAGGAGTATGATGGATAGCATATATGGAAGTGGTAGGGGAAGGCAGAAGATCTGTTAGGAGAACATTACAATTGTATTAAAGAATTGTAACACTCTTAAAAATATGTAAATGCGATTTTAATGAAAACTATAATATATTTCATTGTAAAGAATAACTTATAATATTTCCCTCTAGACACATTGCCAGCAGTGAAAACTCACTTGCCAGGAATTAGGCTTATTTCTCAGAGGGCCTCATCATGTTTTCTGATGGTTTATAACTTTGAGCTTGACAGTTTGCTTCCTCAGAAGAGTTTCCTATCACTTGATGATTTGACATTTTCATTCTGCCATATCATAATGTGGAACAAGAAAATGAAAGGAGCTGAGAGATGACTAGGAGGAGATAATCTGGCTGGGCTTCAATGGGAAAGTAAGACTCCTTTCAGTGATTCCCAGTTTCTCCCAGAAGCTAAAGCCCATCTCTTAGCACTAATATTTCTAAATTGACACTGTGTAACTCTAAAATATGAATTCCATAATCTCAGGAGAATCACAATTATGAGTAGGTAGCTCTAAGGGTAATAGAAGAATGTTGAATGGGAGTGGGAAGGCAGAGCCACATAACCAATTGTGACCTCTGTGCTAGGGTTTGTATAAACATTACTGAAGTTACTGTGGATGTGCATGACTTGAATTCATAAAGAATCAGACGCAGTGTTACCTGGGATCTTAGATATACTAAAATTTTAATGGAAACTTCCACCACATTAGGTAAGTCCTCTATAACAGAGACATGCATCTTGAAGAATGAAGATATGCCAGCATACTCCTGCCAAAATAATCTTTGTTATACACAGATTTTGTCAGGTCACTTCTCTTCTCAGAAATATTCATTGACTACCGGTTGCCTTCTGAGCAAAGTTCAAATTCCCATACCTATCACCTAAGGAGTTCCCTAATTAACAAAATCATACATTCTTTGGTATATCTAACTGTGTGAAATGAAAAAGAAAAGCATCAGTAGGGAACAAGTCCATGCTGTCCTATGATATATGTTTATATTATTATTTTAATAGCTAAAATGCTTTGCAATGGAAATTCTATAATTAGTATTTAAATTGAAACATCACGAAACACTCTATGTTCTAGGCTTCTCTTTGTGTACAGTCATGAAGGAAATTATACCCATTCCTAAAAGGAACTTATTTTTAGTATTTTTTTTACATAGGCCAGTGTTAAGCAAAAAGGCATCAATCTACGACATATAAAGCAACTGCTGGTAGTATAGCCCAGGCTCACAGCTGAAACTGGTTTGGAATCCTACAAAGCCTAGGGAGTTTTGATAAATGGAGATAAATGATTAAACTATTTCTGCCTTTCTAGGCCCCAGTAAAATATGACAGCAAATAAGTTTTCAAATACATTTATGCTGCCCCTAGAAGCTGGGTCTCTGCAGCATCGACTCCTAGAGAAACTTTGCAGATGGATTGGACATTGGGACCACTCCACAGCTGTAAAAGATTTAGATCGCTATAACGTATGGTCGGTGCTGTAATAACCAATGTTTTGAAAATCAGGAAGTAAAACTAAAGGAAAACAGGTAAAGAGATCTTTTAAAACTATGGCTGAGAGAAGAATTCTTAACAATCATATCTGAAGAGGCTGACAAAGACAAAGCAGATAATTGTGGTGACATGAAACTGAAAAGTTTTGCACAAACAGAATCAATGGGGCAATAGAGTTCATAGAATAAAAAAAAAGAAAATTATTGAATGGAGGAAAAAAGTCAATGTTGCATGAAATATCGCTTATAAGGATCTCATATCTGAGATGTAAGGTAATTCATGTATATATATAAGACCCTGGACTTTTTGCCAATAGACAAATAATCAAGGGTTATAAATAAACAGTTCTCAAAGAAATGAAAGAATAAAACTATTAACAACCATACAGTTCCTTTAAGGTATTAATCTTTTCAAGTGGAGGACTTTGTTCCAGAATTATTTTTTTGAAATATTCAATATTTTATTTTTCCCAATTGGATGTAAAAGCAAATTTTAATATTTGTTTTTAAAATTTTGAGTTCCATATTATCTCCCTTCCTCTCTCCCCAGTCCCTTCATTGCGAAGGCAAGGAATAGGTCATACATATGTAGTCATGAAAAGCATTATTTCTACATTAGTCATACTATAAAACAAGGATGCTTCCATTTGCATCCTGACACCATCAGTTCTTTCTCTAGGGATGGATAGCATTTTACATCATAAGCCCTTCAGAGTTGTCTTGGATCATTGTATTAGAATAGATAAGTCATTCACAGTGGAACATCTTAAAATATTGCTGTTACTGTGTACAGTGTTTTCCTGGTTCTACTCATTTCACTTTGCATCTGTTCCTGCAAGTCTTTCCAGGTTTTTCTAAGAGTATCTTGCTCATCATTTCTTGTAACACAATAGTTTTACATCACAATCATATAACACACCTTGTTCACCCATTCCTACTTGATTGGCATTCCCTCAATTTCCATTCTTTGCCACCAGAAAAGAGCTGTTGTAAATGTTTTTGTACAAATAGGTCCCTTTTCTTTTTTTTAATCTCTTTTGGGATATATGCCTAGTAGTGCTGTTGCTAGGTCAGATGGTATGCATGGTTTTATAGCCCTTTGGACAAAACTCCAAATTACTCTACAGAATGGTTGAGCCAGGTCACAACTACATCAACAGTGTGTTAATATCTCAATTTTCCCACATCCTTTCCAATATTTATCATTTTTCCTCTTTTTTCTGTCCTATTAGCCACTCTAATAAGTATAAAGTAGTACTTCAGAAAGTATTTTTTTTAAATTTACCTTTCTCTCATCAATAGTGATTTAGAGAATTTTATCATATGGTTATAGATAGCTTGTTTACTTTATCTGAAAACTAATTGTTCACATCTTTCAGTCTTTTATCAATTGGGGAATGACTTTTATTTTTATAAATAAAATATTTTGACTCAGTTCTCTACGTATTTGAGAAATGAGGCTTTTATCAGAGAAACTTGACTTCTTTTTTCATTTACGATTGCTAATTGTATTTCCCTCCATCCTATCCCCCTTATTTATTTTATCTCCTCTCTCCTTTCACCTTGTCCCTTCTCAAAAGTGTTTTGCCTCTGACTACCACTTTCCCCAATTTGCCCTCCCTTCTATCATCCTCCTTCTCTTATCCTCTTCCCCTCCTACTTGTTCTGTAGAGTAAGATAGATTTCTATACCCAATTGAGTGTGTATGTTATTCCCTCTTTGAGCCAATTCCAATGAGAGTAAACTTCAAACATTCCTTGCCGTCTCCCTCATATTCCCCTCCACTGTACAGGCTTTTTTTGCCTCTTTTATGTGAGATAATTTATCATATTCTACTTCTCCCTTTCCCTTTTTCTCAGTGTATTCCTTTTTCTAACCCTTTAATTTTATTTTTTTAGATATCATCCCTTCACCTGTTCCCTTTGTTTATATTTCTTATAAGTTACAAGTATCATCTTCCCATGCAGGAATATAATCAGTTAAACCTTATGAACTCCCTTGTGATTTTCCTTTCCTCTTTACCTTTTAATGCTCTTCTTGGTTCTTGTATTTGAAAGTCAAATTTTTTATTCAGCTTTAGTCTTTTCATCAAGAATGCTTCAAAGTCTTCTATTTCTTTGAATATCCACTTTCCCCCATGCAGGATTATACTCAGTTTTGCTGGGTAAGTGATTTCTGGTTGTAATTCTATTTTATGGAAAACTCCATTTATTACTAGACTCTCCAGTGTTTTTTTTTAATAGGAATGGGTGTTGTATTTTGTTCTTTTACCTTATTATTAAGCAAATAATTACATTTTATTTAAATATCATCATCAGGCATGTTGACATTTGTATAAATGGAAGGACATTGTTGGAGTCTTAGAAGCTAATGAGGTGAATTGAGTGAATATATTTCCCCATGAGTTACTCCTAGGATTCTGGGATGATTTTAGTGACCAGATGATTGCAGTCTTTCTCTGAGACCCAAGAACTGCCAGTCTTGGGAGAAGTAGGAAAAGTAATCTCGCCCAGAGAGTATTGAGGTGTGCACATATCCTCAGTGAGATATGTGAGATACTAGAACGTCATTGATAAATCTGAGTCCCTATTTCATAAGGGAAAAAGATTGATCCAAATCATTAATAAGAAGTGAATATATCCCTTAAAATTCTGTCCTTTTTCATAATATCCAGAAAAATGGTGAGCATGACAGCAGAGGCTTGATATCTGAGAAGCAAGTGAAGGCAGGAAGACATAAATAAACTGTTGGTGGAGCTGCAAACTGGTCCACCCAAACTAGAAATCACTTCGGAAGGCTGTTTCCAAAGTAAAGGAAATGCCCTACAATTTTACAAAGAAATCCCAGTACTAAACAATTATACAAACTATGTCAAAGATAGAAAAATGAGAACCCATACATGTGGGTGACTATGCATACATACACACTATATATGTTTACATACATGCATAAATACATATACATATATGTATGGTCAAAATTACTTATTTTTGGTAGCAAATAATTAGAAACAAAGGTGGCACCCCTTAATTGGTGAATAACTAAACATATATTATATCATCATCATCATCATTTGTCAGGTCTGACTCTGTGATCCCATTTAGGGTTTCTTTTGGCAAAGATACTGAGGTTCTAGCGCATTTTACAGATGAGGCAGCTGAGGCATATAGGATTAAGTAACTTGCTCAGGGCCACACAGATAAGTGTCTGTGGTCATATTTGAACTCAAGTCTTCCTGACTCCAGTACTCGTGCTCCATCTATGATACTACCATTAATCTTATCTTATAATGCTTTACATTGGCATATTGTCCCTCAGATAAATTTTGATGTGCATAAGCTCGAATACTTTGTTCTTTTACAGTATCAAGAGTTCTGAGATTCTTAGAATGTATTATTTCTGAAAAGAAAAGGTAAATATAGTCAAAAAGGTTTAGGTTTTTGTGTCTTATTAGTAATTTAGAGCATTACTATGGGAAAAGAATAGGATAGAAGAATAATAGTGTATTCTAGCAGTTTAGATACTTACCTCACCTGACAAGCCGAAAATTTGGTGGCAGCAAAAGAAAGCACAGGATTGCAGCTCATTATAAATGGAATGATGAAAACAGGTGATGGACCAAAGATATAAATATTCAATTACCATTTTGTTTCTGTTTCCTTCTGATTATTTTTCAAGCAGGGAAACCTTTAGATTGAAAAGGGCAGAATAGAAATGGTTGATCAAAAGTTAAAACCAAAGCTTAGGAATAGGAAGTAACAGAGAGATATTATATGAGCCCAATGAGTCCTAGGCACCAAGTCCAGAGATAGTATATGTCAAGGTCCCATAAAAATCAAGAGATATAATTGCTCACATCTTATGAAGAACAGGAGGGATGCTGCTGTGCAGTTCAGAAACGGTGAATGTTTCAATTATTAAAAATTAAACAGTCCCCACCCAAAGACAGACCTTGTCTTTAATTTCTGTCAGAGTTATAGAGATTATTATCAAAGTGATGATTACTGAATGGAGTGGGAAGACCTGAAAATAAAAAGCTAGCATGAGCTTTATCAAGAACAGACCATGTAAGATTAACCTTACCCCCGCCCTTGGACAAGATTCAATCTTCAGATAAATTCTGGAGATAGAAATAAATGAAATTTTCCCAAAGTACTTGAAAAAATCTCACTTGTCCTCTCAGGAAAGATGAAGAGATGTATACTGGACAGATAAAAGAGTTCTGACATGGTTGAATGAATGAACTCAGAGAGGACCCATTAATGACCAGATGTCATTTTGGTGGGAAATCTCAATTGGAGTGCCTCAGTTACCTCTACCTTGTGATGTTTAGCGTTTTTATTAATGTATTGGTTTAAAAAGTGGATGTCATGCTTATAAATTTGTCAGGGACACAAATCTGATAGGGATGGCTAGAATGTTGGGTGACAGCATCCTCCCAAATCTTGACAGTCTAGAATGTTGAACCGAATTTATAAGATTAAAGTTCAGAAGGATAAACGCAAAGATTCTTTGTTGTTAACTTGTTCACTCATGTCTGAATATTTGTAGTCTCATGAACCATAGCACACCAGACACTTTTATCTCCATTGTCTCTTGAAGTTGATTCAACTTCATGTTCTTGGTTTCTATAAATCTTCTGCCACCACTATTTCCTTTTGCCTTTAATCTTTCCCAACATCATGGTCTTCCACAACGTATCCCATCTTTTCATTATGTTGCCAAGTATTTAAGCTTCAGTATTTGATCTTACAGAGAAAAGATTAAGTTAATTTCATTAAGTATTGACTGAAAAACACAAAGATTATAAATGCTCAAATAATTTACAATAAACGTACAAATTGATAAATTTTTTCATCTGAGAAAAAAATGATCATGGATTTTATCATGAGTCACAAAGTACCCTTTGGACTCTGAAACACCAGGATGCCAACATGCTCTGGGGAGTTCTCAAAATCAAGGACCTCCTTTTTTTTCCATAGACCAGAAAAGAACAAAGCCAGAGGCCAAGGACTGAGGCCATTTTAGAGGGTCATATGACCTCAGAGGGGACAAAGCTCCACAGTCTCCTCTTCTAACATCATTTCTCACCAGACACTGTGAGAGGTCACCAAATGAAGCAAAGAGGATGTTGCTAAAACTGACAATCCTCATTGAAATGACAGCACCTCCTTTCAGACATACTAAACAGAATAAATTGAAGAATATTTATGGATACTCCCATCTCCAGAGACGGAAAGAAGAAAACTCCATAGTCTCCTGTATGTGGAGAGAGAGCATCTGTGGTTCTCCACACATACACCAAATCCCTGTTACACAGCAATCCAAAGTTTTTGGCGCTCCATCATATGGAAACAAGATTAGACCTTTTCTGCTTGAGTCCAAAGAGGGAACAAACAACAATCAATGGCATTTACAGGGAAGTAGATCTAGGTTTCAGGGTGGATAAGAAAGGGAAAAGAATCTACAAAAGAGACCAATTTAAAAATGGAGCAGGTTTCCTTGGGAGGTACTTCTCCAGCCTACCCTATTAGGTCTGTGGGGAGACATAAATTCAATTAAGACTTTACTAAGCAGCTAGGTGGAAACTCAGGAAAACTCATCTTCCTGAGTTCAAATCTGGCCTCAAACACTTACTAGCTGTGTTATCTTAGGTACATCATTTAACCATGTTTGCCTCAGTTTCCTCACCCATAAAATGAACTGGAGAAGGAAATGGCAATTCACTCTAGTATCTTTGTCAAGAAAACCCCAAATGAGGTCTCAAAGAATCAGATATAACTGAAATGACTGAACAACAGACAGGTATAGGTATGGATGCAATGTGTTGACTACTAGGGACTAAAAAGAAAAAACAAATGTGAACTCTCTTGCTATCAAAAAGTTTCATCTTCAATACAAAGCAAACAATGTAAATTTTTGGGATCACTTCACTACATCTCTAATTACTTCATAATTATTTAAATTTAAATGAGTAATGAAGGTTAACTACTTTTCAGTCACTCTTTCTAGGACCTCATCAGATTTATTTATTGATTCACACTCATATATTTTGTTTCCTATATACAGAGTGTTTGGATCTTTGCTGTTGCTTCACTAGTTCATAAAATCTAGTATGTTTTTGTCTTCCCCATTTTTTTCAGCTCAAAATGAATTAAAAATTTTCATTACTTTAAAACTGTTATTGTTGATTAGGGATTTTTCCTTCATGTCTGACTGTTTGTGATTCCAATTGAGATTTTCTTGCAAAGATACTAGAATGTTTTTCCATTTCCTTTCTCCAGTTCATTTGACAGATGAGGAAACTGAGGTAAATAAGGTGAAGTGATGTGCCCAGGAAGACACAGCTAGTAAGTGTGTGAGACTAGATTTGAACTCAGGTCCTCCTGGATTCAGGATTGATGCTCTGCTTATACATACATATTCACATAGACTATACTACATGTACATATTGCTCAAGGAGACAGATACATAACTATGTAGAGAAACATAGAGATAGAGATAGATACATAAAATGAATACACGTATAGTTAGGTAAAGATGTATATGTATGCACACGTGTATATGTGTGTATCCATTAGATCTGTCTTATCAATCTATCTTGGGGATTTCAATACTAAACCTATATGCTAAGAATGTAATTGGGAATTGATAAAACATCTCTAATAAACTTTTAATTACCCCTGATTTGTATAAATGAAAAAGGAAATAATTGATATATAGAATTATTGATGAACAATTAAATTTGTTTATGCTTATATCGATGTAAAAATATTAGAAGGAAAAGAAATATAGAAAGGCCTAAAGTAATGAAAAGTGATGAAAGCAGAGTTAGAACAACCTCTATACGGATCACAACTCTGTAAAAAACTAACCTAACAGTGATACTTGATCTGTGTGCAGATGGAAAAAAGATCAGAAGGAAATAGGGAGGAAAGGAGTTGTTACTGCTTTGCTATGGTGTATATTCTTTTCTTTTACAATGTAAATAGTTTTGATTATATGCTTCATATTCTATTTGGGGTAGGAGCAAAGGCTGTGGTTGAAAAAAAAATAAGGAAACTCCTTCGCAAATGTACTTTAAGCAATGTAAATATTTAATCTTGCATATTTACATACTCAGAACAGCTTTTCCTATCACCATGATTCTAGGCTTGCTGTTTGACATATCAGATACACCATATTAAAATAGATCCCTAGATTAAAAATCAAAGCCATGCACAGACTGCTGCAGTTTCAGTTGGTCATTACCATCAGCAGCATCATTGCTGTTTACACTTATTTAATTCCCCTAATCTCCTAGTCAGTGAATGAAGCCAAAAATAAGCCACAGCTAGATCCTCTCCAGTAGTATGTATGCTTCTCTGGGAGAGCAGTGACACGAAGGCAAGGAGGTTATTCCAGCAAGCATCAGTCACTAGTTTCTTTTTCTTTTTATTCCTTTTTCAGCATATTGTGGTTGTCCCAGGAAAGATTCAAGAAAGTCTCAAAGGCCATGATGACAACTGGAAAAGAATCATACTGTTGGAATGGACTGGGTCATATTCTTCCTTGAATATAATTTCTTCTTTTTAATTGTCACATGGGGGAAAATGCTGATCCAGGGACATGGAGGGAGTCTTTACTGAGGAAGAAAAAAATCATTCCTTTCTCAAATGACTGAGCATCTTCAAGATTGCTCCCATAATACTTGTTTACTCAGTTTCTAAAGTTTCTGTGGGATCAGACTTCATTACAGATACAGTGCACTGTTGTTTACATATTTTTAAACCAAAAATTGATTTGAAGTAGAAATACCATGTGGGATAAAAGAGGAAAAAATACCAACTGTTCTCATCTTCATTTTGCTGAGAATTCTCTGGACCACCAAGCAAGTGTATCATGCTGTATACTCAGCAAATATGATACACATATACGTGTATATATGTATATGTATATATGTGTGTGTGTTTCACATACATATGTATTTATATGTTCAACAAACACATGTGTATATACATGTATACATAATACATACATATTTATTTGTTTATAATATGTCACATGGTTTAAATTGTTTTGAATATATAAAGCAGACACACAAGTCATACTAAAACAACTTCCCAGATAAGGTCTTTCTTTCTGGGTTACCTGCTTCACCTATAGGTCTTTTCCCCCAGATACAGGTCTGAGAGTATGAAGAGAGGACAGGAAGAGGGTGAATACATGCACATACTCACACACACATGCGCACACACACATAAACATTCTTAGTTCTCTGTCTCTCTCTTGGTCTCTGTCTGTCTCTTTTCTCTCTTCTCTCCTCTCTCTCTCTCTCCCTCTTCCTCTCCCTCTCCCTCTTCCTCTCCCTCGTTCCTTACGTCCTATGTCCACCTATTACGGGGAGTAGCATGATGCCAGGTTAAAAAAAGGTCATCAAACACTGGTGTATCAGAGGTAACAATATTGTTTTATTTTAAGGCTAAACATTTGGAGTGAAGTGAATGGAATGGCTTTATAGCTTTCAAAGCAGCATCTGCAACAATCACTCAGGATTTTACCTGTAAAGAAATTCAAGCTAGGATTTCAAAGTGTGGTCCACAATCATAAAGCGTAGTAACTCTTGGCTTCTGAAACCGATGCTTCTCCTGACTTCAGGGACATTTTTTAGGTTCCATTTTACTGCCTCTTAGAAACCTCAAAGAGTTTATTTAGCAGCAAGCTATGCAGATGACTTTGGTTTGGTGTTTTGGCACAATTTTCTTCGTGTTTTATTTTTATTGTTGCATTTTGTTTTTATATCAGATTAAATTCTGAATGAGTTTGGAAGGGTGTTTTTCATAGCACTTCTGTGTATTTTTTCATGGCTTTGTCTGTGTACAGCTTTTGGGGAGGCTTAGATTTAAATTTTAGAAATCTCAATCTCTTCTATCCAAAAGAGGTTTTTCTTCTCGTCTGGAGGCATAAGATTGTACTACAAGGCTAGGTGCTCTTATCTCCTCAGAAAGGGGTACAAAAGTAAAATTAAATCCTTTTGCTCTTCCCTAATACTGCTGGTTTAGTGGAAATGAATTTTTCTTAGGTTCAAACTGCTTTCATGATCATTGCCCATTAGAGCAGAATGAGTAACTGAAAATTGTATTCATAGACTTAATTCACTCTCATCAAATGCTGAAAAATACCATCAAAAGCAATACACAGTAAATCAATCCATTATTCAATCATAAAGAAAACAGAAATTAGAAAAAATACATAAGTAATAACATACCAGAAAATATAGAGTGAATAAGTTTCTCCATTAGGATCACAGTATCTCAGCTCAATAGAAAGAGTCTTCAATTTCATCCAAGGGTAAATTCCCTGAAGCTTTTAGAGATGCAGGCTGAGAATCAAGGATTGTCGACTTTTCCATTCGTTTCCACCATTTTCTCATCAGCTGCATTCCTTGGACTAGACTCTGTCATGATTGTGTTCCTAGGAAACCTCATCATCAGGAAACTTATCCTCCTGAAAGATTGCATCACTTTAGGTCCTCACTCTCATCAGCATCAATAGCCTCTTCCACTCTGATTAGAGGGCTGGAAGGCAGAGGAAACACCTCCTCCCAAAGTTTTCATTTCACTGGCATTTCCAAGCCAACCAACTCTCCATTTCCCACCAGCATTAGTATTTGAATGGCAACCCAGCATCTGGTACCTTCTCCCTCCAATCACTACCTTGAACTTTCTGTATTGTGGTGTCTTTCTCATCCCATTGTAAGCTCTTCAAGCATAGGAAAAGTCTTTTTTCTTATTTTCATCCTCAGTGCTTGGGGCAACTAGTGGACAAAGCACTAGTACATGAGTCAAATCTCAAGTCAGACACTTGACACTCACTAGCAGTGTGACTTGGGCAAGCCACTTAACCCCAATTGCCTCAAACTAGGTCATCTCCAGTCATCCTGATGAAGATCTGGTCACTGGATTCAGATGGCTCTGGAGGAGAAGTGAGGCTGGTTACCTGCACAGGCCTTCCTCACTCAAAACAAAGTCAAGTGCAAATCATGTCATTATTTCTCTGACTCCATGGTCTTCTTTGGCAACGAAATGTGAACATACATCCCCAGTGCTTACGATAGTGTCTGATAGTAGTTGGTGCTGAATAAGTTGTTACTGATTCTATTCTCTTTATCTCTCCACAAAGAGGGTTTGGAAATATGTTTGTATATATACATTCACTCTAATGAATTTAATGTTTCCTTGTAAGAAAGATTTAAAGAGAAAAAAAGCAAAAACCAAAATAGATCACAAAAATGAAATGATACATTAGCCATGGGTGAAAGCATAAGCAGTATTATGTAGCAACTTAATAACAACCAAAGTTGATGCCATCATCCCAGATACTCATTATCCCCAAATGATACAGGATTAACAGCTTGCAAAGAATAATGAACTAGCCAAGTAAATCAAAATCATGGGGAGACAGGATAAGGTATATCCCTTTTATCTCTTTTTGAGGCTTTCAGGACACTTCTTATCTAGTGTCTCTTTTCATCATCTAATCAACCACTCCCTAGTGTTTGATGATTTATTTATTGTATCACATCACCTACATATAGGTGTACCCCCCAACTCCATCCTAGCTCCATTTTCTCTGACCTTTTGGACTTCATCTGTCATCGGCTTTATGTAAATAACTACCAACTCCACATAATCTCTTCTCAGTTTCAGTCCTACATCAAAAACTGTTTATCAGATTATTCAAAATGAATCTTGTAGACATCTCAAACTCATCATGCCAAAAATAAAATCTATGTCCATTCCTCTAAAGCCACATTATCTTAACATACTATGACAGATTCCATGAGCCTTCCAATCACCTAGGTTTACAGTCTTTGTCCTATCCTTGACTTCTACCTCTCACCCTACATATCCAATAAGTTAGCAAATTCTGTCATTTCTTTCACCACATCTTCCATTTACATCCTTCTCTTTCCAATAATGTAGTGACCACCCTAGTGCATGCACTTAAACCTCTAAATGGCTTATTGCAGTAGCTTATTCTTTGGTCTCAATTTTCTTTTCCCAGTTCAGTTTATCCTTCTCACAAACCCCCAATGTTATTTTTTTAAAATCACTGTCAAATCCCAAAGGTACATTGCGATGTATACATTGGGAGATACTTGCTGTTTTCCACATGATACTCTCCATCTTCCATCTCTCCATATCTGTATACCAGCTGCCTTTATACCTAGAATGTCCTTCTTCCTTACCTCTACCTCCTAAAATTTCTGATTTCTCTCAAAACTTCCATCTTCTACATAAAAACCTTTTCTGATTTCCCCAGTTGTAAATATACTCATTAAGAAGATTATCTTGCATTCATTATGCATACATTATATCTCTATATACACATATCTATATATGCCTATGTATATAGATATATATGTTCATGTAGTATCCCCTAATAAAATACAAGCAAGAATAGTTCATATTTGTCTTTGAATATTCAGTATAATGAGTAAGAATGTTCTCTTCAGGAAAGAGAAGATGGGAGGGGAGAAGGAAGGAGAGGAGAGAAAAGAGGAGGAGAGTACAGTGGAGGGGAGAAAGTTTGGATTCTATATTGTGGGCTCCAAGATAAAAAGAAAAGAATCTTACTAGTATTAAATTGTAGTGCTTCATAAACTCCCCAAACAAGCCATCAAAGTAAGTAAATACATACTTCATGATTCCTGCTGGAAAAAAATGAGCTAAAACAGTGGTGTAGTGGTAAGCAGGTTTTAAATAATCCACTCCCTCCCTCCACAAGCACTGTTTTTTGCCTACTCTGTTTCTGGGTGAAGGATCTGGTTGAAGGGAGGAATTAAGAAAGGGTGGTTCTTTCCAAATCACTAATTGGGGACCATCCTGGAGAAAGTAAATGGTTTTCTGCTAAGGTAAATGTCTCCATATCTCACTTCTTATTTCAGTTATATGAGGAATAATGCAGACACACAGACAAGCAAATGTAAAGTACAGCATATGAATGCAAGGAAATATGAGTGTATTATAAGAAAGAAAGAAGGGTATAGTTTCAGAATAACCGAGAAAAACTTGTCTCAACTGCTTTAGAAGAGAGTTGAACCAGCAAAATAAGTAGTTACTGACAATAATGCTGTAGATACAATTTTTGAAAGAAAAAAAA
Source organism: Potorous gilbertii (assembly GCA_028658325.1). Taxonomy (NCBI): domain Eukaryota; kingdom Metazoa; phylum Chordata; class Mammalia; order Diprotodontia; family Potoroidae; genus Potorous; species Potorous gilbertii. The sequence goes on along the minus strand of CM053774.1, from coordinate 123,837,894 downwards.
ACTTCAGAATTCTAATCAAAGACAAAGATAAACAATATTTTCAGTGTACTCATCATGAAACATATTACCCTTCACCTTTTAGAGAACTGTTAGATTCAGTAGATGAAGGTATAGAATTTTGTGACATGACTGATGTAGAAATTTATTTTGCTTCACTATTCCTATTTCTTCCAAACCTTTTGCTTTTTAATGAGGGGAAGGGTGCGAGGTGGGGGTGGGATGTTGAGATGAAAGAAAAATAATAATTTTTGTCCTTTGAAAATTAAATTTAAAAGAACTACAAAAATACATGCAAAATAACTTCATAGAATGAAGACACCAGCTGATTTATTTCTCCTGAAACATGAAAATGAATGCTTCGATGCTTTTCATGAACGTGAAGTAGGTTTGTTGCTTGCTACAGAGTTGTGGGAGATGGAGAGTGGGATTGCAATGCTGTGGACAATTCTATCCAGTTTGAAATGTAACATTTTTCTTTTGAGAATTTATCTATTCGGTGTCATAGTTTAGGTGGGATTTCCTACTTGAGATCTTACTTGATCCTCCTCTTCTCAGTGTGTCTGCCTAATCAGGGTCTGCCCCAGTTCTAATTGCTTGGAAATGTACATCAAATCTAAATTTTCCTCTTTGGAAGGGTCAAACTTGACAGTTCCTTTACAGATTCCCTAACATTTCATTTTAATAAAATATGTGGCCACTGAAAAGTAAAAGATAATTGTTCCACTTTTATGGAAGAGGTTGGTCAACAGAGAGAGGGATATTTCTTAAATGAGAAAGATAGATTTTGACATAGAGACATAAAGAGGACAAGTTAAAAGAGATGGGTTTAGTATAGAGAAAAGAGGACTGACTGGGTGCTGGGGTTGGGGCAGGTAGGGGAAGTAATCATTGTCTTCCAGTATTTTAAGTCTATCACATGGAAGACTGATTAAACTTGTTCAGCTTTGCTCCAGACAGGATAAGGAGCTATGGGTGGCAAGTGAGCTCTATTTCCAAGATTCTTCTGTCTAAAAGCTTGGGTGTTGGTAAATCAGATCTGAGCACACTGCATCATCAAAAAAAGAAAAAAACCCAAAAAACCTTTTAACTCCACTAATGATTTCCAGCACTTAGGCCAGTTGGCTGCTCTCAAAGACTTCCTTTGTTTAAATTAGCAGAACCAACTTAAGACAGACTGGTCAGGACATAAGCTGCACGTGTAATATACATCATCCATCCTGCTTTGCCTCATCGGTTTTATTTCATCAATAACATAAACAGGTGAATAATGGAGTCTTATGTGGCACCCTGATTTGTGATTTAATTAAATCTTAGAAAAATAAAACTTTATGGAAGAAGCTTTTTTCATAATCCAAGCAAAGGGAAAAAGATCTCTTTCCTCTCCTGCTTTCCAAATTCCTCGGGATAGTAGAGAAATAAGTCTTGCTAAGCAGTTGGAAAAAGAGAGACTGAGACTGTCTTGCATAAGGAATAGGCATTATTGAACAAAGTATCTTTTGATGTGAAAATGTTAACTTGCAAAAATCTCTACTTTTTTTATTATCAGATACTTATTCGACTCCCACAGATTTTGTACTGACAGTTTCATTTTTAGTGGTTGTACTAAATCTCATTTAGCTATGGCTGTGAGCCATTCAAATTCACAATTATCTGTTACTAAACCACCCTGGAGGGACAGGTCTATTCTAGGGTGGTCCTGGAATCTGGCGCAGTATATAATCCTAGGTCTGTGTTAGTCCAGTTCCATACACCTGGACCAGTGCTGGAACTAACTAAAGATCCAAGAGAAGGAAGGTATGCATATATGGTAGTAATTGGGGAGGTGGGGTGACAAACCACCATTTAATCCCTGGCAGATACCACCAAACTACCTTATGTCAATTTCCATTATCCTTACAATGTACAAAATTTAGGACCACTAAAAATTCCAAACTAAACTGAATTCATGATTCTATGAGAAAATAAATAACATTAAACAATAGTTGATATCCACAGTGTTTATTTAAAAATAAATGTCCCTGCTTTAAATCCAAATTTATGGACCCACTCGGTACAGTACAAGCAGTACTGATTTTGGAGGTAGAAAAGTTTTCCATCTTAGATACTTACCATCCATATGATTTTGCATATGTTACTTAATTTCTCAGGGCCTCAGTCTACCCAGCTATAGCCCAAGGAAGCATTTATTAGAGATTTATTTTTTCTGTTCTAATAAGAGCTTCTTTTATGATAAAGTTGTAGGCTAAATATATGTATCTGGTACCATTTACATGAACTGGACTTG
>CM053774.1:123778405-123835110 GCA_028658325.1 Potorous gilbertii | reverse complement strand
GAGGGGGGGCCAATCTGGGTTATTATAGCGAGCTGCCTATTTCTCTAATTCTGCCTCTTCTCCAGGATCTAGAGCATCAGGACTGCCCTCCTTAGCAAATATAGGGAAATTTAGGGAGGCATCTACTGCCGATATTCCTTCAGGAAGAGGAGGGTAAAGAGACTCCTTGGGGGCAGTAGGTATATTTATGATTACGGACGGGGGTGGGGATGGGTCCTTATTCCCCTGTGTCAAAGATGCAACAGACGCCGTCAGAGATAAGGGACGGAGACAAGACTCCGCGACTGAAAGCAGCTGCTGTTTATCTGGGTCTCTGGGTGCTGCTTCCACAATATCTCTAATGAGGCCCCAATATGAAAAAACACTTATAGGGACTGCTCCCGGACCTTCTGTCTGCAGTTTATTGTTTAGGTCCCTTCCAACCTTTTGCCATTTTTGAGGATGAATTTCTGGGTCATTTACAAGGAACCACGGGCAGACATTATCAACAAACAGAAAAAATTTAACGAGGTCCTTTTTCTTCACTGTAACTCCCCTTTCTCGGAGTGCTGATTTAAGGTCTTTTATAAAAACCTGTTCTTTAGAAAGTTTAGAACCCATGGAAACTATGAGACGGACGAACTTCACTTACTGAAGGCGGGGGCTCCTTGATGTGGCCGAAAAACTGGGTCGCCCCCTCCGGTGGGGTTAGTTAATTAGTGAGTGTCGGGAGGGACCCAGCCTGAGAGGAATGGGCCGAGAAGAAGAGTGAGACCAAGTGAGTGTCAAGCAAGGTCTACTTTATTGTACTGCATGCCGTGCTTATATTCAAGAGAAAAGAGAGAGCGGGAAGATGGGAGGGGTAGCGAGGGAATTTCCAGGGGCCGGTGATGAGACATCTCATGATGAGCTGGAACGGTTTGTGGTCGGCTGATTCTCAGATGATGGTGCTCGGGGTGTGGCTTTCTCATGGGAGGAGAACTTCTGGTCGGGGCAGTGCTCCCAACATTTCCACAAATGTTTGCAGTGAGTGTGAAAAAATCATATCTTAACTCTTTTCTTGCAAGTAGATCAGGATAGACTTTACCTTAAAAGTTATCAAAACTTTCCTCAAGACCTCCTCAGGAGACCAATGACTCAGACTATGAACATCATTTCCTCATGGCTGGGAATGGAAAGTATCCACAGGAATCTAGCGTATGGGAACTCTTGGTGATTTGACTGATGGATCGGATGGGCACTGAAGGCAAAGGAGTCTTTACTCAACACAATCAACTGGAGATGCCCTCAATTCCTGCCTTTATTGAGTATGCTTCTGCTATGGTTAATTAAATCTCCTATATTAATTTGGGAATGATCTACAAGTGTCTCACTTTTGCAGTATCTTACCTGTACTATCAGGAGACTGGCCTGAGTCAAGTACAGTCCGTAACAATGAGCTTACAGAGGATGAGCTTACATGGAAATACCTTTATTCAATTACAAGAAATGGGTATTTTTATCATTCATTCAATAGTTCATAGACTATTAACTATAAAGTAACAATAGGACCATACATTGTCCTAAAACCATTTCTCTTTTATCTCTATTGAAAAATGAGGGCTTTTATATAACAGTGATTACAGTGATGATTTCAGATGGGTATTTAACGTAACTTGAATTTCTTTTTCCCAGTAAAGAAACTGATGCATTCCTGGCCTTATAATATGAGAGAAATCCAGAAATTCAATCAAAGTCTATCCAACGGGTATTTGTCAAGCACTTACTTTGTGCAAAGCATGTTCTGAAAACATTCACTTTGCTCCAAGTAAAAGAGATGCAGGAAAAAGGTGTTCTTTTTGAGAAGTGAGAATGATTCACTCTTTGGCCCAAACAGCAGATCAGAGCATGCCCCAACAGTTGCCTAACTCCTAATAGGAGGTTAAGAAAACAAGAGAGCCCTGAAATCATTAAACAAGCACCACTTTTTCCAGAGTCCAGGTGCTGAGTTTTCCTTTCCCGAGGCCATTTCCTTTCTCTAGTTTTCATGAAGCCTTAGGCTGGATCAGGTGCTTGCTGCTTCTCAATGCTTTTCAGTAGCCAGTAGCAGAAGGATCCTAGAGGTTCTTCTATCCTTTTCCGTAAGTAATACCTTTCAAACCAGTCTTTTGAGCTTTCATAAAGTCCAGGAAGTCTAAGAGATGAAGGGTAGTGGCCAGTTTTACACTCTTGAAAAGTTAGTTTCAAACCTTGCTTCCAATGAGTACTGATTGTGCATCCCTGGCCAAATCACTTACCCTCTCAGATCTCTAGGTATTTCTCCAAGATTATAAATTACAGATAAGTCATGTATCTGCTTTGGTGGAGATCACACCTGGAATTCCTTATACTTGTGAAATCACAAGTCTAAACCATGCTTCCCTCACCATTTTTTTTTCTAATAATATCATAAGTGCATAGGCATGACATGGGAATCATGTGAAGGTGAACATTAATCAGGAATAACTTATTTCTAAAGCACTTAGGATTTCACAAAGTGTTTTTCATAAATTATCTTACTTGAGCCTCACAAAAGCTCATTTTATAGATGAAGAAACTGAGATTCAGGGAGGCCCCAGAAACTTGCTGCCAGAGGCAGACTTTTAATCCAGGCCTTCCTGACTCCAGGGTTGCATTGATTACTTGGCTTTAGATGATGCCCAGTAAAAGTAAAGTAAAAAAAAAAATAGTTCTGGCCTTATGGCTAAGTCCTGATTGTGACAGCGACTGAGTGGTTCTGGGAAATAACATCTCACTTACCTGGTGTAGAAAGTGGAGAAAGCAATCTTGACCTTCCAGGGTTGTTGAGAGGAAAGCCATTTACACACTAGGAAGCTCCTAGGGACATGGTCTGACTGGCATGCTCAGAGGAGTGATCTTACTTGAGAAGACACATAGTATTTCCCCGAGTATTTATTCCATATTTAAGGGATGGTCCTTGAAAGGGCAGGAGCTAATGACACAGAAGGGATTGACAATGAAACTCTGGCAGTGGAGAAGAAAGATAATTAAGTTCACTTTAGTAAACAAGGAGAACTCTGTTAAACAACCAGCCCAACAAAACCAAAAACCTGTGTGAAAACCCTTTGAATAAGGAACTTTTTTCTGGACTTGTATTACCAGGAGTTGTAAGTTGCCTTAGTATTGTTTGTGCTCTGATCAACTCAGAAAGATTATAAATTACAATTGTTTCTGTCTTGGCCAGAAAATCTGGAGGTCTTTATCTCCTGGATACAATTTCTTTTGCTTAAGTAAAAAGGTCATTCTCTGCCTCATTTCTTACAGAGCTTTAATCATTGAATGAGTGCTGCCTCAGTCAAACTGAGATTGAAAAAGACTTTATCTTGAAAAGACCAAAGTGCCCTACACCATCCAGGGCCATCCCCAGTCCTTCTGATCCATACCTGACCACTGAACACACATGACTCCAGAGGAGAAAGTGAAGCTGGTAACTCTGAACAGCTCTGCCTCACTTAAATCCAATTCACTTTCATGTCATGGCATCACCTCCCTTGTGTCATGGTCCTCTTTGAGAACAAAGGACAAACAGTAACCCTCATCAACAGTCTACCCCTGTACTCTTAAGTTTGAGCCCAGTCTTGCCAGGGAAGTATCATTGTCTGAGAATGAGAATGCACTCTAAGTGTAGATTGGGGAGAGGGGGTGTTTTGTGTTCATTAGCATTTTTATTTTGCCATCTTAGTAAATTCATTTTCTGGTGGTCGAGAAGCACATTCTCAACATCCTCAACCTGAGCTGTAGTGTTAGCAGTTCAGACTCAAGAGGTTACTCCTAAAACCCTACATAGTTGCCCACATAGGGATATAACATATGGGCATACAACTACAAATTGAATGAGTAGAGCAAAAGTTTTTCAATGCCCTTATAGATTTTGGGAGGCAGTTAGTTGGCTCAGTGGGTAGAATGCTTGGCCTGGAGTCAGGAAGACCTAAGTTTAAATCTCGGCTCAGCCACTTACAAGCTGAGTGTCTCTGGGCAAGTCATTTAACCTTTCTTTGCCTTAATCCACCGGAAAAGGAAAGGGCAAAACCCTCCAGTATCTTCACCAAGAAAATCCCATGAATATTATAATCCATGGAATCCTGTAGACACAGACACAAACGAATGATTTAATAACCAAAATGGTTCATTGACCTGATTTTTTTTTCTAATGAGTAACCAACTTGACATTTTGAGTGAAATTGGAGGATATCTTTTTTGAAGAGCCAGCCAGACCCATCAAAACATAATAATTTTCTGAAAAGACATCACATTTTCAATGGACTCCTCCATCAGTTTAACAAAATCAAAGCTGAGATGTAGTCAACACATCATTATTGAAATGAAAAGGGAAAAAAACAGATCAAATGAGTAAAACCAAATCAATAACTCATTTGCAGACGTTTCTAGAGCATGATTGACTTCTCCATCTGAGTATTCATGCCTTATGTCTTACATAGTCAGATGTATGTGAATCCCATCAATAACTCAGGAAGTAAATTCTGCTACTTTTCCACAGTCATTCTCATGTACAATTGCATTTCTCCTCATCCACCTCACTTTCACTAGCCATGAGACAAATCTTCATTTCTCTGAGTTAAAGTCAATAATTATTTATTAAGCACTTACTATGTACCAGATACTGTGCTAAACAGTGGAGATTTAAAGAAAGCCATAAAGTAAGCCCCATCCTCAAGGAGTTCACAATATAATGGGGGAGACCACATATAAAAAAGAAGTTGAAAAGAAGGAAACCGGAAAAATTTACCTGAGCAAAGAAGCATGATGAAGTCATGCATTGAATATAGGAAGTGATCTGAAGAGTTGAGAGTTCGCCATCAAGAACAAGATGCCCACTATCAGCTGCCCACTATCATCTCTCCACTATCAGCTGCATATTGACCCATCTAATCCTACTTTGCTTGAAATGTATCAGAGCTCAACTCCTAGTTTGGGAGCATTCGCTCTGCCACTATTCTCTGAGATTCTGAGGAACCTTGTCCTTTTCTCTGCTACTTTCCCTGGGTAAGAATATAACATCCTCTAAATGCCAAGAACTAAACATAAATATGAACTTTACTTGTCATTCTCTGTCCTCCAGTTAGAACATGAGCTCCTCAAGAGTATAGACTGTCTAGGTTTTCTATTCGCATCCCCAACACTAAACACAGTGCTTGGTATATAGTAAAAGATTAGTAAGTAGTTTTTCTATTCTACTGATGCAGTTCAACAAATTGAATTTATCCTGTCAGGCATTTTACTAGGACTCTGAAAGGATATGTATTTGGCAGGGTTACCAGTATCTGTTAGAAGCAGGGATTGAACCCAGGTCTACTTAATTCCAAGGCTGGTCTTTTAATGATGAAGTCATTCTGCCCAGCACTTAGTGGTCACTTAATATTTTCTGTATTTAATTTGATGGAAAAAATCACAATCTTTTGAAAGTCTAACCTTACCACACTTGGTTCTATTAGAAAAAAAGGATCCCTAGTATATTTTATAGTTAATTTCAATCAAATAAGGATAACTCAAAAGAGAAATTAAAGAAAAACAGTTGCCTTGCTATAAGGAGTTAGAGCTATAAGCAACTGAGAGCTCTAATATATAACTCCTTCTGTTAGGAAAAGAAAAAGGGGCATGGAGCCCTTCCCCTGCAAGATAGAAAGTCAGGACAAACGATTTAATGAATCAGAAATACCTAATCAATGATGAATTCTTCATATTAACATTGTTCCGTGAGTTCAGTGATACAGAGAATTATGCAATATATGGAGTTAACACCCAGCAGGTACTCAGCATCACTTCAACCAGTGAGGAGCCAAACTCAGGGCACCATTTTTGACCATTTAGGCTTTTTAAAGTTTCATTAGATCCTTTTTATAACAAACATATAAATTGAATATATGTATTCTGAACAATTTACCTTGGACTGAACTTGGAGAAATTACTTAATATGCCTCAATCTGTTCCTCTGACAAAACAAGTTTAGATTAGATTACTTTCCAACTTTAAATCTCTGAGTCTACGTAAATTGATTTTGAGATCAATCATGGATAACATTTTGGTTTCTCTCTTTGATCTCAGACACTGGAGTTAAGTGAGTATATCTGATGTTTCAGTACCTTGGCAATGCAGAGCATATTGTGGTCAGTCACAATTGGATAACTCTGGAGCCACAGAAGTAACATTATCTTATCCCAACAAATAAAAGTTTTAGCCAGACCTTTGTCATGTGAAAGCACAAGCAACACTCCCAAAGTTTTAATTAGACCTTATTTCCATATTTTTTTTGCATAGGTTTGGACAAAATAATTGAAGTTTTATAAGCTCTAAACTTTGAAAAGGTGGAGCTTTAATTACCACTTATACTTCCATAATTTTCCAGATGGGCAAATTGAAGCCTCAAAAGGTAAATGACATATTCCAGGTCTCACAGGCAGTAAATCAGATTCTAACTCAGGCACAGTGACCCTAAAGTCACTCTTTTTTCAACTACACAATGTCCTTCCAGCAAAAGCAAAACATGGCTCAGATTCAATACACCTCTGACTCTGTCTAGATGAGATTTATTGGCCTACTTGTTAATACATGTTTCATAAATGGCGAGGCTCCTTAAGAGTCAACCCAATATGATGAATCTTTAATAAAATTTGTTTTACTTTGGCTGAAAGAAGTCTTGAGTTGAATTCATTCAACAGGATTCAGTATGTTGGTATTTTGGGATCCTGAGCACTCCAAACCTCATCATATGGTACTTTGACCGAGAAACACTGCTAATCTCAAGTTCTTCTCCAGCCAAGACTGGAAATTGAGGCAAAAACATTTGAGAAGGAATCTGAGAGGATGGTAACATCAGAAACTAAATTTTAACCTTAAGTGTTGATTATTTTAGTAATGGGGATGGACTACCCTGCAGAAAATCTAGCTACTCTCCTCACAAGAATTAGAGAAGTGAGGCTATGTGAGAAGGACATTACTGGAAACTAATAATCAAACTATGAGATCTGGCCATAGAAATTTATTATGGTGACAAGGAAAACCAAGAAAAGCTCAAAAGAGGACAGTAATGTCAAAACACCCATGGAAAACCCCAAAGATAAACATGAAGGAAAATGATAAATGTTGGAGAGGATGGAGGGTAATTAGGACACCAATTCATCTCTGATAGAGTTGTGAACTGATCCCAACCATTCTGTAGAACAATTTGGAACTATGTCTAAAGGGCTATAACAATCCAACAATACCACCACTAGGTCTGCATCCCAAGGAGATCATAGAAAAGGGGAAAGGACCTATATGTGCAAAAATAGAAACTGAGGAAATGCCCATCAGTTGGGGAACAAGCTGTGGTATATGCATATAATGGAATATAATTGTGCAATAAGAAATAACGAAGAGGCAAATTTCAGAAAAACTTAGAAAGACTTGTATGAACTGATACTGAGTGAAGTGAGCAGAAACAGGAAACAATGTACACAGTATCAGTAACATTGTGTGATAATAAATTATGAATGACTCAGATCTTTTAAGCAACATGATGATCCAAGAAAAATACAAAGGACTCAGAAAAGAAAATACCATCCCTATCTAGACTCTGAATGCAGATCAAAGCATACATTTTTCACTTACTTTATTCTTTTTCTTGTTTTTATTTTTTTGCCTTTTGATTCCTTTTTCAAAATTATAACTAATATGGAAATATTTTACATGATAGCACATATATAAAACTATATAAAAATGCTTACCTTTTTAGGAAGAGGCGAGGGCTGGGAGGGAAGAAGAAAATTTGGTACTCAAAATCTAGCAAAAATGAATGCTAGAAATTTTCCTTGACATATAACTGAGTATAAAACATAAAATATATTTTTAAAAAGGAAAAAAGAAAAGCATATATGTGTGTACGTGTATTTTCATGTATGTGTGTATGTGTATACATATGCACACATATATGATAATATATTAATATGAGCAATACATTATTCATGCATGTGTTTGTGTGTGCATATGTAGCCAGAGAGATAGTATTTATAAGACAGAAATATATTATTGATGGAAATAAGACATTACACATGCATGTGTTTATCTGTGCATAAGTATACTACATATTCATGTGTATATACATATGATGAATTAATTTACTCATATTATGTAATGGTTTAAGGTTTATAAAGCATTCCCCATTAGACTATTATAATCTACCCTTTAGAGATGAAAAAATAGTCTATGAAAGGTTTAATTAACTTCTTCATTGACACAGTTCATGTTAGAGTTAAAATTTGAACACAGATCTCCAAGTCATGAACTTTCTTCACTCAATCAACATCATAAGAGATCCTTCCCCTGCCCCCTTTCTTTCTTAGCTAATGCTCCTTCTGCCTTTAGTTTGGATAATGAGTAATAGGATTCATTTTGAAATCTGAAAAGAGAGAAGTCAGAGCATTGGTTGAGCAACAAAAACGTATCAGCAGGAATTTAGTCTTTGGGAAAGGTCAACTTCTATTACTTCCATATGCCACATTGACTTTCTTCACACTTAACTGAAAGCATAAAACAAAGCTAGCCCAGAGGAGATGAAATTTGGAAACGAGTGTGAGGAGAGCAGGTCAAATGGACTTGAGGGATTCCAAAGATTAGCTGCTGGCCTCTCACTCTTGGGATCTGGGATGTCACAGAAAAGTTCCCCATTGAGTGCCAAAGCACACCGAAGATTTAATGGTGCCTGTCAGCATTCATAGCATCACCTTGCCTAGTCAGAGGGCCGCCAGAAGGTAAGAATGAAATATGCCCCTGCTCTTTCCGTTCCTTCAGTTCATTTGCAGAGGGTATTGAGGAAGAGAAAAATGCTGTTCAAAGCCACATCTCACCTGGTGTTTCCTGAAGTTAATGCTGTGATTTTCCGTATTATAAGTCCCAGCCCTTGATTTTATAGAAACCTTAGAGTCATACTTTATCTTCAAAGAAAATCATGAAGGGCATATGGGAAATTAAGAACTGCCACTTTGTATTTCAAAATCTGAATTTGGTGACAGGTCTACCCTTTGGAGGAAATGCGAGATGACTATTTCTACCTAATTGTTTTTTGGAGGACTCCTATGTGTACCAGTGACTGGCTTTTCCATCTGCACACATGCTGAGACTTTTTAAATAGCAAGAAATAAATTTTGTTTTTCATAATGCTAAATGCATTACTGCCTTCCATTATCAGCTCCCAGTAGAATCAACATGGCATACTGCAAAACAAACTGAATTCCTGGAACTGAATCTCAGCTTTGTCATTTACTACCTGTGACAGCTTGGACAATAGCACTTAAGATCTCTGGATAGTGAGTTTGATCGTTCATTTTAAAAATTCTTTTTGTGTGTTAATTAGACAGCTATATGGATGGTTATCAATACAACAAATATTAAGTTAATGTTGTTTGGTCATTTCAACCATGTATGACTTGTGATAACATTTGGGGGTTTTCTTGGCAGAGATAATGGAGTGGTTTGCCATTTCTTTCTCCAGTTCATTTTACGGATGAGGAAACTGAGGCAAACAGGGTTAAATGCCTTGCCCACAGTCACACAGCCAGTAAGTATCTGAAACTGGAATTGAACTCAGCAATATGAGTCTTCCTGATTCCAAGTCCAGTGCTTTATCAACTGCACCAACTAGCTGCCTCAGTTATTAAGTACTATTTATTAAGAAGTAGACATCTATAATGTCTTAGGAATACAAATATAGCACAGGCTCTTGGGCACATGTTCCAATTCATCATCCCCCTGGCATATCTCACAGTAGGGCTGCTGTTCCTCCCCATGAGGTACTAGGAATAGTCCTGAGGACTTAGGAAGTGGTTTTCCACATTATAACTCAGAAACCCCACCCCACCGTGTGTATGTTCATCAAGATTATACATTGATATTAATTAGTTAGCCAGACTTAATTTAGCTACAGATAGTTACTAACATATATCTGAAGACCAAATGGTGTAAGAATCACATCCAAAGTCCAAGGGAAAGTGGGCTCAAACTTAGAGAGCACATGTAGAAAGGGAGTTACTCACAGCTCATAATGTCTGGAAGTCCTTTTCTCCTTTCAGTGAGTATATTCAAGAAGTACCCTTTAGACATGGTTTAATTTTTCTGCTTAACTACTTGAAGACCCTTAAATCTGTCTTTTGCCACTTTTATCTATGTAGGACATTAGATAACAGCCCAAGTTCCTCAAACCATCAAAATTCATAAGATCTCCCTCTGATCAAGGTGTAGAAGGTAGAAGGGAATCAAGACTAAGAAAATTCTTCCACTAAGAAGCAAGATGCTTGTATCTTCTGTATTCTAAACTGGCCTACTATTTTATAAAAAACTCATAGTCTATGGTCAGATGTTGGCCACTTGTGGTATGTCACTTCATTTCAGTGTCTTTCAAAAGGACTTTTCATAGTACATGTAAAGCCCTTGTTTATTTGGTTGATAACCTCTTCATTCTGTAAAATTAGCCTTGAGACTTCATTTCATGGCTGCCCTCTGCCTCTCTAATTGGAGGATAGGGTTATGATCTCCAAAGCTCCATATAAGGAGAGACCTCAGGTCAGAAATCTCATTTCTTGCTTGATTGTACTACCTTGGAACTTACACTCCCTCCTCGTTCCCCCACTTTCTAAGTGTCCTTTTGTGTATTGTTTCCTTCCATTATAAGCCCCTTGAAAAAAGAGGAATTCTTTCTTTTTTTCTATTTGTATCTCCTTGTTAGCACAGTGCCTTGCACATCATAGGTGTGTAGTCAATGTTTATTGACAATTTACTGGCTGCTGATGAAAGGATCAATAGAGAACTTTTCATCTGATTAAACTGGTTATTTAAGGTGAGTGATTGAATGATTAATTCACTGTATGCCTCTCCTTAAACAAAAGTTCCAATCAATTCAATAAACATTTATTAAATGGCTACTATGTGCTAGCCACTGTGGTAAGTTCCATATAAAGCTGAGTAAAGACAAAGCAAGACATGGTCCTCAGGGAACTTCTAGTCTAGCAATCTAGACTAGACTGGGAGACATGGGAGGCAACTAGGTGGTACAGTGGATAGAGTACCAGTGCAGGAGTCAGGAGAGCCTGAGTTCAAATCCCATCTTAGACACTTGACACTCACTATCTGTGTGACCTTGGGTAAGTCACTTAACCCCAATTACCTCATCCTAGGTCATCTCCAGTCATCCTGATGAATATTTGGTCAGTGGATTCAGATGGATCTGGAGGATAAGTGAGGCTGGTGACTTGCACAACCCTCCCTCACTCAAAATAATGGCATGGTCTTCTTTGGCAACAAAAGATGAACACACACAGTCTAGCATCACATTGACTGTCCTAGTGTATATGAAGCAGAGGACAAGGGGAAGAAGGGTTCAGACTGGAGTTCATATGTTCCTAGATTTAGATAAGGAAGGGAATGTAGAGGCCAATTTTTGTAGGTGAGGATTTAAGTGACTTGTCCAAGGTCATACAGACACTTAGTGGCAGAGCTCTCTGACTGTCAAATATAATGTGCATCATTGAGCTACACTGTCTCTCTACATGTTAATGGCCTCCAGAGGATAACCTTGAATCAAGCATTGATTTTCCTTTCTGTTCCTGAACTGATAATTCACCAGCACCAGATGATAATAACTTTGACACAAAATCTTGCGAAGGACAGTGTTCAGGATATTCCCTCATAGCTCTGTGCTTGCCACAGCATAATTTGTGATTCTTGAACTAAATATTTTAACATAACATGTCTAACCAATATTTTTTCAGCTAGGTTCAATCCCTTAGTGATTCATAGGCACCATTTCCTACCTGAAAGACTGCCTGGACTAAGTGAAATTGAAATGGCAGGTGGGAAGTAGGTATGTGTGTTTGCGTGTGGGTGTTTATGCATATATGTGTGTTTACACAATCTTCATCTCTGCATATGTGCACATGTGTTTCAGGGAGTTGGAATCTGAGAGAAGGGAAAATTATTTTCACTATTATTGGTGTTTCTAAATTCATCCCTCATACACAGCTCTCAAAAACACAAAGCAAAGCAAAGTCTTCGCAAATATTTGATCATAATGTAAATACTTTAATCTGGGTAATTGTGTTTGCATTCCTGTGTTCTGTATGCATTACCTATATATGGATGGCTAAGTTAATTATGAACAAAGGAAATCCTGATCTACTGCATTTTAATGACATTTTTTGGTAGTTGTGTCTCCCATGTCTAGCACAGTGTCTGCTTGACATCTAGTCAGTGTTTGCTAAATATGTGTCAAATGAATTCAATATGTGCTATTAGTAAATCACTTGAAATGACAGTCCTTGGCTCTGAGTGCATACTTAATAGATTCTTGTTGATTGATTGATTATTGATCAATGGATAACAGGGTCTTGCTTGGGCTTCTTGGCAAAGTTAAAATCAATCTTTTGAACAATTTGAAAACTCAAAGTTAATTTGAATTGTGTTGCGACTTAAGCAATACCAGCTTCAAAATATGTTGTCAAAACTGAAAGAGCATAGAGATGAGCAAAAACTTAGAGTTTTATTAACTTTTTGAATAGAAAACCAGTCAAATGTAATGACCCTCATCGTTCCCCCAATCCAGAGTTTTCACTTGGAGTTATCAAGAGAAATGGTGAACTGTATGAGCACTGAGTTTAGAAAGCAAGGGTGGGGAAGTTTTCTCCATTCTCTCCAGTCTCCCCTCCTAGCAATTGGCATATATATACACATACACCTACCTATATGCACATCTAACACACATATGCACATATAGACATGTATCTTCCATTTTTACTGAGTTAGTCAAGAAAGTCTTTGATAGAGAAAATAGGACTAATTAACACAAGTTCTACCACACCAGATTGACACAATTATGATTGGTTTTATATTCTGAGAATGATTCGGTTACTCTCACTATTGACTGCTCATCCTTCCTTTTCCCCAACTACATAGTTCAATTTTAGAACTGGAAGATGCCACAGACATTATCTAGAATAACCTCCTCATTTTACTAGAGAGGAAACTGGGATACCAATAGAGTAGGACATTTGCCCAGAGCCAAGTAGTTTGTTACTATTACAAGCAAGCCCAGGTCTCTATTATAGATTCAAAAGACTAAAATTTGAATTATAACTCTCTAGCTTAGTACTAGGACAGCTAAGTAGCACAGTGAAAACAACACTGGGCGTGGAGTCTGGAAGATTCAACTGCCTGAGTTCAGGGCAAGCTTCAGGTACTTATTGGATGACCCTGGGCAAGTCACTTAACCCTGTTTCCTTTAGTTTTCTTGTCTGTAAAATGAACTGGAGAAGGAAATGGCAAATCACTCCAGTATTTTTGCCAACAAAACTCTAGATGGGGACACAAAGAGTCAGACATGGGGGCAGAGCCAAGATGACAGAGTAGAAAGATTCACAAACACTAGCTCTTTCCCCACAGCCCATAACATACCTGTAAAGAAAGACTCTTGGCAAATTCTAGAGCAGCAGAAGTCACAGAACAACTGAGTGGAGGAAATTTCCAGCCCAGGATGACCTGAAAGGCTGACAAGAAAGGTCTGTTGCACCAGACACGGGAGCAGAGCCCAACCCAGCCTTGACTGCAGCCTTGGTGCTGGGACAAGGACCAGGGGAGGCAGCAGACCTCAGGGATGGAATCCCCAGAACAAGTAGCAGCAGTTTGCAGATCCCTCAATGCACAGACACCAAAGGTCAGTGAGAGGGTTTTATCAGCCGACCAAGAAGGGAGCAGGGTCTTCCCATAGCTTCAGCCTCAGGCAGCAGCTATAGAGGCTGCATTGGGCAGCAGCAGCTCCCACAGTAGCCTGAATCCATTGTTGGATTGTAAAACCCCTGGGGACACTGAGCAGCTGATTCTACCTCAGCTGCATGTGGCCTTCCTGCCCCCACCTAATGCTCCTGGAGGAACTGAGCAGTTGATCTTTATCTCACACTGAATGGCAGCCCTGCCCCCACTGAAAGCCTCTGGGGAAATTGATCAGCTTATTTGAATCTCAGCCACCAGTGCTGGCTTGGTGGAACTGGAGGCCAGGTGACTGTGGAGAGGGAAATCTATTACTCACAGATTCTGGGCACAAAAGTTTCTAGTTGCTCTCAGACCAGTGTACAGACTTGACTGTGCCACCTTGGAGGAACTGGGATCTTATGGATCCCCAGAGTATACCCTAATCTTGACAAAGGACCCAAAAGTCAAGTAACTGGTTGGAAAAATGCCCAAAAGAGGGGAAAAACAAGATCATAGAAAGTTATTTTCTTGGTGAACAGATATATTTTCCCATTCCTTCAGGTGAGGAAGAACAATGCTTACCATCAGGGAAAGAACAAAAAAAGTTGAGGCTTCTGTATCCCAAACATTCAAAATACATATTCAATTGTCTCAGGCCATGGAAGAGCTCAAAAAGGATTTTGAAAATCAAGTAGGAGAGGTGGAGGAAAAATTGGGAAGAGAAATGAGAGAGATGCAAGAAAAGCAGGAAAAGCAGATCAAGATCTTGCTAAAGGAGAAACCCCCCCAAAAAAAATACTGAAGAAAATAACACCTTTAAAAATAGGCTAATTCAATTGGCAAAAGAGGTTCAAAATGCCAATGAGGAGAAGAATGCTTTCAAAAGCAGAATTAGCCAAATGGAAAAGGAGGTTCAAAAGCTCACTGAAGAAAACAGTTATTTCAAAATTAGAATGCAAAAGATGGAGGCTAATGACTTTTTGAGAAACCAAGAAATCACAAAACCAAGCCAAAAGAAAGAAAAAATGGAAGATAATGTTCAATACCTCATTGGAAAAACAACTGATCTGGAAAACAGATCTAGGAGAGACAATTTAAAAATTATAGGACTTCCTGAAAGCCATGACTGAAAAAAGAGCCTAGATGTCATCTTTCATGAAATTGTCAAGGAAAACTGCTCTGATATTCTAGAACCAAGGGGCAAGATAAATATTGAAAGAATCCACTGATCACCTTCTTAAAGAGATTCAAAAAGAGAAACTCCTAGGAATATTGGAGCCAAATTCCAGAGTTCCCAGGTCAAGGAGAAAATATTACAAGCAGCTAGAAAGAAACAATTTGAGATAACAGAAGATCTAGTAGTTTCTGCATTAAGGGATGGAAGGGCATGGAATATGATATTCCACAAGACAAAGGAACTAGGACTAAAACCAAGAATCATCTACCCAGCAAAACTGAGTATAATACTTCAGGGGGAAAAAATTGATCTTTCAATGAAATAGAGGACTTTCAAGCATTCTTGATGAAAAGACCAGAGCAGAAAAGAAAATTTGGCTTTCAAACGAAGAATCAAGAGAAATATGAAAAGACAAATAGGAAAGAGAAATCATAAGGGACTTACTAAAGTTGAACTGTTTATATTCCTACATGGAAAGAAAATATTTGTAACTCCTGAAACTTTTTTTAGCATCTGGGTAGTTGGTGGAATTACACATACACACACAAACACAAACAAACACACACACACACATAGAGAGAGAGACAGAGAGCACAGGGTGAGTGGGATGGGATGGGATCATATCTAAAAAAATGGAATAATATTGGGAGGAGAAAGAGAGAAATGGAATGGGGCAAATTTTCTCTCATAAAAGACTTTTCAATGGAGGGGAAAAGGGAGGAGGTGAGAGAGAAAACGTGAAGCTTGCTCTCATCACATTGGACTAAAGGAAGGAATAAAATGCATGCTCATTTTGGTATGAAAACCTATCTTAAAATACAAGAAAGTGGGGGAGAAGGGGAAAAGCAGGGTGGGGGATGATGGAAGGGAGACCAATGGGAGGAGGGAGCAATTAGAAGTCAACACTCTTGGGGAGGGACAAGATCAAAAGAGAAAATAGAAGAAATGGGGTCAAGATAGGATGGAGGGAAATATAATTAGTATTACATAACATGACTATTATGGAAGTCATTTGCAAAACTACACATAAGTGACCTATATTGAATTACTTGCCTTCCCAATGTGGGTGCGTGGGTGGGGAAGGAGGAAGGAAAAGAAGTTGGAATTCAAAGTTTTAGGAACAACTGTGTTCTTCCTCCATACAATTAGGAAATAAGAAATACAGGTAATGGGATATAGAAATTTATCTTGCACTACAGGACAAAAGAGAAGATGGGGATAAGGGAAGGGAGGGATGTCAGAAGGGAGGGTATATTGGTGATAGGGGTGATTAGAATGCTTGGTATTTTGGGGTGGGGAGAGTGGAGAGATGGGGAGAAAATCTGAAACTCAACGTTTTGTGAAAATGAATGTTGAAAACTTAAAATAAATAAATTTTTAAAAAAGTCAGACATGACTGAAAATTGACTGAATACACACGCATGCAACTTAGTGACTGTGTGACTTTGAATAAATTACTTTACCTCTCTGACTCAGTTTCTCTCTCTGTAAATGAAGAACAGATTACTCATCAGCTGCCTTCTATTTCCAGATCTATCATTCTATGATCATAACTATCCTTTTGTTATTTTCTATTATGTAGTTCATATGGTACTTCATTTGTAGTCTTACTTAAAGTGGGCCTAAAAAAGGAATTGTCATGTTTGTGTAGGTATTTTCTTTTCTCCAAATAAACTTTTCACTTCTATGGATCAGGTGTCAAAAGATAAATTCTAATATGTTTTGGTAATGAAAGGAAAGACTAAAGTTTCTTTAATGACCACTACTAATGCAGGAACCTGAGCTTTTATTTTTTTAAAAAAATCAAAATTATTTTATTTTTCTTTTTTAGAATACTAAATTTCAAATTCTTTCTTGTAGCCTCTCCTCCACTCATTGGAAAGAATACAATATATCAATTATACATGTGAAATCATGTAAAATGTATTTCTATATTATCCATGTTGCAAAAAAGCAATAAAACTGCATAAAGTGAAAAAAATACTTCATAATGCACTCAGAGTTCATTGGTTCTTTCTCTGGAGGCGGATATTATTTTTCATCATGAGTCCTTTGGAATTATCTTTGGATCATTGTATTAAATAGAGTAACTAAATCTTTCACAGTTGGTCATCATTACAATATCTCTGTTACAGTGTACAATGGCCTCCTGATTCTACTCACTTCTTTCCATGCATTCATATAGATCTTTACAGGTTTTCTGAAAACATTCTCATCAATTTTTATAGCACAATAGTATTTCAATAGAATAATATATCACTGGTTGTTTAGTCATTCCTCAATTGATGGACATCCCTTCAATTTTACAATCTTTGACTCAACTAAAAGAGCTGCTATCAATATTTTTGTACGTAGAAGGCATTTCCCTTTATCTTTGATCTCTTTGGAATACATACCTAGTAATGGTATTGCTGGGTCAAAGAAAAGGTACAATTTTATAACGTTATGTGCATAATTCTAAATCATTCTTCAGAGGGGTACCACTTTATATCTCTAACAGAAGTCTATTAGTTC
Source organism: Potorous gilbertii (assembly GCA_028658325.1). Lineage (NCBI taxonomy): Eukaryota > Metazoa > Chordata > Mammalia > Diprotodontia > Potoroidae > Potorous > Potorous gilbertii. Next base: position 123,817,670 of record CM053774.1, on the reverse strand, counting down.
ATATTTTTTCTTGTATGGTCTAGAATTTGTCATTTTCTTTTTTTTGTCCTGTCAACCAATTCACTAAGTTTGAAGTGGTGCCACAGATTTGTTTTAATTTGCACTTTTCTAATGAACAATGATTTAAAGCATTTTTCATATTAATATAGACAGCTTTTATTTCTTCTGAAAACTGCCTGCTCATATCCTTTGATCATTTATCAATTGGAGAATGACTTTTACTTTTTACAAATTTGACCCAGTTGCCTCCATATTTAAGAAATGACTATTTTATCAGAAAAACTTGCTATAAATTTCATGCCTCAGTTTCCTATTTTCCTTCTAATTTTTCTACATTGGTTTCATTTGTGCATACAATCTTATGTAATCAGAATTGTCCATCAAACTTCCCATGATCCTCTCTAACTTATTTTGTCATAAATTCTTCCCTTAACCATAAATCTGACAGGTTTAATTTCCATGCTCCTCTAATTTTCTTTTATGACTCTTTATATCTAAATTATGTACCCGTTTTGATCTTATCTTGATATACTGCATGAGATTGTGGTCCGTATCTGGTTTCTGCAAAACTGATTTCCGATTTTCTAAGAAAATTTTGTCACATGATGAGTTTTGCTTCAAAAGCCGGGCTCTTTGAATTTATTACACATTAGATTAATGTGGTCATTTATTACTGTGTATTATGCACTTACTAGTCCCTTGGTTCAAAAGTCACTTTCTTCGTACTAGATTGTTATCATGATTACCACTTTGTGGAATACATTGAAATCTCACACTTCTAAGCTTCCTTCCTTTACATTTTTTTCCATTGATTCCTTTGATACATTTGACATTTTGTTCTTTCAAATAAATTTTGTTAATTTTTCCCTGGTTTTGTAAAATTACTCTTTAGTAGTTTGATTGGTTGGCACTGAATATATAAATTAACTTAGGTAGAATTTTTGTCTTTATTATATTGGCTTGGCCTACCCTTGAGCAGTAAATGTTTCTCTAATTACTTAGATTTGCCTGAAAATGTTGTGGAATTGTATTCATATAGTCCCTAGATTTGTCATGGAAGGTAGATTCCTAAGTATATTATAGCATATGAAGTTATTTTAAATGACATTTATCTTTCTTTTTTCGTTGGACATTATATGTAATATATAGAAATATCGGTGATTTATGTGAGTTTGTTTTATATCTTGAAACTACTTAAGGTGATTATTTCAACTTGTTTTTAAGCTGATTTTCTCAGTAGTTAGACAGTAAGAGGAATTGACATCTAAGTATGCTATCATATTGTCTACGAAGAGTGATAGTTTTATTTCTTCATTGCCTATTTTTATTCCTTCAATTTATTTTTTCTTGTCTTATTGCTATAGCTAGCCTTTCTAATTCTGAATAATAGTGATGATAATGGACATCCTTATTTTGCTCCTTATCTCATTGGAAATAGTTCAAGGTTTTTACTGTTAACAGATAAAGCTCAATCTTGGTTTTGGATATTACCTGTCATTTTAAGAAAGGGACCATTTACTCCCATGCTTTCTAGTGTTTTTAAGAGGAATAAGTATTATATGTTCTCAAAAGCTTTTTTCTGTACCAACTGAGGTAATCTCATGACTTTTGTTGGTTTTGTTATTGATAATATTCAATTATACCTATAATTTTCCTACTATAGAATGAGCCCTACATGCCAGGTATAAATTCTGTTGGCACAGTGTATGATCTTGTGATATATTGCTATAATCTCCTTGCTAATATTTTATTCAAAATTTTTGCATCAACATCCATTAGGGAAATTAGTGTATAACTTTCTTTTTATGTTTTTTTCTCTTTTATCTTTAAGTACTAAGACCTTATTTGTGTTATAAAAATAATTTGGTAAAACTCCTTTATCTATTGTTTTCAAAGTGTTTATATAGTATTGGAATTAATTTTTCCTTAAATATTTGATAGAATTTACTTGTATATTCATTTGGTACTGGAAATTTTTTCTTAGGAAGCTCGTTTGTAGCTTATTCAGTTTCTTTTTGTAAGATAGAGTCATTTTGGTAATCCATTTTCTTTTCTGGGAACCTGGGTAATTTATATTGTTTTAAGAATATTTATCCACTTTACTTAGATGATCAGTTTTAATGTAATTTAATCAGGCAAAATAACTCCTAATAATTCCTTTAATTTCATCTTTGCTGGTGGCAAATTCACCCTTTTTCTTTTTTGATACTGGCAATTCAGTTTTCTTCTTTTTTTCAAATCAAATTAATAAATGATTAATCTAGTTTATTGGATTTCCCTCCATAAAACCAGCTTCTAGTTAGCTCAATATTTTTTTTAACTTTTATTTTTATTAATCTTCTCTTCAATGTCCAGGATTTCTATTTTGGTGTATAATTGGGCACTTTAAATTTCTGGGTTTTTTTCTTATTTTTTAAATTGCATGTTCGATTCATTGAGCTGCTTTTTCTCTTTTTATTGGTTTAGAGATTTAGAGATAAAATTTCCTGTTGGAACTGGTTAAATGCTTACAAAATTTGGTGTGTTTTCTTGTCATTCTCTTAAATGAAATTATTGATTGTTCTTAAGATTTATTGTTTGACCCATGCATTTTTCTGATTAGCTTATTTAGCTTCAAATTAATTTATAATCTAAACTTCCATAGATCTTTATTAAATATAATTTTACTGTATTATTATCTGAAATTGACATCTTTACTATTTCTGATTTTCTGCATTTGTTTATGAAGTTTTTATGACCTAACACCTGGTTAATTTTTGTGACGGTCTCATAACTAGCTGAGATAAAGGTATCCTCTTTTCTATTTCCATTCAGTTTCTTCCAGAGGTCTTTCAAATCTAACTTTTCTAAAATTCTTTTCATCTTCTTAACTTCATTCTTCTTATTTTTTTGTGGTTAGACTTGTCTGGTTCAGTTATGGTAAAGTCAGGGTTTCCCAGTTATTGTCTGTTTCTTCCTATCACTCATTTAACTTTTCCTTTAAGAATTTGGATGTTTCACCATTTGGTGCATATATGCTTAGTATTTATATTGCTTCATCCTATGCAGTACCTGTTAGGAAGAAATAACTTCCCCGTTTTTTAATTGTCTGTTTTTGCTTTGCCTGAGATCATGATTTCTACCTCTGCCTCTTTTACTTCAGTTGAAGCTCCATCCCCTTATTTACCTCTGTGTGCCTTTTTGTTTCAAATGCATTTCTTGTAAGCAACATATTGTTGAATTCTATTTTCTAATTTATTCTGTTTTCTGCTTTCATTTTATGACTGAGTTCATTCTATTTGAACTCGGGGTAATAATTATCACTTCCCACCACCTTGTTTTCTTCTGTTTATCCTTTTCTTGTTTTTTAACCTTTCCCTAATCAAAAATCTGTTTTGAATCTGAACTTGATCTTCCTTAATCCAACATCCTTGGTTTTTTTACTCCTATTCTTTTTTAACCCTTTCCCCTTATACTTCTTAGTTAGGTAAGATAGATTTCTATTGCCCATCATGCCTCCCATTTTTCCTTCCTTAGTAAAAATCTCTTCTGTGCATCCCTTTTACATAAGATAATTTCTCCCATTCTTCTTCACCCTTCCCACTTCTCCCCATGCAAACCTCCTTCTCATTCCTTCATATATTTTTTACATCATTTCACTTCTATGTCCTCTGTCTATGTAGACCCCTTCTAACTGCCCTAATTTAGTGCCTGAGTTTAATGTCTTTCCCTATATTATTTCCTCCTATTATTTCCTCCACCAGTAAATGAATGACTCCATAAAGTCCTTGCTTATTACATGATCAATTTTTCATACGTGATTTGATCATGGAATTTTGACCATGTCCACAGGGAATTAAAAAATTAGGAGGAATCTCCCCATTTCTGATTGCAGGTTGAACTGATCTGGACTTTCAAGCTTTCTCTTCATCACTGTGGTGTTGGGAGAACAAGGCGCCAAAAGATCAGAAATTAGGAAAGCAAGAGCAGAGGATCTGCTACCAAGAAGAGTGGATGAGATGTCTAGGCAGCCCATAGGGATGACAGAGCCAGGACCATGAGAACAAAGCATAGAGAAACTATGTCTTCTTTATGATGTATGATCCTAATGTCTGATCTGATTAGATACTAATATCTAGCATATTAATTGCCTCCTTCTCATTCTTCTTCTTTTCCAAGAAGATAAGTGTAATCCTTTTGAACCTCATTCTTCCATCAGAAATTGGTAAGATTTTTCCTTAGTGTGTTTCTAAATTCAACAAATAAGGTAAAATTAATTGTTGATCAAAAGAACTGTTAAACTGTGTGCTATTTCTTGAATGCAGCAAAGAGAAGAATGACTCAAGAGAAAAAACAAATTTAAAACTACTCTTTCCTTCCAGAGCAAAATTTCTGGCTGGGGGACCATGATCAAATGAGAAAACCAATTATTTATTTTTAACAATTACCCACAGTAAAAAGAATCTATTCACTGGGGCATCAAAATGATTCACTAACAAGGCAGAAAACTGAAAGATTGCCATTGAGTCAGACTTTTGCTGTTCCCATAGACCAGTTCACCATTCAGGAGAGAGAGTTAAGAGAGTAGTGAAATAAAAAGTTACACTCAGGAATATTCTGTAAATGTTTCACCCAGAACTTTGGGTAGGGAGAGATATATGTACAAGATACATTTTTTAAGTTTAATTTGCTTTGTTAACATTTTCTCCAACACTATGTCTAGACATCAGTGAAACAATAAATCAAGCCCAGATTTGTAGTGTCTGTTGATTTTGGAGGTATGAATATTCACACTGAAAATTTGACAGTTTGGCTTTCCAAAGCTGGTTGGACCCATTTCCAGATGGTTTTAGCACATCCCTGGTCAAACCCCAAGGGGAGAGACCCTAAAAAGGCTGAGGAGGATCTGAAAGTTGGTAGTAAAATGACTGGCACTACAGTTTGCCTGGTCGCAAGCAGAAAAGAGAAAGCAGATTAACAGGTGGTTGTTTGTCTTCGAGGGGATTTTACTTCTACTTTTCCTGATTTGAAGATTTTGAATATTATTTTCCTTTTTCCTTCCTATTTTGTTTAAAGTAGTTCCATCCCAAACCCAGCATTACTGATATAAGAGGTAGAAATACTTTAATACTGAAATAGAATACCTATCTATCTATCCATATATTCTATTTTATGTTCCATTTGATTTAGTGCTTAACAGAGACCCTGGCATATAGTAGGTATTTAATCAATATTGATTGATGGATGGTTCCGAGGTTTAATTTAGGTGACTCAACTTTACTTTTGGGGGGCTTGGACCTATGTTTTTAAAATTTAATTATCTTATTTTTTCTCAATTACATCTAAAAGCAACTTTTAGCATTTTTTTATTTTGAATTGCAAATTCTCTCTCCCCATTTCCCCCTTCTTGAGAAGGAAAACAACTTGCTACAGATTATATAGGTGCAATCAGTGATGAAAAACATATTTCCATTTTTACTATGTTGCAAAAGAAAACAAAAAAACCACACAGGAAAAATAAAGTTTTCCAAAAAAGGGTATGGTTTTATTTACATCAGACCCCATCAGTTCATTTTCCAGAGGTTGATAGCATGTTTCAACATGTTTTATTTTTTAATTACATTGGATCATTGGTTTGCTGAGAATAGCAAAAACATTCACAGTTCTTCATCCAACAATATTGCTGATACTGTATACAGCATTCTCCTGATTGTGTTCACTGAACTTTGCATCACTTCTTACAAATCTCCCCAGGTTTTCCTGAAAGCATTCTGCTTGTCATTTCTTATATCACAATAATATTCTTTTTTTTTAAAACCAAATTATTTTATTTGTTTTCAGTGTTTCACAATCACTTCTATATATCTTAGTTTTTTTCCACTCCCTCCCTCTCATTCCTCCCTCCCTCCCCACTCTTTCCCTGAGACAGTATACAATCTTATATAGGTTCTACATGTACATTTCCATTAAATGCATGTTTCATAGAAGAATTAAAATGAGAGAAAGCATAAAATAGAACGTAATACAAAAGAAAATGGCCTGTTTCTATCTTAAATCTAGTTCCATTGTTCTTTCTCTGGATGTGGAAGAAGTTTTGCCTCAATAGTTCTATGCAAATTTTTTTTAGGTCTGTGCATTTCAATGAAGTATTAAGTCAACCAGAAAAATTCCTTGCACACTGTAATTGCTGCTGTATACTAAGTTCTCCTGGTTCTGCTCCTTTCACTCAGCATCAATTCATAGAATTCTTTCCAGGCTTCTCTGAAGTCTGTCTTTTCATAGTTTCTCATATCACAATAGTATTCCATTACATTCATATATCACAACTTGTTAAGTCATTCCCCAGTTGATAGGCATCCCTTTCATTTCCAGTTTTTGGCCACTATAAGTAGAGCTGCTATAAATATTTTTGTACATGTGGGACTCTTTCCCATTTCTATGATCTCTTTGGGATAGAGTCCCAGAAACGATATTGCTGGGTCAATGGGTATGCACATTTTTGCAGCCCTTTGGGCATATTTCCAAATTGCTCTCCAGAATGGTTGGATCAGTTCCCAGCTCCAACAATGAATTAGTTCCAACTCTCCCACATCTTCTCCAGCATTTATCATCTTCCTGTGTTGTCATGCTAGCCAATCTGAGAGATGTGATGTGATACCTTAGAGTTGTTTTAATTTTCATCTCAGTAATCAATAGAGACTTAGAACATATTTTCATATGATTATATATAACTTTAAATTCTTCCTCTTAAAATTCCCTGTTCATATGCTTTGACCATTTATCAATTGGGGAATGACTTGTATTCTTTTACATTTGACTCAGTTCTCTATATATTTTAGAAATGAGCCCTTTATCACAAACACTGGTTGTAAAAATTCTTTCCCAGTTTTCTGCTTCCCTCCTAATCTTCGTTGCATTGGGTTAGTTTCTGCAAAAACTTTTCAATTTAATGTATTCAAATTTATGCATTTTGCACTTCATAATGTTCTCTATCTCTTGTTAAGTAAAAAATTCTTCCCTTCTCCATAAATATGATAAATACATTATTCCTTGCTCCACAAATTTGTCTATAGTATCAATCTTTATACCTAGATCATATATGCATTTGGATATTATTTTCATGCATGGTGTCAGGCATTGGTCTATGCCCAGTTTCCACCACACTGTTATCCAGTTTTCCCAGCAATTTTTGTTGGAGAGTGAGTTCTTATCCCAGGAGCTGGGGTCCTTGGGTTTATCAAACAGTAGATTGCTACATTCATTGACAACTGTGTCTTGAGTGCATAACCTATTCCACTGGTGTGTTTCTCTCTTTCTTAGCCAGTATTAAGTGGCTTTGATGATTGCTGCTTTATAATACAATTTGATATTTGGTAGGGCTAGGCTACCTCCCCTAGCATTTTTTTAAATTAGTTCCCTTGATATTCTGGACTTTTGGTTCCTCCACATGAATTTTGATGTTATTTTTTTCTACCTTTAGAAAATAATTATCTGATAGTTTGATTGGTATAGCACTAAATAAATAAATTGATTTAGGTAAAATTGTCATTTTTTATATTAGCTTGGCCTACCCATGAGCAATTGATGCTTTTCCATTTACTTAGATCTGACTTTAGTTGTATGAAAAGTGTATTGTAATTGTGTTCATATAATCCCTGGGTTTGCTTTGGCAGGTAGACTGCCAGATATTTTATACTGTCTACTGTAGCTTTAAGTGGGATTTCTCTTCTATTTCTTGCTATTGTGCTTTGTTAGTAATATATAGAAATGCCAATGGTTTATGTGGGTATACTTTGTAACCTGCAACTTTGCAAAAATTGTTTATTATTTCAAGTTGTTTTTTACTTGATTCTCTTGGATTCTCTAAGTATATCATCATATCATATGCAAAGAGTGATAACTTAGTTTCCTCTTTGCCTATTCTAATTCCTTCGATTTCTTTTTCTTCTCTTATTGCTACAGCTAGCATTTCTAATACCATATTGAATAACAGTGGTGATAATGGACATCATTGTTTCATGTCTGATCTTATTGGAAATGAATCTAGCTTGTCCCCATTGCATATAATACTTGCTGATGGTTTTAGGTAGATATTGCTTATTATTTTATGGAAAGTCCCATTTATTCCTATGCATTCGTGTTTTCATTAGGAATGGGTGTTGTATTTTAACAAAAGCTTTTTCTGCGTCGGTTGACATAATTATGTGGTTTCAGTTAGTTTTGTTGTTGATATGATCAATAATGCTAACAGTTTTCCTAATATTGAACCAGCCCTGCATTCCTGCTATAAATCCTACCTGATCATGCTGTATTATTCTTGTGAAAAGTTACTATATTCTTTTTGCTAATATTTATTTAAAATTTTTGCATCCATATTCATTAGATGAAGAGAAATTGGTCTATAATTTTCTTTCTCTGTTTTGGCTCTTCCTGGTGTATGTATGAGAACAATATTTGTGCCATAAAAAAAATTTGGTAGGACCCCTTCTTTGGCAATTTCCCCAAATAGTCTATATATTGCTGGAATTAACTGTTCTTTAAATGTTTGATAGCATTCATTTGTAAATCCATCTGGCCCTGGAGATTTTTTTCCTAGGGTAGCTTGATCAATTTCTTTTTCTGAGATGGAGTTATTTAAATACTCAACTTCCACTTCTGTTAATCTGGGCAATTTATGTTTTGGTTTTTTTTTAATAATCATGCATCTCAATCACATTGTCAAATTTGTGGGCATACAGTTGAGCAAAGTAATTTCTAATTATTATTTTAATTTCCTCCTCATAGGAGGTGAGTTAACCTCTTTCATTTGTGATATTGGCAATTTGGTGATCTTTTTTCTTTTTTAAATCAAATAGGCCAAAGGTTTAACAATTTTATTGTTTTTTTCATAAAACCAATGTTAGGTTTGTTTATTAGTTCAATATTTCTCTTCATTTCCATTTTATGGATATCCCCTTTGCTTTTCAGTATTACTGATTTGATACTTACTTAAGGATTTTTATTTTCTTCTTTTTCTAGCTTTTTCAGCTGTATGCCCAATTCTTTGATCACCTCTGTCTCTATTATATTCATGGAGACATTCAAAGATATAAAACTTACCCTAAGAACTGCTTATTTAGTAGGTTTTTTCATTATTATCATTCTCTTGAAGGAAGTTGATTTTTTTCTATGATTTGTTGTTTAACCAATTCATTCTTCAGAATTAGATTATTTAGTTTCCAATTAATTTTGGTCTATCTTTCCACAAGCTTTTAATACATATAATTTTTATTTCATTGTGATCTGAGAAGGATGCATTTACTATCTCTGCCTTTCTGCACTGGATTCTGAGATTTTTATGTCATAGTACTTGGTCAATTTTTGTATATGTGCCATGTACTTCTGAGAATAAGGTGTATTCCTTCCTATCCCCATTCAGTTTTCTCCAGAGATCTATTATATCTACCTTATCCAGAGTTGTATTCATCTTTTTAACTTCTTTCCTGTTTATTTTTAGGTTAAATTTATTAAGTTAAGAGAGGGGGAGGTTGAGGTTCCCCACTGGTATAGTTTTGCTGTCTATTTCTTCCTTTAACTCCTTTAACTTTCTTTCTGACTCTCTGCAGTATTTTCTTCTTCACTTGATAGTTCTAGAATTTGGCAACAATATTCCTTGGTGTTTTTAGTTTGTGGTCCCTTTCAGGAGGTGAACAGTGGATTCTGTCCATGACTACTTTGCCCTCTCGATCTAGGATGCCTGGGCAACTTTCCTTGATGATTTCTTGGATGATATGATCCAGGCTCTTTTTTATATCACGGCTTTCTGGTAGACCAATAATCCTTAGATTTTTCTCTCCTGGATCTATTTTCCAGGTCAATTGTTTTTCCAATTAGATATTTTACATTTTCTCCTATCATTTCATTCTTTAGATTCTGTTTGACTGATTCTTTATGTCTCATAGATTCATTAGCTTCTACTTGTCCGATTCTAATTTTCATCAAATTGTTTTCTTCAGTTAACTTTTGCACTTCCTTTTCCATCTGTCCAGTTGTTCCTTTTAAGGATCTATTTTCTCCAGTTAGATTTTGGACATCCTTTTCCATTTTTCCAGTTGTTCTCTTAAAATTTTCTGTGATTTTATTTTTCATATTTTTTAAGTCACTGGTCAGTTTTTCTTCTATTTCTCTAATTTGGCTTTTAAAATTCTTCCTGAGCTCTTCCAAGAAGGTTCTTTGTCCTTCATCCCAGTTCATATTCCCTTCTGAAGTTTCAGATGGGAGTAGAGTCTCAACGCTGACCTCTTTAGCATTTGTGTTTTGGTCCTTGTCCCCATAGAAAGATTTTATGGTCTTTTATTTTCTGCTTTGCTTCTTACTCATGATAACCACCCTTTTCCTTGCTTTTAAAGTAGATATCTTTATCTGGGGCACAGGAGACTCTGTCCCACAGTTCTTATCACTAAAACTTGAGATTTTGTGTGTTGTAGCCTCTGGTTCTTTCAGCTAGAAACTAAAATGCTACAGCTTACCTGGAGCTGAGCTGGCTGGTGTTGAAAAGCAGAGGCCAGGTGAGGTATTTTGGTTTCCCTGCAGTTACCCTGGAGCTAACTCATTAAGTGTGAGGGAGGGGCAGTCTAGCCACAGGAGGTCTCCTCTGCTGAGCTATAGAATAGACAAGCTTAGTGGTTTGCGATCCCATCTGTGCTAATGTCTTTCCTGAATTCCCTGGGGTGCTGAGGCAAACCTGGGGTCCTGGTGTTGGCCGTTACTGGTGTTCCTGCCCCCCCCCGGGGCTCAGGATCTTCTGTGGTTTGGTAAGGTGAGGCAGTGTGGGACAGCTCTGGTCCTGCACAGCAAGAGAGACCCTCCTTAATGACCTTCTTAGCCTCATGGGCTAAGAGACTGTTTACCCCTTTTGCTGCTCCCAGTGTTCCAGGCTTTATAGCAGGGAGATATTCTCTGGGTTTCTCAAGGTCAACAAGGTGTGGGAGCAATTACTGATCACTCTGCCATCTTGGCTCCTGGAATTGGAAATCCACAATAGTATTCCATCACAATCATATACCACAAAGCTGTTCAGCCATTCCTCAATTCATGAACATCCCTTCAATTTCCAATTCTTTGCCACCACAAAAAGAACTGCTATAAATATTTTTGTATAAATATGCCCTTTTCTTTTTTTGTTATCCTCTTTGGCATACAAACCCAGTAGTGGTATTGCTTGGTCAAAGGGTAGACACAATTTTATAGTCCTTTGGGCATAGTTCCAAACCGTTCTCCAATACAGTTGGATAAGTTCATAACTCTAACAATAATATTTAGCGTCCCCGTCATTCCATGTCGTAACATTAATTGTTATTGTTATGGAAGAACAGTCTTCAATTTTGTAATTTTGATATTAATTAAGCATACTTTTATTCCCTTTTCATTAAAGGTTTGCAACCGTTTAATCCCCTTTAAATTTTTGCTTTTCACTTTCTTGCATGTATTCTAGCTTTGTTTTTTCATCTACCCTATATCCTGCTCTCATGACATTTCACTCCCTCTCACTCAGTCAACTGCATTGCATGAAGAAATATAAATATAAAATATGCTGGTGGTGTCCAACTGCATTAATGGCATGGTCATTATCAAGTGGTATTTGCGCATTCAGTTGTTATTTACCACGAGTCCTTTGTTTAAAACATAACTTCATCGCGTGATTGTGGCTTAACATGACATATTTCATTTTAATTCAGCTTTGTAGTTTGTTATATATTGCCTTTACAGCCCAGTATTTTGAAGAGATAGTGTATATTTTTCTTGAAAAGTACTGTGATATTTTTGAACCTAGGAATTCAGAAATATTTACTACTTTTACAGATGGATTGGGAAGAGGATTATAGATGAACTTTTTTTGTTATTTCTATGACATTTTTTCTTTTACACATTTGTTAATATAATATTATTTAGACTCTATATTTGAGTTCTTTCTTCAAATGTCTTTTACTAACTGTAATTTGATCATATCCTAGTTTCAAACAATGTGTTTAATATTTATGGTTTTCTGAGTATGTATAGTGTTGTTATGCTTTAACATATCACCAGTTTCTGTAAAGATATGATGCACAGTTATGATATGTCTACTCCATTTGTATCCCGGTAATGAGATAATTTCACACCAGCTATAGTATCATACTGAACATGAAACAAAACTAAAAACCACCTGTTCAATGTGTCTATGGGTGCAGGGTAGAAGTATACTTGTCCTGGGATCAAAATCCCAACACAGAGGCTGCAGCTAAACATATGAGCTAAGAGATGAATATACTACAAACAATGAAAATATATCCTGGGACAGCAAAAGACCAAAAAGTAAACCTAAAAGAAGAGCAAAACTTCACAAAAAGTACTAGTAGAATCTTAAGTCTATAATGACAACTACAAGGTCTGTGAAGATAAAAGGGAAGAAAATGAAAAATTAAATAATGAGAGTTATTGAGGAAAGAGCTAGAAGTAGGCTCCTAAATAATAGAATGCAATAAAAGGAAATCAGTGATCCCATGAAACCAGAAGAAACATCAGAACAAGGTCTAAATACAGAAAATACATGTATGTGTGTATGTATGTGTATGTATATATGTATATGTGTATGTATATAAACAATATGTGTCTGTGTATTTTATGTATATTTGTATTCCTATGCACAGATAAGTGCATATATGTGTTTTATATATAGCCACAATTGACTCTCAAAACAGGTCAAGGAAAGAAAATTGAACAATTATCAGATGACCTAAACTTTAAACCCAAACAATGAATCTCTCTCTCTCTCTCTCCCCCTCTGCCCCCCCACCTTCTCTCTCTCTGTCTCTCTCTCTCTCTCTCTCTTTCTCTCTCTCTCATCTTTTCCTCTCTCACTGTCTTTCTCTCTCTAACACACATATGTATATATATATATATATATATATATATATATATATAGTATATACACATAGATTATTATCTATATATGTATATGTATGTATATAAAACAATAAGCTGTCCAGAACTATGAAATCAGAAATGTGGAAAGAATTCACTTAGTACTCTGAGAAGAAACTCATAGGGGCAAAAATACACACACATATGTGTGTATGTGTGCATCATCTTTTCATGATGACAAGATCAGACATTGATATAATATTTGAAATAAAAGAGTAACAAAAATGGTAAATACTTTTTAACAATGAAAGAGATGAAAGGATGATGTCATTCTCACATTTAAATGTGGAAGAAGGGACAAGTTTCTGAATTCTGCTGTCTTCAATGTTCACAGGGGATTTAAAAAAGACAAACAGCACCTAGGGGTACTTATTTTTCAAGTTATAGATTTAAGGAAAGAAAAGAAAAGAGGAGAGAAATACAATACTGTAGACAACACTGAAAAAGAATGGAGAGGAATTATGTATCTCTCATAACTGAGAAATGCACAAGAAGATTATACAAATATGAATTAGGGAGTAGGTACAATGAGCATTGAATGACTCCACTTTTATATGAACCAAATAAAGAAGAATGGAATGTGAATACCCAAAAAGTTCTGTGTAGAAATTCATTATATTTAATAGAGAAACAAGAGGAGAAATGAGAATACTGAAGGGGACATAGTCAGAAAAAATATTGATAAGCAAAACAAATCAAATTTGGAGTGAAATGTATTATATGAAGCAGTAATTTTTGTCTAGTCTGGACAAAGCAGTGAGATTAGACCACTTAATTATAGGTGACATTGATCCTATTATTTTTTTCAGCATTTCTTTGCAAGGAAGGATGAGGGAGGCAAAGAGAGCAGGGGAAAGCATAAGATAATATCATAGAAAGAAGAACCAGACTTAGTAACCATAATTATGGAAGAGAATGAGTTTTTTCATCTTTAGAGACAATAGTGTTCTAAAACTTGGTGACATAGGCGATCATCAATATTCAATTGGATCCCTTGTCTTCTCAGTTCAGGACTTCCTTCCTAAGATTCATTTCACACCCTTCTCCCTGGCTGCCTATGCTTTATGATTTTCTCTACTTCTATTCCTCTATTTTATATATCTTCCATTTCTCCTAAATTTTTTACACAGCAAGTTTGCCCAATATTCAGGAATCCTTCTTCCCTTTCTCCTGGCATCACAATGACTTCAGTGGAGTACATCACTTGTTATCACTTTTTATTTTCCATGTGACCAACCCATCTTCTTTTGATAACAAGTAATTTTGATGGTATCCTTTATTCTGGTTCTTCAGAGTTCCTCATTGATTATGTGTTACAGCCTGCTCACACTCACCATGAATCTCACCATTTTTTTTCTATATTTGAAATTGATCTTCGTAACTTTAGAGGCAATGATGTCCTGCATCTTACTTCTATATAGCAACACCAATAAACTGTTAGTATTGCAAAGATGAGATTTTGCTTTAATGAAATTTTGGAGTGAATAAGGGAGTTTTGCAATTTTCCTGAAGTAATACATTACATTTCCATTCCTACTCTGAGTTCAGTTCCTTGTCCATCTGTCCTGTCTATTATAGTTCTGTCCTGTTACTGTCCATCTAAATTAGTGTTGAAATCAGGACAAAAATATTTTCAACTTAGATCTGTCTTATGTGGATGGATAAAACAACCTCTTTTCAGTGACTCCATATTTCTTCCAGGAGGCTCTGAAATGTCTTGATTCATTTGACACAATCTCTTCCTCAAGTAAGAACTAAAATGGGAGCTTACAATGAACCTGTGCCTTCTCATCCCATGTGATTCTGGTCAGTATCCTTCCATAAATAATGTATGAGCAATCCATCCAATATGCTAGAGGCCTTTTAGCTCTTTAGTTACAGGAGCTTCTGCATTTGGAGTTCTTGATATAATAGAGCATAAATGTTTGGACAAGCAAAGATGTCATTTAGAGACAACTTATATTTTCCTTGTAGATACATTTATCCTCTTCCCCATCTGTTGATGACTATGTAGGAAACCACATGGGCCAAAGAGCTCACTGGATGAGAGAGAGCAGACTAGGTTGTGTTCTAGCTCTCATTTTGCCACTAATTCTATATGTTGTCTAGAACAAACTGCCTCAGTTCCCTAGGCTTCAATTTTTTTTCCATTTTATTTGTAAAATAAGATTATGAACAAGATCAATCACTTTTAAGATCTCTTCTGTCCTAGGGTATGTGTACTGGAATCAGCTTGAACTGGCTTGTGAGAGCTGATTGTTGAATTTTTAATGAACATTTATAGCTGAGAAATTCACAAACACTATGAATCAGGGATTGTTAATATTTTGTTGATTCTCTACATTTATGGAAGTTATGCAGAAAATTTAAATAATGTAGATTAAATCTTAAAAGTATGTTACATATACAGCTCCCACTCAGAGAGTTAGTTGTTCAATATCTACTAGCACATCCCTGCTTTTGTCTCAGGTCCTAGCATGTATGAAATTCTTTCTATTGCTTTTCCTATTTATATATTGTGATTGTGAGATGCTCTGACAGAAATATAAAGGAGTAGTAACAGAAATATGAAGAGAAATCTGCTTATTCACTTCAACAGATCAATGTCCACTTGAAGAGAAACATGGGGGTGACCTACTTTGTCTCTTCCTTAAATGAAAGAATGTCTTCCTCCCTCACTTTCTTTAATCCCAAGGACTTACATCCGCAAAATTTAGAGAGACTTTAAAATAAGAAAGGTATAAACTGATTAGTACAGCAATATCCTCTAAGTTTTCACTCCCTAGTGAAGATAGAAATGTGCTAATTAGTCAATTGCTCAATTAGCAGAAGCTCTGAGATGGCTTTTGTCCTGGGAAAACAGAAGTTTCTGTCTCGGGTAAGCTGATTTAAAAATGAGCCTTATATAAGCTGACAAGTGAATATTTTCAAAGTAGAACATTTGGGGCATAGACCCCCAAATGAAAGGTCAGGTGTACCTAGGATAGTTCATCCTTTTTTGCTGATAAATTGGCTCATTTACCTTAAGGTTGATCACAGGTATTTTTTTCCTGTGTTTCAGTCACATCCACCTCTTCATGATCCCATGGACCTCACTGTTCATGACATTTTCTTGGCAAAGCTATAGGAGTAGTTTGCCTTTTCATTCTCCAGGGAATAAGGCAAACAGAGTTGCCCTGGATCATACAAATATTAAATGTCTGATACCAGATATGAACTTAGAGATTCCTGATTCTAGGCCTAGTACGCTGTCTACTGCACCACTAGCTTCCCTACAAATACATAGATATGTACACATATATCTATATCTATACTTATGGGTCTATATTGATCTATATGTCTATATCTTTCTACCTTTAATCTATATATTTCTATATATGAAAGTTACCATGAGAGTTTTGGTTTGGGTTCATTAATAGCCTAAGAAATAAACTGATCATCTGAAACAAAGGTTACCTGATTGAAAGAGAATGAGATATTAAGGAAAGGACAAGGGCAGAAGTTTGTACTGAATGTTATTGACATCTTTCACCCACTCACAGCACACTTTAGCAATGTGAGTTTTGCCCAAGACATAGTCTGTTCTTGATGGCCCCATCAGTCTCATGCTAAGACTCATTGTAGCCCAAGGTATTGTCTAGACTTCAGCCATCCACCCTCTATGGCATCAAATTTACATTTCATAATTGTTTAACTTATTTATTTTGGTTGTGTAAGAATTCCAGTTTTTCCGAGTTCAGAGTTTTCAAAGTGACTAAAAATTGCTTAAGCTTCCTACCTACAGGCAGATTCCCAGGTCATGAGCTGTGACCAAGTCAAGGAGAACAATAAGAGAAAAAATGCTGATTCCTACAATGTTTATTTATTTTCATTCTGTTTACAATTGATTGTGGAATTGCTTAGTGTAATGACCTTTAATTTGAGTCAAGAAACTCAATTCAACAAACATTTCTCTGTCTAGTTAGTGCTCAGTGAAGTCATAGTATCCTTGCCTTCAACTGGTACTTATTATTGTCTAATTTTTGGTGTACTTTCAGCAAAGAGTTAAAGGTATGGATTAGCTTTCATTGGATTTCATTCCCTTTTTATTTTTTTACTTCTAGAAGAGATTGTTAGTGAAGTTTATTTGTGGAGCAAAGAGAAGAAGTTTTTCAAATATTCAGGGAAAAAATGGACTTTAGGATTTGGGATTTGACATATTCAAATGAAATATAAATGAAAGAAGTATGCATAGGAAAAAAAGACAGTGTAAGAAAAGAATCTGATATTCATAAACTGATGAGGAAAATTACACTAACAAATATCAATTCACACTTCTGGATGACTGTGAAATGAGCACTTGCAGTGACAAGTCTGTACCAGAGAAATGGAGGAGGTGGGTGGTTAGCAGGCACATGGTCAGTGGGAGGGAAGGAATCATTCAATTGCTTGCCAAAAACCTTGTGATTGAGAGGGAAAACATTGAGTCTTACTATGTTTATTTAATGTTTTCTCTGTATTTGTAATGTACAATCTTGAAATAGCCAGATGTGTGTATTCTAGAATTTGATCAACCTCAATTAGGCATTTATGAAGCTTGTACCATATGCAAAGACCAGTGGTCAGTGCTGGAATTGAAAAGAAGAATAAAAGGGTACAATCCATGACTTCATGGAACTTACAGTCTACCAGAGAAAGATTCAATGAGTACACAGAAAAGTACTAGGCAAGTTAGAAGGCAAGAAGGTAGGGGGGAAGAGTAAAAATATTCTTAAGAAAAGAAGTGACAGAATCAGCTGGGATGATGAATAATATGGCTGACATTGGCTTGGAACCTTGAAGGAAATGGATATTTACAGTGAGAAATGACAAGGGAGTGCTTTCCACTTATGGATGATGGTCTGTGTGAGTTCATGAAAGGAGAGGACAGAACGTTAATCCGGGGAAAAAGCTAGACATTGAGTTCAAGTCTCCGTTATTGGTTTTTACCACTAACTACCTCAGCAGTCACTTAACTGCTCTGGTCCTCAGTTTCTTTGTCTGTAAAATTAGGCTGTCTCCAGTTCTAAAACTATGATGCAATAAACCTTTGAGAAGGTGGCATAGATGACATTTCAATCTTCTTTTTAGCTCCTCCCAGGCTCACCAACAAAACTCAAGGGTTCTGTGCTCACACTGCACAGATTTAATATTAGAAATTATTACCTCTGAGGATGGGGGTAAAGGTGTTAGGTTTTCCTTTTTTGACTCTATCTCCCCATCAGAGCTAAACTCCAAGGAGGCATGGCTCCCCTCTAGGTAGGTAACATAAAGTTCTTGAAGCAAAATATGAGTATCAAATTGGAACTAACCTTTATTTCCTCCATCACAGAATCCTTTTTTAATGCAGACTCCTTAGATGGCACAATTAGAGGAAACAAAATACTTAAATATTCCATTATATTCATTTGACATCCCCTGGAAAGAATAGGCATTTTACACTGAAGAAAAAAATAAAAACTTCCCTCCTACTGAGGAACTGCATGTCCTCACCAAGTCATGGAAATATTAAGGAGGATTAGCAAGATATAGATGCCCTAGCCCTCATGGCACAGTGATTTCTCTCTATGTATCCTCTTATTGATAGTTCTCCCTCCCTTCCCCATGTAGAGGTTCTTTGGATGACCCATGGTTGACTTTCTAAAGCAGGTATTTTTAAATTCAGGAGTATTCACAAAGTAAACCCAAGTCCAGGAACCTCCATTTTCAGGATGCTAGGTAGCACAGTGGGTAGAGTGTCAGACCTGCATTCAGGAAGACTTGAGCTCAGATCTGGCCCCAGATACTTGATAGTGGTGTAGCACTGGCTAAGTCCCATAACCCTGTTTGCCTCAGTTTCCTCATCTGTCAAATGACCTGGAGAAGGAAAGGGCAAACCACTCCAGTATCTCTGCCAAGAAAACTCCAAATGGTGTCACACAGAGTCAGACACAACTGAAGAACAGCATCAGTCTCATGCTCAGAAAGAAAGCAGGAAAGGTGTAAGATAGCCAGCATTTGGAGGTATAGATCCTCCTCTCAGGCTATGGGCTAACACATCTCCCACTTCTATGGGACGCTCCTATATGGCAATGTGATGTTCTTTGTTTGGGCAAGCACATGCCAAGGATAAGCTGGAACCAGCCTGAACCCAGCTCATGTGAGTCAGGATGAAATTTTCAATGGAAGACTCTAAGTCAGGTATTGGTTTACTTTTTTGTTGTTTTTAATTTCTAGTCTTAAGAAGTGAAGAAAAATATAAATAATATAAAATTAGCTTAAAAGTGTGTTATGTATATTTGTTTCAGAGAGCTAATTGTAAAACATTTGCCAGCCCATTCCTAGTGAATAGAGACAGAAATCTCTTCCTCTCCCCTTGTTATAGTAGGGTTTGGAAGTCCAAGAAAGAGAAAAGCAAAAAATAGAATGGGCTCAAAATCTGTGTTATTTCATGGTTCATTCTTAGAAATTGACAAAAGGGAAGTTCCTCCTACCTAGAATTCATTTTTTGACACTTAGGCAGTCAGTAGTAGCACCAGTCACTAGAGACTGGTCAGAAAAGTTCCCTGTGTCCGTTCAGTGAGAGGATAGGACATGGGTCTACCTGCATGAGACATGCCCTTCTGATAAAAGTACGTCTTGTAATCTCAAGTCAGTTCACCAAAATGAATAGAGATTCTCCTGATCAAGCCTCTAATATATGTACAAATTCAATGAGTAGCATTTGGGGAGGGGTGCTTTCCTCCCCAGAGGAATCAGGAATAAGACTCTCTTCTAAGGTATGCTCTTGAACTGACCCTTAAAAGGAGCCAGAGAAGCCCCAAGGCAAAAATGAGGAAAAAACATTCTAGACATGGGAGATTGCCTGCCTGTGAAGGACACTGAATCAGAAAATCAAATATAATATGTGGGGTACATTAAGGAGTTTGGAATGTAAAGAATGTGAGGTGAAACTAAAGATAATCATCCTGGAAAGGTACATTGGAGCCAGTAAGTAAAAATGTCGTGTTTTTATGTGGCCTGTTCATGATCCCCACATTTTCTCTATTGAAGTAGATAGGTAGTAGATAGAGGGTGTGATCTAGAATCAGGAACACCTGAATTCTAAACCTATATCAGGCACGCACTTAGCTATGGCACCCTGGGCAACACACTTAACCTCCTCATTTGTAAAATAGAGACAATGATCACACCTGCCTCCAAAGGTTGTGAGAATCAAAGGATGTGATTTGTAAAGTGCTTTGCAAACTTTAAGCTGACATAAATGCTATAGATTTTGTGTATTTATTGACTCTAGTAGGCTTTTGATCTTAAAAACCTAATGATGCAGTCATATCCTGCTATGATGATGCTGGCTTTTTTCTTGGTTTGTTAACATATCTTTGTTGTCCTTGAATGAATCAATATTTAGGAGCCACATTGGCTGAAAACATATATAAATATCAAAGGACAACTCTTCTCATTCCCAGAGAAACCAACGAAAAACAAATACAAGTTGCAGGGTTCTTTTAAAGCCAGTTCCCAAATTTAAATTCATGGATTAGGACAGTATACCCCTAATTTCTCAATTGCTTTGATTACAGGAAAGAGAGGGGCCTGTTTTCTTTCTGTTTTCCTTTGTCAGTTAATGCCAAATCAATCATGTCCAAGAATCCATACTTCAGTGGAAAAGCCTGTTTTTTCCATAAACCTAGGGTCAGATGAAGACCAGGTCCAGCACATTTTATCTTCTGATATATAGCATCTCTTTATAAAGGCAGTCATCACTTCTGGGGAGCATGCCTGGATTGGTCCTTTTCTAGTGTCTTATATATCCTGAGTCATTTACAGTGACATTTGCTATTGTTGAATTTGGGTCTTTTCTGGTGATGGATGTGCCTTGATTTTTTCTAGACTTGCCCTCAAAAGACATGAAACTAGGGTTCCATCCCCTCAATTCCCATATTTCTATTGGCTGTGAAGAAGATAAGAGGACTGCCCATTCAGTTGAATTTAAAAAGAGGAACACTATCTTTCTTCCTCTTGTGTTATTTGGGACTGAGGCAGTCCGTCCTTGAGATTTCTGTCGAGGGGTAGAGAAGATTTCTCCTTGTCCACAGCGTAAAGGGCTGCTCAGACCTCGCAGTGAGAATTATGGATGAGAATGAGGCTGTCTCAAGGCCCTGAGGTCTTCTTGGCTATATCTCTGCCTTTTAACCGAAGTGACCAGATAATGATCTTGAGATAGACCTTCATCTTCTCTTCTTTCTTTCCTTCCTTTCTTCTTCCTTTCTCTTTCTTTCTTTATTTCTCCCTTCCTTTCTCTTTCTCTCTCGTTATAGTCTATACCTATCTCTGTCTCTACCTCCCCTTCCTTCTTCCTTCTTCCTTCCGTCTTTCCCTCCTTCCTCCAATTCCTTCCACTTTCCTTCCTTAGTCCCCATCCTTCCTTCTTTCCCCCTTTCTTCCTTCCTTTGTTCTCCCCTCTTTCCATCCTTTATTTCTGTTTCCTTTTTTGGTTTTGGCATCTACCATCTATGTATGCATGTATGCATTTGTCTATCTATCTACTAGAGCCTCTGCGTTCTGAGACGGAAATACACTTCTTTACTTTGTAGAATGGAGGTGGAGGATGGGTGTGGTGTGAGAGATTCTGCAAGACAGTTTAGTTTGCTTGACTATATTCTGTGTTTGGGAAGCTACATGGTACAGTACACAGAATGCTGGGCCTGGAGTCAACTCTTCCTGAGTTCAGATCTGGCCTCAGACATTGGTCAAATGAGCTGCAGAAGGACATGGCAAACCTTTCCAGTATTTTTGCCAAGAAGACTCCAAATGGAGTCATGAAGAGTTGGACATGACTGAAAAATGACTTAACAAATACTTTATGGTTACAAGAGACGATTTATTTCTGGGGAAGGGGAAGGGGAAGGGTGGAGTCACTATGAAATGACTTGGAAAAATTAATATTTTAGTAATATTACATTATTAATCAACCAAATATTGCATAACAATATTTTCAACATTTAAATAATAAACTAAAAAAAGAAGTGGCAAATTTTCATCCCAGTTTCTAGAAGCAGAGTGGAGAGATATTGAACTTCAAAGGACTGGTACCAGCATGTTTACATGTGGTCTTCAAGAAAGCTTTACTGCATTTAATACCTACAAACACAAAGTACATTCAGATCTCGAGACTTCTCCCCTTCCCTTTACATCCTGTGCACTAGAGATTTCTGGAGAGGATGACGTTGTCCATTTGTGTGCCCTGGACTATCCTTTCTTACTTTCAGACAAATGCAAAGATATTTGAGTAGTTGGAGGGACTTTATACACACACACACACACACATACATATATAGATAGAGGGCACAGGGTGAGGTGAATGGGAAGGAGTGATATGTAAAAAAATAAAATCAAGAGGTGAGAGAAGAATATATTGGGAGGGAATAGGGAGAATTTGAATAAGCCACATTATCTCTCATAAAAGAGGTAAGAAAAAGTTTTTCCAATGGAGGGGTAAAGTGAGAATGTGAGAGAGAAAAAGTGAATCTTACTCTCATCAGATTTGGCTTAAGAAGGGAATTACATGCACACTCAATTTGGTATGAAAATCTACCTTACACTACAGGAAAGTAGGGGAGAAGGGGATAAGTGGGGTGTAGGGAGGATGATAGAAGGGAGGGCAAATGAGAGGAGGAAGTAATTAGAAGTAAACACTTCAGAGGAGGGACAAGGTGAAAAGAGAGAATAGAATAAATGGAAGGCAGAATAGGATGGAGGGAAATATAATTAGTCTTTCACAAGATTATTATGGAAGTCTTGCAGCACTACTCATATATAGCCTATATTGAATCACTTGGCTTCTCAGAGAGGATGGGTGTGGAGGAAGGAAGAGAGAGAAGATGGGACTCCAAGTTTTAGGAACGAATGTTGAGAATTGTTTTTGCATGCAACTGGAAAATAAGATATACAGGTAATGGGGTATAGAAATCTGTTTTGCCCTATAAGAAAAGAGAGAAAGTGGGGATAAGGGAAGGGAGGGGTGTTAGAAGGGAGGGCAGATTGGGGGAAGGGAAAATCAGAATGTATTGTTTTTGGGGTGGGGAAGAGGAGAGATGGGGAGAAAACTTGGAACAAAATCTTGTGGAAATGAATGTTGAAACTAGAAGTAAATAAACAAATTAAAAAAAAAAGAATCATGCAGTTTGTTTACTGAATGGGCTAATTGTCAATGGAAAACTACTTAAAATGAAAAGAAGTCCACAAAACAGCAGGAGTTTCTGATTAAATAGCCTACCTTGCATCTAGTGGAAATTAGAAGCAAATCAGAATTGGGCAGATTCATGATACAGTGGAAAAACAGGATAAGAACACAGAATGACTAAAATTTAAATCACTCTGGGAGGGGAAAAAGAGAAACTCTCAGGGCAAGGTGGGCAGAAAGAAATAGAAGCCTCCAGATTTGGAATGACTTATTTGTTTGTTTTTCATTGGGATGTCACTATTCCATAAAACTTCCTGGAGCACATAAGATATTGGGCAAAACAAGAATTGGATATTATTAGAGAGATATGTTTTTAGAAAAGAGAAGGCACTTAGCAAAATTTAAATGGATATATGATGTTGCACCCTGATACCCCAGTAATGTTCAAGGATGTAAAGGTAGGTGTTTAGCACATTGGTGGACCTAGTGGTGTGATGAAACCAATTACTCTATATTTCAGTGAATAAATGTAAAATGTATTTGTTCATATTTGCATCTCAGAAACTGACAAATATTATAAATCAAGGCTTGATGTATTGTTTGTTGATTATCTTGATTTAAGAAAGTGATGGAGAAAATGTTAGCAATCCTAATGTTAACCCTAATGCATTGAAAAGAGACAATATGATATAGAGGAAAGAGCTCTGACTTTGGAAGCAGAGGGCTAAGATTCAAATCCCCCTCAGTGTTTACAATCTGCATGCCCTTGTACAAGTCACTTAACTGCTCTAGGCCTCAGTTTCCTCTTTTGTATAATAAGGAAAATGTACTACATCAGAGGTTCTAAAGGGAGCCTATGGATTTTATAAAAGTTATTTGATAACTACAATTCAGTATAATTGGTTTCTTTTGTGATCTTATATATTTTTTATGCCTTTACAAACATTATTCTGAGAAGAGTCCCTTAGATTTCACTATAGTGACACTATGGTTAGGAGTCTCTCATCTTGATAGGCTCTGAGATTGCTTCTATCTCTAGGTTTGTGTTATTATAATCTTAACAATGATAAAAAAACAACAAGAAGATATAGATCATTGTGATCTATGAAGGGAATGTCACATTGATAAGGTCACAAATTCATTGAATTATAGTTTTTCAAAACTAAAATCTGTCATTCAGGGTTCATCAGTCCTTGTGGTGCCCTTGTTTCTGATCCTACACTAATCTCTAGGAATTTATTCTGCATTGTAATTCACATCCAGGATTTTACCTTAAAGGACCCTATAGGACTATAACATTGTTTCTGTGCAAAATGCCATGTTCTTAAATTCTGCATCCTCCTGAGAGAAGGCTCAGTTTCTTTCCTCAAGAGCTGGATCTCAGTGTCTTGGACAAGGCAGCGTCAAGTAAAAGCCTTGAACTCTGAAATGTTCTGCTTTTTTGTTGTTCCAAAATGTATTTCTCCCCTATCTTTATTTTCCTCAATATTGTACTCAGCATTGTGGCTCTGGCTGGAAAGAGTAATTAGTATATAATTGTGTTGTTTTTCACTTGATTACTGTGCATGAACCCAAGGGCCTTGCTTTTAATTCTTTCTCTTTCAGTGCCAAATGAATGAACACATAGTCACTGAGTCAGTGTTGCTGGTTGCTGAGTCTTCCAAATGAGCCTGAACATAAATAATTGTGTTGAAATCAAAATTGCTTCATCACATAGATCACGTTTTTCAGGAAAATTATAGTTGCATGTCTGGTTGGTTGGATCTGCCTTCGTGTGGTGTCATGAGGCATGTCCTGGACATCTCAGTGCTACAAGACAAACTCAAGGTGATTACAGGACTTTCCTCATCATTTAACCCCATGGTCTCAGCTTCTGCAAATGTAAGATGAATGGCTTGTCCTAACTAACTCCAAGTTCCTTTCTAGGCTTGAAAGTCTATAATTCCCCCAGAATTTTCTTGCTTTAAACCTTATAATTCTCAGTTTGGGAACATACATCACTGTGAACAAAGTTTTCTCTCATTCTTCCCTTTGATATCAATGGGTGTGGAAGATGAGCATGCTTAGTGACTTAGAGACTGCTAGTGGTACAAGATAGAGCCCTGGAGTCAGGAAGACAAGTTTGTATCCAGCCTCAGACACTTATTAGCTGTGTGACACTGAGCAAGTCACTTCACTGCTGTTTGCCTCACTCTCCTAATTTATAAAATGAGGGTAGTAGTAATTATCTTGTTATATGGATCAAATAAGATATTTATAAAATACTTAGTTCGGTGCCTGCCACATAGAATGTATCATACAAATGATTACTCCCTTCCCTTCCTTGCTCTAATGAACAAAGTTCTAACAGACAAAGAAGCCAGGGCTCTAAAATAGCATACTGTTTTTACTGAATGTAACAGCACAGACCCCAACATACACAGGAGGGTCTGCGGTACAGGTTCTTAGATCTGCTTTTCTAAAAGAAAAGCAACTTTGGAAGGATCAGCAATCTATGTTAATCAAGCACACATATCATTCACTTAGTTCAGGGGGAAAAAAAAGCACCCTGAACTTCAGAGAAAATACAGAGAAATAAAGATCAACAGACAGGGCTTCCAACTGTCTAACCATAAGCAATATATACATCAGATGTACAGACAGATCCAACTATCTGAACAAACGTACATACATACATAGTTACCAGAGAGAGAAGCACCAACATCTGGGTTTTCAAAGCCAGGAGCTCCTTAGAGGATTCCCAGAGTCTCATCTGGCACACAAACTTTCTTCAAAAAACTAAGCCCCCAAAGTAAAACCCCACTTTATAGTACTTATACATTTTTTAGAGCCAGAGGGCATTATAGCCCTTGTAAACCAGTGCTTCATTAGAAATTTGCAAAAGATGTGGGCCTTCCTACAAAACCAATCTCCCCTAATCAAACTTCCCTTAATGGACAAGCCCATTAGTGGGTGGGTAAGATATTTGACTCTCATAATTACCATTACATTGAGTCATTTTAGTCACTTCTGACTCTTGATGATGCCATTTATGGTTTTCTTGGGAAAAGATATGAGTTGTTTGCCATTTCCTTCTCTAACTCATTTTACAGATGAGGAGATTGAAGCAGATAGGCTTAAGTAATTTGCTCACACAATTAGAGCCTAAGGTCAGATTTGAACTCAGGTCTTGCAGACCCCAGGCCCAGTACTCTATCATCTATGCAACTATGCACTATGCAACCTGGATGCCCAGAATAGTATGCTAGAATGTGAATGCAAGGACTTGAATTCTGCTCTACCATTTTTGTTTTTTAAGATGGTTTTCAGCATTAAGGTTTTTCAAATGTATTTTATCTCCATTCACTTTAAATTACATCCATTCTTTTTTACTCAGGACTAGTGCAGAGTTTTAGTAGCAAGAACTAAAGAAAACATAGTTAATAATGGTTCACCATGACCAGGTAAATAGGAATTTTATTCATAGGATCACATTTCAAACATTTAAAGTCAAAAGGCACCTTAAAATTTTCCAGTCTAATATTTTCATTTTGGAATATAAAACTGAGAAACAGGGGGCAGTGGATTTTCCAAAGTGGCATAGGTATTTTGACAAAATCTCAATCTTAATCTAGGTCTACTGACTACAAATTTGGGGCTCAACTCTACCACACTTCTTCTTGCAAAATGTGCCTTCACAGTACCCTATTATGCTTTCAGAATAGAGAAGACATTCCATGGAAATGTTTTTGGGAGTATAGTCTCTCTCTTCTGTATGAGTCAGACCCTACCTCAAATATTGTAGTCGATTCTTGGCTCCACAGTTTTGCAAAGTCTTCGATAAATAGGAGAGCTTTCAGAGAAGTCAACCCAGAGGTGAAAATTCTGGAGTCCAGGTGATATGAGGATCAGTTGAAAAACTGGGGATATCTAGTTTGGAGAAAAGGATAGCAGTAATATGATAACACCCATTAATTTTTTAAAATTTATTTTATTTTAATTTATGAAATAATTATTTATATATTTATATATATATTTTTTTCATTTATATATATATATATGAATATATATATATTATATATGAAACAATAATTTATGAAATAAATTTATGAAATAAATATGAAATAAATTAAATGACCATAACGTAGTAGAATAAAAAACAATTACACATGAAACTGCAAATCTATTATGTACAATTTGATATTCCTTTTAAATATATAATCAAGTTATCATGTACATCTCTTTTCCTCTTTTTCTCCACTTTCTTTGCTCTAGAGAGGCTACCATTTAGACACACACACATACATATACATATATATGTATACATACATGTGTATATATGTATATATATATCTGTGTGTGTGTGTAAAACCATTATATACATATTTCTATTCATCAGTTCATTCTCTGGATGCAGATAGTGTCTACTTTCACATGTCCTTTGTGGTTAATTTGCGTATTTATAATAGTTAAAATGACATTCACTTAGAGTTGTTAAAACAATATTGCTGTTACTGTATACAGTGGTTCTGCTCACTTCACACTTCATTATTTCATTATGTCATTAAGTATTTTAAGAACTCTCTTGTGGAAGAGGGATTAGATTTGTTCTCTTTGTTCCCAGAGGCAGAACCAGCAAGTGGGTGGAAGTTAGGATAGAACAATTTGACCTTGACCTGATGGGAGGCAGGGGGAGGAGCAACAACCACCACCACAAAATCAGCAACACTTCTTAACGATGACAACTAGTCCAATGTGGAATGAGTTTCCACAAGAGGCTCATTGAAGGCTGGGTGACCTCTAGTCAGATGTTTTCTCCCTTATGGGTACAGTTTGACTTAGTCTGAGGGTCCTTCAAACTCCAAAACTCTGTGATTTGTCATACTCCACTTCCCTGTCCCCAGGAATTCTTGGGTAGTGATGTGAAGCAACAGCTTGCAGTGTAGCCATGCATGACACGGTTTTCTGATGATCATGGGTCTGAGCAGGCTCGTTAGTATGTGCCCATCTTCTCTAACATGAGGGATGGTTCATGGTAGTCTCTGACATTCCCTTCACATTCTCTTCACATCCTACATGATAGAATCTATTCAGTGATGGTCAGGAAGCAAGGAAATACCATTGCTGGTGCAATCTGAAGTTCAGTTGTGTCTCCATTCGTGTAAATAAGGAATCTCCGATAAGGGGTCACGTTATTGGCATCAACACCATGTATTTCAGTTGGGCTGGAACTAATGACCATATTTGCCATAATTGTAATTTGGAATCATGTAGTTTAGAATGCATGCAATCAGTTCAGGAGATTCATTAGTCACTTTAATGGGTGACCACCTTAATTGAAGCCTGGATGTGTTATTGTAGTCAGATCCTCAAAATTCCAGAATACTTGTCTGGGACCACTAGGTAGCCTAACAGATAAGAAACTGAACTTGGAATCTGGAAGATCTAAATTTAAACCCTGACTTAGACATTTAGTAGCTCAGCAATCCTAAAGAAGCTATTTAGCCTGTTTGCCTCAGTTTCCACATCTGCAAAATGGGGTACTAATAGCACCTACTCTTAGAGTAGCTTTGAGGAGTTCTTTGAAAGAATAAAAACACTATATAAATGCTAGTTATTAATGGTCTAATTACTGAAGTAAATACACACACACATACACACACGTGCACACACAGTTTTTAAACCAAAGAATACCATGTCATTGCTAGCTATTCTTACTAGCTTGAATTTGTGAGGAAAGTGATATAAACAAATTACTAATAACAACAGACTTTCATTAACATAGGAATTGTCCAGAGTAGCACATTTCTTCCACCATTACAAGTTGACATCTTTTCTGCAATTTCTGGTGTAAGTATTTAGAGCGCTGAGAGGTTAAATGTTTTACCAATCTCCCCCAGCCATGTGTCAGACATGGTACATACTTTTGGACTTGGAGGCCAGATCTCTAGGCACTATGCCATAATGTTTCTCAATGGTGAAAGCAAAGATTGGCCAGAGAAAGAGTAGGGAAGAAATAGGAAGTAAGAAATAAAAATATAAATAAACCCTTTAATCCATCACTAACACTACTAGTCTATGTCTTAAAGAGATTAAAGAAAGAGGAAAAGGATCCATATGTACAAAAACTATCTATAGCAGTCTTTCATGGCAACAAATAATTAGAAGCTGAGGGGGTGGCCATTGAGCGTAGAATGGATGAACAAATTATGGCATATGAATTTGATGGAATACTATTGTGCTATAAAAAATGATTGAGGAAATGGTTTCAGAAAAACCTTGAAAGATATATCCAATTCAAAGTGAATTCAACAGAATCAAATAAACAATCTGTACAGTAACAATAGCATTGTAGAGACAAACACCTGAAAGATTTAGGAACTCTGATTGGCACAGACACCAACTGCTATTATAGAAGGCCATTATGAAGCATGTTACCCACTTTCTGACAGAGAGTTAATGCATTTGCTGTAAAATGTGATCTATCTATCCATCTATCCATCCATCTATTCATCCATCCATCTGTCTATCTATCTATCTATCTATCTATATATCTATCTGTCTATGTCTTCTGTCTGACTCTCCACGTGTGTATGTATGCATTATATAGTTATATGTGTATATATATATATATATATATATATATATATGTGTGTGTGTGTGTGTGTGTATGTGTGTGTAGTGAATGTTTGAATTTGTTTTGTTTGTTTGACTACATATTTATTATAAGAGGTTTTTCTTCTTTTTCAATGGGAGGGTGAGAGAAAGAAAATATGATTTTAATCACTAAAAATAAAATTTTCAAAAAGATGTGTAAAGACAAGGATATACATAAAATATTTCAAAAGGGGAAAAGGAAACAAGGCAAAGTTGTCCTAGAATTATTTGTCCTTCCCTCCAGAAATCACAGCTTTCTGAGGGATTTGCCTAGAAGGTTCATGTGAGGAAGGCAATGATACATGAACTGCTAAACTTATGATTATTTGCTCAATAATTATTTGAGCGTTTTATTGAAAATGTTTGTTTTTGAAGAGTGAATAGATTAACTCTCCAGAAAGGTGTTGTATTTATCATTAACCATCACAAGGATAGACATCTTGGATATTCACTATTTAGAGTAGTGTACTGACAACTCACAGTCATTTGGCATTCGGTGGTAGATGAAGCATGAGAATACATTCTTCCCTCAAGAAAACATGTCAAGACAGAATAGCAAAAGGGTATGGACTTGACACTCCCCAACTTGAGGAGATCCCAAGAAATGACTCCTTTCATCATTTTCGTCTGGATTTTCATTTTAGTCGTCAGCGAGAGCCTGGAAATGAAACCATGCATTTCATTCATTTATTTAAAGGTCTTTGATCAATTTGCTTTGCACAGATTTTTACTAAGGAACATGTCTCTAGGAGAAATTGTTGAAGGTTATTAAGAAAAGTCAAAAAACATGGAATGATTTGTTTTGGATTCACAATACTATTCCAGACTATCCTATGTGGAAGGGACACCAAAACGTGCAGTGAGTATGATAAAAGTTGAGTATGTAGGGGAGAACACTGGATATATGATCAGAAAGCCAGGGTTCAAATCCTGGCTCCTTTGTGACTACAGTCAAGTCTCTCCCTCTCTGACATCCTCAGTATCCTCATCTCTATAATGAGGGGGTGTACTCAATGACTTATAAGGTATTTCCTAATTTCAAGTCATATAAATGTGTATACATTAATGCAAATGGCATTTCATTTAGATGTTTTTAAAAGCATACTGATTACTGAGACTTTAGGACCCTAGAATATATCATTAAAGTCATCTACGGAAATCTCTATTGGGGGGATTTGGAAGAATATGAAAGAAAAAACCCTCAAAACTGGTTGGCTGAAAATTTTAATAGACATCCTCTCTGCATACAGGGCAATGGATCAGAGTACTTAGGTGCTACTTTCTGGCCCTGCTCTTCAGTTTTAGGTTTCCAATTCCGATTGGGCTGATAGCGAAAATTCAGCTCAGCTGTTAAAGTGGGATTAGGCTGGATTAGATGTTTGATCACGCATTTGTACCATAAAGCATTTTAGGTTGACAATGGGATGGCATATACCCTCTTCCTTCTCATAGGATCTGAGCAAGCTGGCCACAGGATGGAGCCCAGTCCCAGGCCACCACATTAAACAGAATGAGCACATCACACACATCTGCATCCCTTCAAAAGAAACCTACAGGCTTGACTTGAGAGGAGAGTTGAAGTAAACAACCACATACAACAATTCAATTAAGCAAATCCATCATGGAGATTTGGCCAAACTGGAAAGTTGGCAGGACTCGTTCCCTTCATATGGCAGAAATTAAACAGAGAAAGACCAAGCAAATCCTGTGTATTTTTTTAATTAATTTTTTTTCTTTGCCAGTCTTAATCTTGAAGAAGTTGGTCCCTTATTCCAAAAACAACAGTCCTAAGGTGTCCATGCAAACCCAATAATGCTCCCTGAGGGTCACAAGATGGCAAAGGGCAGCCATGGTTTTCAGCAGTAGAGCTCAGGCATCTGGTTTAGAGGGATCATCATATTTCAGTCCTTTTCTTAGCCAGCTCACCCATTGTGATGGTTGTGATACAGTCATCTGTGGTCCTACTGTCAGAAGACCTGTTTAGTTCTTATTTGCAAGACTACGAAAACTGAAACAAATTGTGTTCCTTCTCTGGGCGTTGTTTAACCCATCAATGAAAAGACCGATTTTGACTCTATGATATTTAAATCCATTTCTACCTTTCAACCCTATATGCAAATCATCTTTGATGAGAAGCTCAACTCAATATTATTTTTTTCTTTTTCTTTCTTACATGGGCAGCACTTTCTTCATTTTGAAACATATAGGACAAACATAGTGGCAAGATCTTGATGAACTGTACAGACTCAGTCTTGGCACCAGCACAGATGAGGACCTTTAAGGATGCAGGATATGATATACTGGAAGGCTAAGAGAGCTGACTTGTTGAGGGATTCTGGCTGGACCCTCAGAGATTTTATGCGTCATGATGAGGAGAAAAAATGTCTGTTCTTGTTGCTTCTACTTCTCTCACTGCTTAGTCCTTTTCCAATTGACTTCTGACCTTAGACCTCAACTTATTTGGTGGGTTGTACCTGGAGGAGGGTCAAACTAAGGAGACTCTGAAGTATAGATTACGCAGGTAGAGGAGAATTAAAAGAAAAGCATGTCATTGAAAGTCAGAGAAGAGAGCACAGAGCAGCACAGAGTTGTTTTAATGTTCCTATCTCTAATCAGTAGTGATTTAGACCATTTTATGTGCCTATAATTTTGTTTTTTCGTTGATTTTTCATCTGAAAACTACCTGTTCATATCTTCTCATCATTTATCAAGTGGGCAAGAACTCCTATTTTTTTTAGAAATTAGTCTCAGTTGCCTTTATATTTGAGGCACGAGACCCTTTTGAAAGAAATTTGCTATATTTTCCCCAGTTTCCTGTTTTCCTTCTAATTTTCGCTGCAATGATATGTTCCTGTAAAAGCTGTTACTTTTTTTTTTTTGATGTGATCAAAATTACCCACATTACTTCCTGCAAGAATCATTGCCTCTTTTTTGGTAATAAACTTTTATCTATAGATCTGATAAATATATTTTTCCATCTTCCCCTAATTTACTTATGATATCACCTTTTCTGTTTAAATTATTTATAAATTTTTATCTTATCTTGGCATACAGTGTAAGATATTGGTCTATGCCTACATTCTACCAAATTGCTTTTTAGTTTTTCCAATTTTTGTGAAATGTTTAGTTCTTCCCTAAAAAAACTTGGATCTTAGGGTTTATCAAAAAGCAAATTACCATGTAGTTACTGTTTTTATTGTGTCCCTAATCTGTTCGACTGATTCACCATTCTATTTCTTATCCAGTACCAGATTGTTCTGATGATCATCACTTTGTAAGAGCTTGAAATCTGGAATTGCTAGGCTACTTTCCTTAACATTTTTTTCATTGATTCTTGATATTCTTGACTTTTGCTTGTTTCAGATGAATTTTGTTTCTATTTTTCTAGCCCCATAAAATAATTATTTAGGTGTATGACTGGTATGGCACAAAATGCATACATCAGATAAAATTGTCAGTATTATTATACAGGCTTGGCCTATGCATGAGCAGTTTATATATTCCTCCAGTTGCTTAGCTCTGTCATCTGTGTGCAAAGTATTCTATAATTGTGTTCATATAAGGCCTGGGTTTCACTTGGCAGGTTGACTTCATACCAATAATTGGTTTGATTTTATCTTCATTTGTGGTACATTCACTTTTTTCATTTTTGATATTAGTACTTTTGGTTTTCTTCCCTTTTTAAATCAAATTAACCACCTTTGTCCATTTTATTTTTTTCATAAATCCAGCTCCTAGTTTTATTTATTTGTTCTTTTTTGGCTTTTATTTTATTAATCTCTCCTTTGATTTTCACGATTTCCATTTTAGTGTTTAATTATTTTTAATTTAATTTAATAAATTTTAATTTGTTCTTTTTCCACTTTTTTTAAATTGAATGCACAATTAAATCTGTTCTTTCTCTCTGTTGTTAATGTATGCATTTAGAAATATCAATTTTCCTGTAAATATCACTTTTGCTGCATTCCACAAATTTAGGGAATTTGTTGGCATTCTCTTTAATGAAGTTATTTATTGCTTCTGTGATTTCTTCTTTGTTCCATTAATTCCTCAAGATTAGATTATTTATTTCCAGTTAACTTTTAATCTGTGCTTCCATGGCTATTTATTAAATGTGATTTCTATTGCCTGTAGTATGTGAAGGATACATTTAGTACTGATTTTCTGCATTTGGTTGTGAGGTTTCTTGGGTTTTTTTTGTTTTTTTTTTTATTTCTGCCCCATGCGTGGAGGTACCATGCATAGATGAGGAAAAAGTATGCTTCTTTTATTCCTATTCAGTTTTTTAAGAGATTTATCATATCTAACTTTTCTAAGATTTTATTTACCTACTAATATCTGTCTTATGTATTTCACGGTTTTGAAAAAGAAAAGTTGGAGTTTCCCACCAGTATAATATAAGGTCTATTTTCTCCAGCAATTCATTTAACTTTTCCTTTACAAATTTGGATGCTTTTCTGTTTGTTGCATATATATTTAGCATTTTTATGACTTCATTGTATATGGTTATTTTTAGGAAGATGCAATTTCCTTCCTTATCCTTTTTAAGCAGGTCTATTTTTGCTTTTCCTGTTGCTCCACTCCCTTATTCTAACTGTATATTTTTCTCTTTGAAGTGTGTTTCTTATAAACAACATACTGTTGCATTCTGGTTTCTAATCCATTCTGTTATATGCTTCCTTTCTATGACTGAGTTCATCCAGTTCATATTTACTGTTATTATTATTAGAGGTATATTTATCTTTTTTTGTTTATCCATCTCTCTCTTTTTTATCTGATCTCTCCTCTAAAGTCTGTTTTTCTTCTGACTACTGACTCCCTTAATCTTTCCTCCCTTTTTTTCATTCTATTCTTCTTTTTCTCCTTCCCCCACTTCCCTTTTTGGTAAGATAGATTTCTATTACCAATTAACCATCTATCCGTCTGTCTATCTATCGTTCAGTTCTTTGAAGCAATTTAGACGTGTAATACCCAGCCTATCCCCATTCCTCCCCCACTGTGATATCTAATTATTTGTATTTCACTTTTACATGATATAATTTTGCCCATTCTTTCTTTTTCTTCCTTCTTTTCCCAGACAACAGATTCTCTTTTTGATCTATTGATTTCATTTTTAAAAATATGTCATACCTACATAATTTTCTCAGTGCCATACCTTCTTTCCTTGCAGAACTTTTCTAGCCACCTTAATAATGTTAAAATTCTTAAAGGATATGTGTGTTCTCATCCTATATAGAAAGGAAAGCAATTCAACTTCATTGAATTCTATACGATTACTCTGCCATTGTATGCTTCTCTTGAATTCTATATTGGAAAAGAAGGTTTTCAATTTAGGTTGGTTTTCATAAAGTATGCACAAAAGTCCTCTATGCAATTAAATATGTATATTTCTCTTGAATGACTATACTCAGTTTTCCTGAGTATGTCATTTCTAGAATTTGAAAGCTCCAGAATTTGGCAATAATATTCCTGGGAGATTTCATTTTGGGGTATCTTTCAGGAAATGATTGGTGAATGCTTCCAATTTATATTTCACCCTCTGGTTCTAGGTTATCCAGGGCAATTTGCTTTCAGAATTTATTGGAATATGATGTCTAGGTTCTTTCTTTGGTCATGGTTTTCACGTATCCCCCAAATTCGAAAATTATCCATCCTTGATCTATTTTTTATTCTTTTCAATTTATTTTATTGTTTCTAAACGTTTCAATGAGTCATTAAGTTCTACTAATCCAAATCTATTTTTAAGAATGTTTATTTATTTATTTTTATTTTTAGTTTAGATAGATTTCTCTACTCCATTACCTATATTTCTTTTTTCCCAGTTGAATGCAAAAACAATTCTCAGCATTCATTTCAAATACTTTGAATTCCAACTTCTCTCCCTTCCTCCCTCCCCACCCATACCCACTGAGAAGGCAAACAATTCAGTATAGGCTATATATGTGTAGTTTTGAAAAAGACTTCCATAATATTCATGCTTTGTAAGACTAGCTATATTTCCCTCCATTCTATCCTTCTCCCCATTTATTCTATTCTCTCATTTGACTGTGTCTATCCCCAAAAGTATTTACTTCTAATTACTTCTGTTTCCCATTTGCCCTCCCTTCTATCATCTCCCTTACCCCACTTGGTCCCTTCTCCCCTACTTTCCTATAGTGTAAGATAGATTTTCATATCAGATTGAGTGAGCATATTATTCCCACCTTAAGCCAAATGTGAAGAGAGTAAGCTTCACTTTTTCCCTCTGTCTTCCTCCCTTTTCTCCTCCATTGACAAAGCTTTCTCTTGCCTCTTTTATGAGTGATAATTTGCCCCATTCCATTTCTCTTTCTCCTCCCAATACATTTCTCTCTCACCTCTTAATTTTATTTTTTAGATGTCATCCTTTCTTATTCAGCTCAACCTGTGCTCTCTGTGTATATGTGTGTGTGTGTGTGTGTGTGTGTGTATACAATCCTTCCAACTACCCAAATACTGTGAAAAGTCTCAACAGTTAAAAAATACTACCTTTCCATGTAGGATTGTAAACAATTCAACTTTAGAAAGTCCTTTATGATTTCTCTTTCCTGTTTACATTTTCATGCTTCTCTTGATTCTCCTGTTTGAAAGGCAAATTTTCTATTCAGTTCTGGTCTTTTCATGATCATTTTTCCCCTGAAGTATTATACTAAGTTTTGCTGGGTATGTGATTCTTGGTTTTAATCCTAGTTCCTTTGACTTCTGGGATATCATATTTCAAGCCCTTCAATCCCCTAATGTAGAAACTGCCAGATCCTGTGTTATCTTGATCATATCTCCACAATACTCAAAGAATTTCCTTCTAACTACTTGCAATATTTTCTTCTTGACCTGGGAACTAAATTTGTCTACAATATTCCTAGGAGTTTCTCTTTTCTGGTCTCTTTCAGGAGGTGATTGGTGGATTCTTTCAATATTCAT
The DNA here is from genome assembly GCA_028658325.1 of Potorous gilbertii. Lineage (NCBI taxonomy): Eukaryota > Metazoa > Chordata > Mammalia > Diprotodontia > Potoroidae > Potorous > Potorous gilbertii. The sequence continues at coordinate 123,780,991 of CM053774.1, read as the reverse complement.
TTTATCCTCTGGTTCTAGAATATTAGGGAAGTTTTCCTTAATAATTTCATGAAAGATGATATCTAGGCTCTTTTTTTTTTATCATGACTTTTAAGTAGTCCCATAGTCTTTAAATTTTCTTTCCTGGTTCTATTTTCCAGGTCAGTTGTTTTTCCAATGAGATATTTCACATTATCTTCCTTTTTTCATTCTTTTGGTTTTCTTTTGTAATTCCTTGGTTTCTCATAAAGTTATTAGCTTCCATCTGCTTCATTCTCATTTTTAAAGAACTATTTTCTTCAGTGAACTTTTAACCCTCCTTTTCCATTTGGTTAATTCTGCTTTCTAAAGCATTCTTCTTGTCATTGACTTTTTGGACATCTTTTGTCCATTGAGTAAGCCTATTTTAAAAAGTGTTATTTTCTTCAGCATTTTTGTGGATCTTCTTTAGCAAGCTGTTGACTTGCTTTTCATGATTTTCTTGCATTTCTCTCATTTTTCTTCCCAATTTTTCCTCCACCACTCTTACTTGATTTTCAAATCTTACTTGAGTTTGTCCATGACCTGAGATTATTTCATATTTATGTTTGAGATTTTGGAAGCCTTGACTTCCTCTGATGCTATGGATATGCTTTGTTCTTCCTCATCAGAAAAGATGGGAGAAAATACCTGTTCACCAAGAAAGTAACCTTCTATAATCTTATTTTTTTTCCTTTTCTGGGCATTTTCCCAGCCAGTTACTTGACTTTTGAGCCCTTTCTCAAGAGTAGGGTATACTCTTGCTACCTGTAAGTTCTCAGCTCCTCCAATGTGGCACAATCAAGGGAGAGGAATTTACTGCATGGTGGTCTGGAGGCAACTAAAAAGTTTTCTGCCCAGAATCTGTGAATAGTAGAATTCCCTCTCTACAGTTGCCTCCAGTTCTATCAGGCCAGCTCTTCTCCTCATTCCTGGGCCAGGATGGTGACTGAGATTCATATCAGCTGCTCACTTCCCCTAGGGGTTTTAGGTGCAGGGCAGGGCTGCTACTCAGGGCTGGAATTCAGATCAGTTGCTCAGTTCCCCAGGGACTTTAGGCAGAATGCTCTACAAATGGATGCTGCTGCTGCTGCTGATACTGCTGCTTCTACCACTGCCACCCCCACCTGGGGCCAGGGCTAGGGGAAGACACTGCTCCCTTTTCACCAACGTAAAAAAGCTTTCTCATTGACCTTTGAAGCTGTCTTCAGCGTTTGTGGGTTGAGGGATCTGAGAACCACTGGTGCTTCTGGAGATTGCACACCAAAGGCCTGTTCCAGTCCTGTTCCTTCCAGTGCTACATGGGCAAGGCTAGGCTGTGCTCCTCTCCACGTCTGGTGTGATAGAACTTTCCTGACAGGAAACTTCCACATTACCTTGGCCTGGAAATCTCTGTCACTCTGCTGTTGTGTGATTTCTGCTTCTCTAGAATTTGTTGAGAGTCGTTTTTTACAGGTATTTTGTAGACTGTGGGAGAAAAGCTAATGTATGTGCATCTTTTTACTCCACCATCTTGGTTATGTCCCTCCCAATTATAATTATAATGAAGGAATTAATTTCTTTTATTTATTAAATTATTTTATTTATTTTCAATGTTCTACAATCACTTCCATACATCTTAAATTATTCCCCTCCCTCCTCTTCCTGCGTCCATACCTCCCCACTTCCCTCACTAAGATGGAATACAATTTTATAAAGGTTCTACACATAGATTCCTAATAACACATTTTCACCTTAGTGATGCTGCATAGAAGAATTAAAATTAATGAGAGAAATCATAAAACAAAACAAAACATAATACAAAAGAAAATGATCTGCTTCATTCTGCAATCTAGTTCCATAGTTGTTTCTCTGGATGTGGAAGGCATTTTTCCTCAAAAGACCATTGAGAATTTTCAAGTCCTTGCATTGCAATGAAGTACTAAGTATACCAAAAATTTTCTTCTCACACTGTGGTTGTTGTCGTCTACAAGTTTTCCTGGTTCTGCTCTTTTCACTCAGCATCAGCTAATATAAGTCTTTTCAGGTCTCTCTGAAGTCTTCCTGTCCATCATTTCTTATACAAAAATAGTATCCCATTACATTCATGTACCATAACTTATTGAGTCATTACCCAATTGATGGGCATTGCCTTGATTTCCAGTTTCTGACCAATGCAAAGAGAGCTGCTATAAATACTTTTGTACATGTGAGACAATTTTCCATTTTCAAGATCACTTGGGGAAGCAGTGCTAGAAGCAGCATTGCTGGGTCAAAGGGGATGTGCATTTTTGTAGCCCTTTGGGCATAGTTCAAAATTACTCTCCAGATTGGTTGGATCAGCTCACAACTCCATCAACAATGAATCAGTGTTCTAACTCTTCTACAACTTCTCCAATATTTATCACCTTCCTGTTTCGTCATACTAGCCAATCTGATAGATGTGACATGGAGTCTCAGAGTTGTTTTGATTTGCACCTCTCTAATCATTAGTGATTTAGAACACTTTTTCATATGACCTTTAACTTGTTCCTGCTAGATCTTGTGTTATCCTGATTGTATTTCCACAGTACTGGAATTGTTTCTTTCTAGCTGCTTGCAATATTTTCT
>CM053774.1:123755658-123777905 GCA_028658325.1 Potorous gilbertii | reverse complement strand
TGATTTTCAAAATCCTTTCTGAGCTCTTCCATGGCTTGAGCCCACTGGATATCTATTTCAGATGTTTGGGATACAGAGGCCTTGACTCCTATGTCTTTACCTGATGGTAAGCATTGTTCTTCCTCATCAGAAAGGAAAGGCGGAAACATCTGGTCACCAAGAAAGTAACCTTCTATGGTCTTATTTTTTTCCCTTTTCTGGGCATTTTCCCAGCCAGTTACTTCACTTCTGAGATTCCTCTCCACCCCTGTCTAGATCCACCCAGCTAGTGCTTGGGGTCTGAGATTCAAATGCTGCTCCCCATCCTCAGGGCTTTTTGCGGCAGGCCTGGCTGCTATTCTATGTGAGCTTAAATTCTGGTGCTCAGTTAGGGGCAGGGCCGCCTCCCAGGGTCAGTTCCCTCAGGGGTTTTATGCAGAGACCTTCAGTAATGGACCCGAGGTCCTGCTGAGCTCCTGACTGCTCCAGGATCCTCTGGCCGCCTGCTGCCTCTGCTGCTGCCTCCTGAGGGGGCCTAAGTTATGGAGACACCTCATTCCACTCTCAGCCCTTCCAGACGTCTCTCTCACTGACCTGTGTGTCTGTGGGTGGAGGGATCTTCGCAGCCACTGGAGATTCCATCCCTGAAGCCTGCTTGGATCTGTTGCTCTCCATGCTGCGCAGCCAGGGCAGGGCTGGGATCCGTTCCTGGCTGGTGTGCGATGGACCTTTGGGATCGGTTTTTCAGGGCTCTCTGGAACGGAAATCTCTTTCACTCCATTGCTGCATGACTTCCACTGTTCCATAATTTGTTGGGAGTTCTTTTTACAGATAATTATGGGCTGTGGGTTCGGAGCTAGTACATGTGAGTCTTTCTACTCTGCCATCTTGGCTCCTCCCCTCCTTTTCTTAATAAATGCTTATTCTTTTCTGTTTCTTTTTTCCCCTTTTAGGGGAAACCACGGGATGAATGCTAGTGTCATAGAATTATGGACTGTCAGAGGTGGAAAATATCTCAGTTATAAAACAAACCAAACTAGTAGTTGAAAAATATATTTTTTAAATACTTGACCTCTTTCTTTGGCACTTTTGTTAGAAGATCCCTAAAGAAGGAGAATCCATGGCTTTCTGATGAAGACCATACAACCTTCAGAAATCTCTAGTGATTCTGAAACTTTTCCTTATGTTATACTTTAATTTGTCCCTTTTCAATAATGGTGTAAAGTCAGATGTTCCATATTGATTTAGAGAAATACAAATTAAGATTATATATGTGGCATTCTGCTTTTATTTATTTTATTAAGCATTTATGATTTATATTTTACCTCCATCCTCTGGTGTCAAAACAGAACAGATGAAATTGACCAATATCCTTCCTATACAGTGATAAACAGAAATAAATACATTATGTGGGTGGATCAGTGTAATAGATGAGGAACACAATGCATAGTAGTAAATGACCATAGTTACCTAGGTTTGATGAACCCAAAGATTCAAGATTTGGGGGCAAGAATTTACCTTTGACAAAAATTGCTGAAAAAACTGGAAAGCAATTTTGCAGAAAGTAGGCATAAACTAACATCTCATACCACATACCCAAATAAGGTCAAAATGGGCAGATTATGTGGACATAAAGAGTAGTATAAGCAAATTAGGGGAGCATGAAAAATTTATCTGTTAGATCTATAAATAAGGGAAAAGTTTTTGAATGAATAGAAAGAATGATGGGAAATAAAATTGACTATTTTGGTTATAAGATTTTTTTAAAAATTGCACAAACAAAATAAATGCAGCAAATATGAGAAGAAAAGCAGAAAACTGGGGTGGGGGAAATTTAAAGCAAATTTCTTTGATTAAAGGTCACATTTCTCAAATATATAGAGAACTGAATCAGATTCATAAGAGCCATTCTCTAATTGACAAATTGTTAAAAGATATGAAAAGTTAGTTCAGAAAAATAAATCAAAGCTAACTATAGTCATATGAAATAAATGCCCTAAGTCACTATTGATGAAAGAAATGCACATTAAAACAATTATGAGGTACTACCTTACACATATCAGAGTGACTAACATGACAGCAAAACAAAATGAGAAATGCTGGAGAGGCTATATAAAGATAGGTACACTAATGAATTTTTGGTGGTGAACTGATGAAACCACAACCAAGGGTCTATAACCTTGTGCATGCCCTTTGACCCAACAATACCACCACTATATCTGTGTCCCAAAGAGATTAAAGTCAAAGTCAAAATGGTAAGGTGAAAGCAGCAACCCAGCCAGATTCTCCTAACATTCCCCTCCAAACAATTTTAGAATAATACAACAAATCAAATTCTATAGTAGCAGAGTTAAGAAAAGGTAGGAGTGAGACATTTTTCCAATCCAAGACAACTTATGATATTGGCAGGAGAGGTCTCTGACATCAGGTTGGGGGTTGACCTACAATACAAAAACACTAGCACCAGCACCAGCAAAGGGCTTAGAGAAAGAAGCAACTGCAGGACCAGGAATGGCTGGAGCTCTCAACCAAGAGAAGGTAAAAGGGTGGGATATGTGGTCAGAAAGAAATTCCAGGGAATATTTTGCTAGCACTGAGCATAGTCTCTGACACTGTTTGGTACTTCATTGCCCATACAATGTTCTGGGTCACAGTTACTGGGCAAAGAGGAACACTAAATTTTGCTAAAGGGTACCATAAACAATGAAGTTATAATGATACTACACATATATGTACCAAATGACAAAGGACTAAAATTATTAAAATAAATGTTAAATGAGTTATGGATGGAAGTAGTAAAATTATACTAATGGGGGACCTCAACTTTCTCCTCTCAGAGTTAGAAAACTCTAAACTTAAAATAAAGAAGAAAGGAGTTAAGAAAATGAATAGGATTTCAGAAAAAGTTAGATATATTAAACCTGTGAAGAAAAACGAATGAGAATAGAAATGTTACTTTTTCCTTACCTGAACATCTCATATTCACAAAAGCTGACCACTTATTAGGGCATCAAAACCTCATACACAGATAAAAAATGTGGAAATATTCAATGCACTCTTCTTAGAGCATAATATAATATAATAAAATATACATATATAGATATAATAGAAATATAATAAAAATCACATTCAATAAATGACTTTGGAAGCATAGATTGAAACTTAATTGGAAATTAAGTTATTTACTCCTATAGAGGAAGTAGGTCAAAGAACAAATCTGAAAACAATGAATGACATCACTAAAGATAAGGTCAACAATTAAAAAAACCCCAAATTTATAATATGTAGCCAAAGTAGAAATTAGGGAAAATTTTATTTCTCTAAACACATCAATTAAAAAGAGAATGAAGAAATGAAAAAAAACGGGGCATTCAATTAAAAAAAGAAAATTCCCCCAAAACACTAAAATATAATTCGTAAAAATCAAAAGAAAAATAAAATTGAAAGTTTAAAAAAAAAAAGAACCAATAAATAAAACTAGGAGCCAATTTTATGAAAATAAAGCAAACCATTGGTTAATATGATTTAAAAATAAAAGAGAAAATAACCAAATCAACAGTATCAAAAAATGGAAAGGGTGAATTCAGCACAAAATGAGGAGGAAATTAAAGCTATTATTAGGAGTTATTTGGCCCAAATGTATGCTAATGTATGGCAATCTCAATGAAATGGATGAATATTTACGAAAATGTAAATTGCCCAGATTAACAGAAAAGGAAACAGAGTACTTGAATAACCACATCTCAGAAAAAGAAATTGCACAAGGTATCAATGAGCTCCCTAAGAAAAAAAAATCTCTAGGACCAGATGGATTTGCAAGTGAATTCTACCAAACATTTAAAGAACAATTAATCTCAATACTATATAAACTATTTGAAAAAAGAGGAAAAGGAGTTCTACCAAATTCCTTCTGTGACACAAATATAGTGTTCATACCCAAATCACAAACAGAAAAAAAACAGAGAAAGAAAGATATAATCCACTTTCCCTCATTTATATAGATGCAATAAAATAAAATACCAGGAAGGAGTTTACAACAGTATGTCATAAAGATCATACACTATAATTAGGTGGGATTTATAAAAGGAATGCAGGCCTGGTTCAATGTTGAGAAAACTATAAACATAACTGACCGTATCAGTAACAGAACCAACAGAAATCACAAAATTATCTCAATAGATGCAGAAAAATATTTTGACAAAATACAATGCCCTTTCCTAATAAAAACAGCAGCTTTTTTGCGGTGGCAAAGAAAACAATACTCATCAACTAGAGGGTGGCTGAACAAGTTATAGTATATGATTGTAACTGAATACTACTATATTATAAAAAGAAATGATGAGGAGAATGGTTTCATAAAAACTTGTGAAGATAGACAAACAGGCAGAGTGAAGTTAGCAGAACTAGATCATTGTACACAGCAACAGTAATATTGTAAGGTTGATTGACTATGAAAGATTTAGATACTGTGATCAAGATGATGATTCAAGACATTTCCTAAGGACTTGTGATGAAAAATACTGTCCACTTTCAAAGACAGAGCTGGTGAAATTTAAGTACACATTGAAATACATTTTTTTTAAATTTTCTTAATTTTGCAGTTTTTTAAAAACAATATAACTAATAGGAAAATGTTTTGCATTTTTTCACATATATAATTGCTATATTTCTTGCCTTATCAGTGGTTCCGAGAGGGTTATAGAAGATACTTTAGAACTTATTTTAAAATTAATAATGAATAAATTAAAACAAAAAAAATCAGCTATCTTCTTAAACTAATGCCATTCTTCTCCCTGCATGTTTTCAGTTTTGGAAAATATACTTAATTTTAATGAAAAATATTATTTGTGAATAAAATGAAAAGAGAAAGGAACCTACATATACAAAGGTAGTTATTGTGTAGAGGGAAAGAACTGGAAATTGGGGGGATGTCCATCAATTGGGGAATGGCTGGACAAGTTGTGGTATATCATTGGGATGGAATTCTATTATACTATAAGAAATGATGAACAAAATGGTTTCAGAAAGGAGGACTTTTATGAACTGATACAAAGGGATGTGAGCAGAACCAGGAGACTATTGTACACAGTCGTAGAATTATTGTAAGGATGATCAATTGTGAAAGATTTAGCTACTCTGATCACATAATGATGCAAGATAATTCCAAGAATCCCATGATGAAAAATTCTATTCACCTCCAGAAAGAGAACCCATGAACTCTAAGTGAAGATTGAAGATTTTTAAAAAATTTTCCTCATGTTTCTTGTTTATATTTTTTACAATATGGCTAAAATGGCCATATTTTGCATGACTTAATCTGTATAGTTGAGATCATATTGCTTGCCTTCTCAGTGGATGGGGAGTGGTAGGAGGGAGGGAGAGAATTTGGAACTCAAAATTTTAAAAGCTAAATGTTAAAAATAACTAACTAAATAAATGGTTTTAAAAACAAATAATTCCCCCTTATAAAAAAAAATCTAAACATAGTAGTTGAAAACTAACTAACTAAATAAATGGTTTTAAAAATAAATAATCCCCCCTTGTGAAAAAAATATCACTAAACACAGTAGTTGAATGCAGTCTGGTCAGGGTAGACCATGCTGGAACTAATTCCTCCTTTTGGGAAGTCATTCCTCTTTTATAGTCTCAAATCGCATTTGTTTTCTTGTCTGCTATATCACAACATTGACTCATGTTGGACTCATAGTTCACTAAAGCCCCTCGATCTTTTTCACATAAATTATCATCCCACCATTATACCCCTCCCCTATACCTTGGAAGGTTTGTTTTATTTTTTTCAAATTAAATCTAAGACTTACCATGCATCCATATTGTAATGGGGAGCAGTAGGGCAAGGAGAATTGACTTATTACAGCCTAGTCCTGGGAGCATGAACAACAAGTCCTGTCTACCTGCAACTCCTGGAAAGATTGAAGATTTAGGAAGCCTGCTTCTGTAGGAGAGTGATGAGAGTGGAAGGTAGGAACCACATATCCAGTTAGATCTTGCATAGGTATGCTAGGGCTGTTACCAGTCTATGTGTTCCATTTTTTTTTTTGTTTTAAAGACTTTCAATTGTCGGCTGAGATAGAATTGGAAGTTCATATGAACTGCACTAACTGATCAATTTTGATCTATCTCTTGATGGAAATTGAGCAATCAATTGGTATAAGCTTTGGATTTGTTTGGGAGAGATTTAAAGCAGAAGGACCAGCTTGAAGACTACAACAGTAGACCAGACCTAAGGCAATGAGAGCCTGCACTAGGATTCTTACTCTGTGAAAGGAGAGGGAACACAAGTGAAAGACATGGTGAGGGTGAAAAGTGAAAAGAAAATGGGTTGTCTCTGTGGGGTGAGCGCAAATGAGCAGATGAAGAGAACATGAAGATTTTTAACCTGGATGATGTGGGAGATGGTGGGGTGTTCAACAATGGTAGGAAAGTGGGGAAAAAGGAAGGGTTTGGGAAGAGATGGATGGAGTCCTCTTTTGGACCTGTGGAGTCTGAGATATGAGATATTCATCTTGAGATAGGTAAATGACATAAGACCAGAGCTCAGGAGATGGGAATGCATATATACAGGATATTTTCAAAGTCTTAGTAAAGTTTGTCACAGCTTTTGGAACACTCTCTTTTATACACAGAAACACAAGCAAATATATATGTATATATATATATATATATGTGTATACATACAATACATAAAAGTCACAGATAAAGATCTATCCATATATCTACATAGACATATATGTGTATATATAGTTGTATCTAAAATGCATGTGTATGATATATGTATAGCTATATGTATATATGAGAAGATTCCCAGATCTAGATCTAGATCTATCTACATTCACATATATCCACATATGTATCTATAAAAAGATATATACCCACTTCTATGTATCAATAGGTAGATAGAGAGAGATAGATATAGATGAGTATGTATGTATAGATCTACATCTGTAAGTCTTATCAAAACTGTATATAGCCAAAGTTTATGGATTATTTATGAAGCCTCCTTGTGCTTTTTGTATCTTGAAATGTATTTGTTTGCTAATATGTAATATAAGTGTCTGATGATTTTTAAAGTTCACAACAACAAAAAGATGTTTTTATATAAAGCATGACAAATAAGATGTCCTATGTCTATGGACAGAATTTTTGACTTTATCTTCTCTCTCTCTCTCTCTCTCCATCTCCATATATATATATATATATATATATATATATATATATATATATATATATATATATATATGTATATATGTATATACACACACATATATATATATATATATACATATGTATATGTTCTTTTGTGTTCAGTTTCAAAGGCATATATTTCCAAGGCAGAAGTCATGATCCATATAAGCCTGACCACGTTTCTGGCATTCAGTAAGCCTTGAAACACTAAGAAAATATATAAATTTGTACTTTATTACGCTAGTTGTTTAGTTCCTCCATATTCACTTTCCTTCTCACCTCTTCCATGCACACACATATTCATTTGCATTCATACTCTTTTAGATCCAGAAAAAATTGCAAAAATGTATCATTTCCCTCAGCAAGAATGCATGACTCCTTCTGCCTGCCTCATTGTAACAACATTTGGCCCTTCCCTTTCCCTTTTTCCTTCACCTCTTATTTTTCCTTTCCCTTTTCTATTCCCTCCTTTTCTCTTCCTTTTCCCCTTTCCTTCTCTTCCATTTTTATTTCCTTCCCATTTCCCTCCCCTCCCCTTTCTTTCCCTTGCATTCCCACAGACAGTTAGCTTTTACAATGCTCCAGTGCACAGCTGTGGCTTCCAGATGAATTTCTCATCAGATCTAGTGAGAGGAGGTGTAAAAAAGCTCATTTGGGGCAATTTGTCATTGGAGAATGTGAAAATAGGTTATATTAATAATAGGAAAGTGTGAGCTGCTTCCCACGTGTTCTTAAGGCTAAGGATGCAGCTGAAACTCCTTTAAGACAACGTGAGTGTGTCCAAATAGAGAAGGACAGGGCGGTAAGACTGAAGCCATCAATTACTGCCAGAATGTCTGTCTGGAGACAGTCATGCCAAGCACCTGAATCCACTTTAATGGTGGAAGTGGACACATATGCTCAGGGAGTTTGGATCCTTTATGAGTAACACTCACTTATGATCTATGGAGAGAAAGCAAAGACTCCAGGGTCATTTGTTTGGTCGGGTTTTTGGCGCAGTTTCATGGTTCTTCTGCCTGTAGAATTTATATTTCCCCTCCAACGGTGGTAATGCTATTATCACGGTGGAATGCTCCTATTTGGCACTACTACTGTGCACAGTAGAGAAGGAAAATGCCCTTGTTTTCTGCCCCATTCGAATGTGAGCTCCCTGCAGGTAGGGATTGTTTCATTCCTTGTACTGGAACTCTCAGCCCCCAGCCCAGAACCTGACACACAGGAGGTGCTTAATGAATATGTGTTGATGGATTGATGGGGGCTTTCTAGCAGTCAGGCTCACATGAGTGTTTCCACACCAACTAGCATTCGCTTAGTAATTTGATTCTGAAATGATATGGAGACTGTGTTGGATATATTTATTTTGATTGGTTAGAATTATTTCCTTTTCTTTGGTCAGATTTAGTTCCAGGATTCTTTATTATAGCATTGCTAGCATTCATTTGAATATTTAAAAATCAGAATTCTTTTTATCCCCAGTGGCTATGGCAAGTCCTTGTGTGTGTAGGTCCTTAATGGATGTTGGCTGCATTGGATTGAATTGGATATTAATTCCTACTGTTCTAAAGCTTTTGATGGTATTCTGTCTCAACATTCTTAAATAAACAAATGAAAAGGAGGCATTTATTAAGCACTACTATATACAAAGTGCTGGGGATATAAGTAGAAAAGTATGGTGTTCCCTGTTTCCAAGAAGCTCCCATCCTAATGCAGGATTTCAATTTTAAGTCAGATGGAAAAACTCCATGGTGCTTAGGGTGCAATGGCAAAAAAGGTGATTTTCTTTTCCTCTGCTCAGGAAATAGTCATGAAAATAACATTATCCTCCATCCTAGACTTGGTAGGACAATATTTCTCTCAAGCTTGTTGTCTCTATAATTAAATAGAGCAAAATTCTCTTCCTTGGCTGCTACTCCCTGATATGCACAATGTCTGCCAGAAGAATATCTATATATCTCACTATATATCTGTATTCATATCCATAATCATATTCCTGCAATATTCATATACATACAAGATACTCAATGTATACAATTAGATATACATATATGAACTGCACATTAAATGTAAAATATAAACATACACATGTATGTTCATGTACATGTGAGATGTTGCATTGGGCATGTATCTGTATGTGTATATATACACAGATATAGACATATGTATATGTTCATTAATATTTATTAAACACTGTTACACCAAGCTATGAGTATATCCCAAATGTCTAACAGCGCCTGGAACACAGTACAGCACATATTTAAGAAATGTTTGTTGATTGAGGGTTTGACACGATCAGAATCTGAAGAGCACTCTTTTTACTGTCATTAGAGTCCAAATGTCTCTTTCTTGACCTGATACTTTTGTGGAGACCAACTTTAATCAGCTGATGTGGATCTCTTGTATTATTCCCTATTCATGTTGTTCAGTCATATCTGACTGTTTGTGACCTCCTTTGAGGTTTTATTGGCAAAGATACTAGAGTTATTTGTCATTTATTCTCTAATTCATTTTACAGATGAGGAAACTGAGAAAACAGAGTTAAGGGACCACACAGGGCAGGAAGTGTCTGAGGTCAGATTTGAACTCAGGAGGGTGAGTCTTCTGGGTTCCAGACTTGGCACTCTATCCATTGCTCACCCAGCTGCCCATGATCTCCTTTAAATAACCATTTTGTGACCTAATTTTTTTGCTACACCCCACCCCAAAACTCTCTCACGTACATATTGTTTCCAGTGTGTTATTTCTAAACAGCCCAGGGACACATGTGAAAAACAGAGAAGATGGAAGAAGCCATGATTTCTGTTCTAATTTACTTCAAGGGAAGTTGTGTGCACAAGAAATCAGATTTTTTTCTTTAACCCCAGAGAATAAAAATCAAACCCAGTGAGGAAAAGGTCCAATGAAACACATTTGTTTGACATTAGCAAACATAATCTATTAGACTTATCCCAGCATAGAATGGGCTACCTTGAAAGCAAGTGGTCCCCCTACACACACAGCTCCATTTCTCAGAGGCAGCCCTTAGAAGGAATTAACTGCTTATTTTGATAAAGAGATTTACTAGATATTTATGATGGTCTTTTCTGTAACCAATGTTAGCTTAAAGAGAGCTAAAACAAAGTCGAGCTAACGTTACTTCCTATTTGAGAGTGATCAGAGAAAGAACTGTTCATCCAGTATTCCCCCCAAAACAGCGCACCCTTCGAATATTAGTGTATAAGCTGCAGGGGATAGATGTAATTGTGGCTCGATATCCCTCTTGGAGATAGGCAAGGGAAAGAACAAGAACATAGTCCTTCTCTTGCTCCCCACAAAGGCACAAATTGGAGTGTCCTTAGAAGAGGATTGGGTCAGATCTCTATCCATGCCATAAGGGGACCCCTCATCATTATATTTAGATAACTCTATGCCTAAAAACACTAGTACATAGTAAGCAAGTTATCTTTTTCCTTCCTTCCTTCCTTCCTTCCTTCCTTCCTTCCTTCCTTCCTTCTTTCTTTCTTTCTTTCTTTCTCAAACTTGCATGTTAAAAAGTAGGTAAGTGAAACTAAGCCTGTGTCCACTTCATTTTAGTATGATAAAATGAAGAGCAACGGTTCTGAATTCAACAGTTCTTGCATTCATATCCTTGATCTTGCACTTGCTACCTACGCAACCTTGAACTAATCACTTCGCCTTTCTGGGACTCAGTTTCCTCAGATGTAAAATAAAGAGATCAAGCTAGATGAAATTTGAAGGTCCTTCTACCTCATAATCTATGGTTATATGAGTCTCACATGGATATCAAAATCCAAAATTAAGAAATAAACTTTGTTTAGTCCTGTCACACCCATACATTTATTTTTATCTTTAATCATTTATTATTTTCATTTTTCAAATAGTACTTTTAAAAATTAAAGCTGTGTTTGTGACAATTCCTTCCTCAAGCTAGGAACACTTTTTTAATGTGGAAAATATAACCTTCAAAACATAGCTACATAGGTGAGCACCATTTCATCTTTGTATTTCTGATCTTACAATTTATCATTAAGTTAATCAGAATTTTAAAGTCTTTCAAAGTTATAGTTCTCTATATTACCAACATTATATACAATTTTTGACTTCTACTCATTTTATTTTCCATCTGTTTATAAATTTTCAAGATTCTTTCTGAAACTGTTTATCTTATTTCTAATGGCACAATGACACTCAACATTCATATGCCACAATACATACCACATATCAGTTCCTTATATCCATATATCAGTTCCTTATGTATCTTGGAAATGAAACATTCTTTCAATTTTTCCCAGGTACTTACTTCTCTTCTAATTTTAACTGCATTAGTTTTGTTTGTGCAAAAGTTTTAATTTTGTACAATCAAATTGTTCATTTTATCTTGTGAGAACTTCTCTGTCTCCAAGGATATGTTCCAGGGACAAGGAATCCTTTTCCTCCTTACTTCCAGTTCTTGTAATTCTTGATTTCCTTCCAGATTCAAGTCGAAAGCCAAGTTTTGCAGCCCTTTCATGGTCCATTCCAAATTTAACTCCAATCTTGCACCTACTCATATATGTATTTACTGTCTCTGTTAGAATATAAGTTCCTTGAGGGCAGAGCCTACTTTGCCTTTTGTATTTATATCCCCAGAGAAAAACATCATGCATGGAACATAATAAAATTTTAATAAATGCTGATTAATCAGCAAACTTCAGAAAGAGAAAGTTTCTTCCCTAAGGTCTCAGAGCAAGTATGTTGCAGAGGTCAGATTTAATTTGTAATTCATTCTTCTTTCCTTTACATCAAGATAACTGTGTGTGAACATGGTTCACATTATTTGCAGCAACACAATTCACAAGGAAGTTTAGTGTTTTTTCCTCATTTCTAAATCTCTATGAGTGTCTTTTAAACATAAGGTTGAAATCTGTTGCTCTTTTCCTATATTGTCCAGTGCTCTTCTGAAAAAGAGATCTGTGCTCATTTAAAATGCCCAGAGGATTGTAAAGTCATTGCTAAGCATTATCCCAGCTCTGTTTGGCAGAGGTCAAAACAGTGCTCCATGATGTACTACTGTGGTAGTGAATCCCTTCTCTGGGGGACCATTTAGGCACCTTGAATTGCTGTTGGGATTCTGCAATATTTATCATCTTCTCAGTAAGTTACTTCTCAAATCTTTAAAACAAACATCTGAGGAAAGTTGTAAGGGAGAGGAAAAAAAAGTAAAAGGAAAGAAAGGTCTAGGACCTGATATATGGAGAAGGAATTGAGGAAACTAAATCTCAGCTAAACATGGGCCAAAGCAGGATATAGAAAAGCAATCCTTAGCACTAAGGAGTTAAAGAAATGGAATGAAATGGAGCATAGGCCTGTCTAGTCAGAGCGTATCTCAGAGAAAAAATAAGTTGAATCATCAGGCTGCCTGGACAGTGAAATTGCCATTCAAAGGAAGTGGTAGAAGCCCATTAATCGAGTCATTTAAAACCAGACTGGATGAAATACTGGAAAATACCTTGTAGGTACTCTGGCCAGTGTTGGCATGGTGTCCAGGCACAGACTGCCTCTTTATTGTCTATTGTAATACAAATGATGACATAAAACCTGCTCTAGAAGGGAAATAGTAAAAATTATGAGGATTATGCAAAATCTCTAATTAGATTAGTGATCCAGAAATAGACTATTATCGCTGATGGATATGGTAGCAGTCCTTGGAAGACTGGGGAGAACAGGCAAGCTACTACAGAATAGGACTAAGGCACATGCCCTGTCCTGGTTTTCAAAAAATGGAAGACCTAGATATGTAGCATCCAAGCTGGAAAGTTCGATTCCAATTCCTGGCAAAAATCTATGAGGTTTTATTAAAATTAATATTAGCAAGTTAGGGAACATATCAAGAATCAGGCAAAGTTCATTCCTGCTTTGAACAGTGTACTAGACAGGTAGATCAAAGGGTTGCTAAAGGGATGGGGAGAAGGCAGCGAGCTTTACTAAGTTCCTGCTATGTGCCAAACATAGCACTGTGTACCTTACAAACAGTATTCACTCACTCCTAACAACCACCCTGCGATATAGATGCTGCTCTTATCCCCATCTTATAGTTGAGGAAACTGAGGTAAGCAGAAGTTAAGACACTTGTCCAGAGTCACACAGCTTGTAAACTGACTTACTACTGGATGGCTGATTTCCAGACCAGTACTGTATCCACTGAATCACCTAGCTGATGCCGAGACTATACCTAGATACAAGTGAAATATTTGACAAAATCTCTCATGCTACAGCTTGAGACAAAAATGGGAGCATTGATTTAGGATTGTAAAGTATCTAAGGCATCATCTGAGGCAGCTGTCCTTTATCCCTCCTCTGATTTGGCTTCTGGTTCCCTAGATGGGGCACCATGAAACAGCTCCATCTTCACCCTAGAACATCCCTCTCTATCGATGGCCCACTTTTTCCATTTGTAAGTTACTCTTACCATTTCCAACTAGAAAAAGGGTCTCAGCCCAGTCATTCCTTAGTCTTCTCTGAGCTCTGCCACTGACTCTCCAGATACAATCCTCATTTTCCTTCCATATTTTAACTCTTTTTAAATGTATGGTCTCTCCCATTAGAATGTAAACTCCTTGAAGACAGGAACTATCTGTCTTTTTGCCTATATTTGTTTTCTTAGATCATAGTACAGTACCTGGCACATATAAGTATTTAACAAATCTGATAAGTTCAAGAAAAGAACATCACAAGTGAAAGATAATGGAAACCAGCTTAGGTAGTGGTTTGTCTTAAATAAGTCTTACTGTTTTAGTGGAAAGCCAGCTAAATTAGGTCAGTAGTATTAAATGACACCCAAGACAGGTAGCATTCATTTGGTTTGTATTAGTAGAGGTTAGTGTCTAGGTCTTGAGTTGGAGATAGGAGCAGAGTGGAGTGTTCCATGGACCTTTGTTCTAGTTAGAGCACAGCTGGAGTAGTGTGTTTCATTTTGGTAACACGCACGTTGTAGGAAGGATGTTGATAAGCTAGATAGACAGCAAGCAGAGGTAAGCAGTCCAGATGGCATAGGGCCTTGAGCTCATGCCAACACAAAGATTAGTTGAAATAACTGAGATAGAAAGCCCAGATAAGAGAAGGGCTGGTAGGAAGGAGATGATTCCTCTCTAAGTCTGAGGGACTCTCAGGGAAAGAGGGCTAAGATTTGTTTTTCTTGGTCAGAGAACAAGGAGCAGTGGCTGGAAGGTAAACAATGAAAATTTAAGGTTGTTACAACCTGGGGAATAAAAGCAGTTTCCAAGCTCCTTAACTGAGTTGTCCAACAAGGAACCGGCAGTGAGTCCTCCCTCCCTGGTGAGGCTGGATGACCACTTGTCAGTTATGTTCGAATGAGGATTATCTTTCAGAGATGTCTCCATCTCAGAGCATTTTTTCCAACCCTGGGTTCCCCAGCTCCCTGTTGGATAGTGTTGCTATGGAGACAGGACATTCAAGCAGGAGCTAGGCCAGAATGCATTATTTTGGCAACACATTTGAATTTGGCTTTGAAGGTTTCTGGAAGGAAGCTGGAAAGGAAGAGTTTGTTCCCCATCTTGTGGAACAGGAGATGATATTGCCAGAGCTGAGTGATGTCTGAATTCTAGACACATCTTCCCCTCTGTGTCCAGGACTCTGTTAGAATGGGGCTGCAGGACAGAGTTCTGTTGTATGAAATGATATGATGTCCTCTTGATAACGTCCCAAAGAAGAGATTGAAGTTGGACCTTCTTTCCTCAACCCTGGCTGTGACCCAAGCAGCTAGTGGTTTCTTTAGTTATTAACCTTCCTTCTGGAATCAGTATTCATTTCTTCCTTTTTCACAATGTGGACTTGGGAACGTGTCTCCCAGTTCTCTACAGGTATCAAAAACTTTCCTGACTCTCCACTTAGCACTATCATTAATCACAACAAGGGTGAGTGGTCACTGGATTTTCTTTGTAATTAGATACAGAACATATGTAACACTGTGAAGGTTAAAGTTGGGGGAGGGGGTGGGAATCAGAATGTAAACTGCACACAAACATACTGGCTGCTCATATTATAGTCAGCTGGGCTCCAAAGTGTAACTGTCTGTCACCTCCTTCTGTAACTGAGAAGGAAACCAATAGTATTCCCATTGGTTCTTAGTGCCAGCACTCTACCATATTATCCCCTCAGAGTCCAAGAGGAGAAGGGAGAGTTTTGTCCAGAAATCAGATATGACTTGACCCTGCCAATGAGATTTTCTCACATATTATGCAAGATAGAAAACAGACCATTCATTCCAAGCTTCTTCTTCCAAGAGGCTTCCAAAGCCAAGTTCAAAAAGATATCACAAAAATATTGACCTCATGAATGGCGAGGACTTGAGTTTCCCATCTCCATAGCAACACTGTTTGGGCAGAGACTTCAGGATTCCAGGAATACACTGAGATTTCATGAAAAAAAACTTGACTAGACTTCCTGTGAAAAAAGCATTAGAGCACACCATGTGATTTCCCAATCACACTCTGTTCCACTCACAAGGATAATGCAAGACAAGTGGTCAGAGGTATTGCAGAAAGAATGTGCATGGGTATTTGAATGAAAAGACCACTTCAACCTGAATGTACCAAATTTTATGAGCATCTGTTGGAACATATCATTTCCTTTCTTTGGACCTCTGGTTTCCTCTTTTGCAAAAACAAAGAGTTGGAACAGATGATCTATCTTTAAGTTCTGTTCAAGCTCTGAATCTATGCCCTTTTGAAAATTTCCTTATAGTAACTCTTTGAAAAACATGGTAAAAATATTATCTCCATTTTACAGATGAGGAAACCTAGGTTATTAAAAAGTTCAGTGTCTTATAGATCAACGTAGACAATTCAGCTATAAAATGCCAGATAGTATTTAAAGCCATTCTCGCATTTATTCTATAATGTGACTGACTCAAAGCCTCAGTTTCTGTAAAAGAAGATACCAGCACTTGCATCACCTATTTCACAGGGATGTCAAGAGAAATGCTCTTTAATGTAGAGTGTGCCACATTAGTGCCTTTTCCAACAGAGGCCAGGACTCCCTTGTTGTGGCAATTGGCAAACTGGCCTAAGGCAATTGGTAAAGACAATTTATCACCTAATTCTGGTAATTAGCTTGCCTAATTTCTAGTACTTAAATATGAAAGGAGCAGGATTTGGAATTGTGTCCTGGGTTCAAATTATGTCTTCATTTTTTAGTACTGGTGTGACCTTTGGCAAATTATATGACAATATTGCCATTTGAAAAAATTGGCAAATCCTGATTGAGCCTCACCTGAAAAGGAGGGTTTTAGGCTACACAATTCCTTAGGTCCTTAAGCTCCAAATCTATTATCTTGAGTTAAAGATTTACTAGTAAAATTATTGAGGACTGTTCTCATTTTTAGAAAGTATGGAAAGTAGAGTCAATTTTGTAGTGACTTACATATATTATCTGATGGTTATATTTCTACTATGACCAAATGGTTATTATTTATGATCAAAATCCAAGCTGCTTTTCTTCCTGGAAGAAAAGGCAAAGGGGCTTGAAGAATATCTCTCCAGATGATAAAAGAAAAACAAAGTATTCCTTGCAAAATGCAAAAATTCCTTCAATGTAAAAATAAAAGGGAAAGAGTTTGAAGGACACAATGGAATCCTCATGTCCTGGGAGGGTAAAAGGAAGGAGTATATGGAACAGAGAGAAGAGAGGAAGACGAGCTACAAAACACAAGAAATGAAAGCAAGCTTATGAATTTCTACCAATAAATAAGCGGCAAAGAAAGAATGTGGTTACAAGGGATGATGTGATTTAGAACAATCTAATAGTCAAAATTGGCAGCTTCCTACTTAGGGATCCCAAGACAGCTAATCGTCACCCTCACATTAATAAGAGAGGTAAGGAATATGATATAGAAACTGACAAGTCAAACAATAACTACCTACTTTGGATGATTCATGCAGGGGCAACTGATACTACTGGGATGAATGGATGAAAGAAAGAATGACATGTGAATGAGAAAGTGCTTACCATGTGCCAAACTACTGTGTTGAACTTTAGACACATAGATAACAAAGCAAGACTGTCCTTTCTCCCAAGGAACATACATTGTAATTGGAGGAGATAAAACACATAGAAGCAACATCATAGTAACATTACTGAGAATGATGAAATCTTGGTCTGCTAATTGAAATTAGTAGCTTTAGAAGAAGAAAAAAACGAAAGATGAATAAAAGGTTAAGAAGATGTCCAAGAAGAAAAGTAGAATTTGTGAACCACATCTTAAAATAGAGTAATATTGAACAAATGATCAAGGAGAGAGTACATCTTACAAGAGATGATTAAATTTATATTTTGCAGAACTTTGACATTTAATCAAAAGGGCCCAAAACTAAGAAAAAAAAGGAAAGGCAGAAAATTGCCTATGAGTATGTGCTATGCTTGATACTATAAATATTATCAAGAATATAGAAAGAAGAACAGGAGTCAAGATGTACATCAATTTTTAGAACATGAAATCCAAGGAAGGCCATTATTTCAGATGTCTACTACCAAATGGCTAAGGTAAAATGGAAAACCAAGTGAACTAAAGGTTATCAGCCAAGGCAATAAATTTGATCTCAGAGGGATCACTGATATATAGTGGTAAATAGGATTGTATATTAAGATGATAAGCTGTTGTTATTGCTTATTCATTCATCAGTGTTTGCCTCTTTGTGATCCAATGTACTATATACTATCTCCTGAAGTCTGTCTAAGCTCATGGTCATTGCTTCCATGGCACTGTCTATTAATTTCTTCCTCTGTTGTCCCATTTTCCTTTTGCCTTCAATATTTTCCAGCTTCATGGGCTTTTTCAATGAGCCCATCTTCACATTATGTGGCCAAAATATTTAACTTTCAACACTTGGCCTTCCAATGAATAGTCTAAATTAGTTTCTTTAAGATTGACTGATCTCCCTGCTATCTAAAGGACTCTCAAAACTCTTCACTAGCAGCACAATTCAAAGCATCAATTATGCAGTATTCAGCCTTCCTTATAGTCCAACTCTTATTGCCATAAATTACTATTGAAGAAAACAACATAACTTTGAATATATGAATCTTTGATGGTAAGGCTGCTCTTCAGTAGGTTTTCCAGATTTTCCATAGCTTTCCCTCCAAAGAGCAAGAGACATACCCATGAGAAAAACTAGGAACTACAGATGAGAAGTGTGGTACTGAATATTTAGGTAAAGATCAATGGTAGAAGAAACAGAAATAATTTTCATTAAAAGGTACGAAAGGTCACTGGGAAAAAGAATTCAACTGGTTTTAAGTTTAGGGAATATTCTCTAAAACCACCATAATGCAATAGCGATGAGAGAGGTTAAATAGCCAGATATCTTTTGTGGAAGTCTCCCCGTCAAAAAATGAAAACTAATAAATTCTTGTATTGCCACAGTTGTTACCACATTTCTGTTGCTGATAGGACTGTTGATCATTCTCCCAGTGTTTCAAAACTCCCAAGCACATGACTTGGTCCATTATATCTCATGTATATATCCTCTTAATTTTGGGAAAGTATTCATCCAACAGACAAAGAGAGAGGCAACATCAAGTATTCATTGTCACATGAGGGTTAGGTAGTGAGATGGGGCAGCAGCAACAGAAGACAGTTGGCACTTCTGTGTCTACCATTGCTACTTCTTCCAGAAATCAGAGGCTTATAACAGTTCCTAGTCATTCAAAAGCCACCAGTGGAGAAACAGCAAGCTATTTCATTCAAATCTTTTGTGGTCATACTCAATTTTGTCTTAGTAACCAATTAAAAATATTCTAGACATTATGCATTAAGCTGATAGAAAATAGAAGATACATGTGTACTCTCTGAAGTAAGGAGGTAAAGAGACTGTCTTTCATATATTTCTGGAGACAGGCTTACCAGGCTTCCATTTGGATTGATATTGTACCTACTCCAAAGATGGGGACTTTGTTGGCCAGTACTCAGCCACCCAATACAGTGGCATATTTTTAAAATATCATGTACAAAAGAGATAAAAATTTTTTCAACCTGAAAATTGCTTAAGCAACAAGAACATGACTAAAGCAAATAAGTACAATTATATTTTTTTAAAATAATCAATTAACTCACATGTGTGTATGCATGTGTGTATGAGAAAGAGGGAAAGATAAGGAGAGGGAGAGGGAGAGGGAAAAGGAGAGGAAAAAAGAGAGAGTTTAATAAACTATTTTACTGAGAGTAAAATAAGAGGGGAAACATTTGACAATGACATAAAAGGAAGAAAGAAGAAGTAAATTAGTAAGTTAAGTAGAACTCTGAAACTAGTTGACAGAATGAGAAACTGAAGAATAAGGGGCTGGAGAGTGAGAGAAGGAGATACTAGGAGGATAGAGTCCTCTTCAAGTAAGACTATGCAAAAATAACTAAATACAAACAGTAATATCTTCATAGAGAAAAAGGAAAAAAAGAAATCTTAAATTTAAAAAGGAACATTAGAGGCAAAATAATAACTTTCACTTCAAATGCAAATAAACAATCTAATAAAATCAGAATGACAGATTTAAAGAGCAAACAAAACCACTGTGTTATTTACAAGAAACATTGCTAATAAGTAAAACCATTCATAGAATCAAACTGAGAAAGCAGAAGAAAATATACCTTTCATTAGGTGAATTTTTTTAAAAAGCAGGATTTGCTATCAACTTAAAAACACAATTTTATAGTCTAACGAGATGAACAAGAAGGTTACATTAAGCTGAAAGTAATCACAGAAAATTTCAATATTAAGTTTCTATTCTCCAAATGTATTAGCATCTAAATTTAGAAAGGAAATTAAGTAAATAAATCATAACAAAAGATTCACAAGTTTATCCAAAAAATCATTGATTATGACTTAGTTGAATTCACACAAGAGATACATGGTTCAATATTAAGAAACCAATATAAGAATTCATATTTCTTTTAAAAGAATGTGATTATCTCAATATATTCAGGAAAAGATTTTGCTAAAAGTAAAACATTAATTTCTACTGGAAAAAATAAAACCAAACCTAGAAAGTATATGCAGATAGGATATTTTTATGAAATATTTTAAGTAGTATGTATGTAAAGGGCAGGTAGGTGACACAACGCAAAGAGTACCTGACTTGGAGTCAGGAAGATTCATCTTCCTGAGTCCAAATCCAAACTAAGACTCTAGCTGTGTGATCCTGGGCAAGTCACAAGTTACCTCCTTTTTTTCATCTGTAAAATGAACTGGGAAAGGAAAATGTAAACCACTCAAGTTTACTGAGTCAGAAACAATTGAAAAAGGATTGAAGAACAAATGCATCTAGAACTAAAAGCAAACATCATATGCAATGAGTATACACTAAAAGTTGTATTAATACACATAGGAGTAAAGCAAAGATGTAAACTTTCTCTTCTGTTATTTGACCTAACTTGGCAATGTTAACAATAGTGATAGGAAAGGAGAGAAAATTAAAAGTATAAAGATAGTCAAGAAATAGATAAAATCATCCTTATGTGCTGATGCCATGACTGTTTACAGAGAAAATCTGCAAAGATGCTAATTGACATAATTGATAGATTTAGCAAAGTTATAGCCTTCAAAATAAACCAACAAAAACAATAGCATTTTTATATAATGTTTTTGTCTAAATCAAAAGGCAAGACTAGAAAATAAAGTTCTATTCCAAATGATTACAAATTATGTAACTTATTTTTAGGGGAGCAATTGACTAAAACAGAACAATCTATTTGTCTCGATTCAGTTACAAAGTGTATGTAAAAATATTAACTGAAATAACTGGAAGAATATTCAATGCTCATGAAAGAGTCATGACAAAATAATAAAATGACAATACTTCTAAAGTCAACTTATAATTTTATGCTATATTAATGAAACTATCAGAGGGACATTTTATAGTACTCAATAAAATAATTTTAAAAGTTCATTTAAAAAAATAGATCAATAGTATCAAGGAAAATTACTAGAAAAGTAAGGATGGAAAGGGAGGAGCACTTCCAGATTTCAAACTAAAAACCAGTATTTATTAAATCCATTTGGTATTATTAAAAAAACACAGCCGTAGATCAATAAACAAACTAGAAGATTAAGGATAAAAAAAATGGGACTCATTAACCCAGTGTTCAACAACACAGAAAATATGAATTACTTGTAAAAAACTGCCCATTTGAAAAAATTTGGAAAGTAGTCTGGTGGAAATGAAACTTAGACCAACATTTGCAGAGATGTAAGGTTCATGGGTGTGTTATTTTGCTAATATTTCAATTTTTTTGATTTATTGACTGTTTTTGTTTTTCCTCTCGTTTCTTTCTATTATTTAAAAACATATAATTTCTTATATGTAATGGTTCTCTGGCAATGGACAAGGGTAGTAGCAGGAGAAATTTTCATGATATAAAACACATCAATATATTTTTGTCCCAAAAAGGGAATGGCAAAAGCTTTTTGCATAAATTAAAAAGTTGGAAAGGTGGGCATAAAAAAATTTGATCCATATTTAACTGTAAGAATAAGGATAGATAGATGGGATAATGTAAATGGATGGAGAGATAGATAAATTAATGATTCAAGCTTTTAAAAAAATACAAAACAACAAATAAGTAAATCAAAGACTAAACAACAATCATTTTAAATAAGATTGAAGCAATATAGTAAAATGGAAGTGAATGAGAGTGATTGAGAAAATAAAACACCAAAATGTATTACTTATAAGAATCAACTTTAAAATTACATATACATAGAGAATGAAAAGAGAGAACTAGAAGAATATTTGTTATTTATCAAATGATTCTATAAAAGCAGCTGTTGCAATTATTTTATTTTGGATAGTGAATATGAAAAAGTCATAATATCAACACAGATAAACATGGTAACTGCATCTGCCTAAAATATAGATAAAAATATCAGTAATATTCGCCAATTGATAAATGGTCAAAGGATATGAACAGGCAATTTTCAGGGGAAGAAATTAAAGATATCTATAATCATATGAAAAAGTGCCCTAAATCACTACTGATCAGAGAGATGCAAATCAAAACAACTCTGAGGTACCACATCACA
>CM053774.1:123730589-123755158 GCA_028658325.1 Potorous gilbertii | reverse complement strand
TGACTATAGTGAAAATGTGCTCAATAGGAAAGTATATGTAGAACCTATACAGAATTGCATGCTGTCATGGGGAAGGAGGTGGGTAGTGGGGGGAAGGTGTGGGGGGATAAAAATCTTAATTTTAAGGAAGTGATTGTAGAACATTTAGAAAAATAAATAGATAAAAAATTAAAATATATCAGTAATAAATACTCATGAAAAAGTCATATTAACTAATTTTATAAAGGAAAAGTCATTTCAATTATGAAAGAAACATACGGTAAAACATATATAACCATAATTAATAGTAAAATAATTTAATGACCTCTCAGAACTGAAGAAATCTCACAGAAAGATAAACAACAAAAACCTAGAATTAAGCTAACTGCTAGAGAAGTTATATTAGAAATCCTTATTATACCCTCTTAATGGAAACACCAAAGTCTATGAGTACTTTTTTGCAAAAGGTTAAAACAAAATAAATTTTGATTATTTGAAAATATGAATATAATAATTAGGTAGTTGGCTTAGCAGACCCCTCCTCCAAAAGGAAGATGAAGCAATTAAAGGAAAAATGAAGGAGAATAAATCACAAATGAGAAGAAATAACCAAATCAGCATTTATTATGAATTATTACGTTTCAAAATTGAGAATTTAAAAGAAATAGAGCATTGCATACACAATTATAAAGTATCCAGCTTCAGAATTAAAAAAAAAACCCTAAAATGGAAATCCTAAACAACTCATTTAGGAAATAAAATTGAAAAAGTCATAAATACTATGAGAAGAAAAATAATCCGTTTCCAGATGGATTTATAAGTGAATTCCAGCAATGCAAATGATGATAAAAAGAAAGAATAAAAGAAAAAATTGAAATGAAGGAAGGAAGGAAGGATGGAAGGAAGGAAAGGAAATGAAAATATTGTCCTAAACTCTTGCATAACCCTAAATGCCAAAACCAGGGAAGGATACAACAAACAAGGAGAATTATGGTTCAAAAACCATTTAAACAAAATTCTAGAAAACAGATTGTGGGATCATAGATGTCATACTAGGTTGAATTTGGAGGGCATCTAATTCAACTCAGTTATTTGACAGATTAGTTATCTGTAGCCCAGTTAGGTGCAATGACTTGTCTAGAATTTTAAAGAAAACAAAGCTCAAAGGTGGTTTTCTGACTTGAGAGTCAGTTTTCTTTCCATTGTAATATATACACAAATATTAATTACTATGACTACATTGGATATATTCCAGGAATGTAAGAATAATTTAATGCCATAAATGAATGAAAGAAAAAGAATATTTAAAAATTATTATGGCCAAAGCAATGTTTTAAGAGCCAGGCATTCCCATGGGGGAAGAAAAGCAAAACAGTTTTTGCTCTTAAAGAACTTACTTTCTAACAGGTCAACCTGGGAATGGAAAAGCCTGGGAGTAAAGGTGTCTGGAATGAGACTCTTTGGTCTGTCATGAGCCAGGGGATAGAGATGGAGGCTTGAAGAGACATCATGGATTGCCTCATATCAGAAGAAGCTATCAGGAGAGGCAGTGAGAAGCTATGGAGGTGACGAGGCTTAGACTTTGGAGGTTTCCTCCATGAATCAAAGGAGATGCTAGAGAAGGGTCAGCTACAACTGCCACTACTGAAAAAAAAATGTCCCCTACACAGACGCCTGGGAATAGAAGTTGAGCAGGTACTTCTTTAGTCAGTTAAGAGTAGAAGTTGTTAACCTTCGGAAGAGGAAACTTTTGAACAGATTTCCGTGTCCGTGGACTTGGATAGAAAAGTAATTGTGTCTTTGTATTCACTACCTTTTAACTGAAATTAATATTTCTTTCACACACACATGCATATATACATGTGTATATATGTACACATATGTATATACATGTGAACAAACATACATGCATATATGTACACATACATGTGTGTGTGTAATGAGGATAATCCACAGAGGGAAGGCACTAGACTTAATATGGATGAAGAAAGGCTTCTCATTCAAGGTGAGATTTTACCTGGAACTTAAAGAAGAGAAGGAAATCAGGAGGCAGAAATGAAAAGGGAGAGAATTCCAGGCAATAAAGGACAACTCATGAGATTGCCTAGAGTCAAGAGACAGAGTATTTAGTCTGAGAAACTGCAAGGAAGTCAGTATTTTTGGAATGTAGAGAGTACATAGAAGGATCTAGAAGTCTGAAAAAATAGGAAGAGCCCAAGTTTTGAATGACTAACAATAAACAAATGGTTTTATGTTTCATCATGGAAGTAATAGGGATCCTTCGAAATTTATTGAACTTACAAAGATCATTTTGGTAGATGAAGATATTATGGACTGGAACAGAGAGAGAATTGTGGCAAATACATTAACTAGAAGTCTCTTCCAATATTCCAGGCATGAAGTGATGAGGGCCTATACTGAGGAGATGGTAGTGTTAAAGAAGAGAAGGGAAAGAAATGTTAGGAAGATAGAATTTGACAGAATTTGGAAAATGATTCAATGTGGAGAGAGTGAGAAAGACTGAAGAGCTGAGGATGAAAATTGAAAATTGATTGAATATTCAATATGACATGGCTTGTTAAAGATCACCATGTTACTTAATGTTCTAACTCAAACTAAATAACCACACTTTCACCCTGATATGTTCTTTAAAAATCTTTAGCATGTATTTTCTGAGACATAAGACAATGTGTTAATGAAGGAACCCATATCTTAATGTATAACAATTAAAATATTTTGATCACTCTATTCCAATATAATTGGTTTCCTTTCTAAGCCTATGCAGTTAAAAACAAAATCATGAAAAGAACCCCTGAGATTTACCAGATTGTCAAAAGACTCCATGACAACAAACAAAGGTAAAACCTTCTGGTATAGAGTAAAGAATTCCAGCAGTGGTGGTGTTTCAGGTGTGGGGTGGGGAAGTGAGGCATGGAGCCAAAATGTTGGATGATAGCCACTCAACTGAACTCTTCCAATATTCCTCCCTAAAAAGCTTCAAAATAATGCCTCAAATTAAATTGTGGATTGGCAAAGTCAGAAAATGTTGGGGTGACACATTTTTCTAGCCCAAGACAACTCAGGAGTTTATAAGAAGTCTGTCTCTTTGGAGTGGTGGTCAGTCCAGAAGGCAGCATAGGCTTTGGTAACACTACCACAATACCAGAAGCATTCCTTGGAGCTGACTGCAAGACTGACTGCAGCAGCTTCAGGAGCTCTCAGTAAAAAGATGCTAAGGGAGTTAGACAACTAGTAGAAAGATTTCAGGGGGCCTTTTGTTGACACTAAGTGTAGGGCCCTGTTGCATTGCCTATATCCAGTTCTGGGTGGCAATTCCAGGAGCACTAGCACTTGTGACAACGGGTGCAGAGGTCCTGGTCACAGTTACTTGGTGGAGAAGATTTCTTGTAGTTATTCACAAGGCAGAAAAGCACCTGGTCACAGTTCCAGGGCCAAGAGAAGCATTAGCATTTGTGCTTCTAAGGGAACAAGATCCCTTCCTGTGTAAGGACCAGAGTAAAGGTCAAGAAAGCAGTGACCACACCTTTTCTTGAATTGTGTGAAGTTGGAAGCAATGAAAACTTACAAACCAGCAAAATTAGTTTTGAAACTTGGCAGTGTCCCCTCCATCCTGGAAGAAGAGCCCAACTTTTGTATATATTTAAAAAAAAGATTGTCTGAAATAAATAAACAAACAATACAAAAGAACCCAGCCACAAAACGTTTCTGTGGTAACAGGGAGAATCTAGACACAAATTAAGAAGACAATGATATCAAAATAGCTATAAACAAAACATCAAAGAAAAATATCACTTAGATGTAAGCTCAGTAAGAATTCTTGAGAAAAATTCAAAAAGGATTGTAAAAATACTTTGTTTTTTTTTAAATTATATGTTAAAACAATTTTACATTCATTCAAAAAAATTGAGCTCTAAATTTTCTCCTTCCCTCCCTTTCCTATTTCTTCACTGAGAAGGAAAGCAATTATATATGTTATACACATGGAGTCAAGTAAGACATATTTCCATATCAGACAAATTGTAAAAGAAAAAAGGCCAAAAAAGGTAAGTAAAAGAAAATAAAACCCTACACTTTCAATTTGCATATATGCTTCATCAGATCTTCTTTTGCAAATTGATAGGATTTTTGATAATAAATCCTTTAGAATGGTCTTAGATTTTCACATTGCTGAGAATAGCTAAGTCATTCCGAGTTGATCATCATAAAATACTGTATAATGTACAATGTTCTCCTAGCTCTGCTCACTTCACTTTGCATCAGTTCACATAAATATTCCTGGGTTTTTCTGAAAGTACTATGGTAATTATTTCATACAACACAGTAGTATTCCTTGATAATCACATACCACAATTTGTTCAGACATTGTCCAGTTTATGGGCATTTCCTCAGTTTCTAAGTATTTGCCATTACAGAAAAAGCTATTATAAAAATTTTGGTATATATATGTCCTTTTGTCTTTCGTTTCTTTTTTCTCCCCAATCTCATGTGATACTGACTTAATAGTGGGATTT
Organism: Potorous gilbertii; assembly: GCA_028658325.1. NCBI lineage: Eukaryota > Metazoa > Chordata > Mammalia > Diprotodontia > Potoroidae > Potorous > Potorous gilbertii. The sequence goes on along the minus strand of CM053774.1, from coordinate 123,750,647 downwards.
TTGAGTCAAAGGGAATGTAATTGTAAAAGCCTTTGGACGTAGGTACAAAATGTTTTCCAGAATGGTTGAATCAGTTCACAACTCCACCAACAGTGCATGTATCCTAATTTTTTCACATGCCCTCTAAAATTTGTCATTTCCCTTTACTGTCATATTTGCCAATCTAATAGGTGTGATACCTCATAGTTGTTTTTAATGTGCATTTCACTAATCAAAAGTGATTTACAGCATGTTTTTCCTATATCTATAGATGACTTTGTTTTTCTCATCTGAAAACAGACTGTTCATATTCTTTGAGCATTTATTAATTGGAGAATATTTGTATTCTTATCAATTTAAATAAGTTGTTTATATATTTGAGAAACGAGACATTGATCAAAGAAATTTGCTATTGTTTTTCCCTGCTTTTTGTAGGATTCTGTTTTTTATTCCTCTCTGCTTCTACCCATTTCTGTGGGTGAGTTCATTCCATTTATATGCAGCATTATGATTGCTAAGTTTATATTTTCCTTCATTCTATGATCAAACAAGAGATAGAGAGGATAAAGGATATAAAGTGTATAATTTTCATTGCATTAAATTAAAAATGTTTGCAAAAACAAAACCAAAGAAGTCAAACTTAGAAGGAAAGCATAAAACTGGGGAAATATTTTATAGTAAGTTTCTCTAATAAAGAACTCATTTCTGAAATATGTAGAGGACTGAGTGAAATTTAGAGGAATAGGAGTCATTCTGAAATTGATAAATGGAAAAAGATATGGGCCAGCTAGGTGGTACAGAAGATACAGAACCATCTTCTGGAGTTCAAATCTGACCTCAGATATTTACTACCTGTGTGACCTGGGCAAGCCACTAAACTGTTTACCTCAAGCCACTAAACTGCTTACCTCAGTTTCCTTGTCTGTAAAATGAGCTGGAGAAAGAAATGGCAAACACACTAGTATCTTTGGCAAGAAAACCCACAGTGAGGGAACAAAGAGTTGGACATGACTGAAATGACTAAATAACAACCACAAAATGAAAGTGTACAGACTGTTTTCAAAAGAAGAATTCAAAACTGTCTATAGTCTTGTGAAAAAATAATCTACATTACTATTGATTAGAGAAATGAACATTGAAACCACTCACGTGACAACTCACTCTTATCATAGTGGCTAATATGAGAAAAAAAGCAAAATAACAAAAGTTGGAGAGGATGTACAAAAAATTGGGACACTAATGCATGGTGGTTGGAATTATTTAAACATTCTCAAGAGCAATTTGGAACTATGCCCAAAGGGTTATAAAACAGAACGTACCCTTTGACCCAGCAATGTCACTAGTAGTTTTGTATCCCAAAGAGATGAAAGAGAAGAGAAAATGACATTAATGAAGAGAAATGTTTTAGCAACTCTTTTTTGTGGTAGCAAAGAATGAGAAACTGAGGGTATAGTTATCAACTGAGAAATGGCTAAACAAGTTGTTATATATGATTATAATGGAATACTATTGTACTCTAAGAAATGATTACCAGGATGGTGTCAGAAAAGCCTGAGAAGACATATAAACTGATGAAAAGTGAAGTCAGCAGAACCAGGAGAACAGTGTACAGCAACAGTGGTATTGTATGATGATCAACCATGAATGACTTAGCTATTCTAATCATGCAGCAATCCATGACAATTCTGAAGGATTTATGGGTATAAAGTCTGTCCATCTCCAGAGAAAAACTAGGTCTGAATGCAGATTGAAGTATGACTATTTCACTTTATTTTTATTTTCTTCCTTTTACAATTTTTTTTGCAACATTACTAATATTAAAAGATATTTTGTAGGATTTCAACACCTTTACAACAGGTGGAAAAGGTGAGGGGATGAAAATTTGAAGCTCAAAATTTTTGAAATGAATGTTAAAAATAAGTAAATAAAATTAAAAGAAGAAAAACTGAAAAAAGAGAACTTTAGTAGTTTTACTTGTTGGGGATGCTAGTCAAAACTTTGTGGGTAGCCAAAGGCTGAGTGTTAAGACAACATGGCTATCCTGGGGCAACTGCCAGAATTCTAGGTCCTGCTGTCTATCCACATTCACAACAGCCAGAACACTGAGATGAAAGCCCTCACCTAACCCACAAGTAGATGAGTTTTGACTTTCCATGCAGGAAAGTAGGTAACAGTCAGTGAAATAATTGTCTCCTTTCTTCCTTCTTTTGCACTAGATGACAGACATTAACTTCAAAGATTTAAGTTCTTTAAGTCAAGGTTTCCTGACTCCAAGTCAAGTTGTCTATTCATGATTTCATCATACTAGGCATGTCATGGCTAGACTAACTATACTCCACTGGATGTTGGTGGCCTAGGAGAAATTTCATGGGTCAAAGATTAGTTACAGCCTCATTGTTAGTGACATCATAAATGACTGAGATAATTCTGAAGCAGAAATATTTCTGCAATTTTTTGTAGTAGGAGATAATTCATTTTTGGCAAGCAAAGACAATCATGAGAAACCATGTTGTTCTCCTGAATTGTCCCTGTCAGCATAAAATTCCTCTTCAAATATTCAGGGTGTATTTCATTTGGCTCTTTTAGCTCATGAAAGTAGCCTTTTCAAGTTAAGGAAGTAGCATTATTCACATGGCAAGACTGGACATTTAGCAGTTGGAGGATCATAGACTCAAACATGGAAGAGACACCAGGGCTATATACATACATTCATACATACGTATATATGTATGAATGTATGTATGTATATATGTATATACATATGCACTATGTAGATTAAAGATTTTAGGATTTCTGGGAAAATGGGAATAGAATGTTAGTGTTCTCTCTCTCTCTCTCTCTCTCTCTCTCTCTCTATGCCAAGTGACCATTATTTGGCAAGATTGTAAACTGGTAGGTCACCATTTTCACATATCACAATAAAATCATGATGGCTTCCGAACATTGCACTTTAAACATTCCATAGTGAGTATGGGTATAGGGCTATGGGGAGGGAGAAAATGAGGCAGGGTCTAAGTACAATATTAAAAAGAGATCTGTGTGACACATTTTTTATATTAAATCTTTAATTGCATCTTTTGATGCTTTCACTGGGAGTTTTGAACGTGACTTTGACTGTGTCATTTCTTCCTTTATGTGGAGTGTACAGGTCCAGGTGGGGGTGGATCTGAGGGGGTGGTCTGCACCTCTCTGTTTCTACAGCATGGTGCAGAAATTGCCAGCTCAAGACCTGACCTGCCATTGACCTCCTGGAGGCAAGCCAAAATAGCCACAAGCATATGGACAAAGGATGTTTGCAACCCATCTGGAGTAGAAGGTGCTTAGTTAGATTTCTCACAAAGTCTTCTTCCTTAAAGGAAAACAAATATTCAAATAGGTCCATCTGGAAGTCTTTCCCATGTCCCCAGGGTCCTTTGGGTTGAGCTATGTGGTGAGTAACAAAGGACAGAAGTAGGGCCAGTCCAGGTTCTATGAAGTGATGAGTTGGGGCTCTGGGGTCTTTTGGAAAATCTGGCATGGAAAGCTGTACTCTGAATAGACATTTATTGAATGTCATCAGTGCAGCAGGTTTGATAGAAAGGACATGGTCTTTTCCCATAGGACATGGAGTGTGCTTTTGTGTGGACATGGGGATGAATACTATCAAAAAATAAAAACTTATTTTCTGTCTATATACTGATTTAAAATGGCATGATATTTAGAGGAACCAAAAGAGAATATTAGAAGTGCTCCAGTCTAGCCCATTTGTTTTGCATATGAGGAAACTGAGGTTAAGATAGGTGAAATGTCTTGCACAGTGTCACTCAGCCAGTAACTGATCAAGACTTGGAACTTAATTATTTAATTTTGAACTCTAATTTCTTTAATCTACTGTATAATTTCTAAAAAGCAATAATACTAAATTCATTCCTTATGGACAATAACATCATAAGATGATAATTATACAGAGAACACATGGAAAGGACAGAGTAAACAAAATTCTGAACAATGTTTGGATCAAAGAACTAGTGGAAGAAACAATTAATGACAATGGCAGGCAATAAACGAAAATTTATAGGATGCAGCTAAGTCAGTGCTCAAGAAAAAAATCACATTAATGTAACTATACACTAAGAAAATTAAAACAAAATTAGAATTAATGAACTGAACATGCATTTAAATAATTAGAGAGTCAACAAACACATCTGAAATAAATAGAAAAGCTGAAATCTTGAACATTAGAGACATAACTACATTGGAGACCAAAAAAATTACAAGATTGTTAAAACTAAAAGATGGTTTCTTGGAAAGATTAACACAACTAACAAAGCTTTAGCAAACTTAACTTGGAAAGAGCGAAGGAAATCAAATGAATAAAATAAAAAAATAAGGTGAAATCACAAGAAGAAAAGAAATGAAAATCAGTCGCCTAGCCACCATGCTATGCAGAACTGTATGTCAATAAATTTGACATTCGAAAGGAATTCAGTATTATTCACAGAAATAAACATACAAATTAACAAACAAAAATATAAATCTTAATCCATTTTCAGAGAAGTAAATTGAAATAGCTTTAAAGAAACTTCCAGAGGGGAAAAAAGCAAACTCTGCTCAAGATATACTTACAGCAGACAAATTCCATCAAAAATTTAAACAATAGACAGCTATAATACACAAATTATTCTAAAAATGAAAAAGAAAACATTTTTATGGGACAAATGCAATTCTGATAGCTAAATCAGAGAAAGATAAAGGAGCGAGAAACGTAAGCCAATGTAATTGATGGATGTCATTTTAAGTATTAAATTAAATCTTAGAAATTACAGTGTTTCCCCCCAAAATAATATCACTACAAGCATGGTAGTTTTCACAAGGTATGCAATAATCATTTAACGTGAGGAAAATAATTATAGTAAGAACAAAAACTTTTAAAAGGGAGAATGTTTTTTTTGAAAAATGAAAATAATTTATGTATTTATTCATTTATACAAAGTGTAGGAATATAAGAATATTTTGATATCATGAAAAGTATCTATATAAACATAAGAGCTAGCCTTATATTTAAAGGGGAAAAATAGATACTTTCCCAGTATAAAAAAGTAAAGCAAATATGCTGCTTTATGCACAGCTATTTGATGTAGTTTTAGAAATATTAACAATAGTCGTAAAATAATAGAAAAATTAACGATGTAAAGATGTGTAAAGACAAAAAAAAATCATTCCTATTTGCTTTGATTTTTTTTTTTTTTAGTAAATCCTTGATGACTGGCAAATAAACTGAGACAATCATTTAGGTAAAGTTGCAGATCACAATAAAAATCCACAGGAATTAATGTCATTTCCACATAGCAATTCAGAAAATTCATGTTGAAATGAAAAAAAAAATGAAGTTCCACTTAAAACAACTACAAAAGTACTTAAAATATTTGGGAGTCAATTTACTTCCACAATGTTATGCCTATAGGGCAGCAATTATAAAACGTTCCTTGAAGAAGCAAAATAATCACTTAACAGTTGAAGGCATATTCCTTTTTCATAATTGAGTCATATGAACATAATATAAATAAGTCATACTGGAATTATTTTAGAGAGTGAATGCTACACCAGACAAACTACCTAAGGGATGCTTTACAGAACTTGATAAAATAAAAATGATTTAGAGCAGTAAAAAGACAATATAAAAACCAAATGATGGATAAAAAGTAAGAATCAATGGGAAATAGTACTTCAATATTTCAAACTATATTAGAAAGTACCAATCACTAAAACTATCTTGTATGGGGGGAAACACAGCATAGGAGACAAATGAAACAGGTTAAAGAAGTATAAATCAGGAAAAAATGAATTCAGTTACCTAGGGTATGATAAACATGAAAATATAACTTACCTAGGCAAAAATTCCTTACTTCAAAAGAATTTCAGGGGAAACTTGAAATTTACTTGTCAGAAATTATGTTTACTGCAATAACCTACACCATATGCCATATTAACAAAATAAACCTCAATTAATAAATTAAACTCAAAACAAATATGTGCATTTGTATAATTAAAGACTATGACATTGAAAAAAACATAGAAGAGAAACAGATGCACCAACTTTCCACAATCATGGGCATGTAGTGAGTTTCTACCCAAACTAGGGATAGAGGTGATTGCAAAAGAGAAAGAAGATCATCTAGATTGAAATTAGAAAACTTTTTTTTATGAAGAAAATAAATACAATTGGGATAAGAAGGGCAACTGTATACTGGAAAAAAACATTTACATCAAATATCTTTGTAAAAGTTTGCTCTCCAAGACATGCAGGCAAGTGAATGTAGACTCAGTTCCCAAAGCCATGGGTATGAAACTCTCCTCCTTAGTGGAGATGGACACCCTGTCATGTGTGAGGAGTGGGAAAAAGTTGATCAGAGCAAGAGACCTCTCACTTAAGTCTTTAGTGTAGCTTTGAGTTCTTCAAGTCACTTCAGATTTTGTAAATCTTCTTTGAACTTTTATGAGACTCTTTGCACTTTTAGGTGTTTCTGGCTTCCAGCTTCAAGAGAGAAAATGGAAGAGGCCAACTTCAGGCTTTCAAAGGAAAAGGCTCTGGAAAGAATCTAATGTGAGAGGAGCTGGCAGTCTCTGTCATCTCCTTATCCCCAGCTTACCACATTGGAGAACTGGGGTAAGATTCAGGGAAGACAGGAAGGTAGGTAGGCTCTCTCTCTCTCTCTCTCTCTCTCTCTCAACTGAGATGTTATCTCACTCCTCATGGGAGATCTCTTCCACTTTGTGTTGTTTGGTATATCTTCTTCTGTGTATGTTTTCTATGATTTCTGTTTTGCTACCAATTTGAATAAGATTTTCTTTGATATGTGTGCTCATTGTGGAACCACTGCTTTTCCCAATGCCATCTTACTCCTCACACAGACATTGATCCTCTCCAAAAAGGAAAGAATTCCATACCAACGGGCTCTGGGATTGAAATTACATGTACATGTTTAAGACATTGCTCCAAATATATACAAATAAGAGAAATGTGAATCAGAAAAACTCTGAGATTTCATTTCACCACAAATTGACAACTATGACAAGATAGCAATAATAGGGGAGGGGTTGTGAAAAGATACTACATCAGTGTTCTATTTGCAGAACTGTGAATTCTTCCAACCATTCTGGAATGTAATTTGGAGTTATGCTAAGAAATTCACTAAAATGTCCATCATTTTTGACCCAGATATTCTGCTTCCAGGCATTTAGCCTAAGGGGGTCAGAAAAGTTGTGGAACATGGATGCAATGTAATCTTACTGTGTTATAAGAAATGATGAGTATTATTTGGAAATCTGTAGCAGAATTATTATAACTGATGCAGTGAAGGATAGAGAAGCAGAAAAACAGTATATGCAAAATCACCATAACAATGCAACAAAACATTCTAAACCAAATTCTACATAATTATAAAGATCAAATTTCACCCCAAGAGGAGACACAAGAAAATACCTTTTCCTGCGTCTTTGCTTAGGTGGAGGACTATTATGGAGAACATTGTATGTAATGTCAGAGTTTTAAAATATGTTGGCAAGTTTAACCTAAGATTTTTCCCCTTCCTGCTTATAGTGCTTTAAAGATTGCTTGGAGGGAGAAGAAGAGGGATGAGTGAATTGGAAAATCTATATGCTTTATAGCAAAAGATAATGCTAACTTTATTTGATAAACAAAGAAAAAATATTGGAGGAACAAACAAGAGAGCATTTTAATGGACATTGAAAAAAATTTAAAATGTAAAAATAATAAAAGTACTCTCTTAAAAAGATTAACAAAATTAAACTAGCTAATATTTGGTTCAAACATAAAAGAAAAGTATTAAGCTAAGAAATATTTTCTACATTGCTAGATTTCTAGATTGATCATCTTGGCTTTCAGGCTTTAGGGTCATTGATGCAAACTTATATAAAAGCAAGTATAAAATAGAAATCTTAAAATTCGGAATGCAGCAGAGAAAATATCTCATCTCTAAGTTTCTATGTCTAAGTTCTCAGCATGAGCTAAGGGGGCTTGAGGGAGGCATTTTGAGTGTGGTAGAGACCACAAGAAATATGTTCCCTGGAAAGAGAGAAAGAAAAAGAGAGAAAGAGAGAGAGAGAGAGAGAGAGAGAGAGAGAGAGAGAGAGAGAGAGAGAGAGAGAGAGAGATGGAGAGAGAGAGAGAGACAGAGACAGAGAGAGATGGAGAGACAGAGAGAGCACATGTGTGCTTGTGCCAACAATCTCAAATCCGGGCACAGCTACCAAGAGCAGCCTGAGCAGATTCAATACCAAGGTGCCCTTTGGCAAAAACAGCATCTACTCCTCACAACGCTTTTTCAGATAGCTTTACTCATTTGATGGGTAGGAGGTAGGAACTCAGACTTGCTTTAATTTGCATTTCTCCAGTTATTAATGAATTAGATATTTGAATATAACTATTGACAATTTAAAATTCTTCCTTAGAAAATTACATGCTCACATCCTTTTACCATTTAGCGATTAGAGAATGGATCTTATCTCTCATAGATTTGACTCAGTTCCATAGCCAGACAGAAATATTTATATAGATGAAAGATACATATATCTTTATCCAGGAAATGAGACTTGCTTTTTTCTCCAATTTTCCAGTTTCAGTTTTTCTTTTAGCTGCATTGGTTTTGCTTATGCAAATCTTTAAATACCACAGTCAAAATTATCCATTTTATTTTCTACAATCTTGTTTACCCTTTGATCATGAATAAATATTTTTTGAAGTGTTGTTTTCTTTGCTTCTCTAATTTGTTTAGCTATTGAGTTGATTTGCCAAGTCCTTCTCCACTCATTTTACAGAAGAGAAAACTGAGGCAAACAGGGTTTAGTAATTAGCCTAGGGTCACACAGTTAGGAAATGTCTGAAGTCAGATTTGAACTCATGAAGACGAGTCTTCCTGATTCCAGAACTGGCACTCTATCCAGTGCACTACTTAGTTAACTTGTATGAGGTGTTCAAGGAAAACTAGCACTGCTGGTGTGAGAGTTGTCTTATTCTTTTTCAGGACTGCTTGTCTACCTTTGCAGTCTATTGGACTCAACCATCAAGTTGAGTGGCTCTACGAAGCTGTAGCAGGTTCGGCAGTCACATTCTGGTAAACCATCTGGGCAAATGGGCTAAACCATGTTGAGGGTAACCAATGAGCCTTGAATTTGTTGGTAAATTAACGAGACTTCTCCAGGCAGAATGGGCAGATGATAACAACTTTGTTCCAGTGGCCACATAGGAGACTGTGGTGCTTAGTCAGATGGCAAAGACATCAAGGTCATCGCCTGCAGCCCCGGCTGCCCCTAATCATCTTGACTTTGGTCTTGCCGCTGGACTTCAACAACTGGGAGAGAGAGTGAGGCTTTCAACTTTGCGCAACTTGGCCTCACTTAAATTCAATTCATGTACAAGTAAATACATCACTCCTTGATGTCATTGATCCTCTTTAAAAAATGAAGGACCAACAAGAATTTGTCTAGATAAGACAATAAAATTATGCTCTATAACTTAAGAATTGAGTCCACTCTGTAATTGAGTTTATCTTCCAGTTTGTCAAATTCCATTTCTCAGTTAAGCTAAACAACGTGGTGTTTCTCAGTCCAAACTGAAAAACCTTAATTTTTGAAGACTGATAAGTGGTGGTCACCAAAGGTAGGTGAGTAGCCCTGAACAAGTCTCAGCAAACCCTTTCACCAGAGCTTCTAGGATTCCCTGAAAACCCTATCTGCCCCAAACTGTCTAACCTAAATGCCTGTTTGAAATGTCATCACTTCTAGCCCACAGGGCATTTGCTTTCTAAATAGTGATTCCCTGAAAACCCTATCTGCCCCAAACTGTCTAACCTAAATGCCTGTTTGAAATGTCATCACTTCTAGCCCACAGGGCATTTGCTTTCTAAATAGTTTAACCTGGGACTCCTGTTATTTCTTTACCTGTAAAAAGAAATCACTTTAGGCTGAGCCCCTTCCCAAAAGAAAATTCTTCAGTTCTTGCTCATTCTTGTAAAACTAGAGGTAATTTTATCTTCCCCAAGAGGATGACTTACAGGTGGTTCTGATTTGGATAGTTCTAATTTTCTAGTCAAGATTACTAGAGACAGTTGAGGCTCCTAAAGCAATTGACATTATATAATTATTAGAGAAGAGCATGATCAGCCACACCTGAAGGCTAGTCTAGCTTGCTCAGCATCAGCCAAATGTGAGGCTTCTCAACTATGCAGATTCCCTCCTTTCTGCATCCCATTAAAAATGTTTCATTCTGTACCATCTGGGTCACTGGCTTTACTGAGGTGGTCAGAATGACCCACTTTACTAAAAGATATGCACATCATCTTTAATAAAATATTATCTTGCTTGGAAAAATTGCCTCAGTTTTCCTATTATTTGGCATTTTACATATCACAGATTTTGGAATTTCCACCAACATCTGGGGAGAAAGCTGGATCTCTCAGATTCCTTAGCAGCATCTCTCTTTTGTGGGCGGAATTTTTCTCCTAAAGGGAAGACTTTTTCTAAGGAGAAGCAGTTGTGAATTGATTCTTCCTCCAGGACCCAAAATCTTTTTTGGTCAAGAAGATACACAGAAAATCATTTTGTCTGTTTGTTTTGTGTTAAAAGTCACAAATTTATCTACACTATTCTGAGGTTCCCATTTTGGGTTCAGTGTGATAATCTGGAGATACTTGGCATTTTTATACACTACTGTATTAGACTTACAGCACAATAGCATTTCATTACACTCATATCACAACTTACCACTATTCCCCAATTCCTGAGAATGCTTTATCTTCTAATTCTTTGCACAAAAACCGTGTTTTACATATATGCATCCATCTCTTTGGTGTATAAACCTAATAGTGGTACTGATAGACTGAAACGTATGCATGTCTTAATAAATTTTGGGCCCAAATTGATTTTCAGAATGCCTGGATCAGTTCACAGTTCCACCAACAATTCAATAATATGGCCTTTCTAGTGTTCACCAACTTTGCCAATCTGATGAATGTAAGGTCATACCTGAGTCATTTTAGTTTTTATTTTTGTAATTATTAGGAATTCAGATAATTCTGCTCAAGCCAAACCATTTATTTTATCTTCTTGTGTACTTTTATTTTTTGAGAGGATTTCATTTACAAAACATACTGTTGGATTCTGGATTCTAATTCACTCTTCTATCCTCATCCGTTCTGTGGGTGAGTTCATCATATTCACATTCATAGGTAGGATCACTGATTATGTATTACCTATACTTTTCCCTTATAATTTTGCTTCTTTTTTTGCCAGACCTTTTCTTAAACTTCCTTTTCTTCTTTTTTTTTACTTCTGACTAATCCCTCCCTCAATTTAACTTTCCTCTTGTAGCCTTTCTTTCCCTTAATCTCCTTTTCATTCCTTTTCCTTCTTGAATGAAATGCATTTCTGTACCCAACTCTGTGTTTGTGTTTGTGTGCACATATATGTGTATTCTTACCTCCTTAGACTAGTTCAGATGAGTGTGAGGTTTGAGTGTTACCCACCCCCCCCCCCACACACTCTTCCTTATTGCATAGCCTACTAAATGTGCTGCATATTTATATAAGAAAATTCCATTATTTCTCTCATTCCTCTTTTTTACCCTTTCCATTCTTCTTTAAAGATGATCAAAACATACCAGAATCAATCCTAGGGCTAAACTCCGGTCCATAGGAAAGTCTGTCTAATTAGATTAGCTCTATGTCTTCTTATGGTTATAGAGTTTTAAGAGGATATGCATCATCTTTTCCTATAAAACAATGGAGTTCATCCTTGTTTTATCTGCTATGATTGCTCGTTCATGTTTACCTTTCTATGCTTCTCTTGATTCCTTTCTTTATATGTGGAATTTTACTCTCCTCTTTAGTCTTTTTCTTAGAAAAACATGGAAGCCCTTTAGTTGATTAAAGGTCTATTTTTCCCCTTTTGAATTATATTCAGTTTTACTGAATAGGTTAGTCTTGGGATAGAACTGTGGGCCAGTGGTTGTGGATGGACAATGGTCTCTTGAAAGGTGGGTGATGAGCTCAGTGGGGCATGTCTATGTGTAGTCAGTTGGGGAGGAGTTTTCCTTGCTAGTATTTCAAGTTGCAAGACTTTAACCTTCAATAAAATATACCATGAGTTGATGTTGTTTTTCAGTGTCCACACTCTTCAGGAAGTTTACACTGAATTCTTTGAACAGAAAGATGACAACTTGAAGCAGGCACATTCTAAGGGTTGTACCTGTTACAAAACTCAAAATCCCAAAGGTATAAAAAGACATTTTGAGCTAATGGAAGCTGAGTAGACCAAACTCCTTCTAGCTGCACAGAAACAATAAGTGGTGGAGAAAGAAGCAGAAAGAGAGAGGAAAGGCAGAGAAAGTTGCAGAGGTAGCAAAAATCCAGTTTCAGCAGAAGGTGATGGGAAAAGAAACTGAGACTTGCACTTCTGAAATTGAAGATGCTGCATTCCTGGCTCAAGAGAAGTAAAGAGCAGATGCAGAAAACTACACTGCACATGAATATGCCACTTCAAACAAACTCAAATTAACCCCAGAATATCTGGAGCTTAAAAAGTACAAACAGTACTTTTTCTGTCTTTATTTACAAACAGTAAGATTGACTTTAGCAGCAGCATCCCTAGCATATTGATGGACTCCTCTTATGCTTTCAAATATCTAGATGCCAGGACTGGGAGGCCCCAGAGCCCTCTGAGGAAAGGTCCGCTGGAAACAAAGGAAGAGCAAGCTGATGCAAGAACTACATGAACTCATCTGAAACCAAGATGTGGCAGTTTTGGAGGGGTAGGTGGGGGCAATAGTCAGGAAAAGGGGCAATGACCCTGCAGATTAATTCCAGAAATAATGCCCAGTCTATTCCGTTCTCCCGGGACAGGCCTGGTTTATCTACTGACTGCAGAACACAACTCTCTGATAGTCAGGTGGTTTTCTTGAACCACATTATTTTCGAGCTCCCTCTGTAAATTCCTTTTTAAATAAAGCTAGGTAACTTTGAATAAAGAAAAAAACTAAAACTATGATACCTCCTATGAATTATTGCTTTTCTAAGTGGCAATTTGTAAATGTTCATATATGTTTCCAAGCCGAAGAGATGGAGATGCATATACTGTAAAGACAAATTACAAATGAATGTATCCCAGGGTTCATTACTTTCCTCTTTGGGCTCTAGGCCCAGAATTCACAGAAGTGATTGACATCTGGTTCGTTGAGGTTCTTTGGGAAAAGACTTTCTAAGCGAATGGATAGTTATCCAATAGCTAAATTTGATCTTTCCATCCAAAAACTATTGAAGAGTTCCTGCTACCACATCTAGGTGTACGGAGATCCCATTGTAGGTGGGGAGATTCAGCAACAACGGACTCAGGGACAGGGTGTTCTTAATTCTAAAGTCATTAAACTAATCCTCTCTTATATGGACCAAGTACTGCTGCTGTTCCTGATTATCCCTCATTCAAGTCATTGCTGGGTTTTATGTCCATCCAGGAAGTTTTAGCCAGCAGTCTCAAGACTCTTGAGTGCTGCTGGACCAAGAATGGGCTAGAACTTTGCCATCCACTATGAAGGTTTACCTAAAAGAGAGAAGTATTCTTAAAACTATATTTGAGGGTCCTTGATATGCCCCCCCACTTCTACCTATTTCTGAGGCCAAGACTTGTTATGGCCCGTATAGCCCCTGTAGAATGATGATTCTTACTACTGTTCATCAAAATCCCAAATGCAGTAAGAAGTATTGGCTAGAACACTTGGACATCCCTTACTTTCTATGTCCTCCTCAATGCCTATCTGGTAACTGCTTGGTCTTGGAACACTAAAGTGGTCAGCTTCTTTATCCATCCCAAATTGTCACTGGGAGGCCATCATTCTGCCAACAGTGACTGAAAAGGAAGAAGAGTCCTTTTGGCAAGTGAGAAAGACTATGAATTGGAAAATATTCTATTGGTCTGGGAGATATTACTCATACTTCTCAAGACTCTGAAATTGGCCCTCTCCAAAGCAACAGAAACTGAATATGCAGCTTCTGAAGATGTCTCTAGTTGGACAAGGAAACCAGAGAAGAAAATAATTTGTCTACTGTTGTGGATGGTGGAAGAAGATGCTCCAAATGACCATCAGTTGTGCCAAGAGGGTAAAACTTAAATATGAAATAGCACATTTGTTCTTAAGATCTATTTCCTGGATTGGGCATTGTGGTGGGATTGTAGTTAAAAATTATTCTTTGCTTACATTATAAATTCAATTTTCAATTCAATTTTACACCCTCTGTGTCTCCTATACCTGTAAATTTTTTGGTAAATTGATCAAAATAAACTTGGCAATGCACATGGCTTTATTGCTGCTGATTGAAGCATTTGTTGTGGGGAAAAATGGCCCTTTGTAGTCTTACTCCTGGAGATTCTCTTCCATTCTAATAAGCTATAGGACTAAAAATCTGTTAAGTTCATGTTTGCTCATCTTTCACCTTCTGGATCTCAGAAATGGGATGCCATTGTGCAGAAAACATTTCTTTCAAATTAAAAAATAAGTACATCCACTCGGACTCCCCAAGAAGCTTGTCCCTTCCTTGGAAATGTGCATTTTGGTAAACATATGGTATAATCTTAAAGTCAAATTTTATATACAAAATGTTATTTTTTGAAAAAAACTAAAGAAAATTTTTTTTACTACCAAAAATAAGTTAATCTTGGTTACAGTCTTAGGTCTTTTGCCTTTGCTAGATGTTTTTTCCTAGTTCTGAAATAGGTCCACATAAGTTATCTACTGATACTCTGCTCAAAGGAATATAAATTTTGATGGTTGAAACCTAATAAAATATCTAGATTTGTTCCCTAAAAATCATGTCTTAAATCCAGTTCACTTAGGCTTTCACTGATTGGTCAATAATAGCTACCAGCCCAACTCTGCTTAGTGGTCACTGTTTGGGCTGTGATGGCTTAGAGTGCATGTAAATAACAGTTGTTTCTGTTTTGTCCAGAAATCCTGAGAGTCTTCCCCTCCCAGTTTGATTTTTTAAAAATTAGGTAAAGGGCTATTCTTTGGCTCATTTCTTACCTAGCCTTAATCACTGAAAGAATGTCGCCTCAGTCAAACTGAGAACTCAGAAAAACCTTAGCTCAAAAAAGGCCAAGGTCTCCCCATGTGACTTTCCACAGTCCTCACTCACTTCAATCCAATTCACTTGCACATGATGGCATCACCCTTCTGATGTCATGGTTCTCTTTGAGAACAAAGGGCCAACAACAAGAACAATATGTTAATTAGTGTCACTAATTAGTTATCTAAGAACTTTCTGCAAAATATGGTTTTCTTGCCTATTTTAATGAAAGCATCTTTGTTTTATAGTTTTCTATAGTTTCGTAGTTTTCTACCCATACTCTGATTCTGTGAGTTAATTACTATTGTGTTCTTTCCCTTTTCTTCATGAGTGTATTTCTCCCTCACTTTCTTTTCTTTCCTAGACCTTCTTTCTTATTTGAATAATTGAGAATAACTGCTGACACTAAGGTTATGAGAGGACACTTGGATTATTACTTTCCCCACTAGGATGAAAATTTTCTATGATATCTTTTGTATACCTCTTCCCCTCCCACAGCCGATACTAGTTCAGGCTTCTCAATAGGAGTACTTTAATGGTCTTGCAACTTGTCTCTCTGCTACAAGCATCTCCAAAACCAAATCCATCTTCTACAGAACCATCAAAGTTATTTCCCTTAAGTGCATTCTGATCATATGACCCCATCAACGTGTTTATTCTCTTAATTTAGGTTTAGTTGATATTTGAAACACTTGCTTTTCATCTGGACAAAGAAAAGGTCAAGAATATCAAGAAAATCAATTTATAAAATTCAAAAGAAGGAGAACTAGCAGTACCAGTTCTCCAACTATGCCAGAAAGCTTAATCATCAAAATGCTTTGGTACTGGATATAAAATAGAGTATTTGATCAATGGAATAGAAAAGTTAAGTGAGCAAAAAATCCTCAAGTTTGTTCAACTCAAAGATCTCAGTTACTGGGGCAAGAATTCATTGACAAAAAAACAAAAAACTACTAGAGAAACTAAGCACATACCATTTTCTCACATTATGCAGATTAACAATGCTGTAAAAACAATCAACTATGAAATATTTACTAACTCTGATGATAAACCACATTTCCAAAAGGCTCAAAATGAAAAATGTTATGCACCTTCAGATAGAGAAATGATAGTCTTGGAGTTCAGATTAAAATATGCTCTTTCTTTTTCTTGTTTTTAATTATTTTTGTGAGGGAAAACATGGATAATGTGGAAATATGTTTTACATGACTTCATATGTTAATAGGTATTATATTTCTTGCCTCTTCAGTGGGTAGGTGTGGGTGTGGCAACAGAGGGAAATAAAAAATTGAAAATAAAATAAAAATGAATTCAAAATGAGAAAGATCAACTTTTTGTCCTAAAAAGTACCCAATTGCATTACCCTTCTGCAATTTCTCAAATAGATATTGAAAATGTATTCTTTAAGAGTTATAGTTTTCAGTTTCCTTAAAGTAATATTCATTTTTAAAAATCACAGATCTCTTTTTAAGAGGGAAAACAACAATGGACTGTGTGAATAGAATGACTTCCAATACTCAACTGATGGTAAACTATAGATTGGAAAATAAATTCAATTCATGCTCATCTGTTCTCATTCTGAGTATTCCTAATATCTGTAGAAACACCATTACATGACTTTTACTCTAACAGAATCAGATCATCTTGAACTTATTTCTTGCCTCATTAATATATCAACTGAAATGTCAAAGAGCAATTGTGAAAATTCACCACAGCTTCATCAAAAACAAGTTATGCCAGACAAACCACATTTGCTTTTTATGATGAGGGATTCTGTTGCTCCATTGGATCAACCATGTTTGACTCTTGGTTAACCCATTTGGGATTTTCTTTTACTGGAGTGGCTATGTGGCTTACTCAAGGCACACAGGTAACGTACAAGATCAGGTCTTGAATTCAGGTCTTCCTGACTTAAGGCCAAGCACTTCATACACTGCACCACCTATTGACATAAAATATTTATTTCAAAAAATGGCACTGATATTAGTAACCATTTCTTGACAAGATATAATCAATTTCATTATGTTCAATGTCGTTTATTGTGCATTTAATGTTCAATACTTTTCTATTCTCCAATGCACCATAAGCGGACTACTTTAAGTGTATATAGTAATAGAGATGTGTGTGTATGTGTGTATGTATACATCTATTATGTAGCATATAGTATGAGGTGTATGGGGGTCATAAAAGACCAGCACCTCCCATTTGAGGGCTTGATGAGCCCTTTTCAGCGCTGCTCAGCCACCTTTGGTGTTTACCTGCCACCCAACTTTTACCTATAGCTCCAAGAAATTGTAGAAGCCTAGCAGCTACATCCTGGCAAACCACTTTGGTAGATGGGCTAAACCAGGTTGAGGGTAATCAATGAATCTCAAGGTCATTGATGAATTAGGGTGGTGTCTACCCCAAGTGTATGAAGAATTCTACCAGTGAAATGACTGGATAAAGACAATTTATTTTTGAACAGGCTATTACAGCAGCAGAAACAATGGCTGTGCAGTGTTTAGAGCAGGGCTAGACATAGAGGACACCAAAGTCGATCACTGCACTCTGAAACATCTTCAATTATCTTAAATTCTGTCTTGCCACTGGTCTGCAATGACTCTGCAAGACAGTGATGTCAACGACTTTACATAACTCTGCCTCATTTAAATCCAATGTATGCATGAATCAAAATATATCATTCATAATACTTTTTCCACTTTTATCTTCCACCAAGTTCTGTGGCAACAGTCACATTATGAAGCATCAGGTTTGGATACACTAGGAGCTCTAGTCACAACATCATCTTCTCATTGGAGCAGCAGTGGGATTTGGCAGCCCTCTAGGATATATGAAAAGACCTTTTAAAAGACCTTATAACTCACCTCCTGATTTGAGGAAGGGGCTAGAAAAGGTACCCTAAAAATTGTCTCCTTCACCTAACACAGTCCTGGTCTGCTCACCCTGGCAGATGGGGATCAAAGAAGGCACCATGTTTTAGGAGCAAAACAGAAATATAGTAACTAAAAAGAAATGTGAAATGCAAAAATTTAGAGACATGTGCAATTCCAGGTTTTTATATGGAGTATCTCTACCCAACCTGAACTAGAATCTTCTCAGCTCCTGTTGGTCTGATCAGTCATATTCAAATACACTGTACCTTGACACCAATACACACACACATATAAACACACATACATATATACATACACATATATGTATATATACACACATATACACTTATACATATATAATACATATGTGTATATATGTTTGTGTATGTGTGTGTTTGTATAGAGACAGAGAGAGCAAGTGAGCGAGAGAAAGAGATAGACAATAAGAATTCAGTCAGAAAGACCTCTGGGCCCTTAGGCTGTAGTAAGATATACGCTATGGTGTCCAAAATAGGAGTTGTTAGGCCCATTCTACTGGCTAGAAATGGTTATAGGATCACGTTCTGCCCTGGGAATCTCATTTTCGGAAGGTTATGGACAAGATGGAAAATGTCCAAATGATGATGAGCTTTGAAACTCTGCCATGTGAGGAAAAGTAGAACTAGTGATGTTTAATCTGGAAAAGCAGACTCAGGAGGAATAGGATGACTGTCATTTATTTGAAGAGCTCTTAGAGAGCTGAAGGTGGTTTGTACTTGACACACTTGGATTAAGGCATAAAAGTAGGACCAATGGAATGGAAGTTGCAGAAAGGGAACTTTAACCTTCGTGTAAGAGGAAAAGAATGCTTTAAAGCTATCCAAAAAATGAAATGGATTGCTTTGGAGTAGAGCCATTTACCCTTCACTTGTTGTTGCTTCCATGTTGTCCAACCCTTTATGGCCTCGTTTGGGACTTTCTTGGTAAAAATACTAGAATGGCTTGCCATTTCTCCTCTTTAGTGGGTCTGTTTTGTCAGGCAATCAGAGCTTAAGTGACTTGTCCAAGGTCAGATGGCTAGGAAGTGTATGAGGCTGGATTTGAACTCTGGTCTTTCTGATTCCAAGCTCCATATTCTATCCATTGAGAGAACAGATATCTCTCTCCCTTTACTAGAGGTCTTTAAATAGAGAATGCTCCATACACAGTTTGTTGGACAGGTTGCAATTGATTCTTGTACACACAGGTTACACTTTGTGGACACTGGAGGATACAACAGAGAAATGAAAAAGAACTGAGAACAAGAGCCTTGCTAAAGAATAGCAATAAACCAAAGGTGAGGTTCTGAAAACAATTGACAGTATAGGTAGTGGAGCACCATTCAAGGGGAAACAAAGTCAATCAACCCTGGGCAGAGATGTGCCCAGGACAGTGCTTGAAATCCCTAAGGTTTCACAGGTCACTACTTCTTGGGAGGTATTGCTTTCAGTGAGCTCAGGTTCAAATTCCCTTTCCTCTGTGAAGCTTGGTGCTTGTAAGAAAACTTGGTCATTATGCTTAGAGGGTTCCAGATGCTAAAATGACCAGATTATTAGATGGAAGGCAATGATCCAGGATGAAGTAAAAGGTCTCTAATGTTTACCCAGCATGGTGCCTGACATATAGTAGGTGTTTCCTAAATGTTTGTTGACTAACTAGTATAAGTAGGGAGACTTTGGGCAAAAAGAAATGTTAAATCTGCTTCATCACATCAGACATCCCATGTTGTGGCTTCAGAACTGAACAGAAGCCATTTATTTCCTCTTCAAATGATATCCTTTTAAATATTTGAAGACAACTATCACATCCACTTCTTTTGATATGTTCTTCCAAATGACTCTCTTAATGGTAGGCAAATTTTGAGGTCCATTATTACACTAGAAACCTTCTCTGGACTCCTGGATGAGATATCATAGTGTTTTGGGAAACCAGTTTAAGTAGTCAGAGTATAAAAGATCAAATTTTTTTTTTATATTATTGTTTTATTTATTTTTTTTTAATTAAATAAATTTATTTAACTTTTTACATTCATTTTCACAAGATTTTGGGTTCCAAAATTTTCTCCCCCTTTG
>CM053774.1:123680935-123730089 GCA_028658325.1 Potorous gilbertii | reverse complement strand
CCTACCAGTCCCTACTCCTACCCTTCTCCATGGCCAAAGGGAGAAAAGCCAAATATATGGTAAAGGACATTCTTACTCAGGTGCAGGCTGGAATAAATGGTGCATAAAAGGCCTCCAAGCCCAGAGACTCAAACTTGAAAAAGCAGGAAAGCCTTATTCCGTGCTGCTTATTTGTGATATTGATTCTGTTATTTATGATATCATTGTGAAGAAAGTAGGAATTTGGGTGCAAAATAGGGAAAAAAACTGGGGATATTTTATAGAGAAAATATAAACATAATAAAGTAACACGTATAATTTTGTATTTGTTATTTTTAAAGGGAAGACTTGAATAAGTTTGAAATGTTAACATGGCATCCTTATCTACACACATTACCCAGAGTATGGGATCCACAGAAGGTTGCTTGGGAAACACCACTGTCCAGTATTACATACCTGTTTCTATCTCTATATATCTGCGTATCGATCTATGTATCTATCAATGTGTCTGTGTATCTATCTATGTATTTTCATTCTATCTTTACTGTTTCTTTACTCTTTCTAATGCTAACACTTGTGGAAAGGCTTCCAAAGCTTCTAATCTATTACCAGAAAACATTGTATTTAGAAATATTCTATGGGGAAGAGCCAAGATGGCAGAGTAGAAAGACATACATATAACTAACTCTTCCCACACAGCCCATAAAATACCTGTAAAGAAAGACTCTCAACAAATTCTAGAGTAGCAGAAGTGGAGAACAACAGAGTGGAGGAGATTTACCACCCAGGGTGACCTGAAAGGCTGACAGGAAATATCTGTCACACCAGATGCAGAGAGGAGCCCAGCCCAGCCTTGACCACATGATGTGGCTCTGTGAGAAGAATGTGAACAGGCCTTGGGGGCAGAATCCCCAGTTGCAGTAGCAGCAGTGAGCAGATCCCTCAACCCATAAGTGCCAAAGGTCAGTGAAAGGGTCTTTTCAGATGGTCAGGAAGGGAGAAAGGCCTTCCCATAGCTCCAACCTCAGGCAGCAACCACAGAGGCTGCATTGGGCAAGCAGCACCACTTTCCACAGCAGCCCTCCTACATTGTTGGATCATAAAACTGCTGGGGGCATGGAACAGCTGATTCTTACCTCAACCCTGTGTAGAGGCCCTGCAGCAGCTTATCTTTATCTCACAATGAATGGCAGCTCTGCCCCCCCCCACCAACTTATCTGAATCTCAGCCCCCAGTGCTGGCTTGGTGGAACTGGAGGCAAGGTGGTTGTGAAGAGAAAACTCTACTAAGATTTTGGGCACACTCTTGCCCCCAGAGCAGTGTACACACTTGATTGTGCCACCTTGGAGGAACTGAAATACTACAGATCCCCAGAGTACACCTTACTCTTGACAAAGGACCCAAAAATCAAGTAACTGGTTGGGAAAATGCCCAAAAGAGGGAAAAAAATTAGACTATAGAAGTTTACTTTCTTGGTGAACAGTTTTCTTCTCCCATCCTTTCTGATGAGGAAGAACAATGTTTACCATCAGGGAAAGATATAAAAGTCAAGGCTTCTGTATCCCAAACATCCAAGATAAATATTCAATAGTCCCAGTCCATGGAAGAGGTCATAAAGGAATTTGAAAATCAAGTAAGAGAGGTGGAGGAAAAATTGGGAAGAGAAATGAGAGAGATGCAAAAAAAAAAATCATGAAAAGTGGGTCCGCAACTTGCTAAAGGGGACTCCAAAAATGCTGAAGAAAATAACACCTTTAAAAATAGGGTAACTCAACTGGCAAAAGAAGTTCAAAAAGCCAATGAGGAGAAGAATGCTTTAAAAAGCAGAATTAACTAAATGGAAAAAGATGTTCAAAAGCTCACTGAAGAAAATGGTTCTTTCAAAATTAGAATGGAACAGATGGAGGCTAACGACTTTATGAGAAACCAAGAAATCACAAAACAAAACCAAAAGAATGAAAAAATGGAAGAGAATGTGAAATATCTCATTGGAAAAACAACTGACCTGGAGAAGAGATCCAGGAGAGACAATTTAATATTATGGGACTATCTGAAAGCCATGACCAAAAAAAGAGCCTAGACATCATCGTTCATTAAATTATTAAGGAAAATTGCCCTGCTATTCTAGAACCAAAGGGCAAAAAAGGTATTGAAAGAATCCACCAGTCACCTTCTGAAAGAGATTCAAAACGAGAAACTCCTAGAAACATTATAGCCAAATTCCAGAGTTCCCAGATCAAGGAGGAAATATTGCAAGCAGCTAGATAGAAACAATTTGCGTATTGTGGAAACACAATCAGGACAACACAAGATCTAGCAGTTTCAACATTAAGGTATAGAGGGGTGCGGAATATGATATTCCAGAAGCCAAAGGAACTAGGACTAAAACCAAGAATCACCTACCCAGCAAAACTGAGTATAATACTTCAGGGGAGAAAATGGTCTTTAAATGAAATAGAAAACTTTCAAGCATTCTTGATGAAAAGAGCAGAGCTGAAAAGCAGATGTGACTTTCAAACAAAAGAATCAAGAGAAGCATAAAAAGGTAAACAGGAAAGAGAAATCATAAGGGACTTACTAAAGTTGAACTGTTTATATTCCTACATGGAAAGACAATGTTTGTAACTCTTGAAACTTTTTTCAATATCTGGATAGTTGGTGGGATTACAGAGAGAGAGAGAGAGAGAGAGAGAGAGCACAGGGTGAGTTGAACAGGATAGGATCACATCTAAAAAAATGAAATTAAGGGGTGAGAGAGGGATATATTGGGAGGAGAAAGAGAAAAATGGAATGGAGCAAATTGTCTCTCATAAAAGAGGCAAGTAAAAGACTTTTCCATGGAGGGAAAAATGGAGGAGGTGAGAGGGAAAACATGAAGTGCATTTAGGGTGTCTCATCATATTTGACTCAAGGAAGGAATAAAATGCACACTCATTTTTTTATGAAAACATATTACAATACAAGAACGTGGGGGCAAAGGGGATATATAGAGTCAGAGGATGATGGAAGGGAGGGCAATGAGAGGGAGAAGCAATTAGAAGTCAACACTCTTGGGGAAGGACAAGGTCAAAAGAGAGAACAGAAGAAATGGAAGGCAGAATAGGATGGAGGGAAATATACTTAGTGTTACACAGCATGACTATTATGTAAATCATTTTCAAAACTACCCGTATATGGCCTATATTGAAGTGCTTGCCTTCTCCATGAGGTTGGGTGGGGAGGGGGGAAGGAAGAGAAGTTGGAACTCAACGTTTTAGGAACAACTGTTGAGTGTTGTTCTTGCATACAACTGGGAAATAAGAAATACAGGTAATAGGGTATAGAAATTTATCTTGCCCTACAGGACAAAAGAGAAGATGGGGATAAAGGAGGGGAGGGATGTTAGAAGGGAGAGCTGATTGGTGATAGGTGTAATTAGAATGCTGGGAGTTTGGGGGTGGGGGGAGGGGAGAGATGGGGAGAAAATTTGGAACTCAAAATTTTGTGGAAATGAATATTGAAAACTTAAAAAAAGAAATATTTTATGGCTATATTTATATTTCTGCATTATGTATGTTTTCTTTTTATCATTTCATTCATTAGTGATGACTGGAGGCACAAGTGGTCTGTGTATTGACTTTATCCATCTATCATATATTTCTTCTCTTCTTACCTTTCTGATGGCATCATTATTTTTAATGATGTCCTGAAGAGAGGACTAGGCTTTGTAGAGAAAGGAACAGCAGGAAAAAATTAGCAACTAATAAACAGAGAATAATATATAAAGCATAAAAATATTCCTGGAAGTGAAACTCAAAATACTCAAATAATGAGCTGTAACTAAAATTAAAATCCGTAAATAAACTCCTTCATGATGACTTTTATATAAACAATACATATGTTTTTAACTTGACATGCTGGCACTCCATATATGTGTGATTTAAGGGAAAGAGTCCTAACTCTGGCATGAAAAGGCCAGGTTCCTACGGCAGTTCTGTAAATGACTTCCTGTGTGGCCTTAGATCAGTAATTTACCTCTACTGGATCTCATTGTTCAATGAGTAAGAAGAGGGAATTGGGCCGGTGTCCTTACAGCTCTGGATCTCGTCATCTAGTTTAGAGAGCCTAGACCTATCTTTAATTTGGTAGAGACCCTAAAACACTCAACTGATGTGATTCTGTCATTATCTAACACATGTAAAAGGAGATCCAAATGAATTCAACATTTGAACACAAACAAATCATGATCAGGCAGGCAGAGGGTGTGAAGAATTGAGAAGGAAATTCTCAATCTTTTCATTTTACCTTTGTAGCATAAACATTTGAGACCAATATAATTTTCTAATAGGAAAACTTTTTTTAGACTTGTTTTGACAACATTTGAAAGTTTATGAAGCACTTTCTCCATAACTACCCTGTGAGGTAGAGTGGTAATATTACTATTTCTTGTTTGCAAATGAGACAACTCAGAGGGAGGTGATCTTTCCAGCAACAAACTTCTTAGAACATTCAGAGCAAGATGGGAGAACAGATCTTCTGATTCTAAGGTCCAGAAATATTTTTGCTATGTGGTATTTTGTCTCCTTAGCATGTGGATAATGCAATTATACCCATTGGTCATAGGTTTATAGCAAGTTTAAAGTTACTATGAAAATCAACCATCATAAGCAATCTAAGGATAGAGACATCTTGGAGTAAATAAATCCCTTCTCTCTCTTTTGTAAAGTTTTCTCATTTTGCTGTTTAAATTTATTTTGTTTTCGGTTCTAAGTTCTTTATCTCTCGCACCCATTAAGAAGCATGCCTACCTACCTCTTTAGGCATAGGGGACAGCAGAGAATGGGATGGGTAGAGAGAGTTAAAGTCCTCAGCTCAAATTCTAGTCTGTCCTTAGTTGCATCCTTCCCTAGAGATTTGACTAGACAGAGGCTAAAACCTAGGCTGGAGCAGAAGCCACCTTCACACTAGTCTCAGTCCCAAATTACAAAATACCTGCTGGATTGCCTCTCCTTCATTTTCTTTCTCCAGGTAACTTCAAGTCTGCAATCTTCTCTTGCACTGCTAAATGTCTTCCCCACTTCTCAAAACTGCAACCAAATTTCCAGTCCCAAACTTCCCCATCCTGAGGTCTACTGATATTTCCCATCCAAGGTAAAGGAGATTTCTGTTGTTTGCTCAGACTACAACGCCCAGATCTCAAACTTGTTTCCTGACCATGGAAAAATCAGTATGAGTATTCCAGTACATCATGTCACTACCTAGCCTTGTCTCTTATGTGTTATTTGTGTTCTAAGCCTACCAAGCCACTTTTCACTGCATGCAGAGAGTGCTCACAAAGACAGTAATTAGACACTTTTGTTCTTCTCATCATGACAATTAATTTAGATTCATTAAATGTGTATATGAAATTTAGAGACTTTTGAAAGAGTTTTTCAATGAATTTTTCTGCCTTTTCCTTCCCTGTAACTGACATTGGACTATAAACTTCAATTATTTTGAGAGTGATATTTTTGTTAATATTAAATCATGGGTCCAAAGACAACAAGTAACCTAATTTTATGGGACATTTGCTAAGCTTGAATTGTATTCATGATAAAACATTTTCCTTTAACATAGTAGTTTAATAAATCCTTATTCAACCATTGAACTCAATGTTCTAATATTCCCCTGTATACTTTTGGCATTCTTAGTTGTTGTTGTTGTTTCTTTTAGTTTGTTTGTTTTGTTTTGTAACTAGGCCTTGTGGTTTGGTTTTAAACTGTCCTAGACCTCAAGTTATGCAAAAGCATGTTTACTTAAACTTACAATGCTGCAATAAATCTGTTTCTTCACAATCATCAAAGAGAAATTTATTTTTTCTTCTACAGTGGATTACATTTTCTCTCTTTGTTATAATTCAATGTTAACATTTCAGGAAGTCTTCAGTGGAATGTCCAAAGGATCTGTGCTTGGTTCTGTGCTAATTAACCTTTTTATAAAAGACTTACATGAAAGTATAGATAGATGTGTATTACATTTGCAGATTACACAAAGCCAGGAGGTATGGTGAATACATGAATCAGCAGGATTCATACAGATGGAGAGTGACTAGGACTTTTGGTCTTATCTTTTGGTGTTCTCAAAGAGACTGATGACATCAGGAGAATAATGTCTTGTCTTATGGTGAATTGGGTTTAAGCGAGGCAGAGCTGTACAGTCATCAACCCAACTCTGCTCTTCAGAGTCTTCAGAATCCAGTGGCAAAACACAGGTCAGGATGACTTGAGATGACCTGGAATTCAGTGACAGACCTTGATCTTTTTAAGCTAAGGCCTTTCCTTGGTCTATTTCTTTAAGACAAAACTCATTCAGTATTTAGAGCTCAGGTAAAAATTGAAGAAAACGATGACCTTGTTTGCCTTCACAAAAGAATCAATCAAGGTGGGGAAGATTCTCAGAGTTTTCTTAAATCTGTTAAGGTGAATAACAGCCTTAATGGGCTTCAGTTTCCTCATCTGTAAAATGAAGGATTTGGGTTAGAGGAACTATAAAATCATTTCTAACTTTAAGTCAATGAAATTTAATAGGGATAAGTATGCCATACTTGGGCTCAGAAATCAATATCATAATTAGATGATGCGAGAGACATGACTAGCCAATGTTTTTGTTTTTTGAAATGGATATAGCATTTTCAATGGACTTCAAGCTCAATATATAATAATAGTCTGATATAGTCATCAGGAAAGTCCATGTAACTTTGGATTTCACTAATTAAGGCATAGTTTCCAGAAGATGGGGATAAACCTATCGATCAGTCTTGAGTACTGCGTTCAGTTCCTGGTTTTGTACATTGGGGAAAATGTAGAACACTCAAAGGAAGACAGCTGGCGCAGTGAAGAAACCTACATTCATGTCCTTGGTGGATCAGTTTGAAGGAACAAAAATTGTTTCCTCAGATAAGAGGAGATTTTAGGGGAACATATTATCTGTGTCTGATTGTTTGAAAGTCTGTCAAGTAGGACAGTTAGGTGGCACAGGGACTGGAGTCAGGAAGCCCTGAGTTTGAATACAGCCTCTGATACTCTGATACTAGCTAGGTGACCTTAAGCTAGCCAAATAATCTGTTTGCCTCAGTTTCCTCATCTATAAAGTGATCTGGTAAAGGAAATAGCAAACCATTCCAGTATCTTCGCCAAAAAACTCCATATGGGGTCACTAAGAGTCAGACATGACTGAAACTGAACTCTAAAGAAAAATAGGCAGTGGTCCATATCCATCAACATACACTTACACAGAGAAAGAGGGGTCTTCTTTGGGGTCGTTTGGCCATTGATAAGTGATATCATTGTTTTGACTGTTGAATTGTGTTCTTTAAACTTGCACTTATGATCCTTGTATATATTATTTTGCTGGTTCTGCTTTCTTCATGGAATTAATTCAAGTTTTCCCATATTTCTCTGTATCTATCCTGTTCATCATCTTTTCTCTTGAAGTACAGTAACATCCCATTACATCTATGTGCAGAAATGTGTATAGGCATTTCTTAACCAATGGGCATTTACTTTGTTTCAGGGTTTTTGCTACAACAAAATGTGTTGTTACAGATATACTGAGATATATAGGGGCCTTTGTTCTTTTCATTTACTTTAGGTTATAACTCTAATAGTAGAATTTTTGAATAAATGATTTCTACTTAATTTTCATTTAATTAATTACTTTATTTCCATTTATTTTGCATAACTCCAAATAGTTTTCCAGAATGCTTGTATCAGTTCAGTACTCCATGAACAATATTGATATGTTCCTTTCTTCTCACAACTCTCCAATATGGACTAGTCTTGTCTTTTGTCATCTTTGCCAAATTTCTGGATGTGAGGTGAAATTTTATCATTGCTCTCGTTTGCAGCTTTCTTATTTTTAGTGATTAGAAGCATTCTTTTATGTGGTTCTGAATAGTTTTGGAGTTTTTTGTCAAGTATCCTTTCCTGTCCTTCATTATTCTCATTTGCAAATATCTTTTGGTCTACATATTTCTGTTATTTGTCTATATATCTTGTATACAAAACCCTTATCAGAGATATTGTATATGAAGGTTTCTCCCACCCCCTGTCAACTGCTTCCTTTTTTATTATAGATATATTAAATTATTTTGTGCAAGTTTTTCAATTTCATGTAGTTAAAATATATTTCAATATTCTTTTCCTATCACTTGTTTCATTACGAAATCATCTGCTGCTCATTTCTGAAAAGTGTATTATTTTATCCTCTTCTGATGTTTTCTAGCATAACCTTAAAAATTCAAGTTTTGCATTCATTTTGAATTAATTATGAAATATAGTATAAGATATTACTCTAAGACTATTTCTGATCAGAATGTTTTCTAGTTTTCCCTGTAATTTTCAATCAAAGGTCATTCTTTCCTAGATAATCTATGTTTTTGAGACTTTTGAACACTGGGTCTTTGAGTTCCATTATTTATGATTCTTTCTTGTCTAGTCTGTTCCATTGATCCATTTTGTCTATTTTAAATCAGCATGAGATAGTTTACTGATTGTTCCTTTATAATAGAGTTTAAGGTCTGTGTTATAATCTTTTCACTCATACTTTTCCCTAAATAAAATCCCATGATATTTCAGAATTTTTCCATTCCAAATTAATCTCGTTATTGCTTCATCTAGCTCTCTGAAGTATTCCCTTGGCTACCTAATTGGTATACCACTAAATTTGTGAATTAATTTAAATGGTATCATAATTTGTATTACATTGGCCAAGGTCAACCATGAATGTGGAATATTTTCCAGTTATTTTTCATTCTCTATTTCCTCAATGAGCTTTGTGTAATTGTTTCCTTAGTGGTCTGGAGTAGACTTTGGTAGGTTTACTCCTGTTTATTTTATGCATTACAAAATTATGTTGAATTAGAATTTTCTTTCCTGCAATTCCCCTCTGGATTTTGTTATTTGGATATAAAAAAGCTGTTGATTTTTGTGAGTTACTGAAGTCATTAGTTATCTCAATTCACTCCTTTGCTGATTCTGAGGAATTTCCTAAGTAAACAATTATGTCATCAGCAAATTTGGTGGATGTTTGTCTCCTCTTTGCCTATCATATGTTTGAGTCCATTCTCTTGGAAAACTATGATTAGCATTTCGAGAAATGCTTTAAATGATATTAGGTAAAGAGGACATACTTTTTTTACTCTTTCATTAACTAGGAAAGTTTAAAGGGTTTCCCCATTGCGTATGTATGTAGTTAGGGGGAGGGAGTACACCTAAAAAAAATGCAGTAGTAGCAGCATTGTAGAATCCAGGGTCTACAGTAACAGGAATAAGAATAAACACTAT
Organism: Potorous gilbertii; assembly: GCA_028658325.1. Classification (NCBI taxonomy): domain Eukaryota; kingdom Metazoa; phylum Chordata; class Mammalia; order Diprotodontia; family Potoroidae; genus Potorous; species Potorous gilbertii. The sequence continues at coordinate 123,720,808 of CM053774.1, read as the reverse complement.
GGCAGGAAGCACCTGGGAAGAAAGAGATCCCACGGTACCCTTGAACTACTGCTGGGAACAGGAGTGAGTGCCAGGTGACAGATCTGTGACACGTTAGACATTTCTGGGTCACAGTTCTGGGGTAGAGAGAAACTGTTGCAAGCAAGAGGGGTTTTAGTTGTGCACAGTTCAAGGAACAAATTCTGGAAATTTCGTTGTCCTTCAGGTAGGAGCAGAGTGAATACTCAGTGATAGCAGTAACACAATGCATAAGACTGCAGTGTAATAATCACGGACAAAGGACCAAGACCAAAGGGGAACCAACAATTCAATCACTTTGAACCTGCACATCCCTGTTCCAGAATTTGTTGGGAGTTCTTTTTATAGGTAATTATGGGCTGTGGGTTCAAAGCTAGCATAGGTGAGTCTTTCTGCTCCGCCATCTTGGCTCCTCCTCCCAAACCAGCACATCCCTTCTGTGACCTATGTCTAAATCCAGCAACATTCTGCAGAAATCCAACCACACCAAGTCAACAGCCCCAAACCTGGGTCATAACTTGTACAATACAGACAATTAAGGCAGTGCCCAGACTTCTTTTCAGATCACACCACTTTGAAAGTACAAAAACTTGCAAACTTTCAGAGTGCGCCATGAAAATAACAGAAGAACATAAAAAGACAGAGGCTCAAGGCAGACCATTCCACCATCATCATTCCTAGAAGTGAAGAGAGCTTAACACATATATAAAGTCCAAGGTCAAGAAGGAGGCTGGAAGAAGGAGCAAACAAAACAAAATGACCTGATCATGAAGAGCTACTAAGGGAACCAGAAAGCTCAAGATACACACACAGAAGACAACCACTTGAAAACTTCTACAAACAAAGTCTTAAGGAAAAATGTAGTAGGTTATAAGTTCAAGTTCTGTCAGAGTACAGTATAGTTTTCCCAGTAGTTTTTTTTTGAGGGGTGGGAAGTGGGGAGCATCAAAGAGTGAGTCGTTACCCCAGCATCTGGAGTCTTTGATTTGTTGAACACTAGATTATTCAGTTTAATTGCTTCTATATGTTACATGCTTAATTACACCACTAGTTGGCCTTTTTTAAATAAAATAATTTTTAATAAAATAATAAAAATAATTTAATAAAATAATTCTACAATAAAGTTTGAGGTCTGTGTAGGTAGCCTAGATATCCTCCCCACCTTCCTTAACATTTCTTTCATCACATTCTTGAGATTCATGACCTTTTTTTTCCCTCGAGGAGAATTTTGTATTTTTCTTAATTCCATAATCATTTGGTTTTTTGACTAAATCAATTACTTGTTCTTGCTATCATATTGGCTAGAATTACTCATGAACACTTATTATTTCTCCATTTAGATCTGTTTTAAGTTCTTCAAAATGTTTTATAGTTACATTTAGGAGGTGTATGAGGTATTCAAGGAGGACTAGCACCTGTGGTGAGAGGGGTTAGCTAGCCCTTTTTCAGGCTGCTCACCCACCTTTGCCAACCAACAACCACCCAACTCTCATCTGTGACTCCAAGAATCTGTAGCATGTGCAGTGACTACATCCTGGGAAAATCATCTAGGTAGATGGACTAAATCAGATTGAGGGTAACCTACAGGCCTTAAATCTGTTGGTGAATGAGGAGAAGACCTATCCTAAGCATGTGAAGACTTCTCTAGGCACAATGGTCAGATGAAAACACGTTATTCCAGTGACCATGAAGGAGCCTGTCATGAGCCCTGTGGAGTTCTTAGAGTTTGGTCAGATATCAAATACACCAAGGTCACTCCCGGCATCCTGGGCCATCACCAGGTGACCTGACTTTTCTTTTGCCACAGAACTTCAATGACTCTGCAATAGTGAGGCTGATGACTGAACAACTCTCTCTCATTTAAATACTCACAGGTAAATTGTCACCCAAAAGTGATGTCATTAGTTGTCTCTGAAAACAACAAACAGCAGAAAAATAGCAGCATTCAAGCAATTCTTGTAAATAGTTTGGAAGGTAGACTACCAAGTATTTTAAATAGCTTGTAGTTATTTTAAATAGGATTTCTCTTGTCAGCTCCCTTTGTTGTGATCTTTTGTTAATATACAGAAATGCTAGTGATTTTTATGGATTTATTTCATATTCTGCAACTTTGCTGCAGTTCTGAACCATTCCAATTCATTTGATTTGGTTCATTATGGTTTTCTAAGTACACTGTCATATTATCTGCAAAACATGATCATTTCATTTATTCTTTGCCTATGCTTGTTTTCTCAATTTGTACGTGTATGTGCGTTCATCCTTCGTTGTCGGAGAAGACCATGCCATGAGAGAAATGATGACATGACTTGCACTTGACTTTGTTTTGAGTGACGGAGGGCTGTGCAGGTCACCATCCTCACTTCCTCCAGAGTCATATGAATCCAGTGACCAGATATTCATCAGGATGACTGGAGATGACCCAGGATGAGGCAATTGGGGTTAAGTGACTTGCCCAAGGTCACACAGCTAGTGAGTGTCAAGTGTCTGAGGTGATATTTGAACTCAGGTCCTCCTGACTCCTGCACTGGTGCTCTATCCACTTCACCACCTTGCTGCCTCTCCCTCAATTTATTGTTCTGATCACTGCTACAGCTAATATTTGTAGCACTTGATCAAATAGTAAAAGAAACACGATCATCCTGTCTTTATACATGATCTTATTGGAAAATATTTTAATTTATGCCGATGACATATTATATAGATTCTGTTTAGATATTTATAATATTGAAGAAATGTCCACATATTTCTGCTTTCTTATTTTTTTTAAACAGGAATTGATATAACTTGTAAAAAGATAGATATTTAGAGAGATAATCAGATAACAGTTACTATTACAATTAACATACTGATAATTTTCTCAAATTCAACCAATCTCTCATTTCTAGTATAAAAAATAGATTTTACCCTATCCTTTTCTTTCAACTATGTGTTAATCTTTCCATTTTAATTATGTGTATTGCAAACAACATATCCCTGGTTTCTGCTTTCCAATGTACTCTCCTATCATCTTTCATTTTATGGTCCCTTTATCCTATCTATATTTACAGGTATAATTCATTGTGTATCTCTCTCAATCCTATTCTTGTATGTGTTTTTTTTTCCTTTTCTTTGATTCCTATTCTCTCTTTATAAAGGATTGTGATAGAAGAATGTGTTCTTCTTCCTTCTCTACCACTTTTTATTTCTATCTTATTATATTTTAATACATATTCTCAAGACTTTTCCCCTCAGGTTTAATGGAAAGCTATTTGTTCCCCAACTTTTTGCTGATTTCCATTCATCTTTTGTCTGTTATCTTCTTTTTAATTTCCTCCTTAAGTGCTTCCAGGATGAACTTCTTAGTTGAGTCTCTCATTATGCTTTCTTTCAACTTATCTTTCCCTTTTTTTTGTTTCCCATTATTTGTTTTATGAGGTGTATACTCATAATTTTCAACAATCCTTCTTAAAATTTTACAAATGAGACAATATTTTGAATCCATTTTGCTGTTGCCATTTTAGCTTACTTCTTGTCACAAAGGAAAAACAATATTTACTGACAGAAAAGTTTTATTAGAAATTATTATATAATTTTATATATTATATACATTTATAATTATAAATCTAATAATAGAAAAGTTTTAAGTTCTTTGGGGTTTCTGATTCTAGGATAAATTAAAAATTTAGGTGTTAAAATATCTGTATGCATTTATTATGCTTTAAATCAATTTCCTTTTCTCTATCAATTTCCAATTTTTGATACTGATAACTCATTGGTTTACAAGCATTAATTAAGCACCTAGAATGTGTAAAGAATCAGATGTGGGAGATACAAATAAGAAAATGAAACAATCTTGTACTTTACATTGAACTGGAAGAGATAACATGTTCATATAAAAAAGTATATACAGAATAAATACATGCAGAACAAATGAAAAATAAATATAATTAAATATGAAGTGTGCATGTCTACATGGGAGCCATCTTTAGGTTGGGGGAGGGGAAGAAAAAAGAAATTTACATAACTTTGTTAAGTATTTAAAAGGAATAGCAAGTTGTACATAATAGATGCACAGTTTCATGTGTAATCATCTTTTAAAAATTATACTATTACATATATTCTTGTTTTATTCCATAAATTAAAAATAAAATAAATAAAATTTTAAGAAAAGATCAGTGGAATTATTTTCATTTCTGAGCAAGAACTAGATATCAATAAAAAGCCACTTTGCCAGGTCAAATATTTTCTACTTGCTTTTTTGTGCTGTTGCTACTATTTTTCCTGTGAGAAAAGGAGGAATTGGGGGAATATTTAGCTTATGTTGCCATTTTATAGGTTGACATAGTTCTTATTGCCTCTCCGGTAAGCCAGCTATGATGTTTTTCTAGTTTTGGAAGATGGATCTAGTTCAAGGGACGTAGTGGGGTGGTATGGAAAAAACATTAGTTCTGGAGTTCAAGTCTCTGTTCTCCATCTGTGTTGCCTTGGAAAAGTACTTTCTTTGAGTCTCCATTTCCTTCTCTGTGATATGAGGGGTTGGGGAGTAACTGACTTCAGATTGTTGTTTATTCTTCATTTTCAAAGAGGACCAATGATATCATGATGTGATGGGTGATATCTTCACTTGCATGTAAGTCTCCAGCCCCATCCTTCCTTCCAGAGTCATTGAAGTTCAGTGACAGGATAAAAGGCAAGATGACTCTATAGTGTCTGCTTCAGCTGCCTTTGTTACCATTGGAACATTGTTCACATCTGCTCATTCTGCTGGGGGAAATCTGTACATACTTGGAATAGATATTTCCCTAAGTCACTGACTGGTTTGAGGCCTGACCATGGTTTATTCTGTTTAAACCTTATACCCCTCTGACTCATGGGGAAAATGTTTGGTGTAAGAAGAGTCCTATTTCTAGTGTGGTTCATTAACTCTTCTTTCCTCTGATGGTTGAATCTGGAATGTAGTTGACCACCAGTTCTCCAAGCATCTCCTCTGACTGGGCCTGCCAAGCAGAAGATACCTGGTGATTGAATAGTCTCTTTGTCATTGGAGAAATAGCATTACTAACTTCTGAAAAGCCCCTTACCAAAAAAATTGATCACAAGGGATTGAAATCTTTGGTCATCATTACCCATGGAAGAGCTCATATGCAGAAGGCACGAGACTGTTTTCCATGCTCCAAAATAAAGATTATGTTATTTCTTTGTAGTCACACTTTTACCTTTAAACTATATTCACTTTACCAAGGATGCTTTGGGAACGTGTCCTTGCCATGAAAGGAAACTTAAACTGAAGAGAAAATGAGACAGGAAGTGGAGGTGGGGAGGCCAGGCAATCTGTTTATTGGAAAATTGCATTGTCAAAACTTTATTTTTAACCTCAATAAAAAGTACTGTCAAAACACATTTTCAACAGTATCACAGCCCGATATTACATGTATCTGGAAATATTTGATTACCCTCAAGGACAATTGAGGGGTTCATTTCTTAGATCAGTCAAACCTAAGAAAATTCAGTCACGAATTGGTCTATATTTAACCCCAACTACTCTAAAACATTTATTTAGACTTTTCTTCTCATTTTCTCCAAAAATGAAAGTGGAAGCTACAATCAAGAGAAAACAGATGTGGACAGCTCTGCTTGGATGCAAAGAGACTTCAAGGATGATTTAGCTTTGCCAACCTTATTATCTTTATTTCTAACCCACATATCAATTCCTGTTTTTCTTCTTCTTTTGCCAAAATACACATCTTAGTATGGGATTTCATACAGAAAAGACATAATCATAGCATATAATTTAAAACTCAGCACATCTAAGCTTGAGGTCAGTTGGATCTCAAATTCAGCCAGTAATTGACCATAGGGTTTTGATATATTATAGCATGGATAAGCAGCATTATTGCTGGAGGCTACAGAAGTAGATTTTAAAGTGATCTTTGGGGTTCATCTCCCAGAGTAGCCCCTTCTCATCCTCCAAAATAAACTCAAGTTGAAGTCTAAGTAATATTTCAACACTTAGAATAGCTATTATTTTTTGCAATATGACTACTCTCCAACACCTCCACGTGCCAATGGATCTGTGATCCTATCAAGGAGGTCATTTCTTCCAACTATGCAGAGAACAATCTGACCTACTCTGTCTATCCTTGCTAATTCATTCTGTCTGACCCTTGCTCACATCTTAATCTAATACATGCTATATGTATGCATGTAGAGGAGGGAAACAGGAGCCCAATATATTAATCCCTTGATATTGCATGCGTATCAATGACACATGAAGGTTGGGACACTGGAGTTTATAGGAATTTCTTAGTACTAATGCAGATTGCAATCCTTTTATGTTTTAGTAGATTCTATTTCCCAGTTACATTTTTTAACCTCACACAAAAAACATGATATTTAGAAAGACAGTGGGAACTTACATATATATATATATATATATATATATATATATATATATATAATGTGTGTATATGTGTCATGTGTACACACATACAATTTATACATATGTATATATACATACATATATATTATATATAAAATTGACAGAAGCATCCTCAAGAACCAAGTTTTTCTCTTATTCCTCCAACTCCTTCTTACAATCTTCTTGCATTAATAGCTTATTAGGGTGGTACAATGAAAAGTCCGCTAGCTTTAGAATTAAGGTGATTCATTCTAGGGTAAATTACTTAACCCTTTATGAGCCTTATTTTGTTCCTCCATAAAATGAAGGTAACAAAATTTGCACCATTGATCTTATATAAAAGCATAACAACCAGTGAAGGTTGATAGCAGTATATGATTTTATGTAAAGCCTTCCTGAATGTTATGCACAGGACACTCTTCTAGATGTTATACGCATTCATGTGGTTATCTTCTAGAGTAATCTAAACTTTCAGGTATTTAAAATAAATGTTATATTCAGCCCTTTTTCAGTGGTGTCCAATACTTTGTAACCTAATTTTGGGTTTTCTTGGAAGAAATATTTGAGGGGTTTATCATTTCCTTCTCCAGCTTCTTTTACAGATGAGAAAAGTGAGGCAGACAGAGTTAAGTCAGTTGCCTAAGGTCACACAGCTAGTTAATGATTGAAGTCAGATTTAAACTCAGGAAAAAGAGTCTTGCTGCCTCCAGTCTAGGTACTCTATGCATTGTACCATCTAGCTACTCCTAAAATAAATGTTACAAATCTGAAAACTTTCAAATGGAAATTTATAGGTGAAATGGACATCATTTCTATATATATTATTTCCTTGCCCAGAAACATACAGCCCCATAAGAAGGATAGCGAATGTTGCAAAATCCGTTCCTCCAATTATCTCAGGAGGGGAAAAAGACATAACGACTTCTTCAAATCCATAAGTTTCAGTGGAAGGGAAGAAAGGAGAGAGGAAGGGGAGGGAAGAGGAAGTTAGAGGCAAGGACAGGAGAGAAGCGAAGTTAGAATAGGAGAAGGGAAGATAGAACAGAAGAGGGGGGAAGAGAGAAGAGAAGATACAGAGGAAAAAAACAGGAAAAATGAAGGAAAGAAGGAATCATTTTTAAGCACCTACTATATGCCAGGCATTAAGTTAAACACTTTACAAACACTACCTTATTTGATTCTCACACACCTTTGGGAGGTAGGTGCTATTATTTGTTAATACAATTGTTTTAGAATTAAAGAAACTGAGATAGACAGCAATTAAGTGAACTGCTCAGTGACACACAGCTAGGAAGTCATTGAACCTTGGAGACCAGATTTGAACTTAGACTTCCCAACTCCAAGACCACAGTTCCATTCACTGTACCACCCAGTTGCCTGCAATAGAGGAAAAGTGGTATTTGCGCAAGTCAGATAATTTCTAATTGGCTCATTTTTTTTGTTTGTTTCTTTTTTTGTCAGACCTATGATTTATTCAGTATAGGGGTCTCTTGATTTTACCTGATGCTTACTTATAATTTGTAGACTGATGCCTTCTCTGCAGCTTAGAATCTTGGAAAGCTGCCACATAGAGTACTGACAAATCAAATAACTTTCCTGGGGTTAAACAGAGAGTGTATGCCAGAGAAAGGTCTCAAACTCAATGCTGAACTCTAAGACCATTCAGGAGCTTCTCCTCAATCATATACTAGTAAAATCCCAAGAATTCTTCCCAACTCTCTTTCAATGAAGCTTTCTTTTGTAAAACAAACTTTTATTTAGACCTCTCCCATTTTTTCCTTTTGATTTGCAAAATTTAGCATAAAAATTGTTTCAAGAAACGTATTTCAATTCATAAGTTTCCTTTTTGGTTTCTCAAATATTAGTATGCATTCTGCTGGTCTGGAAACTAAGCAGTGTGTTAGCATTCATTAACCCATTTCTAAAAATAAGTAATTGTCTTATGTATTCATTGTGTTTTCCAAGACTGTGGCGAGGGCCACTTCTAATCTACAGAATCTAATTTCCTGGAATGTTGCTGGTGAATTTTTTAGGAAAGTAGACTTTTGAGGAAAATTTTCAAAAATTATTTAAGCTTAATTTTTATCAATTAACTAGATGAAGCTCCATGTGTCCATGTGTGTGTGTCCGTGTGTGTCCGTGTGTGTGTGTGTGTGTGTGTGTGTGTATGTTATGTATGTGTGTATATTATGAGTGTATATGTTTCCCAGAGTGGGTGACAGAACAGATCCCTAAATTCCCTGCTGTAATATATTTAGTTATAATTCTTATTCACAAATATCTGAATCAGGAAGTGAAAGCTTTATGTTTCTTTACTAAGTCCTTTCTTTACTAGAAAACAATGTAGCTGAGCTCTGCAGAGATCAATCCTTAACCATCTATTAAATACCTACAATGCAGCAGACATTGTGCTAAGCATTGGGGACTCAAAGAAAGAAAAGAATTTCCTACCCTCAAGAAACTTCTATTCTGCTTCTATTCTATTCTATTGTATACAGGTAAGTAAACACAGGATATTTACCAATCAATACATAGGGATTTTTTGGGGGGAGAGATTGATTCTAATAATTTTGGAGATAAGAACTAGAGTCCTAAAGGAGATAATATTTGAATTGATGTTGGAAAGAAGGTAGGAGTTCATGCAGGTGAGGAGGTGAAGTGTTCTGTACATTATGCCATAGCAGAGAGGCAGGGAGGCAATGTTATACATATCCAGTTGGCAGGTAGGTGGGTCAGTATATATAACACTAGGTCTATGTTCGTCTGCCCTCAGATCTTAATGACTTACTAGCTATGTGACCTTGGTCCAGTTACTTAACCCCTGGGTGCCACTGTTTCATTAACTATAAATTGGAATAACAGTGACAGTTATCACATTGGACAGTTGTGAGGGTCAAATGAGATAATATTTATAAAGCTTTAGCTCATTGGTACACAATGAAGTGCTGTATAAATATTAGCTAGTATAAGTAGGTCAGCTTGACCTGAGTTGAGTGTGTGAGGAGGAGTTTTGTGTGACCGGAAAGAAAATCATTGACTGGAATCAGACAATGATGAGACTTAAATGACAAAGGAATTTTTTAATGTAAAGTTAATTTTGCTTTCCTTCATTTCAAAGAATGACATCATAGTGTGATATATTGACTCATGCATAGATTAGATTTAAGTGAGGCAGAGTTGCACAAAGGCATCAGTTTCACTCTCTCTTCTAGAGTCATCAAAGTCTAGTACTAAGACAAAAGGACCATTGCCAGGATGTAGTGGAAAACCTTGATGTCTTCAATGTCTAAGCTCTAATTACTCCACAGTGCCTTCTTCAACTGCCATCATAGCCACTGGAACAGATTGTTCTCATCTACCTATTCCTCCGAAGAAGGCTTCACATGCTTGGGGTAGACATTCCCTAACTCATCAACCATTGTGAAGCCTGTTGGTTACCCTCAACCTGGTTGAGTGGATCTGGGAAGACAGTTTTACCAGAGTATGGTTGCTGAGCATGCTACAGCTTCTTGGAGCCATAGGTGAGTGTTCGGTGGAAGTAGATGCCAAAGGTGGATGAGTAGCCCTGAAGAGGACTCAACCAGCCCTCTTACCAGAGGTGCTAGTCCTCCCTGAACATCCCATAAACGTATAAGAAGACACTGTAGCTTGTGAGAAGACCAGTGGCATGATCAGATCTGTGCTTTAGGACAAATGGAAGATAATGGGAAGATCTAAAAAGGGAAGAGATTTTATATCAGCAGATCAATTCAGAGGCTTTTGTATTCATACAGTTGAGAGAGGATGAGGGTTTGAACTAAAGTGATTATGGTGAAAGACAAGAGATGGGATAGATTCAGGAGATGTTGAGGAAGATGGGATTGACAAGGCTTAGTCATGGATCTGTAACATTGTGAGTTTCAATGCTGAATGATTACAAGAACAGAACAGTAAAGAAGGGACATGGGCTTAAGAAGGAACGTTGTCTTTCTTTTGGATTTGTGTTGGAGGGACTTCCAGGAGGAGATGTTCAGCAGGTAGCTAGAGATAAATGTCTGGAACTCAGGAGAAAGAGGAGGACTGGATATGAAGATTTACATTGGGACAATTGGGGACGCTATTGGAATTTGTGATACACTAACGGTCTAGAGCAGTGTTTCTGATGGGATGTGCTCTATGTATGCCGTAGGTCTCATGAAGTGTACCTTGAATTTTGTGAAATTTTACACTTGAAATCATGTACATGTCTCTCAACTTTCAAATACCATGCAGCAAGAAATAGTCCTATGCCTTGAGTAAAAAGAGTGGGAAGAAGAAGAGAAGGAGGAGGAGGAGGAAAAGGAGGAGGAGGAGAGGGTTTCTAGGACAGTGCTCAGCAATACCAAACACACTATAGGAATAAATAAGGATTGTAAAAATAGTATTGGATTTAGACTGAGAAAATGAAGGTAATATAGACAGGAATTTATCATAATTTCCATGAGTAAGGAAGAAGAAAATATGGTATTACAGTTAGAAGGTATGGTAAGGCTAAGTGAAGGTTTTTTTTTTTTAAGAATGGAGAAGATCTGAGTTTATTTGTAGGGATCAAGAAAGAAGGTTGTGGTTAAGGAGAAGTTGAATATTAAGGATGAGGAGAGAATATGTACATCTGCTGCAGAAATAAGTCAGAAAGGGCTGAGAGAGAAGAAGTGTTTGTATGGGTAACGAGAAAGGTCATCTTATCTTCTGATAGCATAAGCAAAGAAAGGATGGAGGTGATGTTAAGGTGATTTTGTGGGAATAAGGGGAGAAAACTTTTAAGGAACAGTTTCTTTTTTTTAAGAAGTATGAGGTGAGATATTCTGGTGAGAGGGAGTTAGGAGTGCTACAGTTGGTGTAACAAGAGTAGAGATTTGATATAGCTGCTGTGATCAAGAAAGAGACCAAAATGACTTTGCAGCAGTGACAGCCTGATTCAGATTGAATAACCTGATTTTATTTGGGATCCAGCATAGATGTGTGACTTCCCATAACAATGTTCCTCTTTATGGGAGCAAGATGTCACTTTTCCTAAATTTTCTCATAACAACATTGGCTGGATGTTTCCTTTATTCCTCATCCATTCTACCTTGTATGATCCCTGCCTTTATCCAAGTCTTCTCCACCAATATAGATTGTATTTTCACCCCAGGTCAAAGACTTCTCTCAGAAGTTATTATTAGTTTTTCAAATCTTAAAGGCTTCACATTTTATCCTTACCTAGTAGGTTCTAGCATTAGCCTGTGAAATCAACCAATAAACTACCATGTGTCAAACATTGTTACAAACAGAATATACAAAAATAAACTGAATCCATTGTCTCTGTCACCTTTAAATCCAATCCATTGCCAAAGGAGTAGAAGGTTCCCTAAAACAAATAAAGCATATGTTGTAACTAGAAAGATAATAGTTATTAAAAGACTCTTTTAAATTATTGACATATGACAAAATCCCTGGGGGACTCACCCTCTTCTTTCTATTACATGGGAAAAAATCCCAGCGATGACAATCTCAAATCTGACTGTTTCTCCCTTCAATACCAAATCAAGAATTGGACACCTGAATACCAGACGTGGACAGGGACCTATGTCTCTCTGTTTGTCTGTCTACAATATTGACCACATAACACTGACTTGCTTTGGGTGATATGATTAGAGAGTACCATGGCTCCCAAACATATTTTCCTTGGTATTCTTAAAATTTTTCTTATTCACATGGCTTTGATTTTCTACTTAATTTCCCTTTTTTATTCTAGACTTTAGTTGGACTCTAGAAATCAAGCCCCATTTAAATGTAAAGAGGAAAGAATAATAAATATGAGACTTTACATTTAGGTTGATTTTTTCCATTTCTGCAGTGATCCATAAAGGTGAATAAGTTTTCATTGTCATTTGTGAATTCAGAGGACTGATGATATAGAATGCCTATCACCTCTAAATAAACAGGGGATAGACAATTGATGTAGGTTGTCAGACATGACAGTGTATTCATTTTCCCCCTTTCTATCTTTATTTTTTGTTACATGGATGGGGATGGAGAGAAACTGAAACATTTGAAAGTAGTCATTCTTTTTTAAAAAAGGATCAAAAAATAATTTATTAAAAAAGAAAAATGAAGCTTCCCTTTTTTTGTTAGCATCAGGCGGGTGAGAAGATAAAGAAATTGTATTTCTAAATTTTTAAGTCCACCATGAAACTAATGAAGGAAATAGACCATGACTATTGTCAAACTTTGATTGGAAGAAATTGTTAGTCCTGCAAACTGGATGAAGGAAATCTTTCTTTCTCACAAGTCTATACATTGTTCCAAAGAGAAAAGCAGAGTGTGATAGACACAATAAAGAGAGATCAAAGCAAGACCTCTCTTGTAGGTTTAGTTTAAAAGCAGACACAGAATGGAAGCTAGTATTTAACTCCTACCATTGGACAGACTGCCTAGAACAGACCGAATTGAATATGTAGAAACACTCCAGTAGTTGCTGAGGAATTTTCTGGATTTTCTCAAATGACTTACTTAAATCCCTTCTTTCATAATAATGTCATGAACATCTACCTTTACGTTTAGCTGTCAAGTTACCTTATAGAATTTGAAGATTGATTATGAGTCACACATGAAGTCTACTGGGTAAATAATAATGGTATTCTGTATCAAAGGGAAGAGAAATATCTTCCACTTGAAAATAAAATACTCAGTCTGTTTAAGGGATATCGAGAGCTTTGAACAAACTGCTACCACCCATCCCAAGGTTATACATTGTTATTTAACAAGGAAGTACCCTGAGTATAGTAGGCATATTAAGAATTTAAATAGGTTAGAGGAGGAAAATAAAGCTGAAAGAGTATTGGGGAGTAGAATGAATACAAACAAGATCTGAAAATAGGTGTGACAGAAGAGCCCATCATATACAACTCCTTTGGGGATAAAAGCAATTGACAGTGGAGTTTATCACTTCTCTGACCTGGTGATTACACTCTTACCTCATATTGGTAGCTGCTATTGGAATCTAGAATGATATTCTCTGTGAGGGACAGAGGAAGGGGAGAGGTCTGAAGAAGTACAACTACAATTGGTCTGATTTTGTGTCTTATATCCTCAATTATAGACTCTTTTGATGATTCTTGGTGAAAACATTATAACATATTTTACAGAGAACTAGATGACAAGTGATCATCCCTCATCTTCCAGAAAAGTAGTGATTAATGATCCCAAGTCAGCTTGACAGGAATTCTCCAGTGGAGTACTTCAGGGATCTGTGTCATTTAACCCTTCTTCCCCTCAATTTGGATAAAGGCATGCTTGTCAAATTTGCAAATGACAAACCACAGGGAGACTTAGCAGGCTGGAGAGTAGAGACAGATCTTGACAATGTAGAACATCAGATTGAATCTAATGAGATTGAATTCAATAGAGATAAATGTAAAGTCTTATATTTGAGGAAAATACAATTAAAACAACCTCACAAATATAAGATGGGAAGCCATGATTAGACAGTGATTGTTCTAGGAAAAGACACTGTGGTTTTAGTGGATTGTAACCTCAATTTGACTCAACAATGTGATATGGTAGACAAAAATAGCAAAGTGATTGTAGACTGAATGAAATAAGACATGGTTTACAAGCATAGGGGGTGATTGTTTCACTCTACCTACTTCTGACCACAAATCTGATATATTGTGTTTAGTTCTGGATACCACAGTATAAAGCCAAACATTGCTAACCTAGAACGCCTCTAAAGAAAAATCCAATCAGGATGATAAAGGACCTGTTCCATGGCCTATCATGTTTGTATGGAACTAGGGATACTTAGTGTGGAGAAGTGAAGGTTTGAAAGGGAGAGGAGAATGATTGTTCCCTTCAAAATTGTGAAGGACTAAGGAGATCAAGTTTGTTCAGCTTGGCCCCAAGGGGTGGAACTTAAGAGTAATATATGGAAGGTGAAAGTTGTAAAGAGATAGATTTAAGTTTGAGACTGGGACAATTTTTCAAAAGTAGAGACTTTCTTAAAGGTACTATTTTCCACAAAGGTCTTCCGCATAGGCTGGAAGGCTACCTGCCAGGCAGTAAGGATTTCTTTCACATATATGCTGCACAAAATGGCTGATGACATCCCTTCAGATTCTGAAAATGTATGTGATTCTGTGAAACATTTTCAATGTTGTTGTACATTGCTCTCCTTCCAGGCATCCTGGGGGCCATTCAAACTGAGGTCGCTATTTCTCACACCTAGTATTCTTCCTAAATAATTGTATTCATTTGTTGTCTTCCACTGGAATTGTCACCTTTGTTTCTTTAAAAAAAATCTATTTAAATACTTTATTTGTCCAATGATATGAAAAGTAATTTTTATCATTCTTTTATTTAAAACAATGTTGAACTCCCAATTCTCTCCCTCCCTCATCCCCTTATTGAGGAGGCAAGCAAGTTGATATAGATTATACATGTGCAGTCATGTAAAATGTATTTCCATATTGGTCAGGTTGTGAAAGAAATCACAGACTCTCCTCCCTCAAAAAAAAACAGAAGAAAAAAAGCATGTTTTGATTTGCATTCAGATTCAATCACTTTTTGCTTGAGTTGGATAACACTTTTCATCTTAAGTCCTTCAGAATTGCCTTGTATCATTGTATTGCTGAGAATAGCTAAATCATTCAGATATGACCACTGTACGTATTGCTGTTACTGTGTACAATGTTCTCCTTGTTCTGCTCACTTCATATTATATCAGTTCGTACAAGTCTTTCCAGGTTTTTCTGAAAGTATCCTCATCATTTTAATGGCACAATAGTATTCCATCACAATAATATACCATAACTTGTTCAGCCATTGTCCAATTGATGGACATCCCCTCAATATAGAATTGTTTGCCAACCCCCAAAAGAGCTGATTATATATATATATATATATATATATATATATATATATATATATATAAATATATCTGCACATATAGGTCTTTTACCCCTTCCTCTTTTATCTCATTGGGATATTGGCCTAGTAATTTTATTGCCAGGTTATATGGTATGTATAATTTTACACCTATTTGGCCATAGCTCCAAATTACTCTCCAGAATGGTTGGACAAGTTTGTAACTCCACAAACAGTGTTTTAGTGTCCCTATTTTTCCACATCCCCTCCAATATTTGTCATTTTATTTTGCTGCCATATTGACCAAACTGATAGGTATGAGATGGTACTTCAGAGTTGTTTTCAAGTGTGTTTCTCTAATCAATGGTGATTTAGAACATTTTCCATATGACTAGAGATAACTGATTTCTTCATCTGAAAACTGTTCATAATTTTTGCCTATTTGAGAAATGGGAGATTACTTGTATTCTTAGAAATATGATTAACTTCTCTATACATTTGAGAAATAAGGTCTTTATCAGAGAAAATTACTGTAATATTTTTTCCCAGTTATGATTAACAACTGTAAAGCAAGTACCCCAACTTCAACAGGAGGGCCTGCTATTACAGGTTTTAGATCTGCGTTTCTAAAAGGAAAGCAACTTTTGAGGGGTTAACAATCACTTTAATCAAGCACATATATCATTCACTTAATTTAGGGGAAAAAGTCAGCACTCTTAACTTCAGAGAAAATACAGAGAAGTCAAAATCAACAGACAGTGCTTCCAGCTGCGTGACATAAGCAATACATACATGACAGATCAACAGACAGATAATTGTCTGACCACACACGCATAGTTAACAGAGAGAGAAGTACCAACATATGGGTTTTCAAAGCTAAGTGGTTGTTTAGCAGCTTCCCAGAGTCTCATCTGGCAAACAAATACTTCCAGTAACTAAGCCCCAAAGTAAAACCTCATCTCAGAATAATTACACATTTTTTTTGAGAACCAGAGGACATCACTATCCTTGAGAACCAGTGCCTCATTAACAAAAGGTGTCAGCCTTCCTACAAATCTTCTCAGGACTCTTAATGAGTGAGGAAGATCTTTTTAATCACATTATTCAATCAGAGGCACTTAATTATACTAAAACAAAAACAGCAAAAGATAGTATCTTGCTTGCCATTACAGGGACTATGTATTTTCCTCCTTGCTACCTACCCTCCTCCAGTCCCTGATTCTTCTTTCTCCCCCCTCTCTTCTCTCTCTGTCTCTGTGTCTTCTCTCTTTTTTCACCCTCCCTCAATTTCTCCCTCCTCTCACCTCCTCAAATGTATTTTCCTTCTGATTACTTCCTCCCCCAATCTGTCCTCCTTTCTATCAACCCCACCTCCTTCTTTTATCTCATTTTCATCTCATTTTCTTTTAGGTAAGATAAATTCCTATGCCAAACTGAGTGCGTATGTGATTCCCTCTTTGATCTAATTCCAATGAGAGTAAAGTTCATTCACTAATACATCAAAGGAGGAAACCCAACCAATCAAGAAACATAAGAAAAAAATATTTCAAGAATTAATAATTAGAAAAACACAGATTAAAAAAAACTCTGAGTTCCAACCCACACTCATCAGATTGGCAAAGGTGAAAGGGAACATGATAATTATTAGAAAACTCCAGGAAAATATGTTGAATAATACACTTTTGGAACAGTAAATTATTAATTAGTCATTCTAAAAAGTGAATTGAAATTATGACTCATTAAGCTGTGTATACTTACATCACCATAAGGTTAAAATCCAAAAGAGATAAAAGAAAAACAAAATGGAATTGTATGTAAAAAAAGATCATATCATTAAATTTATGTCAGCAAAGAAATAGAACTTAGGTTTCCTTGTATTGGGGAAAGACTAAATATTTATATATAACAGTATCTGAAAGTAACAAGATATTATTTTTCTATAAGAAATGATGAAATGAATGGTATCAGAGAAATGTAGGAAAATCTGTTTAAACTGATTCAGAATGAATTAAGAAAAACTAGATGGTGTAGTGAATAGAGTGCTGGACTTGGTATCAGGAAAAACTGAACTGAAATTTAGCTTCAGACACTCACTAGTTGTGTGATTTTGGGCAAGTCACTTAATCTCTGTCTCTCAGTTTTCTCCTTTGTAAAATGGGAATAAAAATTGTACCCATCCCTTCCCAAGGTTGTTGTAAGGGTAAAATGAGATAATATTTGTAAAATACTGTGTATACCTCAAGCTACTATGTGAATATTAGATATTATTATTAATAAATGACATTTAAAATGAAAAAGTGCTTTGAAATACTGCAGAATTTTTATCAATTTAATGACTAACTTTGTTTCCAAGGGATTGATGTTTAAGCATGCAATTAAAATCTTGGTAAAGAGTCAAGGGACTCAAAGTGAAAAACGAACATATTTTAGATAAAAAAAAACATGGGAATTAGCTGTGATTGACTATGCATATTCATTAAAAGAATTTTGTTTACTTTCTTTTTTTCAATTAGGGGGTAAAAGGTCATTGGGAAACGAAGGAAGGGGAGGAGAGACTGGAAGAGGAGAAGAGATGTAAGGAAGGAAGAGAGGAAAGGAAAGCAGAGGAGAGGAAGGGAAGATATGGGAGGAGAGAACAGGGCAGTAGAGGAGGGGAGAGGAGAGAAAATTTCATTGAGGCATGTATTTTTTTTTAATAGAAAGAAGACAAAAGATAGAACTCCAAATAGAAGCACAGGCAAAAAGGGCATCTTTGAAAGGTATAGATGGAATTTGTTAACTAATTTAAAAGAAATGTAAGATGTTCATAAAATATTCACAATTTCATATACATTACTTTTTCTCTTCTACTGTATATGTGAAAAAGTTTATTTTACTTAGTGTTCGTTAAATTCAAAATAGAAATATTTTAAGAAAAATCACATCATTTCTGCGTAATAATAACAAACTAAAGAAGAAAGATGGAAAGTGGAATACCATTTCATATAGCTACAAAATGTGTAATCTATCTGGGGGTCAACTTACCAAATATGGCAAACTTGTACATGTTCAATTACAAAGTATTTTTTTAAAGAATCAGCAGTTTAAATGGTCAGAGGAAAATTCAGTGCTCATGCCTAATAACATAATAAAGCTGCCAATGTGACAAATATGTTTTAATACCAATGAAATTAACAATGGTATACTTCATAGAAGTTGATAAATTAAAAAAAATTCACTGGAAAAAAGCCAAAAGATCTAGAATATCAAGGGAACTGATGAAAAGAAGTGGAGATGAAGTGAGGATAGCACATCCTAACAAATAATATTATAAAGCAGCAGTAATCAAAACCATCTGACATTGGTTAAAAATTAGTGCTAGATCAATGGATCAGATGGAAAAGGGAGACTCAGAAAAATGAACTCAATAATCCAATGCTTGACAAAGTGGAAAACGTGAATTGCCTAGGGAAAAAAAAACTCCTTATTTAATTAAAACTGCTGAGAAAACTGGAAGTCAGTCTGGTAGAAATTATGTTTAGATTAACACCTTACACCATATTCCACAATATATTCTAAAAGGATATGTGACCTTATATTAAAGATCATAACACAGAGAAAAAAATAGAAGACCATATACCACTCACAGTTATGGGTAGCAAATCTATTCTTAACCAACAAGAGATAGAGGCAATTATAAAAAAATAAAATAGATAACTTCAATTACACGAAACTGAAAAACATCTACATAGACAAAATTAACATACCTAGGACAAAAAAGGGAAGTGGTCAACTAGGTAAGGGAAATTATGACACTTCTCTGATAATGCTATCCAAGAGAGCTATCTAGCTACATACACATACACAAACATATATATGTATATGTGTATATATATAATAAAATAAATGCATGTATGTATAAATGCATATATGTACATATATGCAGGTGCGTGTATATGTATATGAGTGTGTGTATATGTATTTAAGTGTGTATATACACACATACATACACACACATACACATATCCTACACGTATATATGTAGGAGGATGTGTGTGTGTGTATGTGTAAAAGCCATTCCCCAATAAATAAGTGGTCAAAGATATGAACAAACAGTTCTCAAAAGAATTGCGAAGTAGTCATAACTACATGAAAGAATGAAAATCAAAAGATCTCAGATCTCAGAAAATTGACAAAGATGAAAATAAATAAGTCAGTGTTAAAGGGATTGTGGAATGATGGGAACACTAATGATGTAATAGTTGGTGCAACTGTGAAAGGGTACAATTAGTTTGGAAAACAGTTAGCAATCACGTAAATAAAGTGACTAAAATATCCATACACTTTGAACCAGAGTCTCCATCTCTGGCATATATCCAAAGGAAAACAAGCTATGTATTCATTATTCTCCCTCTCTCTTTATGCTGTCCCTCCTCAAAATCTGTTCTGCTTCGGGACCACTGTCTCCTTTAATCTTTCCTCCTCTTTGTCGTCTCTCAGCATATCTAATATTCCCTTCTCTTCCTAGTTCCCTAACCCCTCAGTTTCCTCTTGTATTAAATGAGGTAGTTTGCCTTTAGTGTTCTTTAAGGTCCTTCAGTCTATGATTTACTGTTCAGAGATCTGCAATCCTTGGTTCTATGAGGAATTTGAATGGGAATTAAGGTGATTATAGTCAAGAAATTCTGACTTACAACTGATTACTATACTCCCATAGTTGTTTGAGAGTAAACTCATTGCAATATGTGCTTCCATTCCCCTAAAAATGTCCTGAAGTTGAGGGGTCCCAAAGCTTGAGAACAGAGATGAAACCATTTCAAAGAGGAAAAACAAATAAAATTTTCCCATCAAGTATATAAATTCCAGGATAAATAAGCACTAAAATAGCAAAGGAAGATTTATAACTTTTTTTTTTACTTTTCCCTATTTCCCCTGTCAACAATGGCTACTCCTCAGGTTTGTTCTTTATTTTCCTTCTTGCCCAAAAAGAACAGCCATCGGTCTTTAAAGCCCCCGGGACCTTCCGTGCGTGTTTGCTGGGTTTTCCTATACTGAACGAGACCATGTTTCATATGAATGTCTGTTTTATAACAGTCATGCTTGTCACTATCAACAAGACAGATTTGCTTTTTGTCACCGACAAGTCTTTTCATTCTCAGACAGTGGTAAAGATGAATAACAAGAATGCTTCATCATTTTGTGGAGCTGAGAATGTAAAAAATAGGAAACTCATGATGAAAGAAGGGAGCTGGTTGAAATACGAGCCAGCAGCTGTTGGGCCAACATTGTTTTCTCTTACTACCCACTGATGTGTCAGCCATAGCCCTCTTTGAGCATCCAAACCATATTTCTTTGAAGTGACATTGAGTGATTCTCAATCCTCTTCCCCACTCGCTTCAGGAAGGTGTCAGTGAATGAGTGTTGCAGTAGACAATCCGTTGAATCTGAGGCCAGAGGACCTGGCTTCGAATTTGAGCTTTGCCATTTACTAACTATGTGACCTTGGTCAAATTAATTAAACTTCTTTTTCCTCAGGTTCCCCATCAGTAAAGAGATGTGTTTGGCAAAGACAAGATGGCCTCTGAGGTCCCTTCCAATTCTAAAGTCATTCTTCTGTGAATTATGGAGGTAAAAAAAACTAACCCTCCAACCTTATTGACCTTTCTTTTTTACTCTGTGGTTATCCAAATCTATCTACTTCTTACATTAGTTATTTGGATAACAAAGATCCACATATCCCAAGCAAACTATTCCATGATTTTATTATAATTTGGAATAAGAAACAGAGATTGGAGTTGTCATTTAATTGACATGTGTGTTTGTCCTTCATTGCCGGAAGAAGACCATGCCATCAGAGAAATAATGACATGACTTGAACTTGACTTTGTTTTGAGTGAGGTGGGGCTGTGTGGGTCACCCACCTCACTTCTCCTCAAGAGTCATCTGAATCCAGAGACCTGACATTCCTCAGGATGACTGGAGATGATGCAGGATGCACTGGGAGGCCTTAGGCCATTTAGGCCAAGTTCTTTGTGGGCACTCAGGGTCACATAAAGCTATCCTGGATGAGGAAACTCCCTTTACCAATACAGGTTAATACCTTCACTTCCATTTATTTTCTTTGAGTTGCCTATAACACAGAGAATTGCCAAGGGTGACCCAGTATGTGTCAGAAGAGGGACTGCAACTCCCATCTCCCTTGCTCCAAAGACAGCTTTGTATTCATTGTTTCACTCCCTCTGCATTTGGTACCCAAATGCTGTATGACCTAATGGATAGAGGTCTTGGCTCAGAGCCACAAATATTGGAGCATGTATTCATAGGATCATAGAATTCTGCAGTCTAGTCCAGCATTCTTAATTCACACATAACAGTGTTAATTAGGGGTGTTTTCCAGACTGATCTGCTGACTGTGATATCTTCCAGAGAGCTAGTAATACACTCTGTTTCCTTGTTGGGATGATACAGGAAATGCATAATTCATTCCCCTTGTACCAATGATGACTAGTGACTGAGAGTATGGAAGGTGCACTCTGATCTGGAAAAACTGACTCTTCTGTCATCTAGAACGACTCTAAAAATCATTTCCATTCTCATGTGAACCTCTTCCACTTAGGGCTTTATTTGGCAGTTTTTCCTCTTCCCTAGCTGAAGGGATCCCAATAAGGGATTCTGGGAACCCATGGACCCAGGCTCAACACAAGCCACAGAATCCTATGGTAACTGCACAAGATACAGACATGTGAGAGATCAACATCAATGAATACAAAGAAATATACAAAGCATATCAACTAGCCCATTACTCTCACTGACATCTCCTGTTTCCCAGGAGATCCCCTCCCATAACTTTTGGAGAAGATGGTTGAAAAACCATTTTATAATCACCCAAATCCTAATGTGAGTTTTGAACTCATCGTTAAGACTGACTAAATTGGGCTTTTTCCTTCCTTCATTCAATCAGAATAAAGCCCTTGATGGAGAAGGTGGTCTTGTGTTTTATTTCCCACCAAAGCCTGAAGGCTGTGGCCCTTTAGTACCTGAGACCAATGTGGCATCTTCCACTGTTGTACCCATTCTTTTTGCTCCTAGGTAAAGGAGATTTCTGAGAGCTGTGACCTGGTGAACTTCAACAGACCAGGGGACTGAGCCATCAGGAGGTTCCTGGGAAGAGTCTATGCGGTGTTTTATAGCCAGCCAGTCAGGAGCATTTAAGAGTAATGAATGGGATTTGGCCCATGAGTAGCTGAGAAACAAACTCATTCAGAAGGCATTGCTGCATTTACTTGTCAAATTGTGAGGACTAATGATGTGTACAAACTATGCTAGGTCTAAGCTCACTGTTCCTAGGGACTGAGATGATGTGGTAAAGTATAAACTCCAGGAGTATTTTGTGTGTGTGTGTGTGTGTGTATGGGGGGGATAACTGTGCTACTCCTGTTGTTATTTTTTTAAGGAAAAATTCTTTTGCAAAAATTTAAAAAAAGAATATTCAAATTATTTCTTCTTAGTCTAACTAAATAAGGCTATTGCCACATACATATGGTTAGCCTCACAGGTTTACTCTGAGGACAGCTTTGCAAAGTCTCATGCTACATAGTAATGTAAGTTGTTATGATTTCAGATTTTGCCATCAACAGATTCTTTACACCTTTTGGAATGGCCATTTGGTTTTTATAATTTTGCTATTACCAAGTATGGGAGGTCTGACTAATAAGAATAGATCTAGGGAATTCAGGACACTAGATGCTAGGAATGAATCAACAATGGAATATGCTTTTCAAGCAGGTTAATGAAATTCCAGACTATATGAAGGCATCCATTCCAGGAATAATGAAATTGTGGTCCCACCATGCTTTGTTCTGATCACTCCATACTTGGATTGCTATTTTGGTTTCTAGATATTACAGTATGGGATGTCATGGATAAAACAAAGAGTGCCTAGAAAAAGGGAAACCTAGATGGTAAAGAACCTCCAGTTCATTGCATATCAGGACACTGTGAGGGAACTGGGAAAAATTAGGCTGCAAAAGTGATAACGTAGAAGGCCAACATAGCTTTCTTGGAATATTTGAAGGGGTATAACTTTATGAAGGGCTAGACTTATTCTGTTAGTCTCCAGGGAGCAAACTGAAAGGTAACAAAATGGAAGGTACAGAAAGATCAATTTAGACCTTAGGTTAGGAACTTCCTGTTAGAAGCACCCCAAAGTGGCCTAATTTCAGGAGGAAGTAGGTTCCCCATAATTTGATCTCTTCCTAAGTGAAGTCTGGAAGACCACTTGCCACATATGGTGTAGAGTAGTGGTGTCAAATAGGAATGGATCCCTGTGGACCCTATATTGACTTAGAAAACCACAAACTGACATTATCTCTGTTTTATTGTTCTTTTATTTATTTTGTCAAACATTTCCCAATTACATATTAATCTAGTTCAGGCTGTACTCAGGAGTTTTGTGGGCCTCATGAAGATACTTTGTCCCAGGTATTTTTAGTCCACATCGTTTCTGAGGTCACTTGTCTCTCTAAGATTCTATGAGTGTAATTGGAGGTGCTTAATACATGTTTACTGAGCTGAGCTGAGTTCACTGAAATTCTTTGATTCTAATCCTTCATATATTACTTAATGTTTCGGAAACTCTGTTTTTTCATCTGGAAAGAATGAAAAACGACCTACATCAGAGGGTTAAAAACAACCGAGACAAAAAATCAAACATTCTCTTTCCATTAGCTCATGAAATGTTCTACTCTAGTGTTCACTGCAGTAGAACACACACACACACACGCACAAAGAGTTAAGTTTGAAAAATTGTTTCACTTAAAAATCTACAAAACTTACTCAGCCATATATTCTTAGACATATCCATTCTTCTCTTCAAATTTTCATGTATTGGCCTATGCCTAGGAGTATTGGGAGGGGTGGTATGTTGGGGAGAAGAGATTGAGAAAAATAAGTTGATCTTTGTTTTTGTTCTAAAAGTGAGGGAAAATAGCTGTTTCCTGCTACAAAAGTAGTTTATGAGTTTTTGGTCATTTAGCTTAGAAAAAAGATGACGTTATAAAGTTCAAAGTTGGCATTGATCCCACCACAAATGGAGCAAAGAAAACTGAGAGCTGAATTAGAAAGATTAAGTCATTGAAAGTTTTTTTTTTCCCTTGTAGTTACAAAAGTTTTCTAAGTATTCAGTATAGTTACTGTTTTGTTTTGAAGAATAGAAAATGCACAATGAACATGGTGGTATTGAGGGTTCAGAAAGTCAGTCACACTTTTAACTTTTGACAGGTGTCATATATAAAGTCAAGAATATAGTACACACCCCATCGTTGTGAGTCAGAAATACTTATGTCTTTAGGCAGCTACTACGTATGAAGTCATGAACACAGGATGTATGTAGCATTGGGAATCCAGACACACACACACACACACACACACACACACACATATATATATATATATATGCAAAAATAAAAACAAAACTCAAAGTTATTAAGCACCTGTAGAGTATAAATATGGCACTAGTCTCAGGGAAGTTGTGGTTAAAATTGTATTGTCAAGAGTTTTATTATAAGATTTGCAAAGAATTGTGTGTGGGGGGTAAGGGAGGATGTAGAGGTAAGATAGAGACAGAGTTAGAGATAAAATATAATTTTACTTGATCTTAATATCAATCTACGAGCTCTTATCATTTCCTCTTAACAGGTAAAAAAAGAAATTAGATGCATTGCCTGGGAATACACGGCTAGTAAATGGGGATGTGAGCCCAGCTCATCCTGAAACTAAGTTCAGCCCTCCATTACCAGCAATATGCAGCATGACATACTGCCTCCTTGTGATCACGGAGTAAAGTTTAATAGAAAGATAAGACACCAGCATAATAATATTTTGTTTTACACAGTATGTATCTTAGAGAATTGCAAAACAAAGTATTTGCTTTTGTCTGAGGAAGAAGGTTGTGACTCACTGGAGTCAGGGGAGGGATAGAGAGAAATGACAAAATCAGTGAAGACTTTCTGGAATTCTGAGGTATCATTGTAGCAGCATGGGGAAGGATAAACAGGAAATTTGGCAGGTAAAGAGTGAGAAATAAAGTATTCTAGTTATAGGAATTAAGTCAACTGAAGGATTAGAGGCAGAAGAGTACATTGTTAATTCATAGTTCAAGGGACAGAAAGTGATCTAGTTTAGCCATAGTGTAAAACATAAAACATTGCTCATCTACACCCCTGTTTCTTCATTCACAGATAGCATGCTGCTGCAAACCTTCATACCTCTGTACTCAGATACTACAATACCCTTATGACTGGCCCACCTGCCTCAATGGACCTATCAAGTCTATCCTCATCATTGTTGCTAACATGATTTTCCTAAAGCATGGCTCTGACCATGTCCCTCTCCCACTGAAAAAACAAATCAACAAAAATACCTGATGGCTTCCTATTATCTCTAGGTTCAAATGTGAACTTCTCTGTTGGGGGCATTAGAAGACTTCCATAACCTGATGCTATCCAACATTTGCAAACTTTTATTTTTTTACCTTAATATCCTTCATGCACACAATTCTCCAGACACTTGGAACTTGCTACTTTTCATCAAACAAAATACTTCATTTCCCATCCTCATACGCTTGCACTGACTATCTACCGTGCCTGGAATATCCTTCCTTCTCACTTCTATCTCTTAAAAACCCTAGTTTGTGCCCACAATCAGTTCAAGTTCCTTCCTCTACATCGTCTTTCCTGATCATCTCATTTTTGTTCCTCTGCCATTACATTCTGCTTATCTATAATGTATATGTTGTCTTTCCTTGTTCCTTTGATAGCCCTTTTACAGCATGGAGTTTTACTTTTGTCTTTGTGTGCCTAGAATGTGTTATAGTTAAAAGAGAGCCTCAAACATAGTAAATATTTAAATGCTGACAAGTAGCTATTCAATGTCTGCTGAGGCAGAAGATACTTTGTTTCCCAAGCCACTCATTCCTCTTTTGGATGCCTCTACATGTTTGGAAGTATTGATGTTTGGACTTATTTCTTCTGACATTACATTTGGAAATCATCTGTGAAGAGGTGATATTTGAAGCAATGATGGCAAATGGAATTCCTGGCAGGAGCAGGGAGTATACAGAGAGAAGAGTTAAGCCAAGAGTAAATATCAACAGATTTTACAATATTCAGGATGATGGCTTTTGAAGGAAATTTCCAGACAGCAAAAGATGCAGAGAAGGAACTGGTTATACAGATAGGCAACAAAGCAGAAATTATTTGGATAAAGATCAGAGGAGGGAATAACAGAAATGATTATTTATCATAGAAACTATTATACCACTTGATTTAAAGAGACTATTGCTGGATCTGGTGTCATGTGATTCTACATGCTGATGAGAATGAGACTGGTAGATCTCTCGAACTCAGGGGCTCAGCAGTTTATGCCAGTCATGTGAGTTCAGGAACCTCAGCATTGATATGGTAAGCTCTCAGGAGTGCAAAGGCCACCAGGATGTTTATGGAGGAGTGAATAAGCCCAGGTTGGATTTGGAGAACGTCAATGACCCTGTAATGATTAATTGTGGCATCAACCTGGTGAATAAACCTTGCACTTTCAGCCCCCCATAAGATATGGAGACTCAGTCTGAAAAAACAGATAAAAGAAGAGATAGGGGAAGAGTTCTGGAAAGTGTCTGTCACTGAAGAATAATATAGGAATGATTTAGGGGGTAAAGGTGGGTTGGAGGTCACTTGTCCAGATATCTTTAGCAGCTCTCTCTCTCTCTCTCTCTGTCTATCTCTCTCTCTGTGTCCCTCTTTCTTTGTGTCTCTCTCATTTCTGTCTCTCTGTTGCTTTGTCTCTGTCTCTTAAAAAGAGAGGATGTAATAAATTATTAATTTAATTTTATAATTTTGTCTTTCAAAAATGGAAAGTTGCTTATGTTTTCATACTCAGGTTTTAGCTTTACTACTCCCACATGCTTCCTTAGGCAGCAGAAACCAGATAATTTTCAGAAAAAGGTGAACATCAATGGTTCTAGGAGGTCTAGATGTTCTACCCACAAGGAAGTGGCCCTCCAGCCTTGGAAGCTGTGGAAGCATGGTGGGATGACCAGGGTATGGATACTGAAGTTTTCCCTGGCCAAAGTACAATCTTTTAGCACTTAGGATTTGCTGCTTAGAGATATGCATGATCAAGACAGGAATTCAGGCTAAGTCAAAGGAAAACACTGCTCATGTGTCCATAGCTTAGCTTTTTGTTCTAGTTCAAATATATTTGCATCTCAGTCACTGGGGAGCTCAGGAACAGGATAGATTAAGTCTTAAATTATATACTTATCTGTTAACTGAAGAGCCTAATCCCTGGTGTTACATTGAAGCTGAAAAGGAAAAAAACAACTCAAAGATTGGGAGCTCTCTGTTTGGCTTGTGCTATTTGATTGTGTAGAGTAAAACTTACAACCCAGCCGCTTGTCACATCAAGCATAGGTATAACAACACTAATGCCCTAGAAAACTGAAACTGAGATGGTTGGCTTATCTCAAAAGGAATAAACCCACAAAAGAGACAATGAGACCAACAGAGTCCTTTGGAACAGTGAATTCAATGAAGAGTAAGACTAGAAGAGATGCTGCTCCTAGAAAACTTGAGGCTGAGGTAGGTCAGTGAAGGAATGCACCCAGAAGACTCCTTGGGAGGTTGCTTGGTGTAGGATGCATCTCAGTCTTAGCTTTCCAGCAAGTTGGTGAGATTTTTCTTTGCTTCCTCAACCCAGTAGTGATGGCAATTGTGACCACATTACGCAGCATCCATGCTAAGAAATAGGCATCCCAAGCCCCACTGGCAAACACATGGGTTCAGGAGGTTACCTCATCTGCATGTTGACTGCTTGACTCATTGATCTGATAAAAGATGCCCACAATCAAGAGGATGCACAACTGACCATCAGTGAAGAAACACAATTTCTAACAGCACACTAGTATTCCATCAAAATCATACACTATAACTTGTTCAGCCATTCCTCAACTGGTGGATATCCCTTCAATTTCCATTTCTTTGCCACTTCAAAGAGAGCTGACCACCTTTATGTTTTAGTAAGTTTTCTACTTTTCCAGAAGATTGGTAATTTGTAATTGATAATCCATTTGAGAAGGAGGAAACAATAGGTATGAACAATTTCTAAACTTGAATCTCTTGGGTGGGGCAAAGAGTCAAAGAGTGAAAAAAGAGAAATTTGTTTTTCTCTTAGAGGGAATAAGCTTCTCTCTTCTATGAGTCAACAGCAGCTCAATTCCCAGGACACAAGTGGCATCTGCTTAATGACAGCAGTACAGTGGCATGACCAGAAGATATGAGGGGTCAAACATCATTGCTGGTGGGATGTGACACTCCATACATGCTAGGTTTTCATTCATGATCCCTCTGAATACTTGCTCTACCCACAGATGCTGCATATATATTTGGGGAGGATACTCTCAATGACGATGGAAGAAATGTACTACCACGAAATTTTCTTAGTGTATTCATTACATTGAATGTTTTTGCTTTAGTTTTGAACTAATTGTGCAATCTGGCTAATTAGAGAAAAGATAAACATGCCACTGGGAGCTCATTATTTTTAGTGAACATGATCCTACAGAGTCCTCTGAATCTGTTAGTTATTCTGAGGAAGCCAAGAGTGATGGAGGTTAGGTTCTACAATACCTTCACTAAACATGCTTGGTTTTTCATTCCCTTCAGATTATTAGGTGAAGTAGAACTGAAAGGAAGGTTAGAACTCATCTAGTCTAACATCTTTATTTTACAGATAAAGAAACTGAGATGTCAAGTGAGAAAATAAATTTTTCCAAAGTCATACAGATAGTTAACAGGAAAGCCAGGATTTGCACCTAAATTTTCTAATTGCAAAAATTAACTCTCTCTTCTCCATTATAACACAACCACCGAGAACCCAGAAGAATCTTAAAGAGTTTATTTTAGAATGCTGAGTTAAAACTTAATTATTTGCACACCTACCAATGAAATTAAATGAGCTTATTTCAATTTAATATTCTTTTGTATGACACAAGAGTAGAAAATGGGTTATCTTACATGCTTGCTTTAATTAATCACCAATACTCCACTGGGTAATGATCTCAGTGCGTGCTATATTAATAACAAAGCTAGGTGATACAGTGGATAGAATGTTGAACTTGGAGTCAGGAATACCTGAGTTCAAATGGTTCCCCAAAAGCAAGACTTCCTAACTTGTATGACTTGGGGCAAATCATTTAACCCGAGTTTCCTCACCTGCAAAATGGGAATCATAATCCCGTTCACTTGCAGAGTTTTTGTAAGGATTACATTTATAAATTCTTATGGTTCTTTTCATTAATTATTAGAACTGACTCATAATATAAATTGTAACCCATCAATGATTGCGCATCCTGTATGATTTCTCTCCATGTTCTCCTGTGATTTCAGCATAGGGAAGCACTAAAAATCATGAAGGACTTCTTTGCTTTCTATTTTCCACAATTTTTATTGAGAAATTTTGTTTTTTTATCATCTTCCTTTCCAAAAATGCCCCTCTGCCTTTCTCATTCTTTGTAACAAAGAATTTTTTAGAAGATGAGTGGGAATTCTTTGCAACTAACACATTAACTGAGGTTTTGCGGGATTTTTGTGGTTTAGAGCTCTTCTAGAAGCCACCCTGTTCATTTATTTTGTGGGAGTTTCTAGATTTAAGATCCACCTGGATTTCTGATATGGAGTATAAAGTCCCATAGTCTCCCACCTCTGCAAAAATAAAAAAATAGAGAGATGTTTTATCTCCTCTTTGCTTCAGATCCAGACTTGACCATCATAATCCACAATCTTCATTTGCTGTTGTTTTTCTTTACAGTTTTGGAATGATTATATATATTGTTTTCTGGGTCTGTCTAACTTGCCAATAGTTCTTATGAGTGCATAAAGAGGCAGTCACATTCCATAAAATTATGTACCACAGTTTGGGTATTTCTCAATCAATGTTCGTATAGTTCCATTTCCAGGTCCTTAAAACTACAGAAAGTGCTGTTAGAATTTTTTTCATGATTCTGGAACCTGTTAGTCTGCCTTTGACTCCTATCCCTAGCAGTGGGATCTCAGGGTGAATTGTTATGCAAATTTCCATCACTTACCATCATTCCAAATTTCTTTCCAGAAAGTTTGGATTCTTCTTCATCATCTTGCATCTTCACCAACAGCATAAAAGTGTACCTAAATGTCAAATTTTCTTGAAACTTAAGGTTCTTATTAAAAAAAATTTTAAAAACCTTTGCAAATTTGCTGTGTTGAGCTCAAACTTCAGCAGTTTTATTTGAATTTTATTAGTAATTGGTTCACATTGTTGTTTATAGTTTATTATAGCTCTCAAAAGAGTTGCAAGCAACAAAGAAGTACAGCAAAGATTCCTCTGGAGAGGAAAAAGAGAGAGAAATGCAAATCAAAATCATTCTGAGATTCCACCTCACACCCAGCAATTGGCAAAAATAACAAAATATTCCTCATTTTTTCCTGACATTGGAAAGATACCAGCTAAGCACAAGGGCTATTTCCATTTCTTCAATTTTAAATTTGTTGAGCTTGCACATAGTATTTCAGTTTCCATTTCCAAATTCATCTTATGTTTTCTTGTTATTGTCATTTCTACATCTAAGAAGAACAGTAATTTCTTACTTCTGAAAGAAAACAAATTTAAAGGAGACAGGGGCTGAGATACATTTGCTGTTCCAAGCCATATGGGTAATAACAAAGCTCTCTTCATATTCAGAACACACTTATCTATATCAAATGCTGATACTCAGCACTGGGGAGTCACCTTGTCACCAACTGTCACATAGTTTATAAACAATAAACAATCTGAATGATTGTTCCAAATTACTAACAAAAGTCAAATCAAAACAATTCAAGTTTCAACTCAACAGAGTGAATTGGCAAAGATTTCTTTTTTCAAATGAGATCCCTGAGATCTTACTTTTTTTAAATAAAAGGTCTGCCTATATATTGTCCTCAAGTTGTCATCTATAGCCTGAGTTAAAATTATAGAGCATAATTGAGCCTGTAAGAGACAATGGAAAATATGCTAGATTTAGGAGTCTGAGTATCTATGTTCAAAACTTGATTTTGACACTTAACTAGCAAATGACCTTTGAAAAGT
Source organism: Potorous gilbertii (assembly GCA_028658325.1). Taxonomy (NCBI): domain Eukaryota; kingdom Metazoa; phylum Chordata; class Mammalia; order Diprotodontia; family Potoroidae; genus Potorous; species Potorous gilbertii. The sequence continues at coordinate 123,689,391 of CM053774.1, read as the reverse complement.
GAATTAATCTCTTTGGTTTCATCTTTAAAATTGGGGAAATAGATTTGCACTTGATGGCCTCTAAGATTTCTTTTAGTTCTAAATCTATTATTCCATTAAATAACATACCTGAACCTTGTATGGAAGAAGTCTATTATAGGGAATATGTTGCTTGAGAGCAGCTATAAATCAGTAGCTTATTCTAATTTGTTCATAGAGTCCTAGAAGGTCCAAGGCCTTTAGGCCAATCAGCTGAACATCACCCTAGTCCCCTAACTTCTACTATCAAAGCTTGGTAGATTCCTTTGATCAGTCTACTGGGGATTGATGAATTGGAGCTATCCCAAGCCCTGAGTCAGTGTTCCTCTCATAGGAAGCGGTTTATATAATCCAAGGGGACCTCAGTGGAAAAGAAAGGATATCTCCATTGCTGAAAGTAGTCATGGAGTTAATGGAAAATTCATGACCTAGTGCAGCTATGTGGTGCGGTGGATAAAGCATTGGTCCTGGAGTCAAGAGGACTTGAGTTCAAATCCAGCCTGAGACATTTACTAGCTGTGTGATGTTGGGCAAGTCACTTAATCTCAAATGTCTACAAGAAAAAGAAAGAAAAAAGATAATACAGACCCAAGGGATGTGATAGCTATCATCTCTGGGAAGGACTACTAGGGGCTAAGTGACAATTATATATGACAAACAGCAATTAATCAGAAAGATAAAAATCAAGACATGAACATCAACCTATCTCAGGAATAGTAATAAAACAATAACTTGCAGTTTTATAATGCTTTAAAGTTTGTACAAGTCTTAATATGTTATCTCATTTGATCCCTTCAACAACACTGGGGTAAAGTTGCTTTTGTTATCACGTTTTCACAGATGAAGAAACTGAGACAGAGGCACACCACTAGTAAGTGTCTGAGACCAGATTTAAACTTCTTGACTCCAAGCCCAGCACTCTAGTGCACCTAGCGTTATTCCAAGAGTGCAGCTACTGTTCTCTGTGACCTTCCTTTCACACACTGAGAATGTTAATCTGTCCAATGACAGTGCTCACAGCTCCCCTGCCTCCTTTGTTTTCTATTGTCCTCCTTGCTTCCGAAACACAAAATATGTGCAGATAGACATCAGCTGTCCTATTTCTCTGTGACATTAAAGAAATGCAGAGCATGGAAAAAAAAAATCACTTGCCTTCCCAATATGCGAAATTCTGAGCCTCCTGATTTCCATAAGTGATTCAAAGAACATAAGAAATTCAAGTGATTACAAAGGATTCAAAGACAAAATTCAACATTTATCCATGTTGGCTGTAGAGAAGCTGCTGCCTCTTGTTCTTTTAGGAAGTTGTTTTCCAACAAGTTTTAACGAGCTGTGCTAAGGCTAAATTCATCTTCCTTAAAAACTCTGTGTGGAGTAAATGCATTTACAATTCCCAAGAATAAAAGACTTGTCAGCCAAATGAGCATATTATCATTTGCTACATCAGAACAAACACAGAAGCATTAAGAGAAAGCAGCTGGATGGGATTCAAACTCTCACTTCAGACAGCATTAAGAATGATGAGCTATGGAGACATCTAGGGGTGGAGCCAAGGTGGCAGAATAGAGAAACTACTCAGCTGAGGGCTCAAAAATTCTACCACAAACAACTATAAATCAATGCCTCAAATCAAATTACGAAGTAGCAGAACCAACAAAAGGTCATAGTTAGACATTCTTCTAGCCCCAGACCACATATGAGACCAGAAAGGGAAAGTTGTGACATGGAGGTGAAGGCTGATCTGAAGTCCACATGAAAAAAAAACCAGTGGTGGGATGAGATGGCCATGAAAGATGCAGCGGTGTCTTGGGAACTCTCAAGACATTGATGATAGGGGGAACTGGAAACTTCTTAGAGAGAGACTACAGTGGACCCCTAGGCTAGCAACAGATGCAGGATCAGATGCTGTATGGCAACTCTGTTGTCTATGAGTATTTATGGGTCATATTTCAAGGCTGTAGAGGAGCATTTTTGATCAAGATGGAGTGAGGACTCTGAGGAACCACAGTTGGCAACTTCATTGACTATGCCTCCTTCTTGGCTGTAGTTCAAAAGTGTGGAAAAGAACCATTTCAGTCAAGAAGGAGTGAAAGCTTCTGGCCCCAAGGGATCAGGGAAATGAAGAACAGTATCATTTGTGGTCCTAAGGGAGGAGGTGTCCTGAGGAACAGTATTTTTTGCAGCCCCAAGGGATCAGAGGCCCTTCCTGAGTAATGATGAGTACAGACCAAAGGAGCAGTGAACACACCTCTCCCCAGATTACCTCACCTTGGAAACACCAAAAATAAAAAAAATCCTAAAACTAGCTCTGAAAATAGCAGTGTAAAAACCCTGAAGCTTGAGACAGTGCTTCTCCCAGTATCAGCCTGGAATAGGAGTTCATCATTAACATAAAGTTGCAAATCAAGAAATAAGGTGGAAAAAACTTGGGAAAAAAATCTACTATGATGACACGAAAGATCAAGACACAAACTCAGAAGAAGACGATGAAGTCAACTCATCTATAAGCAAAGCCTCAAATAAAAATGGAACTGGACATAAGTCGCACAAGAATTGGAAGAGTTAAAATAATAGCAATAAAGCAACAGAGGAATAATTTAGTAAGGAAATGATGATGAGGGAAGAAAATTTACAAAAAGACAATGGGGAGTCTAGTAAAAGAGCCACAAAATATACTGAAAAATAACCTTTAAAAACAGATTGGCAAAATGGAAAAAAAGAGAGGTACAAATTCTCACTGAAGAAAGTAATTCCTTGGTGCGGAGACAAGATGGCGTAGTGACAACAAGTACTCACCTACGCTTTTAGGCAAACTCCTTGAGATACCTCTATAAAGAGAATCTGACCAGATTTTGGAAAGACAGAACCCAATTGGAGACAGACTGTGGCAGATTCACAGGCCAAGACAGACCAAAAGGTTAGCTGGAAGGATCTGTTCCATGGGGCTGGAGGGGCATACAACACAGTGCACAGGCTGTACCAGTACATCCCAACTGCGGAAGGGCTGGGCAAGAAGCCCAGGCAGTCTGAGGCAGTGGTCACTCTGCAGAATCTTGGGCATATTAGCCCAAATTGGGAGTCCAGTGGACCTGAGTGAGTGAGAACTGTACAAATTCAGGTATCTGCAATAGCTGCTCCTGAGACTATCAGCCTACAAATTAAATGTCTGTAAATTACCTACTTGAACTACCATGAGCCAAGATAGTGGAGTGATTGGTAAATGCTCTCCTCCTCCCTTTCTTGACCTTGAAAGAACCATAAAATATTTACCCAGAAAAATCCTGGAATAGTGGGATCAGCCAAAGGGAAAACAGTCTCAGCGCATGAAGCTAGGAAAATAGGTAAGCAGGGTCCCTCTTGCTGTGGCTGAAGGGGACCAGTACAGGACCTGAGCTGTTGCAGACAGCCTCACCTCAGCAAACCAGGAGGTGATCCTGAGAGTCAAGGGGGTGGAGCCTGCAACCACCAACACCAAGACCCTAGGTGTGCCTCAACACCTCAGGTGAATCGGGAAGACACAAGGGCAGCCAGGGTCACCAAGCACTGAGCTTGCTATGCTCTAGCTCAGCAGAGGAGACCTGTAGCCAGAGCACCCCTTGCCCACTCTTAATCCAGCTAGCTCCGGAATAACTCCAGGGAAACCCAGAAAGACTTCACTGGGCCTCTGTTTTCTCACACTAGCCACTTCAGCACCAGGTAAGCAGCAGCATTTGAGTTTCTAGCGGACAGAACCGAAGGTCACAACACATAAATGCTCAAGTTCAAGGCTCAAGAACTGTGAGACAGAGCCCATTGTGCCTTAGAAGCAGAGATCTACATTAAACGCTAAGAAGAGGGTGATCATGATCATCGTGAATAAGAAACAAAAGCAGAAAAGACCAAAGAATTTTTCTATGGGGACAAGGACCAAAGCACGAACACCAAAGAGGTCAGCATTGGGACTGTACTCCCATTTGAAATTTTAGAAGGGAATATGAACTAGTTTGAAGCACAAAGAGCATTCTTGGAAGAGGTGAAAATGGATTTTAAAAGTCAAATAAGAGAAATGGAAGAAAAACTGACCTATGATTTTTAAAATATGAAAAAAAGAAATCAGAAGAATTTAAAAGAAAAATGGGACAAATGGAAAAGGAAGCACAAAACCTAACTAGGAATATTGGACAAATGGAAAAGGAAGTACAAAAATTAACTGGAAAAAATAACTCCTTCAAAGGAACAATTGGACAGATGGAAAAGGAGATGTAAAAGGTAACTGAAGAAAACAATTGGACAAATAGAAGTTAATGAATCTATAAGACATGAAGAATCTATCAAACAGAATCTAAAGAATGAGAAGATAGAAGAAAATGTAAAATATCCAAATGGAAAATCAACTGAAAATAGAGCCAGGAGAGAAAAATCTAAGAATTATTGGTCATCCAGAAAGTCATGATGAAAAAAAGAGTGTTGACAGTATCTTCCAAGAAATCATCGAGGAAAACTGCCCAGAAATCCTAGATCCAGAGGGCAAAATAGTCATTGAAAGAAACCACTGCTTACTTCCTGAAAGAGATCCCAAACTAAAAACATCAAAGACTATTGTTGCCAAATTCCAAAACTATCAAGTGAAGAAGAAAATACTACAGGTAGCCAGGAAGAAACCACTCAAATATTGAGGAGCCACAGTCAGGATCACATAGGACCTTGCTGCTTCTACATTAAAAGATCTAAGGAATTGGAATGTGATATTCTGTAAGGGAAAGGAGCTGTGACTACAACCAAGGATCAAGTACCCAGCAAAGTTGAGTATAGTATTTCAGACAAGGAGATGGACATTTAATGAAATAAGGGATTTCCAGACCTTCCTGATGAAAAGGACAAAGCTCGATAGAAAATTCAATCTTCAAACATAAGTCCCAATGGAAGCATAAAAAGGCACACAGGGAAGAAAATTTGTCATTCAATATGGGCATACTGATTACATCCCTATAATAGAAGATGATAATTGTTAATCTTGAGAATTGTAGATTTATCATGAGATATAAAAGGAATATATGTGTATATATATATACATATATATTTATACATATATACATATATACATATATATATATATATATATATATATATATATATATATATATATATATATGGAGAGAGAGAGAGAGAGAGAGAGCAGGTATAAAGCAAATGATGTGATGATAAAAATGTGATGTAAGGGTGCAAAGGGAATGTAAAGTGAGATGTGAAAAGGAGAAGGCAGATTATGGTAAATTACATCACAGGAAGAGGCACAAAACTATATCACAGGAGAAGGAAAGAGGGGAGGGAAATGAACATTGTTTCATATTTACCCTCATCAGATTTGGTTCAAGTAGGGAACAACGAACACAATTAAGATTAGAAACCTAACTAGTTCTATAAGCAGTAGGATAGGAATGGGGAAAAAAGAGAGGGGAAGCTAAAAGCAAGGGAAGAAGTAGTAAGGGTAAAGGTTAGTAAAAGTGAGGGGGTCTGAAAGAATTAGGGGAAGACTGAGGGTGGTGGTTGTCAAAAATTAAAACCCTTATTGTGGAAAGGAAAGGAGAAGGGAAAACTGAGGAAGGAATTAAAATAAAAATTAGAAATTACTTTGCCCAAATGCATGCCCATAAATTCGACAATCTAAACGAGATGGATGATTGTACATAAATTGTCCATATTAATGAAAGAGGAAGTTGAAGACTTAAACAACCCCATCTCTGATAAAAGAAATTGAACAAGTCATCAATGAACTCCTTGGGAAAAATCTCTAGGGCCCGATAGATTTACAAGTAAATTCTATCAAACATTTAAAGAAAAGCTAATTCCAATACTATATAGACTATTTGAGAAAACTGAGGGAAAACGAGTCCTCCTAAATTCCTTTTATGATGCAAATATGGTGATGATACTTAAACCAGGAAGAGCCAAAGAATATTATAGAACAATTTCTCTAATGAATATAGATGCAAAAATTTTAAATAAGATTTTAGCAAAAAGAATACAACAATTTATCACGAGAATTACATATTATGATCAGGTAAGATTTATGCCAGGAATACAGGGTTGGTTCAATATTACGAAAACTATTAGTATTATTGATTATATCAACAACAAAACTAACAGAAACAACATGCTTATCTCAATAGATACAAGAAAAGCTTTTGACAAAATGCAACTATTGAATTCCTATTGAAAACACTGGAGAACATAGGAATAAAGGGAACTTTCCATAAAATAATAAGCAGTATCTACCTAAAATCTTCAGCATTATATGTAATGGAGATAAGCTAGATACATTTCCAACAATATCGGGGTTGAAAGAAGGATGTCCATTATCACCACTATTATTCAATATGGTACTAGAAATGTTAGCTGTAGCAATAAGAGAAGAAAAACAAACTGAAGGAATTAAAATAGGCAAAGAAGAAACTAAGTTTTCACTCTTTGCTGATGACATGAAGATATATTTAGGGAATCCCAGGGAATCAAGTAAAAAAAAACTATTTGAAATATTAAACAACTTGGGCCAAGTTGCAGGTTGCAAAATAAACTCACACAAACCTTCTGCATTTCTATATGCTAGTAACAAAATCCAATAGCAAGAGATAGAAAGAGAAATCCCATTTAAAGCTAAGGTAGACACTGTAAAATACTGAGGAGTCTACCTGCCAAAGCAAATCCAGGGAGTATATTAACACAATTACAAGAAATTTTTTGCACAAATAAAATTAGATCAAAGTAAGTGGAAAAACATCAGTTGCTCATGAGTAGGCCGAGCCAATATAATAAAAATGACATTTCCACCTAAATTAATTTACTTATGCAGTGCCATACCAATCAAACTATCAGATGATTATTTTCTAGAGCTATAACAAATATTATGAAAAGTCATTTGGAAAAACAAAAGTCAAAATTATCAAGGGAACTAATGAAAAGAAATGCTGTGGAAGGTGGTCTAGCTCTATGAGATCTCCAATTGTATTATAAAGCAGCAAATATCAAAACCATTTGGTATTGGCTCAGAGACACAGCGGTAGACCAGTAGAATATGCTAGGTACTCAAGACACAGTAGTCAATGAATATAGTAGTATACTGTTTTATAAACTCAGGGACCCCACACTTCTGGGATAAGAACTCACTGATCAACAAAAATTACTGGGAAACAGGAAAACAGTGTCACAGAAACTGGGCATAACCAAGCCTGACACCACACATAAGAATAAAGTCCAAATGGGTACATGATCTAGTTATAAAGATTGATATTATAAACAAATTAGTGCAGCAAGAATTATTGTATTTGTCAGATTTATGAACAATGGAAAATTTTTTTGACTAAACAAGAGAGAGAAAACACTATGAAGTGCAAAATGGGTAATTTTGATTCCATTAAATTAAAAAGTTTTTGCACAAACAAACCAAACGCAACCAACATTATGAGGGAAGCAGAAAGTTGGGAAAGAGTTTTTGCAACCAGTGTCTGTGATAAAAGCCTCATTTCTAAAATATATAGAGAACTGAGTTAAATATACAACAATAAAAGTTATTCCCCAAGAGATTAATGGTCAAGAGATATGAACAGATACTTCAGAGGAACAAGTAATGGGGCGGAGCCAAGATGGCGGAGTAGAAAGACACACATTTGGTAGCTCTGAACCCGCAGCCCATAGATTTCCTCTAAAAAGAACTCCCAAAAAATTCTGGAACAGTGGAAGCCGCACAGAAACACAGTGAAGGAGATTTCTATTCCAGAGAGCCCTGAAAAACTGATCCCAAAGGTCCATCGCGCCCCGGACAGGAGTGGAGCCCTCCCCTGCCCTGCCCTGGCTGCGTGGCACTGAGCGGAGCGAGCAGATCTGAACAGGCATCAGGGACGGAATCTCCAGCAGCCACGAAGGTCCCTCCACCCACGGACTCGCAGGTCAGTGAGAGAGATGGGCTGAGAGGGGAGCGGGATGTCTCCGGGACTCAGGCCCCCTCGGGAGGTGGCGGCAGAGACAGTGGCAGTGGCAGCAGGCGGCCAGAGGCTCCCAGAGCAGGCAGGATCTCAGCAGCAGCTACATTAAGGAAGGTCTCTGCATAAAACCCCTGAGGGAACCGGGCCTGGGAGGTGGCCCTGCCCCTACCTGAGCACCAGCAGATAAGCTCCCATTGAATAGCAGCCAGGCCTGCCACTGAAAGCCCTGACGCTGGGGAGCAGCATTTGAATCTCAGACCCCAAGCACTAGCTGGGCGGACCTAGGCCAGGGTGGAGAGGACTCTCAGAAGTCAAGTAATTGGCTGGGAAAATGCTCAGAAAAGGGAAAAAAACTAAGACCATAGAAGGTTATTTTCTTGATCAGATGATTGTGCCATTCCTCTCTGACGAAGAAAACTGCTTACTATCAGGTAAAAACACAGGAGTCAAGGCCTCTGTATCCCAAACATCTGAAATAGG
>CM053774.1:123631228-123680435 GCA_028658325.1 Potorous gilbertii | reverse complement strand
GAAGGGAGGGCAATGGGAGGAGGGAGCAATTTTTAAGTCAACACTCTTGGGGAGGGACAGGATCAAAAGAGAGAATAGTAACAATGGGGGGCAGGATAGGATGGAGGGAAATATAGTTAATCTTACACAACACAACTATTATGGAAGTCACCTGCAAAACTACACGTATAGGGCCTATATTGAATTGCCTGCCTTCCCAAAGGGAATGGGTGGGGAGGGAGGGGTTGGGAGAAGTTGGAACTCAAAGTTTTAGGAACCACTGTTGAGTATTGTTCTTGCTACTAGGAAATAAGAAATACAGGTAATGGGGAATAGAAAGTTATCTGGCTCTACAGGACAAAAGAGAAGATGGGGACAAGAGAAGAGAGGGATGATAGAAGAGAGGACAGACTGGTGATAGGGGAAATTAGAATGCTCAGTGTATTGGGGTGGGGGAGGGGACAAATGGGGAGAAAATTTTGGAACCCAAAATCTTGTGAAAATGAATGTACAAAGTTAAATAAATTAATTTATGTTATATATAAAAAAATAAATACAAGATGAAAACAATGATGTACAAACAAAATATATATGGATAAACTGTAGCTGATTTATAGGAGGAAGGCAATAGGATTAAGGAGGTTTTTCATAGAAGGTGAGATTTTAGCTGAGAAACAAGGAAACCTAGACAGAAGCCAGAGATGAAACAGAGATGAGGAAAGAGAGCATTCCAGGTATGGAAATAACCAGAAAAAAATGTCTGTTTTCTGGAGATAGAGTAGTTTGTTCAAGGAATAGTAAAGAGGACAGGGTCTTTAGACCATGGGGACCTTAGGGATCATCTAGTTCAACCCTCTTTGTTTTACAGATGAGAAAACTGAAGTTCAGAGATTTAAAGCGAACTGCCTACAGTCATAAACATAGTGAGTATCAGAGTTAGTTCAAAATTCAGCATATTTTTTAATTGCTTGAGAGAGAACTTCTGAGGGCACAAGGGAAAACTCGAACACGGTAGTAAGGAAGGAGAAGGGAGAATTGTCTAGAGACTGATGTGAATGCATAAGGAACTCAGAGACTAATTTTGATACATTAAAAGTACATATAGATGATATACCTGTAAAAAATGACTCTAAATAAATTCTAGACCAGCAGAAGTCCCCAAATGACAGAATAAAAGTTATTTCTAGCCCAAGACAGCTTGGAAGGCTGTAAGGAAAGGTCTATTACGCTGGGTGCAGAGTGGAGCACAACCCAATATGGGTTGCATAGCCTGTATGGCACAAACAGGACCAGAAAAAAAAAGTCTGGGCACCACCAGCAGCAGCAGTTCCCAGATTGCTCAACTTACAAATGCCCAAAGACAGCTTCAGAGACCAGTGAGAAAGTTCTTTCACCTGAGTGAGAAGAGAACACAGTTTTGACCCAACAGCAGCAGTCTCTGCAGTGAGAGCATCCATTTTTGGAGTTCTCCACTTAAAGACACTGGGACAATTGAGTGGCTGATATGGATCTTAGCCCGGAGTGGCACTCCTGGGTTGTGGAAGAGTTCTGGCAATGGAGCTGGGTTGACCCTGGAGAGGAAACCCTTCCTGCAGATCCTGGGCAGAACAAAGTGGTTCTAGTTCATCAGAGAGCAGGTCACGAGAGGGGAAAATTCCTCTCCCTTAGTTGTGCCACCTTTAAAGAACTGAGAGCTTACAGTTCCCAAGAGTACACCCTTCTCTTGACAAAGAACTCAAAAGTCATGTAGCTGGCTGGGAAAATGCCCCCAAAAAATGAAAAAATGAGACTATAGAAGGCTATTTTTTTGGCGACCAGGTGTTTCCTTCCATCCTTTCAGATGAGGAAGAACAATGCATACCATCAGAGGAAGATCTAAAAGTCAAAGCTGCCATATTCAAAACCTCTAAAATAAATATGCAATGATCTCAGGCTATGGAAGAGCTCAAAAGGGATTTTGAAAATCAAGTAAGAGAGGATGAGGAAAATTGGGAAGAAAAGTGAGAGTGATGCAAGAAAATCATGAAAACCAAGTCAATAGCTTTCTAAAGGAGACCCAGAAAGCTAAGTATCTTTAAAATTGGTGAACTCAATTGGCAAAAAGGTCCAAAAAGTCAATGAGGAGAAACATACTTTTAAAACCAGAATTAGCCAAATGGAAAAAGTGGTTCAAAAGCTCACTGAAGAAAATAGTTTTTTAAAAGTTAAAATGGGGCAGATGGAAGCTAATGACTTTATGAGAAACCAAGAAAAGACAAAACAAAACCAAAAGAATGAAAAAAATAGAGAATAAATTGAAATATCTCATTGGAAAAACAATTAACTTAGAAAATAGATCCAGGAGAGACAATTTAAAAATTATGGGACTACCTGAAAGCCATGATTAAAAAAATAACCTAGGCATCATCTTTCATAAAGTTATTAAGGAAAACTGCCCTGATATTCTGAAACCAGAGGGTAAAACAAATATTTAAAGAATCCACTGATCACCTCCTGAAAGAGGTCTGAGAAAAGAAATTTCCAGGAATATTGTAGCCCAATTGCAGAGTTCCCAGGTCATGGAGAAAATATTGCAAGTAGCCGGAAAGAAACAATTCGAATGTTGTGGAAATACAACCAGGATAACAAAAGATCTAGCAGCTTCTACTTTAATGGATGAAAGGACATGGAACATGATATTCCAGAGGTCAAAGGAACCAGGATTAAAACCAAGGATCACCTACCCAGAAAAACTGAGTATAATATTTCAGGGAGAAAATGGTTATTAAATGAAATAGAGGACTTTCAAGCATTCATGATGAAAATACCAGACTGAATGGAAAATCTGACATTCAAACACAAGAATCAAGAGAAGCATGAAAAGATAAACAGGAAAGAAAAATCATAAGGGACTTTCTAAAATTGAACTGTTTACATTCCTACATGGAAAGATAATATTTGTAACCCTTGAAATTTTTCTCAGTATTTGGGTAGTTGGAGGGATTATATATATACACACATACAATATATACACATACATACACACACATATGTGTGTGCATATATAGAGAGGGAGATGTCTATGTGTGCATATGTGTGTGTATGTACATATATATGTATGTATATATATATATATATATATATATATATATAGAGAGAGAGAGAGAGAGAGAGAGAGAGAGAGAGAAAGGAAGGAAGGGAGGGAGAGAGAGAGAGAGTACAGGGTAAGTTGAATAGGAGGAGAGGATATCTAAGAAAATAAAATCAAGGGACGACAGAGGAATATATTGGGAGGAAAAAGAGATAAATGGAATGGGGCAGGTATCTCAGGCAAGCAAAAGCTTTTGCCATGGAGGGAAAAAGCGGGGAGATGAGAGGGAAAAAGTGAAACTTACTCTCATCACATTTGGCTTAAGGAGGAATAACATGCATACTCAAGTTGGTATGAAAATCTATCTTACACTACAGGAAAATAGTGGAGAAGGGGAGTGGTGTGGAGGGGAATGATAGAAGGGAGGGCAAATGGGAGGAGGGAGTAAGTAGAAGTAAGCACTATTGGGGAGGGACAAGGTCAAAAGATAGAATAGAATGAATGGGGGCCAGGATAGAGTGGAGGGAAATATAGTTAGTCATCCATAACATGACTATTAGGGAAGTATTTTGCAAAGCTACATATATATAGACTATTGCCTTCTCAGTGGGGATGGGTGGGGAGGGAGGAAGGGAGAAAAGTTCGAACTCAAAACTTTTGGAATGAAGGTTGAGAATTGTTTATGCATGCAACGTGAAAATAAGAAATACAGGCAATGGGGTATAGAAATCTACCTTGCCCTAGAAGAGAGAAGATGGGGATAAAGGATGGGTGAGGTGTGATAGACAGGAGGACTGATTGGGGGAAGGGGTAATCAGAATGCGTGGTATTTTGGGATTGCAGAAGGCAAGAGATGGGCAGAAATTTTGGAAATATTGTCTCTCCTGGATCTATTTTCCAAGTCAGTTGTTGTTTTTTTTTTTCAAATGAGATAGTTCACCTTATATTCTATTTTTTTTTTATTCCTTTGGTTTTGTTTTGTAATTTCTTGGTTTCTCATAAAATCATTAGCTTTCATCTTCTCCATTCTATTTTTTAAAGAACTATTTTCTTTAGTGAGTTTTTGAATCATCTTTTCCATTTTGCTAACTCCACTTTTAAAGCATTATTCTCCTCATTAGCTTTTTTGGCCTCTTTTCCCAGTTGAGTTAGCCTACTTTTAAAGTTGTTATCTTCTGCAGCATTTTTTTTTTTGGGAGGGGGGGGGGGGTCTCCTTTAGCAAGCTGTTGACTCACTTTTCATGATTTTCTTGCATCACTCTTATTTCTCTTTCCAATTTTTTCCTCCACCTCTCTTAACCGATTTTCAAACTCCTTTTTGAGCTCTTAGATGGCCTGAGACAATTGTATATTTCTTTTGGAGGTTTTGGATGCAGAAATCCTTTTTTTTTTTTTTTTTTAGGTCCTCCTCTGAGAGTATACATTGTTCTTCCTCATCAGAAAGGATGGAAGAAAATACTTTTGAAGCTGCCTTTGACATTTGCAGGTTGAACAATCTGGGAACCACAGCTGCTGCCAGGGATTCTGGCCCCTAAAGCCTGTTCTGGTCCTCTCCCTGCCATGTTGCAGCCAAGGCCAGACTGTGCTCTGCTCTGTGCCCAGTGCAATAGACTTATCTTGTCAGCTTTCCAAGCTGTCTTAGGCTGGATATCTCTTTCACTCTTTTGTTTTGAGGCTTCTGCTGTTCGAGAAGCAGAAGTACTTTAAAGTCATTTTTACATGTATTTTATGAACTATGGAGGGGAGCTTCTACCTGTCTGTCCTTCTAGTCCACCATCTTGGCTTTGCCCCCTCCCAATACTCATAATCCTCATTTTATAAATAAGGAAAAATGAGCAGAAGGAAGGTTAAGGGGTTGACTCAGGGTCACATACCTAATAAAAGTCCAACGTTGGATTTGGACTTCATATCCAGCTTTCTATGCATTGGGCAATCTAGCTCTAAGTATTAAATTTTAAGATCAATATTAAGACTATGATTAAGAAACCAATTTAATAAAGTCTCTCATTACACTCTTGTAGACAAATTGAGATGGGGGGATGAGGTAAACAGTAATACTGTTATGTGGGGAAAGAATGACTTGAATAGCCAGAGCAAAGCTGCTTTTACTGGTTCTGTAGCAGATTGGAAGACATATGTAGTGGGAATGAGAAGAGAGAGACTGATTTTCTTTGTATAGGGTAAAGAGGATATCCTTGGGAGTCAGCTGACTGGAGTAGCTAGGTCTTGAATCACTGGAGTAGTTTCCTTGTTTTCTGAGGCATTTCTTAGACCATGAGGTGATGGTATATCAAAGGTCTACTGTAAAGTCCCATAATCCTATAGGATATTGTCAGCCTTTCTATTGTAGTGAATTGCAAGTAGGGAAACAGAACATATTTGAATGAGCAATTGTACTTTTTTATTGTAAGTACATTTATTTTTATTGAATGTTAATGTCTCTATGTGTTTCCTTTATAATAATCCCAAACCTGAATAACTGAACTGATCTGAGGGAGACGTGGTCTAGAATAGAGGTCTATACTGGAGTATGCAGGGATCTATTCTTATCTCTGCTTTGTTTAAACATTTTATCAGGGAATCAGATAAAGGCACAGATGCCATTTGTAAGGCAGGGAGGAGAGGTAACAATTTGAGTGACGGAGTCAGGATGCATAAGAGATCTCAAACATCTGGCTGAATTGAACAATATGTAAATGAATAGAGATCAATACCATACATAATAGGACATATATAAATGCTACATTTGAGTATTAAAATGCTGATTTTACAAGATTAAGACTGGCTTGGCAGTGGAAGTAGTTTCTCTGAGAAATATCAAAGAATTATAGTGGACTGTAAGCTTGACATGGATCAAGAGAAATAGATGATAGAAAGATAATGTGACTTGAGAACATATTAAGAGACCCATAGGAAGCAAAACGCTGGTTATTTCCCTATCTTTTGCCCTAGTCAGACAACATGTGGAGGACTGGACTCAGTTTTAGGTACTATTTTAGAAAAGATCATAAAACAAAAAAGGCAATTTCCATGATGGGTAGGCTCAAGATTTTCCATTGTGAAAAATGGCTAAAGTCAGTGTGGAGTTTAGCCTGAAAGAGGTGAATAGAGGGATATGTTAGATGTTCCTAAGCATTTGAGGACAGTTAGGTGGCATGATGGGTAGAACATCAGCTCTAGAGTCAAGAGGACCTGAGTTCAACTCTGACTTCAAACACTTAACAGATGTATGAAGCCTATTTACCTCAGTTTCCTCATATGAAAAATGAACTGGGGAAGGAAATGACAAGACAGTATTTTTGCCAAGAAAATCCCAAATGGGTCAGAAAGAGTAGGACAAAACTAATTTTTTGAAAAGTGGTTGAAGAACTATAATGTGAAGAATGCGTAAGACTTAAGTCTATATGACCCAAGAGGACAGAAATAGGAGCAATGGGTGGCATATTCCAAAAGGGATATTTAAGAGTTAAGTTTAATTGACATCAAAAAAAATGTTCTAATAATTAGCATTATCCTAGTGTAGAATGGGCTATTTCACAAAGTATTGGATCTCTTCATTTGTTTTTTGTTTTTGTTTTTATTTTTGATGACTATCTGATCACTTCTTAGAGCAATCAAACGATTCTTCTTATTCCAGAGTGTTTTGAGATCCTCTGAGTTCACTTTCAACTCTGAGATTCTGAGATCCTAAATCCAGTGTGTCCCACGTGACATCATGTTATTATGTGTAATTGTCTTTGATGCTCCATTGATTTGTGTCAGTCTGGGAAAACTGATCCATTACATTACAAACATTTATCTGATTTTCAATGGAATAGTTACAAAGGAACAAGGTCAACACTGAAAATTTTATCTCCTGCCAATGTGGTTAACTAGGTATCATTTGAAAGTCTTCTATCACCACTTCCTACTCTCCCTGTTAACCTGTGCAAGAAATCAAATGAGATAATCTGTGTAAAGTACTTTGCAAACTTTAAATCCCCATAGAATTTGAGTTTATTTTTACTTCCTTCTACAGCTGTCCTTTGTTGGGAGGGAAAATGTACTGCCTGCACTTCAATGGCGTGGCATCTTATCTATTTTTCTACAGTAAAAAGTAAGTTCCTTGAGGATATTAGCTATGTTGGCCTTTTACAAAAGTGGAAATTTTGAGGGAAACTCAATACAGGAGATAAAGGTCAGCTTTTGCAAATAAATCTGGGCCTTAGACCTCTTCCCGCCTTTCTCCCTGTAGTACCTTCTAGATCAAGTGATAAGGTAATCTTATCACCGCTCTCCTTACCAACTGATTTGTAGTCAGAAGACCTGGGTTCAGACTCCACCTCTACCACTTCCTACCTCTAGAACCAAGGGCAAATTACTTCACCATGATGAGCCTCAGTTTGTTTTGTTTCTTTTTCCTGTAAAATGAGGGAATTCAACTAAATGGCCCCTGAGGCCCCTCCCAGCTTTAAATCTATGACCATATGATTTCTGCATGAAATATGAAGTTCATTCATTGATCACCAACTGCCTATTGAAATCACATCAGCATTGCATGCTATCAGTCTCTGTCCCTCCTAGTTTTGCTCAGCTAGGAAAAGAGGACATGACTTCTGATTCAGGCCACTAAACCATAGAAATAATCACTAACAGGTGGTGATAATCTGTTGCCAGTCTAATGGATTTCCCTGAAGATATGCCGGGAAATACAGTTTTCATTGAAGAGCCCTTGTTCTTAATGTACAAGGCCAATAGACAGAGTCTATCCATTGCAGCTGGAAGAGGGAGGCCTGCTTCTGATTAGTGAGATAGAACACATGAGCTCCACAAGTTCCAGTGGCAGAAATCACTCTATATCAATTTCTCTATCTCCTCTTGACTTTTAGCCTTGTTAACTATATAGCCACTTGCTCTTTGGTTTCTGGGAGCCTGAGTGTGCTTTGTGACAGCTGAAAGGTCAGATGAGGTCTTTGTGGCCTAACTCACTTGTACCCCCCTGTTGCCTTTCCCAGAAGATGTCCTGTCTTCTTGTCATATGAGGAGTCTGAGCAAAGACTGCCAGGAATTTATTTCTCAGCTCATCCTAATGATTAGTAGTACAGCCTGAATACTCCTCAGAGGTGAAAGGTTTGAAAAAGGGCCTTATTTTAGGGTTTTTTTGAGGAGTCAGTTGCTCCCAGTTATGGGCTATAATAGCAGTCAAAATGTTAAGAGAATCATAGCCAAAGAATACTTTCTAAAAAACTAAATTGAAGTTTTAGGAATTTAAGATTCCTAATTAAAAAAAAATGATCCAATTAGGGTGCTACAGATCCCTGGGCTGAGGAGGGTTGGCTTCTGACCAGCCCCACCACCCACAAGCCTTTAATTACCAATCAATCAGCAATTATTTATAAGTACTTACATGTGCCAGATACCATGCCAAACAGTATCTGCCTTCAAATGGCTTACCTTCTAAGGGAAGTGAAAAGGAAAATGTGATGTGAGCTGGAATATACAACGTATACAGAAATTGGCATATACATATTATATACAGAGAAATTTATGCAAGTCAGTCAAAGACTCAGAGAGGTCGTGGTGTCTTTGGACACAGAGATGCAATTAATTTTTTCTGATTCTCCTGCATGCTCTACATTTAATTGCCCCTGTAGGAAAAGCTACAAGGGCTCCTTCCTCTGGGCCCCCCATCCCCCAACTGCATTATAATACCATGGTAAATTTCAGTATATTTTTATAGGCATCTTTTGTTTTTACATCACCATTTTTAATCTGTCCCTCCCTTCTCCCTAAACTAGGGAGCTTTTCCTTGAAGAATGTAAAAAAATGCCTAGCGAAACTAACCAATACCTTGACTATATCTGCAATATTCTAATTATCAAATGCCAATCTAAATTGAATTATTGTCAAATTAATTTGTCATTTTTCTCAACAATTCTTGCCCAATCAATTTCTCCAAATAATTTAGGAGATCAGATTTTTATCAAAAACAGATTTTAAGTTTAACTCTTTCCAATTCTTGCTTTTCTATGCTTTCCTGGTGATCCAGAATCTCTCTTTTCTGCAGTAAAGGAAGGCAGACTCATTTTTTCTCTCTTGTGCAGGGCCACACTTGGTCATTAAATTACACAGCTTCTTTTTGCAGTTGTCGTGGTTATCATCCTTTCCATTTACTTCATTGTAGTTGTTTTGTATGGCTTTTTCCTGGTCCTGCTTAAATTCACTCCATCAATTCATGTTTTCCCGTGTTTCCCTAAATTTATCATATTACAGTTTCTTCCAGCAGAGTAAAAATATCTCTCCCACAATTTATTTGCCCAGCCCTCACACTTGTTCTTTGCTGACATGAAAAGTGATGCAATTAATATTTTGTCATATGTGAGATCTTTCTTTCTGTCCATGACAGTTTTGAGCTATTTGGATAGCGGAGGGATTTTAGGGTCAAATAAAATGGGCAATTCAGGCTCCTTTATTATAGCAACATTACAAATTATTTTCTAGGATGGTTTGATCAACTCTCCAATCCACCAACAACGTATTAATTTCTGTCTTTCCAATATTAAATATTTGCATATTTTGTCATTTTTACAATTTTCTGTGTGAAAAAATGTCAGATTTTTAAATTTAGATTTATATTATTGGTGATTTGGAACAATGTTTCCTTTGGTTATTAATAGTTTGCAGTTCTTTCCAGAACTGTTCATTTATTTCATTTGACTACATATCCTTTGGGAAATGGCCCTTGGGTTTATCTATTTAGGTAAATTCCCTTTGTATATTGGAAATTAGATCCTTATCCAAGGTTTATATTTTCCTTCATTCAAAAACTTCCCTTCATGTTGTATGTACATTGAATTTGTTCATGCAAAAAAGTTTCCTTTTGATACATTGTAACTGGAGTTAGGAGGTAATGGATATCATTACCAGCCTTTGCAATGTCACCTGCACTACATGATTGTACGTACTCTGTTCTTTACTGGTTCATTTAGGCAGGACTTTCTCTCCATTCACCAACCTTGGTTCCCCACTACACATACGCATGAATATATTTCTGCAGATTTGTGTGGGAGGAAAAAGTCTTCCTAAGCCCTTAAAGCAAATACAGCTGCAGGAAGTAACTCTTGTGTCTTACTTACCAAGATTCTTTTCCCGTAATGCCATTGTTTATCTCAATTTTACCCAAGGGAAACTGGATTCATCTTGATCTCTGCTTTGGAATATATTTGGTTCATTGAAGTCCCCAGCTAGCACACTAGCAATGCAACAGAAGAATTTCCTTCTCTCTACCTCTTTACATAAGACCACAGTTTTTCTCTTAGCTGTGTTGACTTTCTCTAAAGACACACATGTTCACACAGAATGGTATCTTGGATAAATCAGTGTCTTTTGTGAACACATGGCAATAAAATGCAGAAAGCAAATAAAGTGAGAGAATCAGTGAGTAAGAGTTGAGGGAAAAGGGAGGAATTTGGCTCTTGGAGTTCATGCAAGCTAACCCAGCTAATCTACAATTGTGCATGCCAGTGAGACCTGATGGTCTCAGCTACAGTCTACTTTCTTATTGTCCCACTGCTGATGGAGTCAGTGGTATGGCTGAGCTCCTACATCTTGCTTCCATTCTTTAATCTACAGTTGTCCCACAATTGAAATCACTGGGCAAGAGATTTGTGGTGTGGTAGCAAAGAAGTATCATTTTCTTTTGCCTCTGCCTACATAGAGCCTGAGATCTTTCTTACATTGGACAAATACTCCTCACCAACCCTACAGTGGAATTTCCTTTCTTGCTCTCTCTCCTTTTCTTGTTTTTTGTCTATCTATGTGGTTATCTCTCTCTCTCTATTTCTCTCTCTCTCTCTCTCTCTGAAATATGCACACATGCATACACACATAAATACATATCATTTGTTTCCTTGAGACCTCCCCTCGTCTTCTATTCTCTTTTAGAGAAGGGAGGGATTCAGCTTTGTTACACAAATGAAATGATGATTATTTTATTTTAACATAACAGTTTTCAGTTCCTTATTGCCATGATCTTACAGTTTTACTACACCAGTGGAAATTTGGTATTTCAAATATTGACCTTTGTTTCTGGGAGAAGTTTAAAGTGACTAAAATTTCCTGAAAAATATCCAGCTCACTCACATCTTTTTTGTTTTATCTTTGGTCCAAGTCACTGTTCATTTATACAGTCTGTCCCATATATGCAATCTCATAGGTCACCTATACAATTGTATGCCATAAACTGCCAAATTTATTACCCATGTGATCTGTCTTGAGTGAATAGATGGATCAAACCATTTGAGTCCTTATAGATCTCATTTTGGAAGCTCCACAACATTCTCCAAAACCCACCCCCCCCCAAAAAAAAACAAAACAAAAAACAACTGAAAACAGCCACCACACAGGAGGCAATAGGCAGGGAATTATCATGTGTGAGAAGTCTGCAGTATATAAACTATGAGAAGTTTAAGAGATGACCAAGAGTTAAAGATTTGTTCAGAGAAACATATGAAGGATAAAAAAGGGCTATTCGCATGCAAGGGCAAAAGATGGCAGATGGGCAGTCCAAATGTTCTATGGAAATCTGTATGATATCAGGCAAAATCAAAGGAGACCTTCGATGCATTGCATGAGCACCCTGTGGTGACCATATGTAAAGATGAGAACATTAGTTACACAGTATGATAAGGAATGAATGGGTCAGTATATCAATGAAGCATTCAGAATAATGAGATCAAAGATTCATTAGAGTATGGAAAACATATTTTTTGTGCTGTTCTCTGTGACTTTTTTGTTTTATAATTCCACCTCTATCCTTCCCTATTGTTGTAGAGGCATATTTATTCATGATCTTCTTACTTTAAAAAATGATATGAACTTTTATATGCATCGAGAACTTATCAGGAGATTCTTGATCAATTGTATCCCTCTATCCACATAATGGATAGGCACCAGTTGTCAGAGCTTGAATATTGAGGTCAATCTGGCCCTTAATTTTCTCATCTATAGCATGAAGATGTTAGACTAGATGGTAGCTGAAGCTACTTCACTCTAGGAAATAAGACTCATAAAATTCGACTTCCCTATGAATCATGTCCTTGACATTTCAGGCTACATTGCATTTCTGACCTTTGCTGTTAGTACTCCTGTTAATTAACATTGATCTTTTACTTGATACTTGAGTGCCCTGGAAGCTGCTCTCCCCTTCATTCTTTGTTGTTTCCCACATGATGATTTCAGACCTTATGACTCACCAGCTGTCCAGATCCTCCTGACTATAGGGTTCCATAATATTCAACACTGGATTTCTTTGTCATACCATAATTCACAGATTTAAATATTTACAGAATGTCCACTTTGGAGAGTCCTCAGTAAGCGTCTAGTACAACTCACACCTGAAGGGAATCTCTCTATTGTACTCTCAACAAGGAGTCATTCAGTCTCTGCTTGAAGACGCTGGACTTTTCAGTTGATGTAATCATTGGAAGTTCTTTCTGACATAATGTCTGACTTTATCTCTTTTTGTGTGCTGCCCATTTCTCTTGGTTCTCTACCCTGGGGCCAAACCAAACTAGTCTAATCCCTTTTCCATATAATATCCTTTCAGATACTTGAAGATAACTATCGTTTCCATCCCTCCCCCAACCCCTGCCCAATCTTCTGTTCTATATATCATATATTTTCAACTTCTTTAGTCCGTTTCATAACATGGACTCAAAGTTCTTCACCAATATGATTTCTCTCCTCCAGATACTCTAAAACTTATCAATATCCTTCTTAAACCCTGGTGCTCAGAGGTGAGCACAATATAGCAGATGTAAATTTACTGAATAAACATTTATCAAGTATCTACTGTGTTCCATGCACTGTGCTGAACCCAGGAACTGCAAAAAAACGAACAAAGCAATATTTTTCCTTAAAGAGCCCACATTCTGAATATTCACAATGTGTAAACAACTAGATACAATGTTTACATGGATAAGTAAATTTGTAGTCCATAGAAAGTAAATAAAATTAGGATTTTCTTGTGGAGAAAGTGGACATACTAGTAATTCAGTGGAAGAATCAGGAAAAGGGTCTTGTAGGAATTCTGTAGCTCTGAATGTGCCCTTAGAGGTGAACCAATATGTAGCACTTCAAAAACGAACAGCACATCATAGAGGACACATAAACTAAACAGTAATTCTCAGTAATGGAGCCAACTAAGTATTCTTTTCTAAAGCAATTTATGAATCCTACTTGAACCTATCTCTACTGTGGATGTCTCCTGCAAACTAGCCCTTCAGTTTACTCTGAAATATTGCTGAATCCATAATCTCTTGATGTGAGCATTCTTTAAACTATAGAAGATCAATCCTATCTCTTATGCCACATTTTCTTCATAATTGTTTGTTTGTAATGTACTTCAACCTACTCAGAAACAGGGTTAGCTCATGTTTTCCCCATTGGGGGAAGTTTTGAAGCAAATACTTCATTGATAATAGAAAGATAAAGGTCAAAAGGAGATAAGCAGCTCAATAAACACATAAAGAAAGAAGAAATAATTAAATACAAAAATACAAAGAATTGGAAACAGGGCTAGTAAATGAGAAGGATCAAGGAGCAAAGTAGCATAAGACAAACAAGGAGAAATTGCTTGCTTTCTGTGGAAGGGAAAAAAATCAAAACAGAAGAAAGAAAGAGGAAAACAGAAGTGTAACTATCAGAATTTTGGTGTGAATGACTCAAACAATTTTTTAAAAGGAAAATAAGTGGTGGAAAGGGTCTGGGGGAAAACTGCCAATATTCTAAACATGGAATACAAACCTAAAACATAAAAAGTATAAATACAGGATGAATATTAGGGTGGATAAGTATTTACTATACATCAGGTGATTTTTAAAGAGATAACAATGCAAAAATTGAAGCAAAAATTAAAATTCATGATGCAGGAAAGATAAATGGGGAAACTACATTTTTATCAAAGATACCCAAAATAATATAACAATATAAATACTAAATATATGCCCTAGATGATGTGACATTTAAATTTATAAAGGAGAAAATTCCCTGAATTGCAAGAACATTTAAACAGTAACACGATATCAGGAATTTTCAATATTCCCTTTCCAGAGCTGGATAGATACAACAAAAAGAGCAGAACCAGGATTCACCTCTAGACATTCAGTTCACCAAGCTCATCACCTTTCCATGGAACCATTCTGATTTGCTTTCTATTAAAAGCTGATATTTACATAGCACCTTAAGGTTTGTAAATAGCTTTAAAATATTTTAATATTTTTCAATCCCCAGAAACACCCTGGAAAGTAAGGGCTGTTATCATACCCATTTTACTGATAAGGAAACTGGACAGAGAGAGGTCAGGTGACTTGGGCAGGGTAACACAGCTAGTAAGTATCTGAAGTGACATTTGAACCCTGTCCTTGACTCTGTAACCAGTATATTATCCTTTGCGATATATCTAAAAGAAAGCTTGTTGTAATTATTGGTAATAACAATAGTATTGTTAATGTTATTGAAATATTCTCTCATCTGTGAGAGAAGTGTAAAAGGTAAAATTGACAAACCTTGACAGTAGATTTTATATGGGGAAAGAAAAAGGAAGTGAGGATAGTGCCCAGGTTTTGAGCCCAAGTGACTGGGGGATAGTAGTGACCTCAACAGTAATATGGAAGTTTGGAAGAAATGAGGGTTTTGAGAAGAAAGGTCATGAGTTCAAGTTTGGGCATATTCAGTTTAAGATGTCCACGGGAATTCCAGTTTGAGATCCCCAATGAGAAGTGGAGATGCAGGACAGGAAGTCAACAGAAAGGTTATAGCCAGATAAATGATTTGAAAATAAGAACAGAGATGCTAATTGAGTCCACAGAAGCTGATAAGATTATCAATGAGATACAGAGAGAGAAAATAAGATTATCAATGAGATACAGAGAGAGAAAAGAAGGGGGCCCAAGATAGAAGGTAGGGCATCCATCTTTATCTAGAATGACCTGAATGAAAATCCAGTAAAGGAGACTGAGGAGTAGAGGTGGGATTAGTAGAAGAACCAGGAGAGACTAGTGCTTCAACAACTTGGGCAGAAGAGAGTATTGAGGATAAACAATTGTCTCAAAATTTTTCTGCAGAGAAATCAAGAAGGATGAAGCTTGAGAAAAAAGTCATTGGTTTTATCAATTAAGAGTTAACTACTCACTTTGAAAAGAGTACTTTTGGTTGAATGATGAAGTCATAAACCAAATTGTACTGTTTAAAAAAACCGAGTAGAAAAGAAGGGGAAGCATCAATTATAAACATCTTCCTCAAAGTATTTAGCCACAAAAGGGAGAAGAAACATGGAATGTTAGATAATGGCAATAGATAGATCAGGCATGGGATTTTTGAAGACCAAGGAGATACGGGCATGTTTATAGGAATGCAGACAGTAGATAAGGAGAGATCAAAGATAAATGAGAGTAGGTGATGATGGAGGGGGCAACTTCTGGAAAAGATGGGATAGAAGGGCATCACTTGTATAACTAGAGGAGTTTGATTTGCTAAGGAGAAGGGCCACCTCTTCATGGAAGATGGGTGAAAGAGAAACCTACTCTGAAACTCCTTTCCCTGTCTACTTCTTCCCATTCCTATGTCACCATTCATGTCAGCCCCATCCTCTTTCTTCTCCCCTATCCTTCCACAGTGGAATGTTTGATCTATCTAGGACAAATCTGTGGTTTCTACATATATTTTATTAACAGTTGTTAATAGTAAACATGTTGGTTATTTCCCAGTAGACTATAAACTACTTAAGGGCAGGTGCCATTTTATTTTCACCTTTGTATCCACAGAATTTTCCATTGCTTCTATATTGTAATGGACACTTAAATACTTAACAAATTGGATTGTATTAATGGGGAACAACTGGAGAGAGTGCTAGACTTGGGGTCAGGGAACCTTGGTAAAGTCTCATTTCTGCCAAGGACTTGGTGAAATTCTAGCATCTCTCTTCACTCTCTGGGTATCAGTATTTTCATCTGTAAAATGAAATCAGTTTACTTTGGAAATCCCATCCAACTCTAAATCTTTAGTAGCAATTTCTGATACATGTGTATAGGTATACATATACATGTTTTTATATGCATATATATAAGTTAAGGTTCATTCACATTGCATTTGAACTCCACAATGAGGTTTGCCATGTTCACATTTTTCAGATAAGGAAAATAGGCTCACAAATTTAGTGATTAATCCATAATCACACAACTAGTTAGTTACAGAAGCAGGATTGGAGCTCAGTCCCTCTTCAAGGAAAAGAAAAAATTTCTAGCTTTCTATCCACTGTATCAAAATTTTTCTAATCAAAATATCTGGTTTTGAATCAAAACTCAGTGAAATTTTCAATGTTATCACAGATGTCTAAAGATTGCCACCATTTGAATTTCAAAGCATGGAAAATTTGAACCCTATTTAGGGCTTAATTGAAGTTCTATTTGAATGTCATCTGTGGCATTTTCTTGCCACCAGTTTAAAAAAAAACAGCATTCAAGTCACCACATAATGTAGGTACAAAACTAACTTATAAGCTTTCACGTTTTGGTCCTCTCTCATAGTGGAAGCTTTAACTGAAAAATGAAAAGCTTCTGGAAGACATCTTCTTTGACTTTAGTCTCATCCTAATTCCCAATTAAAGAGAGAGGTTCTAGTTGTTCCATTGGATTCAATTACTCATTTATATTCGGTTTCAACTCAGTTGCTGTGAATATCACAGTTGGAAAAGACCTGGGTAAAGAGGTTGTTAGAAGCAGAACAGGGAAAACAGGAGATCTCATTGGATTAGGAAGAAAGGGAAAGTCTTTAAGAGTACTGAGAGCTGTTCATTCCAGCTGTCTTCAAGGACCATTCACCTTAGTGGAGGAAGTTGGCCAAGATTTTTTTTTTAATGAAGTCATGGAAAAGCTGACAGATGTTCTCGTCACAGGGCCATTTGCTAGAACAGGAAGGTGATTCTTAATACCAGCGGGTGAGTCATCCACTAACACGAAGTTCAAAAATAGGTGATGTGTGCTCATATGGACATCTGGAAATGGTGCCAGGCATCCCAGAAGTCAGATCCCATACCCTCACGTTGTTCTACCTCTGACAACTCTAGCATCATCTAGGGGGCGTTCCATGAGTAACTGGAGAACTACACTTGCCTTTGAAGTCTCCAACAACCAGCTATGTTCTGTCCAGGCTAACACTTCAGGAAAAAAAAATGCAACTTAGGCAATTCAAAAACTTCCCAGAGACTGAAAATATAAAAGGATGCTCACAATTTATCTTTAATTACACAGAATATTCAGCAATTCCCAGCTGCCCAAGCCCATCTTTTTCTACCAAATTCTGTATAGCTTTGAATCTTATAATGCCACTATCTCAGAAGAATAACAAATGAAAATGCCTCAACCAACAATGGAAAGATGTATGGTAGATATAAGTGGGTTGCAACTTATCAAGATTTTAATGGACATAAAAGAACTAGTGATCTTTTCAGCCAAGGTAGTATTTTTAGCTCATTTGCCCTGTCCCTATTCCTATAGTCAAGAATATATGTATACATGTACACAAAAACCTACACACATACACACACACACACTGGGATGTGAACTCTCATTCAATTGACTTAATTTCCTACAATGATGGAAAACCAATTAGACATTGAAAGTGGGTGTTGAGAGAAGGAAAGAAGGATTAACTAAGAGTTTTCTATGTTCTGTATGCTATGCTAAGTACTAGCGATACAAATACAAGTGAAAAGACATTCCCTACCCTTGAGAAGCATCTATTCTAATGAGTGAAGACAAGACAAAAAAAAATGATCTGAAATGTTCAAGCCAAGAGGTACCATACATAGTGAGAATGGTTTTTATGTAGTATATGACTGCTTTTAGTTCTTTTTCTAAAAAGAAATATAACCATGAGCTATCAGATATGAGTAGAACTAAAGCTATCAGTAACCAGGATCTTTTTTTCTTTGCTTACTTTTCTATTATTTGTTAATGAACACTGTCAGTATCATTTAACAAAATAAAGGGCATTACACCCCAACAAACTGTCACAGATAGGTCCTAAAATAGGAATAATAAATTCTAGGGAAAATGTAGGAAGGAGGCACATTGATATGTTAAAGAAATTTGGATTGGGCTAACCATTCTATAAAATAATGTGAAATTATGTAAAAAAAGGTGACTAACCTTTTCCTACTTCTTGACCCAAATATATTAACAGGACTGCATGTGTGTGTGTGTGTGTGTGTGTGTGTGGTGGCAAATAATAGAAATAAATAAAAACAAAATGTATACCCCTTGATTGATGAATGGGTAAACAAATTGCAGTACATGAATGTGATGAATTATCACACAAGATTCATTAAATATAAAAGATCAAGAGAAACATTGGAAGATTAGAATGAACTGATGCAGAATGAAATAATGGGGAAAAAGACAAAATGCAAAAAGATTGAAATAATATCAGTTAAAACATCACCATGTTAGTCAAACTGAACAATTATAATAAAAATCTTGGTCCCATAAAACATTTAATAAAACATTTATTTCTCTCCTCTCAGGAGAGAGGTGTGTGTTCAGGGTGGGAGGGAGACTTCTGGGAAAGAATGATGCAACAGGAACTGTATCATGTGTTTTCATGTAGGTATTTTTCTTTAATATAAGGTTTAATTATGGGGAGAGGATGGGGGTGAGATGTGGTTATTCAGAAAGCACTGTGATATAAAAAATAAAGTTTAAGAAAAATAAAAATTTGAGTTTTTTTTTTAGAGTTGTACAGACTCGGGTTGATTTTTATCATTTTTTGTCTATGTGTTAGGAAAGAACAAAGATTCTAGGCTATGTGGGAGTAACCCTACAATTAGATCCATTTGCCACTTTCAGAAAGACTCCAAGAACTGAAAATGACTTCTCTAAGATTTAATATCTAGTCAGTTCTGGAGCTACGAGTCTTAGAACACTGATTTCCTGACTTAACCCAGCATTTCTTCCTTCATGTATGAATCTGCTTAGTTGGTATCTGCTTCTGTCTTCTATGAATTCTTAGTTCTCTCTACTTGGTCTTCAATTTATCTCTCCAAGCAAACTTTATTTCCTTTAAAATCTATTTTTGCTTCCCACTCTTGGATTGCCTTTCCTTTTTTATCTACTTTAAAATCAAATGTTTGAAAGACCAAGTTAGATTTGTTTTAGATTTCTTTAGAAAATAAAACAAGCCAAGACAACTGAGAATGCCCTTGAACAAAAGAAAGCCTTGGCTACATAATAATTCTTGTGGAAACGGTCTAAAAATCAGCAGTGGACATCAGGATGACTATGATTCAGTTCTTTGATTCCATGTAAAGAAGCACCTTCTGTTGATTGAGCTGTTCAAAAATTGAATGGGCTGCCTTAAAAAGTATGAAGTCTTCTCATTTGGTTACTTCAAACCAGAACTGATTGATCATTCAGGGGATACATTGCTGAGGAAACTACTATTTCAGAACTGATTGGACTCTATAACCACTGAAATCCCTACAAAACTCTACAATTTTCTGTTTCTTTAAACTCCATTTGGGGATTCCAAAGTCTTTTAATTTTCTCCTTAACCTTCATTCCTGGTAAACTCTAAAGCACCATAAAATCATGGAATGCTTTGGTTTTGTATTTTTGTCCCCAGCACTTAGCACAGGTTCTGGACATAGTAAATGTTCGTGGGATGGAATCGAATCGAAAGCATAGAGACTGGCCCCATCCCAGCCATGGCTCTGGGATGCAAAAGTCCATCAACTCATGACATTCTGTCCCTTGGTGGTAAAATACGACAATTGTGTCCCCACAGTATTTAAAAACTAGTATCCTGGGAGTTTTAAAAATGACAAGGATACTAAGATGTTGAGGAGTTTCCAAATTCAGTTGAGGTTCTAAGTTCATTTGAGGATAGAGCAAAGGAGATGGAGATGTTTAGCTTTGAGATAAGAAGTCTTGAAGAAAGGTAAGATAGGTAGCTTCAAAGTATGTGAAGTGCAGAGAAACCAATTTAAATTTGATGTAAGGCAGGGGGTGAATACCCAACATTTAGAGCTATCCCAAAAAGTAACTGCTGTTTTGAGACCTCGTTTGAATTTTTTAATCTAAGGCTGAATGACTATTTGCTAGGTGAATTTGTAGAAGGAATTCTTGTTCAGTGACAAATTGGATTAGAGATCCCTGAAATGTCTTCCCACAGTGAGATTCTGTGAATTTCTAGCAGGATTTCTGATATTGCAAAACATTGGGTTACTCTCAAAGTTAGATGAATGACCCATTGAACTATTTTTCTTATTTTTTATTTTCTCCTTTCCTCCCTCCTTTATTTTCTCTTGCCCTCCCTTTATCCTTCCCTTTCTTTCATTTCTTCCGTCCTTCTTTTCTTCTCCCTCCATTCCCACCCTCTTTCTCTCCTTCCCTCCTTCTTTCTTTCTCTTTTCTTCCCTCCCCTCCTCCTTTCTTTCTTTCTTCTTTCCTTTTTTCTTTCTTTCTTCCTTCTTTTGTTTCTTTCTTCCTTCCTTCCTTCTTTCCTTCTTCCTTCCATTCTTTCTTTCATCTCTGTGAATTTGAGAAAGAAAGTGATTATGGAACTGAGAGCAACAAATTCAATTTTTCTAAGTCATAAAAATATATCTAGACAGCAGAGGGGAGATTCTATGCACATATAGAAACTGAAGTAACAGTAAGAATAAGTAGTCATAATACTTTTGGAACATGTAAACATCATTTCACTAAAGAATACTAAAGACATAGCAAAAGTACATGCTATCAGATTTGCCAGACATAACAGAAAGTGACTTACCACCTAATGTGGCCTACAAAATACCTAAAATCCAAAACCAGGATGAAAAAGCCTCCATGAATATCTTAAGGAACTCAGCCAGCAATATGCTGACACATTTTACTAAATGGTGTCATGGAGGTTTGTTTATGGAAAGGGAGTGGTTTAAGATAGTAGTTCTAGTCAACAGCATCAGAAATTACAGGACTGCCCATAAGGGATGCACGAATAGTAATCAATGTAGATTTTGCAAGTGTAACGTTTGTGGATGGGTGTATCTCCACCTCACATCTCTCACACAGAGCATTTGGACACTTACCATCTAGTCTGGTTTGATCCTCACACTAGCAGGTTCTTGTTCCCAAAGAAAGACCATCAGCAGTTATACTCACTTACTTTCCAGGACCTAGGAGAAACTCTGTTTTGGTGGCATGTACTTTTCCTACTGATCATTTTAGCTCTTGAGCCCCACCAACATGCTTCCATTTATACAAACCAACCATTTGCAATGATTCCATATTTAAATCTTTAATATAACCATTTACAACCCACCTTATTATATCGTTAGTAGTGTTTATGATCAGGGAAAGATATTTGTCCTATGCCACAGAAACATTCTGGTAGTCAAATTTTCCCTAATTTTTAACCTACTATTCACATATGAATCACTGAAATATACTAAATTTTTCATTTGCACTAATATTATATAGCTTTTCATATTCAAAATGAGCCACTGTTATGTTAGCACTCTGAATTAAAGAAATTATTTCTTTTAGAATACTGAGCAGACTTCTATCCCAAAGAAATGAATTGCAATTCTCTCACACAAGAAGATGGTAGGAACTGTGTAACATGTTACTATGGAAAATAGATATTTATCACTTGTTGAATATAAGACAAAATCTGGTGTCTGGAAACATATATATGTACATATATACATATGTATATGCATGTGTACATATATACATGTGTATATGTATACGTACATGTATGCATGCATATATGTATGTGTACATGTATACATGTGTATATGTATGTGTACAGATACATGTGTATATACATATGTACATGTATGTATACGTACACACATGTATATACGTGTGTATACATGTATACATGTGTATATATACATGCATGTGTATATGAGAAATTTATCTTTCATTAAATGACAGACATAAAATTTCCATACCTTCCTCGAAATATTCGGAACTCAACCAATAAATATCCCTTTAGTGGATCTCTCATTACAGCTTAAACTCTTGCTCACCATCACCTATAAATAAGCCTGATCCACAAAAACCTTAAAACAATCTGTTTACTATATGTCACTATCCTAAGCTCTCAAATGACATGAAGCAAAAGTTTTTAATACAATGATCTAAAACAAGTGATCAGACAAAATGAGGTAAACATCATCCCTGCTGTCTTGT
This sequence comes from Potorous gilbertii, assembly GCA_028658325.1. NCBI lineage: Eukaryota > Metazoa > Chordata > Mammalia > Diprotodontia > Potoroidae > Potorous > Potorous gilbertii. The sequence continues at coordinate 123,658,166 of CM053774.1, read as the reverse complement.
CTCTTGAAGTATTTGCTGACAATGCTTTTATTGAGTCGATAGAAATTGAGCTTACTTTCTACTAGTACCTCAGTTTACCACAAAAGTACTTCTTTCCCTCCCACTCACACCCACAGTAGTAGCCCATCAATATTCAATTTGAAAGAACAAGAGCAGGATAATCATTCTGAAGTACATTCAAAAATATGAGGAAGAGATGATTACATGACGAGGTTCTTGGTAGACTATACATCCATACATGCTAGTAACCTACACAGGGTGGTCCCTGCTTCTGACTGTAACTTAATTCAGTACCACATTCATTCTCATCCTTCCAAGATCTACATGTCTCTGCTTTACTCCCCAAATCCCATGGAGTTGCCTGATGTACACAGGCTACTCAAGGATGAAATGACTGGCCCAGAGTCTCATAGTAAGTGTCAGTGGCAGAACATGAACTCAGAGTTTCACGATTTCAAGATCAGGCCTCTATACACTATGTATGTTTTTTTCTAGAGCATATAGTAGGTACTTAAGAAGGACTTGCTAAATTAAGGATTTAGACTCACTAGAAATAAGTAACTATGCAGAAAGAGTGTAATTTGGCCATAACCTGAGAAAGTTAACCCAGAGTCAAGGCATTTAAAATAGCATGCTGGTCTGCATTTGCACATCTCCTAACAGATGTAAAAGATTATACTCGTATTAATTGGAACTATGTGACAGACTCGCTCAGATTCCAAACATTTGAAATACATTTATCCAATTAAAGTATTAAGAAAAAACATGTGTGAGAAACTACATCAGAACATACTTTTTCCATTTGGGAAATAAAAAAGAAAATGAAGATATTAGTGATTGTGGAAATCAAGCCAAATTCTTAAAGTCAAAGAATAGGGGAAGAAAATGAACAGAATTTAAAGATCTTTCCTCAGCAGGGAGCTACTGCTGATATCGTCAGTGAAGGGGCAATGAGACTGGTGCAGATGAAATAAACCACATGATTTAACATTCTTTTGTTTTATGGTTGAGCTGTGGCCAGATAATAGGATCTAAGAACATGATTTCACTTATGGGACATATGGACATTTTCTTCACGTCGCAGCACGTCACCAATTTCACATACTATTCGCAGCCACAGAGCTGATGCTGAGGGTATATTGCTGTAGAAGAGGTACATGGAAGACATAGGGTACCATTAACAGATTTCCCTTTGTGTGTTTCATCTGGTTATGGTTATTACTATAGCATAATCCATTGGAAAGATCACTAGCTCCATAGTCAGAAGAGGGGTTCAAATCCTGCTACCTGTGTGATTATAGGCCAGTCACTCACCTGCCTCATTAGTATATAATTTCTTCATCTATGAAACAAAGTAATTAGACCACATGGTCTTTGCAGTTCCTTCCATTTCCAAATCTATGGATCCAGCATTCTTTGAGTTTCTCTACCCCAGTCTTTCTCTAATGACTCCTCCTTCTACATTCTGAACAATGGCACAACATGAACATGACACATCCCAACACAAGTTTACAGTTACTATCATGGAGGGTTGTCAGCAATGAGACAATAATAATTTTGAATGGAAGTTCAGAAACAGGACGTATCTTGGGTGTCTCATGAAATCAACATTTTACGGTGCCTCAGAAATGATAAATTCCCAGCCGGACAGGTAGGATGCCCTAGGGATGGGGTTGAAATTTTTCCCTGGTCTTCGAATTAAGAATGTTCTGAGATTTGTGAATAAATATCTTGGGCTGCACAAAAGGATCAGGTTTGGTCCCTGGGCTGTGGTTCGCCAGTTCCTGATCTCAAGAATAAGCTATCAGAGAAGATGCTTTCTTAGATTAAATTCCCTGGTGCTAAACTGGATAAAGGGGAATTGTAGGAGAATGTGAGTTAATCAATAAATATCTTTTAAATACCTACTCTGGGCCAAGAATTAGACTAAGCCCTTGAGATACAAAGAAAAGCAAAACAGTCACACTCTCAAGAAGTCCATAGCCTAATAGGGCAAATTGCATACAAACAAAGATGTACAAACAAGATATATACAGAATAAATAGTAGATAAGCAGCAGAAGGAAGAATTAAGAATGAGGAAAGACTTCTTTCTCATAGAGGCATAATTTCAACTAAGAATGTAAGGTCCATAAGGGAAGGCATTATTTCAGTTCAGTCTTTATACCTCCACTTTCAGACATGTAGTAGACACTGCATAAATTCTCATTAAAGTCTTGAGCTCCTGCAGATTTTGCTACTTTCCAAATATACCGACACCCAGAACACTGGCATGGTTTAGGGCTCCATACTTTATGAGGACTTTCATTACTGTTGCCACCTCCAACAGGAAACAGCCAGATGCAATGATGGAGGCTACATGTGTCATTCTTCACTACTCACTCTCACCCCCTCCCCATCCAATCCGTTGCCCAAGGCTGTCATTTTGATCTTCACATTTCTCATATGTGCCCCACTTTCCCCTTTGACATGGCCGCTGCCTGGTCCAGACCCTCATCACTTCATTTCTCCAATGTTGCAATAACCAGCTAGTGAGTCTGACTGCCCCTAATCTCTCCCACTCCACACCATCCTCTACTCAGATGTCAAAATAACCTTTTGAATGTATAGAACTGGCAAAGTTGTCCCATAGTCAATGAGTTCCAATGGCTTACTAGTCCTAAGGTCAAATGAAATATCTTCTTTGATGTTCCCAGGCCCTTATAACCTGCCCTCTCCCACTCTGACATCTCCAGCATTCTTCCATCTTCCATTTTTGCTCTCCTATAGCTTCACACTCATGTTCTGGGATCCAATGACACGAGCCTCTTTGCTCTTCCTTGAACAGGATACTCCATATCCTGACTCCAGGTATTTTTTCCTGACTATCTCCCTTGCCCAGAACACTCTCTCTCTTCTTTTCTGTCTCCTGGCATCCTTCAACACACAATTCTACCTTCTGCAGGAATTCGAAGGTCTTCCCTCTGTTGACCATTCCCAATTGACCTTGCAACTACCTTGCTGGTCGATATTGATTTCAATGTTGTCTCCCCCACAGATTGGGAACTCCTTGAAAATAGGGAATAACTTTTGCCTTTCTTTGAAAGCCTAGTACTTAGCACAGTGCCTGGCATACAGAAGGTCCTTAGTAGGGAGTAGCACAATATACATTTACTAATAAAATTTATTAGCTTATTGACAGGCATTCTTGGTTATCAACTTGTCAGAATGATCTCTGGAAATAAAATATATTTATACGTGATCTTTCCTTGGGACCCAGTTATGCTTTAAAGAGAAGCAGTGTTTTGTAGTGGATAGAATCAGAAAGATCTGGATTCAAACTCTGCCTCAGAAACTTAATAGATGTGTGACTCTGGGAAACTCATTAAGTTTTATTTTCCTCATCTTTAAAATGGGGTAGGGTGTGTTTGATGAACTTTAAGGGCCCTTGTAATTCTAAATTTGTGATCCGGAGAGATATGCTCTTGCCTTTATCTCTTGTTGTTGCTTGGCCTTTGTTTTGGAAGAGGACCAATGAAATCATGGATGATGTTTGGATTTTTGCATGCATTAGTTTTAAATGAGGTAGATCTGCGCTAAGTTGTCAGCCTCACTCTCTCTTCCAGAGTCATTGAAGTCCAGTGACAAGACAAAGGTCAATATTACTGATGATAGCCTGGGATGCAGCAGATGACTGGCACCTCTAAGGCTTGAATAAGCATTCCACAGCAGCTGCTTCAGCCACCTTCATGGCCATTGAAACAAACTGCTGTCATCCACTCATACCACCAGGGGATAGTCTTCACATTCTTGGGAATAGACATTCTCCCAACTCAAAAATGAATTTGAAGCCTGTAGGTTACCCTCAATCTAGTTTAGCCCATCTGATGAGACAGTTTTACTGGGGTGTAGCCAAGGCACATACTTTTGCTTCTTGGAGTCACAGGTGAGAGTTAGGTGACAGGTAGATGTCAAAAGTGGATAAGTAGTCCTGAAAAGGACTCAGGAAGACCTCACATGACCAGAGGACCAGAGGTACTGGTCTTCTCTGAGCATTCTTCACTTAGACACAGAGTGTGAGAACTGAAATGCATCTCAGAGGCAAACATTGGAGTCAGAAACTTGATGACAAATCTACATTCCATTGGTCTTTTTTCCAAGTAAGAGTGAAACTAGATTCCTAAACTAAGTGAACTCTCCAGAGTCTACCTTTTTGGTGACATACACTCTGCATGACATCATAGAATGCTGGACTTGGAGTCAGGATAACTTGCATTCAAATCCTAATTCTGACACAGGCTATACGACCACAGCCAAGACATTTAATTCTCTGAGACTCAGTATCCTAAAATGTAAAATGGGGATATTAAGACCCTTCTCAAATGATAAAACGTATCTCAAGAACTTAGCAAGCTAACTTGTCATTGTCAGCTACAATGTTATTATCTTGAATGTAACTTATGACATGCATATACTAGTAAGAGGAGACAGCTGGGTATCTTCACTGAAGGAATCATCAGGATGGTTCATTCCTTCCTGGTCTCTTGGTGTGTAGTGCTAGCTTAAGGAGAGCACAGTAGAAGAGGCTACACAGACCCTCTGGGAAAGGATCATAGTCCAGAGTGTTTCTTTAGGGATGGGCTTATTTCTGAAGCAGAATCTTGATAAAGCCCCACTGGCAAATGTTCCAGTAAGCAGAAGTATCAGATTCATGACCTGTAAATAATAAACAAACAAATAAATAAAATGCAGCATGATGTGGATAATGGTGATATTTGCTTTTGTGTTTTTTTATCAGTATGCTGCCCTCAGTAGCCGTTTTCTAAGTGTGACACCACAGCTATGAGGGATCAATTCAATCCTAACCGAGAAATGATGAATGAGCTTACCTAGCAGAGGTTCAGCAGTTCCAGATTGTCTCTTAAAGGGTCACATCAATTATTCTTCTCCACATCAATTACTCTTTGTCAGCAGCCTCCACCATGATAAATTGGAGAGGGTCATGTTTTTGTACATCTTATGTCACCCATCACTCCACTTTACCATCTGTTTTTGTTGGAACTCTACACCCAAGTGTTCTTCTGCATGTAACTTGTCAAAGTCTGCCTGGAAAGATGGGGAAGAGGAAGCTTATGAAGAGGAGAGGACAACCCAAAGGTCCAAGAAAGGTGATAAAGGTGATGAAAATAATCACATAGGGGCAGCATAAAAGAATCTGTCTGAGAACACTATATGCTAAAATGCGTGCAAGAAATATAGCCAGAATTCAGAGTTACTTTTCCCACAAGAACTGTGAGAAATAGGTCACAGAGAAAGTGTGGCAGTGTTTCTTTCGTTGGCGGCTAAGTTCAGCAGCGAGGTGGCATGGTGGATAGAGTGCCTGGCCTTAATCAGGAAGACTCTTCTTCCTGAATTCAAATCTGGCCTCAAACACTTACTACCTGGGTGATTCTGTGGAAGTGACAACCCTGTTTGCCTCAGTTTCATCATCTGCAAAATGACCTGGAGGAGGAATTGGAAAGCCATTCCACTATCTTTGCCAAGAATGGGGTCACACCAAGAATTGGACTAAACAACAACAAAAAGTTCAGCATCCACCTCAATCTGAAACCTATAGACAATTTTTTCTCCAATGTCCTGGATAGCCTACTGAAGAAGTAATGTAAAGGATTCATGGATTACAGCTATTTGGGGGAAACAAAGTCTTAGTCTCTAATGTGACTCTCTTAGGGAAATCGAATGGTTTCTTTTTTTGCCTAAATCTGAGGTGGGAGAAACTCATACTGCGAGAGATACAGTATGGCAAGAGGAAAGGATGCCAGGCTCAGAGATATGAAGATATAAGTTAAAATTCAAATTTTAATGCATGTTACCAATGGGCAAGAAACTTAACCTTGGTGTCAGTTTTCACATCTGTAAGCAGTAACACTATTTCTACCAATTTCACAGGAAGAAAGAAAGACAATGCAAGGCAATACATATTTATGAAACACTTCCTATATGCCAGATATTATGTTAAATGCTGGGGATAGAAATGCAAGAAGAAAATAGCCAGCCTGCAAGGAACTTCTATTCTAATAGAGAAGACAACATACAAAATGGAACTGAAATGCAAAGAGAGTTGGAATGGGGGGATAAGAGAGTGGAGGCATGGAGTTGAAATCTAGGAAGTTAGAAGTAGGAGAGAAATGAAGACTGGCCAGTCTGGGCCCCTCCACAAAATGAAAGCTTTGGGAGGAGTTCACCAGTGGGAGAAGAAGGCTATCATGGTGGACAAATACTTTGCAGTGAAAATGCTTCAGGGGATCATAAATGTCCCATGGTGAGGCATCCCCAGGTATGGAAGGAATTTCCAGGGTAAGAAAGTCATTGAGTCATGGAAGGAAAGTCCAGAAAATCAGAAGCACAGCCTAGGGGAAAATGGAATGTGGTCTATCTGTGCCCCTCCCTAAAATGGAGACGCCAATTTAAAGCCTATTATGACTGTAAGCTTTTACATGTGAATTCATCCATTTGAGTACAGCTCCTTCCACTGGTGCAGGTTATAGCCTTTGCATGACCTTCCTCCTGAATCACTGTTGTTTCTTGTCAATAAATCCTACATCCTAAGGAAGTCACTCTTTGTGTCATATCACAAGACTGTGAGATATGGAACAGTCATTGAATCACCATGAACCTTAGTTTTCTCATCTGTAAAGTGAGGACGTTATATTTGATGGCACCAAAATTCTTCCCAGCTCTAGACACTGTGAACAACTTCAACCCATTTGTGTGGGGCTTTATCATTTTGCAAAGTGCTTTTCTCATTATGCTTTTGTCTTGTAATGACTTAGCATGTGTCCCAATACATACACCTCAATTGCAATGTATCGTTCAATGAGATAAGGTGGTTGTGACATAAAATGAGAGAAAAAATCTGCTTTTAACACAACTGACAGTCCTGAGCTTCTGGTGATGAACAGGATGGTTACATAAAAACCTGAGAAAAATTATATGAACTGATGCAAAGAAGTGAACAGAAGCAGTAGAACATTATACCCAGTAACAGCTATAGTGTATGGATGATCAACTGAGAATGATTTAGCTACTCTGATCAGGACAATAATCCAAGACAATCCCAAAGGACTCATGATGAACAATGCTATCCACCTCCAGAGAGAGAACTGATAAACTCTGAGTGCATGTTTAAGATTTTTTTATCTTTATTTGTTCTGTGTTTTCTTTTATAACCTTGCTAATATGGAACATATTCCATATTATGTAAAAATATAATTTGCATGATTTCACATAGATAACCTATATCAAATTGATTGTCTTCTCCTTGAGTGGGGAGGGGCAAGAGGAAGCAAAGAATTTGGAACTTATTTTTTTCATGTGTGATGTAATTGGGATTAAGTGACTTGACTAGGATCACTCAGCTAGTAAGTGTCAAGTGGTTGAGGCCAGATTTGAACTCAGGTCCTCCTGACTTCAGGGCTTGTGCTCTATCCAGCTTGTTCCCTAGCTGCCTCTCATTTTTTTTCAGTTTAAATCTCTTGTTTTAAAAAAATCATGTTATTTGGAAATATTTAACAAAATAAATAAAAATGTGTAAAAAAAAGAAAGAGAACAAAACTTGTAATCATAGGACCTGAGTTCAAATCTCCACTCTGTCACTTAATATCTGTGTGATTACATCTGGGAGTGGAAGTTTCCTTAACCACAAAGTGAAGGGATTGGAATAGGTGACCTCCAAGACTCTATGTCTAGCAATCTGCTCTTTGACTTATTACATATGCCCCCTTTGACAAATTACTCAATCTCTCAGAGCCACCATTTCCTCACCTTTAAAAGAAGGAAGAATTCATCATATGACTATGAAGCTCTAAATTCACAAATTCTATCTATAAATCTATGAGCATATGAAAATATTGTAGCAACTTGAGGCTTGACCACCTTACTTGGGCACCACCATTGCTGTACATCAAGCCCGTTTTTGATTCCTTTGTTTGGAAAACTGAAAACAATGAACCTATTGGTCATTAGGGATGACTAATGTTGAGAAGGATCAGGTTTAGCCATAGGGATTGCATCTGTGATTTTGGTGAAAGGAGGAAACTCTTTCTAAAATTCAGGCCCACAAATCACTTTCTTTGCAACTAATGACTAGAAAATTGCCTAGAGCACAGAGGGTATGCGACTTATTTAGCCTCTCAAAGCCTATGTATGTTGGAGGTGAGATTTGAATCTCCAAACTTCCTGGTTCCAAATTCTCTTCTGTATCCTTTCCCATATTGCCTCTCTTCACCTTGCTAAGGATTTGGCAAGTGAGATGCATGCCAGAAAAATATTTGTCAGATTTTATTCTAATAATGGACAAAGGAGAAAAGCCTGGGGGTGGGTTGCTTCCCAGTAGGAGGAGAATAGGGCTAAAAATTGCTAACAATCATTCCATTTTGGTAGTAGACTTATCTAACCAAGCTGAAAAGGGAACTTGTTTGAAACCAAGGAAATTATACTCTAAAAAAAAAAAAACAGAGAGAAAGTGTGGCATATTGACTAGATAACTGCCCTTAAAGACAGGAAGATGTGAGTTTGAGTCCTGCCTCTGAAATGTGCTGGTTGAGTGACCTTGGACAAGTCACTTAACCTCTTAGTATTTTAGGTAGCTGAGACTCTACATTTCAAAAAAGGTGTTGATTTGCAATGGAAGAGTTTCCTCTTGCAATCAAAGGTCCAGTTCTTATTTCTAAAGAGATCTTGAAAGTGTTTCTCATGCAAGAAACAAAATAGCTAAGCCTACCCACATAAGAAAGCCCTGGATAATAACCAAACTCTCATTTTAGTAACTGAGGATTATATCCCAGAGTCATGTCTTCAATGTGAACATTGTAAACCATTGAATAGAGGGTGAATCAGCCATCCACACAATTTCTATTTCATAATTTCCCTTTTTATGTCTAACAACAATGATAGTATTCTGTGCTTCAATGAAGTAACAGAACATTCCATGATTTGGAACTGGGGAAGGGTGGGGTCCACTTCAGGACTTTTGGAAAAGAAATCCAGAAGCCACCTCCATTCTTCCAGGCTCTGATGCTTGCCTGTGATGTTGATTGCATGGCACTAATGACTTTCTTTAGGATTTGATATGAAAGACCCCACAGAAATTAAAGTTCCACATACTGATCTCCACTGCTCTACTTAATTCATTATCTAGTGGTTGTTACTCTGAGGGCTCCAGGAACAAAATGGGATCTGCCAAGAGAGTTTCCTTGATAACTGGGCTGTGTGTCTGGAAAAAGGAAAGCCATATAATCAAGGGTGCTGGGAAAGGCCATCCTGAACTTCATCACTGCCTGGCAGAGAAGTGACCACTATATTCTTTTCCTTGGCCCTTTCCAGAGTTCATGGGCTGATTATGGATTGCGTTACATTTTCACATCTCAAAATGACTTAGAGAAGACACTTAGGAAAACAATAGTTGATTTTTCAAGATCCCCTTTTAATCAATCTCATCATCCCTGAGGCTTTGATCCTTCATATTTTGTACAAGAATTTAAAAAAATATCTAGGTATAAATGAAGAAGGCTTTATTTGAAAAATTAAAAAAATCAGTTGTACCCACATATCCAATTTCCCTTAGGAAGAAAATGTTTCTTATGAGTTTGTTTGTTTTAAACATTCATACTTTGGTTAATGTGAGTTTGATCATAGAGTCACAGATTCAGAGTTGGAAGAGATTTTATAGGTCAACATGTCCAAACCCTTCATTTACACATGATGAAACTGAGTCCTGTAAAGGTTAGATGATTGCTGTAGGATCACAAGTAGAAAATGGCTGAGGTCCGATTCAACCCCATTTCTTCCTGATTCCACATTCACCCCGTCCACCACACAATATCACATCCTGGTACTTAAAACATTGTACTAGGAAGTATTAAATGAGTTCAGTGGTTTGTTTATTTTTTTCAGACGTTATTTGGGCAGGTGAGGATTAGAGGAAGATGTTTCTAGGAAAGTAGTTCTCATTTCTCAAAAATTACTAAATCAGGACTCAAAATGCCACTTCTACTCAGTCTATTTTAAGAAAAAATTAATTTAATCCCAAATCTGTAGATTTAAATAGATGGTCTCTGTTGTTATTGTTGTATGGTTTTTACTAGACTGTTTTGTTGAACGAATTATTCTACAATTAATTCAGTTGATTGGAGGGAAATGGTTTTTATTGAGGTTTCCACTTAATGTTAAACAAAGCGCTGTCCTAGGTGCTAGGACTACAAAGCAAAAAGGAAATCGATCTCTGCCTCAAGGGGCTTATAGTTTATTGGGAAGGATGGTGCCTTTTTTAAAGTTTGGCTTCTTTTTGTTTTAGCATTTAACTTTGGCTTCATCAGATCATAATTTTACTGGTGCATCTACTAAAAAACAAATCATGCTTTCAAAGAAAGAATTTGCAGGTTGCAAGGTGCAGTTGGCCAGATAGAGAGGGCACTGAGCTTGAAGTCAAGGAGACCTGAGTTTGAATCTCACTTCAGACAACCACTCACTGTGTGACACTGGGCAAGTCATTTGATCTCTCAAAGGTTTACTTTGTAAAGTGAAAGGCTTTGAAGAGATGGTCTCCCACATTTTTACTAATTCTAGATTTATAATCCTGTGCATGAGGAAGACCTAAATTCAAGTCCTTTGTGACACCAAACAAGTCACTGAAACTCTAGAGGCCTTATGATCCTCATCCTCATGTACCAGCAGCTCTAATGGGTTTTGATTCCACAAACATCATGCTTTGCACCAGGGTATGTGCTGTCTCCAGTTGTTCTGATCTATGTCTGGCCACTGGACCCATGTGGCTCCACAGGAGAGAGTGAGTTTGGTGACTTTGCACAGCCTCCCTCACTTAAATCCAATTCACTTTCAAGGCATGGCATCACTTTCCTGATGTCACAGTCCTCTTTGAGAATGAACAACAAACCACTGACTTGTTGTGTGCTCCCCCTCTTCCATTTCCATTTTTTATGTTATGTTTTCCCATTAAATTGTAAACTCCTTGAGGGTAGGAACAATTTTCCCCCTTATTTGTATCCCCAACACTTAGAGATCTTGGCACATAGTAGGAACTTAATAAATGTCTGTTAACTATTATTGAATTAGAACTTCAAGAATCTTACCAGGTTACAGCCCTGATCTCCAGTAATATTTATTCATTTATTCATTAAGCTTCTACTACATACAGAACATCATATGCTGGGGACATGTGACCATCCCTTGCTTGAATTAGGAGGCAGTGTAATATGGCAAAGCTGTTCCTCTGAAATCAGAGAATCTGGTTCTAAATCCCATCTCTGATGCTTGTGACCTAGGGCAAGTCACTTAATTTCTTTGGATCTCAGTTTTCTCTTCATTATGATAAGCAGACTAGTTGAATTTTGTGGACCCTTCTAGCTACAAATTTTATGATACTTGCCTTTGCCCTGAGATTAGGTGGGGAAAAAGACCCAATCCTAATGACTGCTTTAAAGGCAATATGACATGAATGTATTTGAGAATTGCAAAACACAATCCCCTATGATGCCCAAGAGGTCTTAAAGGTTTACCACCAGAATAAAAAATTTCCTAGAGGAATTAGCTCCTGGATCATCAGTTACCTTTCTTGAATTCCTTTACCTTCTCCTTAGCCTAGTTCTGCCTTTCTCATTAGTGAGCCATAGCATGGTGGTGAAGAGCACAGACGTAGTCAAGGGAACTTGACCTCCTGCCCCCAATTGCCAGTGCTCTAACCCATCTGCACATGGAATGTCTGGGAGTTGCATCACCTTCCCCTGTGTACTCTCAGGCTATAAAGCATTCAGCTTCACAAGACAACCTTGGCTCCTTGGGTCCATCCTCCTATCTCAGGCCAAAGCAAATGGGACCATTTGGGTTATATTCAAATGCCATTTTCACTCAACCTCAGGGTTCCATCTGTTTGCTATCCAGTAGGCACATTCCGTTGTGGTTTTGTTATCCTTTTTTTTCTGCAGACATGTAGCAATGCATAAAGAGAATCTAGGAGCTTAGGGAGAAATATATATGTATGTATATATGTATATATATATTCATATATTTGTATACACACACATCTAGAGATAGATGATAGATAGATAGATAGATAGATAGATAGATAGATAGATAGATAGATAGATGATAGATGTATCTTTAGTTTTTGTTGATTTTTTTGCTGATTGAGCTCAGGTGGTTTATTAAAAGGCTTCCCTTTGAGACCCCAAGACCCATAAATACCTAGTTGACATATGGTCAGAATAAGGAGCTGTTAAGGCAGATTCAGTTACAGCAATTCTGAAATAGAATAAAGGCTTAAGTGCTCATCTGTGATTCAGCTTTTCAGAGCATTCTTTTTAAAAAATGATATATCTGGTTTTTCTCAATAGCATGTTGAGAGGGATAATGTGGGGTGGAGAGACATGAGGCCCAAGATCACCGAATCATGTTAAATCTATGCCAAAGTACAATAGGCTTCAAATTTCTCTTTCATAGGACTATAATTTAGAGGGCATCAAATCCATCCCTCTCACTTTATCTAAGAAGAAAATGAGTCACAGAGAGTTTAAGTGATTTGCCCAGGGTCACACAGCTAATACGTATCTGAGACAGCATTTGAGCTCAGGTCTTTCTGATGGCCAACTTAGTGCTCTGGGCACTGTGTCACCGTGCTCGTGTCTATTCTTTATTCTAGCAGAACCAAAGCATATTCCATGGAAATGAGAAAAATTATTATTTCTCTCTTATATTAATAATTCTTTAGCATTGGGGAGATTCAGGATTTTTTCCCTTTCTGTTTTCTCGTTCAGAAATCAGCCCTTCATAGGTTATTCAGCCAGCATCTGAAGGATGTTGCTGATGATGAGTCTGTGGGAAGTAAACTGTTTTTTGCTCAGACTTGGGTGACGGTTATATTCTGTATCTCGATTGGTCAAGTCAGGGAGTCTTCTGAGAGTAAGAGTGACATAATTAATCTCTGTCCCCAAGTCCTTCATTACAATAGATCCACCTCTCACAATATTTATTTTCAATAATTTTTAACCAATCAGAGTTGATTGCCATACTTCCAAGGGCGTATAAGCCTCAGGAAACCACCATGACTAGTTTTTGGTTCATGGGAGATGGCTGAATGACCAGCCCACTCATTAATTACTTGCCAGCCACAACTAATGAAGTGATTATTCAGAAATTACGGCTCCTGAACTTTTCGTACATCACAGAAAACTCAAGCCATAAACAGGCAAGAAAATTTTAATGTACCAGCAGCTTAATACTTGCTCCTTGGAGGACTTAGAAGATCTTAGTGGTACAGGCCCTTCCTGTCAGATAACTGCACCCTGGGCAACACAAGAGGTCTTTGTTTTCCATTCTCTAAGATCTTAAAGCTCAAAGACTGAAAACCATCCATCTTGACAGATCCATGTGGTCCTCTAATTTAAGAAGCCACGGGATAAAAGCAAGTGATTAGGAGGGACATTTTTGTGCTTCTGATGTGCCCAGGGGCATCCTAAGGGAGCAATCAGGAGAGTCCCAAGTCAAACTAAGAGCCTGGCAGAACAGAGATTCCTTCTAGAAATCATGTCAAAAGCAGTGGATGTGAAAATGCTTTTCCTATTGATGTCAGGCTTTCTATCATTTTTTTCTGGATAATTGGGCTGTCTTTCCCTATAATTTGTTAGCTTTTCTGAAGATGACTTCCTTCATGGAGATTTGCTAATTTGAAACAGGACTCTGGGCAGAGTAGCAAGAACTGCATTAATAGGGTGACCTTCAAATTGAAATAAAAGGGAAGAAAAAATAATCATTGTAGAAAGACTCGACAGCTCTATCTCTGGAGCATTTCTAAAGCAAAAGGTTCAGAGTTGGAAGGAAAGACCTTGGAGGTCATCCACCCCAAGTCACTCATTTTACAAAGGAGGAAACTGAGGTCAAAGCACTTTGCTCAAGGTCATCCAGAAAGTAAGCATCTGACTTGAGATTGGGACTGAAGTCTTCCACCTCCGGAGTTAAAACTCAAGTGGTCCTCTCCTTGTCCATTTATCTAGTCAGGATATAGGTCAAGAATTTGTATGCTTAAGAGACCCCTCCCCCTGAAAAGACCACAGGAAGTGAATCAAGCCTGTGCCCATAATTCAGAATTTAGCAAACCTGGAACAGCATGATAAAATGTATGTAAGTTTGAACTTGTAGTCAGGAGCACCAGGGCTCAAATGCCACTTCTGGCTCTTACTAGCTATATAAACCTGGGCAAATTCTTTGAGTCTCAGTTTCCTCATCTATAAAACTGGCATAATAACAGCACCTGCCTCTCAATGTTGTTTGGGAAATCAAATGTCATCAAATGTAAAATACCATACAAACCACCGATGTTATATATAAATATTACCTATTATTATGGGACAGTAAGGAAGCATCAGAACAATGGTGGGTTCACCCACTTTTATTATTTAAGTAAAGGGATTTGTGATAGTACTTTTGGATTAGATCCTAAAACCATCAGAAATTGTAGGAAAATTTATTCTTAAGAGTCTTAAGTTTAGTGATCAGTGCAGATTATGTGATGAGAATAGGCAACATTTTACTTCAAAATGTAAAAATGAAATATCTATTAGATACCTATTCAATCATATCTAATAGGCATTAAATACTGATACATGTATCTCTTAGACACACACAGCTGTTTAGGGCAGTGGATTAAGAGTTGGACTGAAGTCCAGAACACTTGAATTCAAATCCTGCTTCAGATACTTACTAGTTTTTTGACTCTAATAATTGCTTAAGCTGTGTTTGCTTCAGTTTCTTCTGCCTTAAAATCAGGAAAGCAAAGTACCTACTTCTCAGTGTTCTTGTCAGGACAAAATGAAATACTGTTTGTAAAGTGTATTGCAAACCGTAAAATGTTATAAAAATGCCAGCTATACTACGAGTGCTGCTGCTGCCGCTATCTGTAAAATTGAGACAATAGTAGTACATATCTGGAGGATCCTTGTGATCACCAAATGAGACGAGTTGTGCAAGGCATTTTGCAAAGCTCAAAGAGACATCTTAATTCTGATGACTTTTATGGTTATTGCTATTTATTATACCTACAATGACCCGATCAAGTGGCTATAATTAGATATCGAAAATTCATTATCCTTCTCACACTAAGAGATGACATATCCCCCATGCTATAAATCCAATCCCTTAAATATCTCTGAGAATTCCACAAGCAGACTATCCTGGAACCATACCATCATCTTTAGATCAAAATCCTACCCACAGCCATTCAGACATAGATTTGATTCATAATAGTCTATGAACAACATTTCAATAGACACAGCCATACTGAAAACTCATAATGTTCAAACCACAAGGAATGAAAAGCTCTCCAGAAAACAGAAACCTAAGGGAGTAGAGACCACTGAAGTTGTCCCAAAACTGCTTGCAGTGAGCCCACAAAGGAAGAGTTTTTAATATTTTTATTCAATTACAAAAAGCAGGGATTTCAAAACAAAAATCTACCTGTGCATTGCTCCTCAGAACTTTAGGTATATGAGAATAGTAGTTTGATGTGACTTTTCTTTGGACCATTTCCATTTGAAACCCATCAAAAACAATGGGAAAAATGATATAACAAAAAGAATATTTCATATCTCAGTCAAAACTCTGTCAATAAACATTTATCAAGAACCTAGTATGTGCCAGGCACTATGCTCAACACTAGAGATAACTGCTTATCTTTATTCAGGTGTGTCCAACTCTTTGTGACACTATTTGGGGTTTTCTTGGCAGAGATACTGTAGCAGTTTTCCAATTTCTTCTCTAGTTCAGTACACAGATGAGGAAACTGAGGCATACAGGATTAAGTGACTTACCAAGAGACACAGGACTAGTAAGTGTCTATGGGCATATTTGCACTCAGGAAGTTGAGTCTTCTTGACTCCATGCCCAACACTCTCTCTGCTGTGCTTCTCTAGGGATACTAGTAGTCAAAAGACAGTTTTTTCCCTCAAGGAGCTTATAATCTGCTGGTGAATACTATTTGTGTATTGTTTTGAAGTTTGTAAAGCACATTAAATCATCTGATTTAATATCCAACAACAAACTTGTAAGTGCTGTCTCCATTCTACAAATGAGGAAAGTGAGACTGACAAAAGTTAAGTGACTTTCCCAGGGTCACACAATGAATAAGTGTCTGAGGTGACACCAAGTTCAGCACTCTGTCTGCTGTCAAGTCTTGTCCTTTCTTCTCTCCCTTTCATGATCTGTCCAAAATATTCTCTTCTTTCTTTCTACTTACACAGGTACAACTTTGGTACAGACCATCACCATCTCATTTAAGAACCATTCAGGGTTGGGGAACCTGTAGGTTTGAAGCCACAGATGGCATTCTAGGCACTTGGGTGCAGCCTTTTGAATGAGTCCTGAACAAATCCTTTTATTAAGGGGATTTTTTCTATGAAGTTCAGATTCAGTCAAAGGGCCACACATGAGGACTGACAGTGTCACATGTGGCCTTGAGGTCACAGGTTCTCTACCCCTGGTTGCATCTTGGTCGTTCCTCATATTTCTTCTTATTCTATTACATCCTATACACAGTTGACACAGTGGTTTTCCTAAAGCACAGTTCTGATCATATCTTTCTTCTACCAAGTAGATTCCAGGGGAACTCTATTATCTTCAGGTTCAAATATATCATATTCCTTTGGCATTTTAGCTCTTTATGAGCTGATGTTTTTTCTATCTTCCAAATGCAAGATAGATTTACACTTCATTCCCTTTTGAAGATTTTTCTGATATGGGTAGAGTGACGCATTTGCTGTTTCTCCCAAGAGATTCATCATCTCCTGACTCCATGGCTTTGTACTGGCTGTTCTCCAAGAATGGAATGTTTTTTCTCCTCTACTCCCCTGACTGGCTTCCTTCAAGACAGCTCAGATCCTATGTCCTTTCCCATTCCTCTTACTTCTTTGTCTTATCTCTGATTACCTGCCAAGACCTTGTATCTTGTATTTGTGTGTACAATTTGGGTATTTTTTTGCCTGCTGTCCTTACCATAAGAATGTGAGATCCTTGAAGCTAGAAATTGTGGTTTTAGTCTTTATTTAGTATCCATTAGTGCTTAGCATAGTATCAGGTACACAATATGTGATTAATAAATCTTTGTTGACTGTGTAGTGCACAAAAAGTTCAGTTCATCGTGAATACAATCTCTTGGTTAGAGATGACCATGAAAAAGTACCACAATTTCACAGGAAGCTATAGGAGACTAAGTACTCAATGGCAGGACTACGAATGGCAGGACTCTAACTATGCCTACCTTAAGTGGGGATTTGTCCAAAGGTACCAACATCCAATGATATCGTTTCTTCTTTTAGTGATTACTATCCCTGGCCCTCACCTTGTATTCTTCAACTTGCCCAGAACACCAAGGGATCCTACAACTGCTGTATAGCACCCCTTTCTGTGGCCTGGGTGATACACTTGCTGTTTCCATTGTGGTAGACCACTCCATATGTTGTCATGACTGTGTCTATGGCTTCAGTTATTTATACTGTATCAGTCCTTACCTTTAATCTGCTTTGGGTGAACCTCTAGGTACATTACGACCTTATAAAGGAATTTCAGAATTCTTTAACCTGATAGGTGAGGGCAAAGTCATGGGATCATCCTTGTGTGTGGTTAAGGTAGAAATATAGTAATAGATTCTGAGAAATTAGGATATTTGAGAGAATAAATATGTATTTTCAAGTCACCTGGTATGAGATCAGAAGTAGAGACAAAATTAGACACTCTAAGTGGAATACTGAATTCTGTAGTAAAGGAGAGAGAATGTCTTGGGAGCTGATAAATAAAGGGCACCAGAATCTTGACGAGTAAATGCATTTGAATTTAGTGATTATTTAATGGGGAGAAGTGTTTGAGTGACAGCAGTAGATGGAGTTTAGAGGTCACAGTGGGAATCAAGGAATATCTCAACTGCATCTCCAAGACCAGTGAGTCAGGGGGATAGGGCAAGTGCAACTGATAGTGGAAAAGATGGCCAGGGTTGCTGTGTCATTCAGGGAGAGCCAGATTTTGACTGTCTTGACTTGAATCTTATCACTGGACTCCAATGATTAGAAGAAAGACTGAGGCTGATGTCTTTGTGCAACTGTCTCACTTAAACTCAATTCATGAATGAGTGAAGACATCGCCCTATGATGTCATTGATCTTATTGTTCAAAAACAATAAACAACAGTACATGCATATATATATATATACATGTATGTAACTATTATATGAATGTGTGTCTATATACATATGCACACATCTAATCAGCACTCCACAGATAGATCCTGTGGAATAATCAATTATTAATCAATCCCACTTAATTAAGTTCAGCAAGCATTTATTGGACATTTGACATGAATCAGATAAAAGCAAAGCATTCCCTCCCCATTAAAAAGCTTACACTCTATGCACGAATATACTCATGGGATGGATCTTACAATTTGGTCTCAGATACTCTGCCTGTGTGAATGTGAACAGGAATCATATGCAGATCTTGACACAAAAGAAAAATGAACAAGACAAAACAAGGCATATAAGATGAAAAAATGAACTTCATTTGCATGTTCATAGTCAGCAGCAATTATAAAATAACACATATGCATTATTTAACATTCATTTAATATTCTATAAATATTTTCTAGTTTCCTTTTAATTGAAGGAAAAATGGTGTGGCATAATGAATAGAAAATGGGCTTATAAGTCAGGAAGCCCAGGTCCTGATACTACCTCTGATATCCACCAACTATTGACAAGACACTTTACCACTCTGTGACCCAGGTAACTCTCTTAAGAGTGCCAACCTGCATTAATAGAGGGAGTTTTCTCACCTGGCAGGTTCAAGTACTACTGAAATCTTAGGTTCCATTCCTATCTCTATCCCATTATATGCAAATATTACGCTAGCTGCTAGGGAGAATACCATCCAATAGGGATGGTAAAGAATATGCACAGAAAAGTATAACGCAATTGAGAATAAGGTGTGTGCGAAGATTCCCCTACAGTTAACTTGGGTGTCTTCTGGATCTTCACAAGCATCTTGGAGCTGTTTTAGGACTACAGACAATGTTCATGGATAAATACACTGCAGAAAAGAGTCTACTTTTCAGGTTCTAAACCGTGTGGGAATTTAAGTACAAGAACAATGGGGTGAGATACAAATAAACATATGTACACACTTCAACTTTCCGGCCACATTCTTTTCTAGATCTCTATTTCTTAAGCCAAGTTTACAAAATCTATTCTCCTTTTAACACAGATAAAGGCTTTAAGACTTAGAGATGTCTTTTCGGAGGATATATTTACCAATGTATCTGATAATTTTTGCTTATTTGGAATTCTTTGGTTTTTAACACTCACTTTGGTTCCAGTTTAAAGGAAATGGGAAGATGGCAGACAATGGACAATTCAGTCTTTTCTAAAAAAAATTCCTTCCCAAGATACATGGGGAATTATCACAAGTCTATCACAAACTGGTCACCAAAGAAAAATGCAAACTATTAACAACCACATGAAAGACTCCTCCAAGTTACTGTGCAAATAATACTAACTATGAGGATTCACTCCATAGCTTTCAAATTGGCAAAGATGACAATGCCCAGATGCTTTGAGTCAGAAATTCCACTAGTAGGCGGTGCAGGAGAGAAATATAGGTCCCATATAAACCAAAATAGTTATAATGGCACTTTTTATAAGAGAGGGGAGCAAAGAATGAAGCATGAAGTAAATCCTCATCAACTACAGAATGACTAAACAAATTATAGTACAACAATATAATGGAATATTATGGTGTCGCAAGAAAGAACAGCAACGGTGATACAAGCATGTACAGACTTTTACAGTTTTCTAGGCACTTTGCATGTTTGATCTTTGATCTTTATAATAGCTATGTGAGGTAGCTTCTGTTACCATCCCCATTTTACACATAAGGAAACAGGCAGCGATGAAATAACTCATCCAGAGGCATACAGCGACTAAGGACCTCAAGCTGGATTTGAACTGAGTCTCTGATGTGAAATCCAGCATTCTACCCGCTATATCACCTAGTTTCCTGACATCCAAAAGATTAAGAACTCAGGGAAACAGAGCAAAATGTATATAAGCAGACCTAGGGCAATAACAAACTACTTTGTTTACAGAAATGCAAAAATTATAACAAGCAAGTCCTGGGGGAAAATAAAAAAAAAAATAGACCTCTCTCACTTGACTGTAGAGGAGCGCTGGGAGACCATGTTATTGAATATTAACTACAGTCTCAGACATTACCTATGTTTTGGTTTGTTTTGCTGAACTAGCTCTCTGTCTCAGTTTCTATGTCTCTTTGTGTCTGTCTGTCTGTCTCTTTCTCTCCTTTCATTCAGCAGCTGTGATGCCATTGATAGAGCACTGGGTCTGAGTTTAAATCTGACCCTGAGGTCAGATTTGCTATGTGATCCTGGGCAAGTCACTTAACCTGGGTTGCCTTAGTTTCCTCTGCTTGTCTTCTTCACTCTCCATGCCCCCTTTCTCTACTTATGTCTCTAATAATGATGGCTTCCTCAATAAAAGTTGTGGGGGGAGTTATTCATAAGTGTATAGGGTTGAAAAAAAAGACATCAATAAAATCTGATTGGGTGAGGAGAACTCCCTTCACTGATGCCCACGGGATGGTACAGGTCCATCACATCAGAAGGCTAGCCATCCCCAATTGCATGTGGCCATGCTGTGCTTTCCAGGTAAATTTCACCAGTGGCATGGTATAATATGCAGAGCAGTAAGATTACCCACAGCTACTCTCAGGCTTCATAGTCACATATGCAGCAGATTAAGCAGCCCAGGACTGGGGTGGGGATGAGGAGTGTTCCAAGAAATGAGAAGAGGTTGGCCACTCCAATACACACATTAGATGATTTTACAGCTGTTCATTTTTTTTTTGCCTTAAGATGATATTACATATGTCAAAATTAATTGAAAACACTTTGCATTTAAAATATGCAATTGCACTAAGTGACATTGAAGGAAATATGATCAAGCTATTTTTATAAATCAGCCAGTATACAATCAGAAATTTCAGAAATGTAATGCCATGTTGGCTTACATTTCATTTCTCTAAGTTCCAGTCACTGAATTTATTTTTTGAAAAGACATCTTTGCTAAATTCCAAATGCAGGCCTCTGTGCTTTTTTGGGGGGGAGGACAAATGACTGTGCACACATTTCCTTTATGTTCCTCCTTGGGAGAAATTGGACCTGAGTGTGGTGTAGCTACAAGCCCAAAGAGTGGCAGAGGGCTGATTCCTTTTGGCTGGGGACAGATTAGAACACAACAGTTTCCTTAGAACTGACTCCTTTTCAGGAAGGAATACAGCCCTGGCAGGGGAGCTATGTGATTAGAGATTTCATTCTCAATCTCATTTTGGATGTCCTGCTACCGTTTTGACATCTGTCTCAGTGCTTCAGCATAGCCTCATCTTTCCCTTAATCTAATGTCTGCTTAGCATGAATTTCAGTCCACTGAAAGCAACAGAACAGACAAGTTTCCTATCCCAGTACCCATTAAGGATCTGTGTCAACTGAAGTCATAATTTTTAAAATCTCAGTTCCTCAATTACAGACATCCTTAAAAATAAAAATCCACTCACCTCTCAAGCCCTTGGCTCTGTTTGAAGGAATTTGTCTTTTTCATATTCCTGGCAGAACAGTATGTAAATACCCTAGAAATTCCTTTATAAACATAGCAAGTTCCATGTCATACTAAGACTAGCCACATGGAAGAGTGGATAACATGTTAGACTGAAGGTCAAATCCAATCTGCAGGACTTCTTGGCTTTGTGGTGCTAGGCCAGTCTGTTACTTTCCCAGTCTCAGTTTCTTCATCTCTACAGTGGTGATTAATAGTATTTGTAACGTTGTCATCAGAGGGTTGTTGTGAAAATCAAATGAGATAAAGCATAAGAAGCACTTTGCCAATGTTCAAGCGTATAGAAATGGCAGCTGTTGTTACACTGGATTTCTTTGGCAGAAATAATAATAAAACATCTGTTCTGTCCCCCTTTTGTGTGTATTTTTATATGTTCTATTTCCAGGGACAACTGATCCAAATTAAAAGGGAATAATGGCATGAGGTGGTGAAAGAAAACTGGATTTGAAGTTGGAGTGCTAGGTTTAAATCTTCCATCATTATGTGTAATGTTGGGCAAAGTATTGGAACCCTCTGTGCCTCATATTCCTCTTCTATGAAAGAAGTTTGGACTCCACTGCCTTCAAAGTCCCTTACATATAGTAGTAGTAGTAGTAGTAGTAGCAGCAGCAGCAGTAGTAGTAGTAGTAGTAGCAGTAGTAGCAGTAGTAGTAGTAGTAGTAGTAGCAGCAGTAGTAGTAGTAGTAGTAGCAGTAGTAGCAGTAGTAGTAGTAGTAGTAGTAGCAGTAGTAGTAGTAGTAGTAGTAGCAGTAGTAATAGTAGTAGTAGCAGTAGTAGTAGTAGTAGTAGTAGTAGTAGTAGTAGTAGTAGTAAAGTACTAATAGCTAGCATTTACAAAATACTCTAAGGTTTGAAAGGCATTTTACAAATATTCTGTCCTTTAAAAAAAGATTAAAGATGAGATAGAGGAAGAAATTTGGAAGCAAATCACAAGTTTAGCAGAGAAGGAAGGAAGCAATCATTTATACTGTGGCTACTATATGGCAGGCACTGGGCTAAGCATTTTACAGATAGTTTCTCATTTGACCCTCATAACACTCAGGAGGTAGGAACTATTCTTATCCCTATTTATAGATGAGAAAATGGAGACAGAAAAAGGTTAAGTGACTTAGGATCACAGAACTAGTAAAGGACTAAGGCTGGATTTGAACTCAAGTCTTTTCTTTTTTTATCCCAAGCTCTACGCATTACATTAGCTAGCTGCCCGTCTTTATCTGTGAATGGTTTAATATAAAAGGAAAGGGAAGGGGAAAGAAAAGGGAAGAGGAAGGGTAAGAGGAAACCAAAGAGAAGAGTAAAAGAAACAGTAATCATGAGGAGAAGGAGAAGTGACAAAAGGAAAGGGAGCCTTGTGGGATGCTTGAGTTCTCCTGGCATATGGAGAACTGACTATAGAAAGAGGGTCATTTACTCAAAATGCACACAAAAGCACACGATGACGCCCTTCCCACACCACTCCAACCTATTTCTAAAGTTACTAACATCCTGCAGAACTTCAAAAGAAGTCTTTTTAATTTGTACCTTAAAATATAAGATTTTTCAGACTCTAATATGAAGAAAACAGATGGACATATGGAATATACTTGTATCTAGAAAGACCTCCCTCTCGCTCTCTCTCTCTCTCTCTCTCTCTCTCTCTCTCTCTCTCTGTGCGTGTGGGGGGGTGTTTGTGTATGTATGTATGTATGTATGTATGTGTGCGTGAAATACATATAATAATATTTCCTCATCATTAAGGTGCAGAAAACCTCAGAAGAAGAGCACTTCTTTAAAAGAAAAATGAATAAATCTGTGGCTTCACTGACATAGTCATCCCTTCCAATGAACCAGACTGCAGCTCCCACATATGTACCCATATAATTGTTGCTATTGTTGGTGTTCAGTTGTTTCATTTATGTCTGACTCCTTGTGATCACAACTGGGTTTTCTTGGCACAAGTACTGGAGGAGTTTCTCATTTCCTTCTCCAGCTCATTGTAAAGATGAGGAAACTGAGAAAAACAAGGTTAAGTGACTTGTTGGGAGTCACACAGCTAGTAAATATCTGAGACTGGATTTGAATCCATTAAGATAAGTCTGCCTAACTCCAGACCCAGTGCTCTATCCATCGCACCACTTAGCTGCCCTCCACACTTAGGTTCCATAAATTCACCATAGTAGGTTCACCATAGTAGGTTCACCCAATAGGGCAGGCAGGACATTTCTCACTTTCTCTAGATATTTTCTGCATCTAAACAGAGCATAAAGGATGTTCATTTACTATCCTTTGCACTCTCTATAAGATTAAGTCACAGCTCCAGAGCTAAAAAGAATCACAGGCATCACCTGGCACTCTCATCTCCATTTAACAGAGGAGGAATATGAGTCTCAAGGAAGTTAAAGATCTTGTTCAAGGTCACAAAGTCAGTAAGCATGAGAAGTGGGCCTTGAACCTAGGATGCCTAATTCCAGAGTCAATGCTCTTTTCATTGGGTCACTTTCAGTCACTTATTTCTCTCTTGACTGTGTAACATGTGGAAACTTCTTCATCTCATAGGGTGCATCTCCATTGGTCAAATTATCGATACATTTTGTTTTCACACAACAGATGCTTTCCAACCTGACTTTTTTCTGACAAAAGGGAATTCCAAGAAACGTTTAATTGACCATAATCACAAAGGATGATTATGTCTTCCCCGACTTCTCATCTTCTGGTCAGCTATCAGCCTCTCCATGGACATTCTCCATATGTACTTTGAGGTAGTCATTCCGTGTGAACTTCTTATGGCAGAAGGGGCATTCAGCCATAGGACGATTGGGGTTGTGGGTCAGTTTATGACGGATTAGCATTTTCTTCAGGCTGAAGGACAAGTCACAAACCTGAATGACATTAAAATCAGTTATATCTTTAAAATCTCAAAGATGTGTAAAGCTTACCCCCATACCATATAAGCATCATGCTGCAAAAACTTATAAGGGTCAACAGTGTTAGAGCTGGGGAGGGCCTTAAACATAGCAAAACCCCATCCCTTTATTTCATAAAAAGAATTTTGAGGCCCAAAGCGGTGATCATTTCCCTTATGCTCTTTTCTCCCCCTACCACCTAATACCATTTCCAAAATTATTACTGAATTTAACACAGAAAGAGACATAGAAGTTCATCTATTCCATTCTTTTGTTTATTTGAAGATGATAAAATAGAAACCCAGAGAAGACTCTTTAGATTTTCTAACATTACCCAGGAAGGAAGGGAGAGCTAGAGGTCAAACCTATATTCAGTGATTTCACTGCCACTCAAAGCTTCCAACAGACAGCAGAGGTCCATGGCCTCCAAACCTGGGCTTGGGGATGGGGTATGCCATTGAGTTGATATGTACTTCTAGAGTATCATTTTGTAGTAAAATTGATAGCTAACATTTATATAGCTTTATGTTAGTTGTTTTGAATCCAAATTAAATCTAACTCAATCTTAGAGATACTTTAAAAATCCTCCTTTAATATTTTTGACATGGATTTTATTTTTTTAATTGGTATTCATTAGTGATACTCATCCATGGCACTTTTTTTTGGTTTATCCTTTCCTACTTTAGGTAAGAGCTGTATCTAGCACGTCAAAGGATTTTAATATTATTTTCTTCCTCATGTTTTGAGAGCAATTTGTGTAATATAGATATTAATTATCCATTAAGTATTTATATCCAATAGATAGATAGATAGATAGATGGATGGATGGATGGATAGATAGATAGATAGATAGGTGATTTCTTATGTGTTCTGTGCCAGGCACTCTACCTAGTACTATAAAAAATACAATAAAAAAGACTCTCCCTTCCCTAGAAGATCTAATATTCTAATGGCAAAAGATAACACATCAAAGGAAGCTGAAAAGTAGAGGGAGGATGAAAAAAAGTCCCTAAATGCTGGCAAGGAGTACAAGTGGACTGGAGTTGCCTGGAACTGAAGAGTGCAAGAGGTGACCATGACCTATGCAGAAACGTCATCAAATGGAGCTGGTATTCACCAAATGGGAGAAGAGGGAAGAGAGGTGGAGGCATCTCCACAGTGAGAAGGTCACTGAGGTCAAAGTGGAAAAGTCATCTGGAGTGTCAGGGGCTGAGCTGAGCTCCAAGTGACAAGGAAAACAAGGATCAGAAAAGTGAATGATTTTCCTACTTCCGCACAATTAGGAAGGGTCAGAAGTGGGATTTAGACTGGGGCTTCATGTATCCACATCTGACACTCTATTCCTCATACCGTGCTACTTCAGATGTCATCCAACTCTCATTTCATAAAATGAGAGGCTAGGATTCAGAGAAAAATAACTTCTAAAGTTCTAAAAGCTTGTTAATGGCAGAGCAGGAATTAAAATCCAAGTGCTCTACTTTCAGTTTTCTGCTTTTGTTTCCCCCACTCTAATATACCACCTTGCTCTCTGAAGCAAGCAAGATCTGTCACAAGGCAGGAAATGATTAATTACCAAATGAGACTTATGGACAATAAGCTCCTCAGACTCAATCTTTTTTTTGACTACACCACTTTTCTTTCCATTGTAATGTTGAGAACAATTCATTACTATATTTCATTTAATTTCTCTAAATTCACTTTTTAATTCAAGTTGTATAATTAGGGAGAATTTTCAAGAGGAAAATTAAATTTAAGGTGTGTATGTAGCAGCAGTTTACAGGATGAATTAGAGAAGTCAGGACCAGGGACAAGGACACCAGTGAGGCAGTTACGATAGTAATCTGAGAAAAAGTGATAAGGATCTGGCCTAGGGTGCTCATGCAGTGTCCTCTAAAGCTACTTTTCATGTAGTTTAGAGCTGTCTATGTTATCTCTCCAACTGGAAAGTAACCCTCTTAAGAGCAAGAACTGTTTTGTGCCTTTTTTTTGGTATTCCCAGCACTTAACACAAGGCCTGGTACATTGTTATCCCTTAAAAGATGCCTGTTGATTGATAAGCTGATAGCAGGAGGCAAGGAAATGCGGAGACACGCCAAAGGTAAATTATAAAGGAATAATTGAACTTAAATTTTGGGTCTGTGGAGAAATTTCTGTTTCACAGTAGTGTTAAACTCCCTCCTCCTCCCTCCTCCTCATATGACGACTACTACCACTACTACTACTACTACTACTACTACCACTACTACTACTACTACTACCACTACTACTACTACTACTACTACTACTACTACTACTACTACTACTACCACCAGTACCACCGCCACAACCAACCACCTCCACCCTCT
>CM053774.1:123579946-123630728 GCA_028658325.1 Potorous gilbertii | reverse complement strand
ACTACCACTACTACTACTACTACTACTACTACTACTACTACCACTACCACTACTACTACTACTACTACCACTACTACCACTACCACTACCACTACTACTACTACTACTACTACCACTACTACCACTACTACTACTACTACTACTTCTGCCGCTATCATCACTACTATAACTTCAAACAATAATTGCAGTTAGCATTTATAGTACTTTATATCTTCCAAGTACTTTATTTATGTTGTTTTATTTAGTCCTGAAAACATTTGTGTAGTAGTTATTATATGTTCTCCATTTTGAAGATAAAATAACTAATAGTAAGTGAAATGTTCAATGACTTGTATAGGGTCCCATGGTAAATGTGAAGTACAATTTGAAGTCATGTTTTCCTGACTCCCAGTTCAGCAGTCCTTCCGCTGTACCACAAACTAATAAGATTCAATATGAGGAGCTTTTCATTTACTAGCTGAGAGGTAGAAGAATGGTGCCGATGAAACAAAGGAGTAGGAGGAAAACCAGATAAGCAAGTTGTGGCTGGAGAATCAGACTACTGATTCTGAGATCTTAGAGATAAGACACCTAGGTGGCACAGTGGATAGAGCACCAAGCCAAGAGTTAGGAAGACTTGTATTGAAATTTGGCCTCAGATGCTTACTGGCTGCGTGATCCTACACAAGTTACTTAACCTTGTTTGCCTCATTTTCCTCTTCTATGAAATGTGTCAGAGAAGGAAATGGCAAAACCACTCCAGTATCTTTGCCAGGGAAACCCCAAATGGGGTCATGGCGAGTCAAACACAAAGGAACTTCAAACCCATGTACTGAGTAGGATACTCATAACAATATTGATTACAGTTTTGTAAGGCTTTGAATTTTGCAAAGCTTTTACATACATTACATCCCGTGATCTTATTTCAGTCTCATATCAATGGCATTTATAGGTGTGGAAACTGAACCGACTTTAAGTGACCTGCATAGGATAACATGACTAATGACTAAATGGGGACTTGAGATAACGAGAAGGACCTGGGGGAAAACACTGACTTAGGAGTTAAACCCCAGAGCAAGAAGGGGTAGGGGGATGGGGATGTGACAAGGTGATATCCTAATGGGAAAAAGAAGCAGGTGGTTATGGGAGGACCTGAGGGGACGTGAGATTCTTTACAAAAATCTCATGATGGAGGGAAGAGATGAAGATACAAAGGATGAAAGGGAGTTTTCCATAATGGGACAAGCATTCCACAGGGCACAAGAAGTTGTGTGAGTTGTGGGTCACGGAAGGGCACCCTGCTTTCCCCTTTCACTGTTACCTTAATTCATATAAACCTTCCCTTCAGTCAATCGTGGAATTGTTTGGAACTAGAAGAGACTTCAAAAATCACAGAATACAAGCTCCTCGTTTTCCAAGAAGGAACTGGGCTCAACGCAGAGGAGGGATCTTACTTCTCATATCCTTTCAACTTTATTAAACTACATAGTGGCAAAACTCAACTGGGGCCCTCCCCCAAAGCACATCTATTTGGGATTACAGGAAAAAAAAGGATTTTCACCTGCCAAAAAAAAAAGCACAGATGGAGAAAAGGTGATTTTTTTTCCTCCCATGAAGCCTGTAAAAATACTTTACTCTGACAACATCATTTGGATCCCAAATAATCTTTTTGGCACTTGATGATATGCTCTGCCGGTCAATTTGTTATTAATAGCCAGATTGGTAAATTGTAACCATTTGTATCAATAGGTTATTAGAAGGAAATGAATGAGCAACAGTGCAATTACTCACATAAGGGAAGGAAATTGAAACTCTAAGCACCCCCCTTCCCAGTTTTGGACAGGGGATAGAAATAGGAAGGGGATCCTGAATGATCACAGACAGATGTGTTCAGTTACAAAACCATCGTTATGTGTTAGGTTTCAATGCCTTGGTAAGAATATTCTGGATATCTCTGAGCATAGTGGCTTCAGTGCCAAACTCAGAGTCAAAAAGTCCCCCGTTCAGATCTTGCCTCTGATAACAGATTAGCAAGTGATCTGACGTCTCAGCCTCAGGTCCCACAGCTACAGTGGCCATAATTATAAGAGCTATCTCTGAGGATTGTCCGGAAGATCAAGTAAGATAAGGTACTTTTCACATGTGAAAGTGTTCTATAAATGAGAGCTATCATGATGGGGGTGTGGTGGTGATATGGCTTTATCAAAGCTTGTTCATCTTCAGAAAGGGAATAAAAACCTCTGTAACCCCTATTACCAAGTCTGCGGAAATTCAAATGCAAAGTACTCTGTTATTTAAATGATGATAACATATATATATATATATATATATATATACATATATATATATATATATGTGCATATATAGATACACATACATAAACACGCACACATACCCCTACTATGTGCCAGACACTATGTTAAGTGTTTTATAAATGTTATTCCTTTTGACCCTCATAATATTGGCAGATAAATGTGTTTTTAGTCTCATTGTACAGAAGAAGAAACTGGGGCAGCCAATAGGTCAAGCGGTTTGCCAGGGATTGAATAATTAATAAATTTCTGAGGCTGAATTTGATCTCAGGTCTTTTGATTCCAAGCACTCTCTCCACTGTGTCAGTCACATCATCATTGATCCTTTTCACAATAATTATACATCCACTATTTGTCTACCATAGATACAGAGGAGCCTGTATGTATGGTTCGTAGAGCTTTTCATGTGTTTTCTACTGCTACTGGGCTGTTGGAGGGTATGTTGCACTGAGCAGTCTGCAGAATAGGCACTTGGCCTCTGTGGATATGGGACCATAAGTGGTTGTGCATTGTAACAACAACAAAGATAAAATTCCACAAATGAGTTCAATACACATTTAATTAAATATGTATTGTTTGGTCAGCACCAAGTTTGACTCTGGGGAAGAAAAATTTAGAAAAGGTACAATTCCTGCCCTCCTAGAAACTAGTCTAGTAGGAAGGATAAACCACCCTTCAAGATAAATATAAGGCACAAATATACACTCTAAGCACCTTATAAGCACCCTGGTGACTTAGTGGGTGGAGTGCTAGAATTGGAATCTGTAAGACTTGAGTTTAAATCCTCCCTCAGACACTCAATAGTTGTGTGGCCTTGGCAAGTCATTTAAATTTTGATGGCCTCAGTTTTCTCCTTTATAAAATGGGAATATAAACACCTACCTCCCAGGATAGTTGTGAAGCTAAAATGAGAAAATATTCGAAAAACATGACGTGCTATATAAATACTACTTATTACTATGGTATCGTTATTCATATTCGAGGTCTTCAGAACACAGCGTCCCATGTAAAGTCTGGGGTGAAATGTCATGGAGAAGATTGGATCAGACAGGATGAAAAAGGGAGGGCTCTCTGAGTGGGTGGTAGAGTCTCATATACTTTTCAAGAAGAGTGTTCCTCAGAGAGAATAATGAAAGCACCTGCAGAGACGACTTTCCCTGGGAAGGCAGTCCCCACAGATGGCAGAAGTACAGATTATGCATTAATAGTATCAAGGGGCCAGAAAAGAAATTGTTTCCTCATTTCCCATCTCCCCAATGTCTTTTCCTCGTCTCTTCCCTCCCATCCTTACATGAACAACAAGCAATAAAAAAGAAAGATTGAATTAAGATAAATGGCTATTTTCTGGTTTCATGGAAAATCGTACTGTTACTAGGGGGTCATAATATGAGAAAAGGGTTTGCAGACCTGAAAGTGCCATCTAAATTACCTATTAATAACATCAACATCATGATTATTTTTTATCATCCTTCCTCTCCTAATTCCCAGGGATGAAATAACTACATTTTTTCCACTTGAGGTCTCAACACCACTTTCTTACATAAAATGTCTTTTAAAATAAAAAAGGACATTCTTTGAAAAGTTCTGGGTTTCAATATGGTTACCATGTACAAAACCCTAGGCCAGAAGGTCAGCTGCTGGCATTCACCACAGTCACTGGGGAGAGATAGAGGGATGACAAGCTGGCTGTATATGCAGGGGAGGTGGCAAGAGCTGCTGAAATCAATGACAATGAATTAAGACAATCCTTGAAGTTCAGGAGAGGAAAAGAGATAGAAGTGAAATGGTGGGATCCCCTTCAATGACCAAGCAAGGGGAAGAATGAAATGGCAGTGTGTGTGCTGCCCGAGGCAGTCAGCAATCTCAGCTGCATGGCCAGAAAGTCCTCCAGCTTTAAAAGAAATCTCAGGACAACCAAATTCAAGCGCATCATTGACACCTTTCCTTTTCCTTGTTTAGAACACCAGACTTGGAGTCAGGAGGGTCTGAACTCAAATTTTACCCATATAACTGTGAGCAAATGATTTCATTTTCTGGGTTTCAATTTGCTCCTTTGGAAAATGGTGTGATAACAATAGCCCTCATCTGTCAGGGTTGTAGGACTCAATGCAAAATGTGAAAAGCATTTGGTGAACCTTAAAGATCTGTACAAATGTGAGGCATAGGTATTATCCTATCTCTATAGGTACAGAAATGTAAATATAGGGTTTTAAGGCAGTGAGACATGGAGTAAAATAGTATGCAAAGATTTTAAAATGGGTAAAAATGAATATGGAAGACATTGGAGAGGTGCCTGGTAGCTATCCACATGGCAATCCTCAATGCATAACCAATAAAGAACTTCAAAGAACAGAAGTAAAGGATGCCCTAAGGAACTGTATAATGGAGAGAGAAAATGGGCTGGTCACATGGGAGGGAGCAAGGGATGACAAGTAGATGGCAAAAGTACTCCACTGGTGCCTTTGTTATGTCAAGAAAAAGTGAGGAAACTGAGGTCCAGAGATGTTAACTACATGCCTAGGTGGAACATAGGGCAGCTAGGTGGCACAAAGGATAAAATACTGGTCCTAGAGTCAGGAAGACTCACCTTCCTGAGTTCAAATTCAGGCTCAGAAACTAACTAGCTGTGTGACTTGTCACTTAACCTTGTTTGTCTCAGTTTTCTCATTTGTAAAATGAGCTAGAGAAAGAAATGGCAGACCACCCTAGTACCTCTACCAAGAAAGTCCCAAATGAGATTAAGAAAAATTAGACATGACTGAATGACAACTGACCTCTGAGGGTCACAGAGCTAAGTGGGATCTTAAATATGCATAGACACAGACCCACACATAAGCATTCTCTCTCTCTCTCTCTCTCTCTCTCTCTCTCTCTCTCTCTCTCTCTCTCTCTCTCTTTCTCTCTCTTTCTCCTTTGGTGCTTCCCCTCTTCTTTTTCTACTGACTTTTCTCAAATTTTCAACATCACTCAAAAATGAACTAAAATATCCTATTATTTACTTATTAAAAAAATGGTCACATTCATTTCCTCAGTTAAATTTAGGTACATATTCATTCATAGGTTATATAAGTTTGTCCTGATGTCCTTCTCTTAATGAAGTGATGCTTTGGAGGTGCTGAGATAAGTCCCATTTCCTATATAGGTTTCTGGTCTGGAAGATTATATAGCCTGGTCATTAAACCTATCCAGGGAAACCCCTTCCATGTACAGAGTCTTGTAGGGTAGGAACAAGCCCATTCAATAGTAATTCCCATTCATCATTGGTTTGCCTTTTATCCCAAACTGTAGCAGTTACTCTTGACAAGCCAAGATCTTCACCTCTCTGAACCTGCTCAAAACCCGAGGTAGGTGCAAGAGAGCCTATGGACATATTGTGAATTTGTGACTCAGAACATCTAAACTGAGCTTCAAAAGGAAAGCAGGCTCCATGAACACTAAGCCATGAAACAAATTGCTCCAGTCATTTCATCACCAGCAAGCAGGGTCAGCACAATGACAGCCATTGATGTTGTGGACAAACCCTGGAGCACAAGGCAATCAGAGGCCCTCTCTGTACTCAGGGAAGATAGGAGGAAGGCACTTACATCACACTGGAATGGCTTTTCACCAGTGTGGGTCCTCATGTGCTCATCCAGGCCTCTCTTCTGACTGAAGGCTTTGTTACACTGAGAACATTGATAGGGCTTCTCCTGCATGGAATGAGAGGCAACAAGAGAAAGTAAGTCAGGCAGTACAAATATTCTGATACCTCTAGGGGAAAATCACAGACCCAGTTTTCTAAGGGTTAATTCTGGAAAAGTGTGGTCTCTTTTAACTTTGTAAGTCACAGGCGTTAAAGAGATAAGAGAGTAAAGATCCCACCCTCCAACGTTTCTCCCTAGGCCCACCAATTGAATAGATGATAGAACCAAAGACGAGTCACACTGTGAGTATTGGAGGCAGGGTTCCAGCTGAGGTCTCCCAGCTCCAAATCCAGCATTCTTTCCACTGCTCCGTACTTCCTCCCATCTTGGGAGACAGAGGATATAAGGACAGAATGCTGGACTTGGAGTGGGGAAGAGCTGAGTTCTAGCTCAGTCTCTCCCGTTTACTAGTTGTGTGACCGTGAACAAATCACTTAAACCTCCTCCATTCTCAGTTTCTTCATCCACAAAAATTGGAAAATAATAGCATCTACTTCAGAGTTTAATTTACGTTAACTTACATCATCATCATCATCATTTAAGAACCACCCCATATGTATATATATATATATATATATATATATATATATTAATATCACAAAAAAGCAATTTTGAATAAACCTACATGGTAATCAGAGAGGGAAAAGTATTCAGTTTTTTTTTTTGTAAAGGGCTAATTTTCACAAATTTAGAATCATAGAATTAAAAGTGAGGTCATAGGTCTTCTAGACCAATCAATTTCTGGAAGCATATGTTTCCAAGTTATGAAATAACATGCATAATTTACACCTAGCTTACTTACTTATACATAATACACAAGAGGTTCTTGGTCTTCTGGTGTCATGAACTTCTTTGGCAGTCTAGTGATGACCATGCCCCTCCCCCTTTCTAAATGTTTTTTTTTTGTTTTAATGAACAAAATACATAGAATTACAAAGGTAACCAAAGTTTAGTGAAAATCAAAGTGTAGTTGTTGTTTTGTTTTGTTTTTCTCATCCAAGTTTACATAGTTCCAGAAATCTATAAACAGGGTCCTTTGTCTCCCAGATTAAATACCTCTATCCTATAGTATCTCTAACAGTCATTGAGCCAAATCATTGAAAATTCAGCCCATTCCATTTATCCTGATCTTAATCTCTAAAGTTTCATCCAATTTTACCTATTAGGCATTGAAATGTAAAAGAAAGACAGATATCAAGAGAATAATTGCAGTTGCTTTTAATGTCACTCTCTCAGAGCTCAAAAAATCAAATAGAAATATAAAAATAAAAAAGAGACAAATAAACTACTGGAGAATTTTAAATTGAAAGGTGAAAATATCTGAATGAGAATAGTATACACACATATTGTGGATAGTTGGATAGAAAGAGAGATAGATAAAGTGTATCATCAATGGTGCTTTTACAAAAAGGATGCATAGGAATCATGAGTGTCATAGGAGACTGGAACATACATAGATTCCCTGTGTGAAAAATGCTAGGAAAACTTCCCAGGAGAATTGAATGTATAATGGAATTGTCTCAGTGAGACTGAAGCATGCTTAGACAGTCTGTAACTGGTTTCAGTTTTCTATCCACTTGGTGGATATCAGTCTCTCTGACTAAAGATATAGACCATAAGTTGATGTTGCTTCCAAAGGACTTAGTAAACCCTAGCCTCTTTCGCTCTCTTGTTTGAATGTATGTTCTTGGTTTGACGAACAACATCTGGCAAAAAGACAATTTTATAAGGGAAAATGCATTGAGGTTTCTCCATCAGAAGCTGGCATGTGGTCCAAATTGACCTTAACTCTTTGCTTCAGTGTTTGTTTGTCTGTTTGTTTTCCATTTTAGGTGAAATACATCAGAAGCAATGACCTTGAGAATTTTGAATAATCAAAAGTGTGAAAACCTGAGATCTTAAAGTCTATGAATTTAGAATTCACAGTCCATGTGAAATTTTGAGGCCATCCCAACATTAATGGAGAAAAAAAATAACCTTTGGGATCTGACATAGTGGTAGTTAAGACAGGATTCATCTAGCAGTGATGCTGCATTTCTATGTAATTGGATGGGACTAGTGCTATGCATGAACTGTGCTAAAAATGAGCCTAATCTCTCCAGAGACAAAGATAATAAAGAGAAGAGAGTGCATGAGATTTTGGAGGAAAATATTTCCACTTTTGTTCTTCATATGTCTTCAAAATAAATATCTTTTTGTGAAAGCTAATAGATGTTAACTGGTTATATGAAACTGGTGTTAACAGTCACAGGATGGTAAACACTTGGAATGAAGGCTCCAGCCAACAGCATTAATGAAAAGACATTACCCCCTCAGGAGTACCTAAAAGAAAGGGAAAGATGTAATAACCCGACTTTGGGAGATGATGCCAGAAAATACTCACAACATAAATTTATATTTTTGTTGTTTTAACTAAATATGTTTAAACTTTATAAACAGTTGGCATAAAAGATACAGGACTGGCCTGCAGTCAGGAAGGTCTGAGTTCAAATCTAATCTTTCCTATCCATATTACCCTGGGCAAGTCACTTAATCTTTGTTTGCCTCAATTTCCTCAGCTGTTAAATGGTAGCACCTACTTCTCAGAGCTTGTGAGAATCAAGTGAGACAATGATTGTAAAAGACTTAGCACAGTATCTAGCATACAGTTGGTGCTACATAAATGTTATCTACTATTGGTATCATCATCACCATCACCATCATCATTAAATATGGTAATTTATACAGGGAATTTAAACGAGATGCAGATCAAAATTAACGAAAAACAAAATATTAAACATCAAGCTCTGTGTAAGCCCTGAGGAAATAAATACAAAAAGAGACAGGTAGATGATTCAACTAATGTATTGTTGGGCCAGGAATCATGAAGATCTGAGTTCTAATCTCATCTCTGACTCTTTCTAGTTGTGTTATCCAGGACAAGTCACTTAACCTCTGCCTTAGTTTCATCAATCATAAATTAGAGGTATTAATGACACCTACCTTGTTGTGAGAATCAAATGAGGTAATATTTCTAAGTACTTAGAACAGTCCTTAGCACAAGGTGCTTAATAAATGCTTATTTCTTGCCTTCTTTGCTTTTTTCCTCCTTCCTTTACTTCTCCCCTTCTCTATTTCCTTCCTCTCCTCTTTTTCTCCTTTCTTGCTCCCTCCCTTCTTCTTTTCTTCTTTTTTTCTTCCTTCCTTCCTTTCTTCTTTTCTATTCCTTCCCTTTGAGGAAAGGACTTATATTCCAATAAGAGGAAACAACACATAAAGGGATATGGTAGCTATGGAAAGACAAAGTCACAGAGTTGATAAGCAGAGCTTCTACTAAATATAAGTACAGAGAGTCCACCAAGACACACTCAAAGCATACATATTACATGTCTTGTACAATTGCAAATGATCTATTGCAAGGTAATAAAGGTCACCTAAAATAACTAGAAGAATATTCTGCTTCCACAGTTATTATATCAAAATCCAGTATTTTATAGATTAATTTACAAATTGAATTCAACACCAAACTACCAAAAAAACTATTCATAAAACTAGATAAGATAATAACAAAATTCATTTGGAATAATAGCAGCGTAGAATATCAACAATGTTCATTTTTTAAAGAGCTAGGTATTCATGAGAATAACACTTCCATACCTTAATTATAATTTTAAAGTGATAGTAATTAGAATTATTTGGTAATATATCATAACAGAAAACTAGATCAGTGAAGTAGTTCTAATAAATTTAAGAACCTAAGTTACTTGGGAAAGGACTCTATATTTGCTAAGTACCACTGGGGGAAAGAATGCAGTTTGACAGATATTTTGATCAACATCCTGCCTTGTATACCACAATGTGCTCAAAATGGACATACAGTGTGACTATTGTGACTATTAAAAACACATTGACAGTATAGATAAAATGAGATAAGAACCGAATTAGTTACCTTCACAGCTATCATTATGGGCAAAATTCTTACTCAAACAAAGGCAATCACAAAAGATAAGATAGATAATTTTTTGATTCCATGATATTGAAAAGCTTTTCTCCAAAGTCAATGACTCAGATAAGGTGAGAAACTGTGGGGAATAGGGTAATAGATGGGGACGAAAAAGAAAGAAATATAATTGCAACAAATACCACTGGTAAAAATTTGCATCAAATATCTTTGGTAAATCTGCAAAATCTTCACATGTAGAGAAATAATACAAATATATATATGATCAAAAGTCCAATGGATAAAGGGACAAACGATATTAACAAAGTTTTCAAAGCAAGGATTATACAGTATTAGTAACCTAATTAGTAATTAGAAATACAGCTCCAAATCCCTAATCAAAAACAAATGTACAAAGACCCCATGTTTCACCTCATACCTGGTAAACTGACAAAGTGACAAAAGATGCAAATAGTTAATATTGTAAGAGTTTTGAAAAGATAGGCTAATTTTGGTATTTATGTGAGTGTTGTGAAGTTTTCCAACCATTCTGGAAAGCAATTTGGGAATCATGGCTATAGTAGTACCTAAAATGTCCATACCCTTTGACCCAGACATAACATTGATATAGCATAAATACAAGAAGAGCAGAGAAAGAAAGGCCCTAAGTATACCACATGTGTGTGTATCTGATAACAAAGAAATAGAGACACAGTGTTGATTGAGGAACAGATAAGCAAATTACGGTACATTAATGGATAATGATAGATAGACTTGTTCTGTTTGGCCCCAAAGACAAAATCAAACCAAAAGGTAAAAGTTGTGGAAAGGGTTCTAAGGATCTAAGGAAAACTTTTCAGGTATTCGAGCTATTCCAAATATGAACTGGCTGCCCTTGAGGATCCTCAAACAAGCTTGAATAAGGTGTTGGGGATGCTTTAGAGAGGGTTCTGATACAAGTTCAGGTTGGACTGCAATGACTTCAGGGATCCTTTTCACTTAAAATTCTAAAATTCTTTGAATATTCTAATTTCAGGTTCTTAGATCTCTTGTACAGTTATCTCTTCCATATTGGGGGCATTAGGGGCACAGCACACCTGTAATCTAGAAAATCTTCACAAAATCTTTTGACCCTTCACACCAGAGAAGAAATCTGATATTTTTTTCCTTTTTCTTTTATGGAGTGTTTATGGCACCTTGTTGTAAAATGTGGGTTGATATTATAAAATATTATACATATATTTCATTTATTTCTGAGTTTCTAAACTTTTTCAGTTTCACCTACCAGGCTTTAGCATGTCATCTGTGACTTCCACAAAACTCCCCCCAAAATTCTCATTTAATATCTTATACTTATCTATGATATATTGAAACTATGATAGAGAAAGTTGCAATTTGGATGGAATAACTGTATATTCATTCTCTTCCATTCTTAAAGGGAAACTAGGCCTGCTTCAAGGCTGACCAAAGGAGAAAGAGAGTAAGAATAGAAGGCATAGTATAGTTTTCCAGTAAGGGGGTGTGAGAGCCCCGGGAAGGTTGATTAAACAAGCTTGGAGAGTCTGGCTTTGAATCTCACTGACCAACAAACATAACAGCTAGTGATGAGGCAGAGACATCCCTTAGGTCCATGTTATGACCTCGGTCATGGCACCTTCACATTTCCTATAGGATGTGTGTATGTTTCCCCACAACTGAGACCTCCATGAATCTCCTTGCAGACAGATCCTTACAAATTAATTATTTTTCATTTAAATTTTTAAACCAGATCCATCAACTCACTTCCAGCACACCACTAGTCAGTTAACTTCCTTTATTCCTATTGGCCAGTTGTTAAAATGGACAGAGACTCCAATTTATCAAAGAAGTTTTGAGCATTGTTTACAAAGTAGGCTTTGTTTTAGGATGAACGATGGAGTCTAAGACAGCAGAAGTGACTTCGTTAGCTTGGCTGAGCAGAATGATTTGGTACTTGATTAACTGTGCCCTTGCATGCTGACATAATTAAACTGACAGATTGTCCTTCATTATTATAACCCAGGAACCATTATGATAAAAATGGAGGGCATTCTATGTGTCAACTAAATCATATTATCATTCAGAGGTAGAATTAATCAGGAAGCAAGTCATTCTGTCTTCTTTCAACCAAACTTTGGCAGGAACATATAATAGGAAAGGCATATTTAGCACCATATACTCTGATGTGACAAGTTTTGTTCTTTATTCTATATTTGTCGCTTCAAAATAGAATACCACTAAGTTCAAATGCTTCTTTCTTCTAACATAAATTTCATTAATAAATCTCCATTTTAACAAATTTAAAGGAACTACATGATGTGTGTTTTTAATAGATAGACACAATTTGGGAGGATGTAAGAGTGCTTTAAAAAGTGACACATAGTTATAGCCTTTCTTATACAGTTAAAGCTAATCAATTAACAAGTATTTTTTAAGTAGCTCTTTGTGTCAGTTAGGAAGTGCTAAAATGAACAAAACTGATATAGTCCTGCTTGTCCTTGAGGATCTTACAGTCCAGCATGAGCAGATGCAAAATATATGTTTTACAAGATAACACTGCATAGAAGACATTGGGTAACTGTGAAAATGAATAAAGGTTTTACGTTTGAATTTCACCTTGAAAGAAACTATCTATTGTAAGAGACAGAGGTATTCAGGGTGTGTATTCCAGGGACAAGGGGACAGCCAAGGAAAGGACACAGTCAGGTAGATCAGAGGGTGCCATATTTGGAATGGTAAGAAGACTAATTAAAGTGTGTTTGTGTGTGTGTGTGTGTGTGTGTGTGTGTGTGAGAGAGAGAGAGACTGAGTATGCTTGTGTGTTTATGTGCGTGAGTGCATGTGTGCATGTGTGTGTGAATATGTGTGACTGACTCAGTCAACATGTATTTATCGAATGACTACCATGTACCATGGCAATATGCTTGACCATGGGGATCACTGGGGATACAAAGATAAAAATGAAATATTCCATACCCTCAAAGATCTTACATTCTGATGGAGAAGATAACATGTACACATGTGTCTATATATAAGATAGTGATAGATAAAAAGACTGGTGAGATAATGTAGGCCAGGTTGTTAAGATGCATTAAAAGTCAACAAGAAGAATTCAACTATCTGATTCTATATGTAATAGGGAATACTAGAATTTATTAAGTAGGAGAATGACAGAATCAGTCCCACAATTCAGGACAATCCCTTTTGTGACTCCATGGCAGCAGGATGCTGTGATCATAGGATTTCAAAATAAAATCAACCTACTTTAAGTACAGTAGAATACTGCATTCTTGGTATCTTTCCAACTCCTGTGCGATAGTAAAGATGGTAGCTACTTTGGAATGCAAAAGACTCCATGTTCCCTACTACTAGATGTCCTGAATGTGTATGTAGATTATTTGAAAATAATAGGAAAGGAATGAGATTGTAGAATTCTCTAAAATGTGTAACCTTAGAGAGTTTCCTAGAGTATTTGAGAGGTTAGTTGATATTTTCTATAGTTGGGAAAGTAGGCTACATGCTGATGTGGTTTTCTTGGTTGCTGTATATTTGTGGTAGGGATAAGGGAAGGGGAGGAATTAATAAGATCTTTGCTATCTTCTGCTCCTTCCCATTGCTTTCCTTTATATATCTTCACATATTATCCTTCAAAACACACAAATGTGCCATCTCCTACACAGATTTCCTCTATATTCATTTGATCTGATCTATCAATGTTTTCCCATCAATGTTTTCCATTGCAACAATTCTACTGCTTTGATAAACATACTTGCAACTGTAATTTTAGATTTTTGAGGAGGTCAGTTCATTTTTTAATGGTGAAAATGTTTGTTGTGTGCTTTAAAACCATGGGGATGGGGATAGGGTCCTTCTGGCAAGCTGAAATATGGAGGAAATCATAAAAGACAAAATAGGTGATTATGATTATGTAATATATATGTTATTTTGCTCAGATGAAAGCAATATAGGAAGAGTAAGAAGAAAATCAATCAGAAAAATTTTTGCCCTAATATCTCTAACAAAATTCTAACATTCAAATTCTATTGGATATTGAAACTAATGTACAAGAAAAGTAATGCAGTCATAGATATCATCAAAAATAATAAAATTTTCTTTGATTTTTAAAGAAAATGAATTAATTATCAATAATTATTTGTAGAAGAATTCAGAGCCATTATCATCAATGTAGCAGTCCCTAAACTAACTCTGAAGTACACCTGCTAAAAATTGGCACATTAATTTTGCAAAGATGGTAACATGACAAAATTCAATTCTGACAGACCTGTGGAAAAAACAGGCATTAAATTCACAGCTGGAGAATATGTGAATTGTTTTAACCTTTTGGGAAAGCCATACAGAATTATACAATAAAATATTACCAAAGCTTATGCTCTTTGATCCAGATATTCCACTTTGACTTATATAATCTAAGAGGGCAAGTGACGGGAAGGAAAACAAAACCATTTTTCTACACAAAAATATTTATGGCAGCACTATTTGTGACAGTAAAATAAAAGAGAAAACAACACAAATTCGTTAGAAAAAAAACAACATACATTATACATCCAATGATTAGCAAATGGAAAATAAACAGTGGAAAGTAAATGTAATGGAATATCACTATGCTCTAACAGTTAATGAGGCTACCCAATTGGTGACAGACTGTTGCCATAAAACTATGACAACCTTGAAAGAAAGACAAAAATGTAAAAGTAGGAGCCAAGATGACAGAGGAGAAGAAGAGGCTTGCTCTAACTCTACTCCCATAGGCCATAAAATACCTGTAAAAATGACTCTAAACAAAATCTAGAGTAGCAGAAGTCACAAAATGACAAAGTGAAAGAGATTTTAAGACCAAGACAGCCTGGAAGGATGACAAGAAAGGTCTATCGTACCAGTCTCAGAGATAAGAGAGCCCAGCCTTGGCCCTGCCACACATACAGGACTGGAGAAGGCTTTAGGGCACAGAATCATTGATAGCAGCTTCCCAGATTTTTTTAACCCACAAAAATCAAAGACAGCTTCAAAAGTCAGTAAGAAAGCTCTTTCACATGGGTGAGAAGGGAGCAGGGTTCAGCCCTAGGCCGGGGTCAGGGCTGTGGCAGCCACTGCAGCACAGCATCCATTTTTGGAGCCCTCAGCCTAAAGACCCTGGGGGAATGGACCAGCTGATCTGAGACTCAGTCATAAGTGGCAGCCTTGGGGTGAGGAAGAGCACTTGTGTGGAGGAGCTGGTGGAAGATCTGGAGAGGGAACTCTACTCACAAATCCTGGGGGAAAAGTTTGTGGTTGCTTCCAGATCAGAACGCAGGGCAGGAGAGAAGTAAACTCCTCTATCTTGATTCTCCCACCATAGAGGAACTGATAACCTACAGGTGCCTTGACTATACCTTCCACTTGACAAAAGACTCAAAAGTCAAGTAAAATGTTAGGGAAATGCCCCAAAAAGGAGAAAAATAAGTCTAGAGAAGGTAACTTTCCTAGTGAACAGGTATTTCTTCCATTGTTTCACATGAGGAAGAAGAATGCATTTAGAGGAAGACATAAATGTAAAAGCTTCTGCATCCAAAACCTCCAAAATAAATATACAGTGGTCTCAGGCCATGGAAGAATTCAAAAAGGATTTTCAAAATCAAATAAGACAGGTAGAAGAAATATTGGGAAGAGAAATGAGAGCAATGCAAGAAAATCATGAAAAGCAAGTCAGCAACTTGCTAAAGAAGACCCCAAAAAATGCTGAAGAATTTAACATCTTTAAAAATAGACTAATTCAAATGACAAAAGAGGCCCAAAAAGCCAATGAGGAGAAGAATGCTTAAAGAGCAGAATTAGTCAAATGGAAAAGGAGGTTCAAAAGCTCACTGAAGAAAATAATTCTTTAAAAATTGGAATGTAGCACATGGAAGCTAATGACTTTATAAGAAACCAAGAAATTACAAAACAAAACCAAAAGAATGAAAAAATAGAAAACCATGTGAAATATCTCTTTGAAAAAACAACTGACCTGGAAAATAGATCCAGGAGAGAAAATTTAAAAATTGTGGGACTATCTGAAAGTCATGAACAAAAAAAGAACATAGACATTATCTTTTATGAAATTTTCAAGGAAAACTACCCTGATATTCTGGAACCAGAGGGTAAAATAAATATTGAAAGAATTCATTGATCACCTTCTGAAACAGATTCAAAAAGAAAAACTCCTAGCAATATTATAGCCAAATTCTAGAGTTCCCAGGTCAAAGAGAAAATATTGCAAACATCCAGAAAGAAACAATTTGAGAATTGTGGAAATACAATCAAGATAACAAAGTATCTGGCAGCTTCTACATTAAGGGATCAAAAGGTTTGGAATATGATATTCCAGAACTCAAAGGAACTAGGACTAAAACCAAGAATCACCTACCCAGCAAAACTGAGCATAATACTTCAAGGGAAAAAGTGGTAATTCAATGAAACAGAGGACTCTCAAGTATTCTTGATGAAATGACCAGAGCTGAATAGAAAATTTGCCTTTCAAACACAAGAATCCAGAGAATCATGAAAAAGTAAACAGGAAACAGAAATCATAAGAGATTTACTAAAATTGAACTATTTACATTCCTACATGGAAAGATAATATTTGCAACTATTGAAACTTTTCTCAGTATTTGGGTAGTTGGAGGGATTACACACACACACACACACATGCACACACACACACACACACACACACATAGAGGACACAAGGTGAGTTGAATAAGAAGGGATGATATCTAAATAAATGAAATTACAGGATGAGAGAGGAAAATATTGGGAGGAGAAAGGG
Source organism: Potorous gilbertii (assembly GCA_028658325.1). Taxonomy (NCBI): domain Eukaryota; kingdom Metazoa; phylum Chordata; class Mammalia; order Diprotodontia; family Potoroidae; genus Potorous; species Potorous gilbertii. The sequence goes on along the minus strand of CM053774.1, from coordinate 123,614,012 downwards.
AGAAATGGAATGGGGCACATTATCTCTCATAAAAAGGCAAGGAAAAGTTTTTTTCAATGGAGGGGCAAAGGGGGCAGATGAAAGGGAAAAAAATGAAGCTTACTCTCATTACATTTGGCTTAAGGAGGGAATAACAGGCATACTCAATTTGGTATGCAAATATCTTACACTATAGGAAAGTAGGGGAGAAGGGGATAAGTGGGTTGTGGGGAGTATGATAGAGGGAAGAGCAAATGAGAGGAGGGGGGTAATGAAAAGTAAACACTTTTGGGGAGGGATAATGTCAAAAGAGAGAATAGAATAAATGGGGGAGGCAGGATAGGATGGGAAGAAATATATTTAGTCTTTTGCAACATGACTGTTATGGAAGTCTTTAGCAAAACTACACATATATAGCCTATATTGAATTGTTTGCCATCTCACTGGGGATGGGTGGGGAGGGAGGAAGGGAGAGAAGTTGGAAGTCAAAGTTTTAAGAATGAATGTTGAGAATTGTTTTTGCATGCAACTGGGAAATAAGAAGTACAGATAATGGGGTAGAGAAAACTATCTTGCCCTACAAGAAAAGAGAGAAGGTGGGGATAAGAGAAGGGAGTGGTTTGGTAGAAGGTAGGGTAGATTGAGGGATGTGGTGATCGGAACACACGGTGTTTGGGGATGGGGGAGGGGAGAGATGGGGAGAAAATTTGAAACTCAAAATCTTGTGGAAATGAACGTTGAAAAGCAAAAATAAATAAATAAATCGGAATCTTTTCTTCTGCAAAAAAAGAAAAATAAATGAATTTCTACATAGAATTTCTACATAGATGACAAAAACATTTAGTTCTAAAATTATTCATGTTTCTTTTCTTGACTTTCTGTTGCATTCATAAGGCCTTAAGTTGTTTCCATGCCTTAAGATATATTCCTTTTTCTCACATTTCTGTGAATATACCCCTCAACATTTACAATCTCTGACTCCAAGCACAGTTTTTTGTTTCCTTTTATACACTTGGTTCAATTCAATTGCTTATCCAGTCTTTGTTTTCTTTAGGGTCATTTCTACCTTCGTCCAAAGGCTCCTCCGAGACAGTGATGTTATGGTACAAGTGTAATCATTCTTCTGTGCTTGAGGTTGATAAAAAGTTTTTTTTTTTTAAAAGTCTTTACAGATCTTTTCCATTTTTCTTTTATTTGTTATTCTTCTTCAATTCTTCTCCTTAAATATACCCAGAATGATTCTGTTGAATTGAACTTATTACCTAGTATTCTTTAAACTTATTTTGTCTTCCGGTGTTTCTCATTACTTTATGAGCCATTCATTTTCCATCATCTCCCATTGTCCTTCCCTGTAATACTTGTAAAGCAGCAACTCTATGCATTATACAGTCTTTTCCCCCAATTTTATAATTATATTAAATGAAATAAACATTCAATTAAGAGATGAACATAAGTAATACTCCGCACTCATTAACACGTTAGGCCACCTAAGAAGGATTTTTTTTGGCAGAAATGAAAAGAATGCTGTCCCACTAAGAAATCCATAGGGAAAGTGATCCACAGGGAGAGATAGTAAGTAAGCACATGATTAAGTCTTATCTGGGTAGTAGAACAACTCTGTGAGTGCTGCAAAGTATAGGCAAGCTCTTTATGCTTCTCAGGGATAGGTTCAAAAGGTTATATGATACAAATTCAGAAAAGTAAACATGTTAAAACCCCAATAACTTTTTAAACCAAATACACAAAAGCTCTTGCTATATTTATGTTGAGTTCTTCACATAAGGCCGTTTACAAAATTGTCTTCTTCAACATTGTCACAAGAGTATCACAAGCCAGTGAGGTTGAGATGGAGGTGAAAAGACTAGAGAACAAAAGATGCCATCTACTTTTTTTCTCTTTTAAAAGTGACAGAACTTTGAAAGGCAAAACCATGGTCCTTCTTCATTTTAATGTCATTCTTTTTTCTTCCCTTTTCCCAAATTGTTCTTTATGTCTATGTATTTACATTCCCAATCAGTTATCTTCTCTTTTTCTTTTCCTCTAGTGAGAGTTGCTACTGTGAATTCAAGTTTTTTGTCCTGATTGTTTTGTTTTCCATTCTACCATTCATTTCTACTCTGCAGGTCACAATCTCTGCTCTCATATTTCTTATTTAAAACACTCAGGAATGTTGTGCTGTTGTTTCATGTTCTCTTTGAAGTACACAGGTCAATCGTTTCATCAGGTGTTGAATTATTTTGATTTTTCTTGAAATACTTATTCATGATGTGTGAAGTTTTACTGTATCTATAGGCCATACTTCCATTATTAAAGTCTTTCCTGTTGACTTATCTACCTATGTTCAAAATCTTTGACTTTTGCCTCACCCATGAGACTTTTGATAATAGCATTTTTTCCCTTATTCTCATTTATTGCTCACTTTCTGACTCTGTCCCCTTTGTCTTGATCTGAAAGTATTTTATCCTCCTCCAATACAGAGTAATTCAGTTTACCAGCCTCAGTTTTTACTTCAAGTGTTTTCTTGGGGGACAATACTAGCTTCTTCTAGATTCTGCTTTTTTTACTTGTGTTTGAAGGCCAACATCACCACTCCTCCCCATAAATTTTGCCCCTATTTCCTGTTTTCCAGTTCTCTGACTTGGTGACACAGAATGCTGCCACACTGAGATTGCAACCTAAACAAATTTTTAAGTTTGGAGTTTGGATCACGATGGCATAAGATGGGAGGAGGAGGAATCAGGGTGTGGGGTTAGGCATTGTTGCAAGCCCATGAGTCAGTTTCTGTAATTTTGGTAAAGGAAACATGATGGATGGTAGGGAAGGAGATGATGAGTAAATTAAAGTTGGAAATTAATAATTATTGGATTTTGCTGTTAGTTCATAGAATGTTTTCCTTATTTAAGTTCTTAACGTCCTAGACCATGGAAAAGCTGACATTGTCTTACCTTTGACACATAATTACTACTTTCAAAAGATTTAAGAGTTGAAGTAGATTGGAGAAAATTTCTAGTCCTCCTACCTTGGTAGTCATGTGACTTGATCTTTCCATGACAGAAGAGACATAGTGTAAAGGTCAAATTGAAGAAAAATCTCCTTTGCTTTAGGATACTTTATTTTCATTATTTTGATGCCAATAAGAGTCTCTTTATTTTGTATAATATGTATTTAACACATACTGGACTTAGTATCAGATGTCCTCTACAAAATAGAAAGACGAAGTCACAAGAAATGTTGGGAGTGTTTACATGTTGTAGCCCCTAATAGGTTATAAGATCCTTGAAGTAGGAACTGTTTACCAGGTTATCCCTGTATCTCCATCACCTACTGTGGAATTTAGCACAGAGGAGATTCATAATAAATATTTGTTGATTTGGGCTAAATTGGGTGAAATTGGACTGGACTAAAACATAATTTTTATGTGCACTCCACTCTGATTTGTTTAGGATCCCAAAAGCTAATACTCTCAAAAGGGTAAGCAAATGGAGACTCCCTTAGTCCAATGGCTCTCGTATCTCATCAGTGTGAATAAGCTTTCCAAATTTAGGGGAGAGAGGGTACCAGGATGCCTAATGAAGGTAATATTAACCCAAGTCAGACATGGAACAAGTCAAAACTTCTATGTTAATCACCACTGGGTTCAGACTGCTTATTGGACACTGAACTCCCCATCTAGGTGAGACAGAGAGATCTAGTCTTAGATAAAATAAAATAATAAGATAAAAACCAACTTCAAATTAACTAGGAGACTAAAAATAAAAGTTGACTTCCAGATCCAAAGTCTAGAGACAATGTGGCTTAATGATTGAAGTGATAGATTTAAATACAAGGAAAACTGGATTCAAATATTGCCTCTGAAATTTGTAGTTCTGTGATCTGGGTAATCTATTCAACATTTATGAGACTCAGTTTCTTCATTTGTACAATAATAGAGTCATACTATATGGCCTTTCAAATACTTTCTAGCTCTAAATTAATGGTTTAATGATTCATAGTCTTTTTTTAAAATGATATATAAATAATGAAAAGAAGGGTTGGATATGAAACAATACATTACTACATCAGAGGTGTTATAATTCTTTTTATAGGTCAATTTTTCCCGGTATGTGTAGAACCAGCTGTAAACAATCAAAATGTACAAAGAACTTCCCACTAATGAGCATCCTGGCCTAGAACACTTCTTCTGCATGTGTCTACTGCATCCCTGACTTCTTATTCACCAGATTATTTTTCTAGTTGGTGTGATCTTTCAATATATGACAAAACACACCCATGGCCTAGTAAACAATGCACCTAAAAATTATAACTTTCATGAAGAGTACAGATCACTGTATAAATATGAAAAGCCAGGCTCAATGCAGCCTATCCCTAATTAGCTGTGCAGTGTCACTAATGGAAACCACATTCTCTATAAACTATGAACATGAATCACATAAGCCATAAATAGAAAGATAAAAAATAAATATAAATAAATAGAATGCCTTTTTAAAAAATGTGCAAGTGGCATACAGACCCTGTAAATAGAAACAGAAGAAACTTTGAGCTGCTCTTAAATGAACTTCTTGGTATAGGACCATGGAATAATGTGGTTTACCCAAAGGACGGGGCAATTGGGAAGGCTTGTCATAATCATAAACATGTTAGAAGAGTTAGTTTATCATAAAAGGAGATGAGAATCTGAGGCTCCTAACATGACAAATGAGAGAGGAGAACCAGGAGGCAAGGGCTACAAAACCCCAACAAGCCAAAAAGGCCGTCTTAGGTGATGGGAGTAGGTCCAGTGAACTTTCTGAATGGAAAAAGAGTGATGTCAGACTGAACTAAAATCTTTCTTCATAGTTTTCTTATTCATTGTCTCATGTGACAGAATCTTAGGGATTTTAGAGGTTTCAAAATCTTCTCTACAGCATCTGTGTTGGCTCTGGGTTCAAAGGATTTCCGTGGTCTGACACAATAGAGAATACTCACAGTTGACTTGTTGGCATAGACTTCATTGGAGAAAATACAGAGATAGAGTGATGTTTGCCATTTCTAGAGGGTTCTAAGTGATTGCTGCTGCTTTGTCCAAGGCTCTATCCAGTCTATTGTAAGTGTCGGACTCACCAGTGCTGGAAATCTGCTCAACCCAGACTTGAACAGAGGAAAGGGACGTGTGTGTGTGTGTGTGTATGTATGTGTTTTTATGACTGACACTGGGTCTTTAGCAGAGGCTCACATGGAAAAGAAACTGACCCAAGCTCAGTCTAGTCCATATGATGTTTAATGCTGATTATTTTCTCCACCCTGGGATCAAGTATCAAGCAATTTCCCATGGTCTGGTGATATGTACTGATCTGGGGAAGCCAAAACAGTTCTTGCTCTGGAGCTACTTTCTTCCATGGAAGGACCATTGAACTTGGATTTATAAGACTTGAGTTCAAATCCCAATTTTGCAATTTGCTACCTATGTGATGTGGGGGAAAACTCTATATCTCTGGGTTACAATTTTTCTTTTGTAAAATGACACATTTGGCTTAAACAAAATTATAAGTCCATTCTAGATCTTAATCTTAAGATTGGTCAGTCATAAAAGATGCCCAAGTCATCCGCTGCTTTCTGGAGCATTGCCAGTAATCTTGACTTTATTCCTGTCACTGGAGTTCAATGACTCAGAAAGAGAGAGTGAGTGAGGTTTATGACTTTGTGCAACTCTGCCTCACTTAAATCCAATTTGCATGCAAGTCAAGACATCAACCATCACATTGTGATGTCATTAGTCCTCCTTGAAAATGAAGGACATTTAAAAAGAAAAAAAAGAAAATGAAGGACATTTGACTTCGCTCTCCCTTTAGCACTATCAATTTAATTCAAGATTTTTGTTTGTTTCTTTTCAATTTGGTCAATTAAGTGGGGGAGGTAGTGGAAGGGAAATATTAATTTAAAATACTGGTTACTTGATATAAAACTATTAAGCTATTTTTTTTAAAGAGCAGATCTGCCCATATTTGTATACTAGCCAATGAACTTCAATGACTGTCCATTGCTTCTAGAATTTGTTTAGCAATTAAAGCCTTTCACAATCTTGTGCCACACTCATTGAACATTATTCCCCTCTGCACATTTTACAAGCTAAACAAAATATCTTCTCCTCATTCCTCGCTGTAATACTTTATCTCTATGATTTTCCTGGCATTGTCACTCTCTCCTCATCTCTATCTCTATCTCTCTCTCTCTCAAAGAATTCTTCTCATAAGATGCAACTTCTTTCAAAATGCAGTACCTTTCATACACAAAACCTTTTATGAAAGCCTTCAACAGTCTTTCCTTTCAAACGACCTTGAACCTAACTATTTTCTACTGATATGTACTCATTCTCTTTATATGCATATGTAATTATATATAATTCGAATAATATGTATTAAAATAACTATATAATAATGTATATGGTATATAGTAAATGTACAAAACAGTTTGCATTTCTCTGTGTATATTTTCATTACATATACTGTTGTCATGGCCCCACATGAACGTAAGCACCTTGCTAACAAGGAGTATCATTTATTGAGCTTGTCTTCCTAGCATTTGGCTTTTAGATGATGTTTCTAAATCCTTATTGATTGATTGATTCAGTAAAAGTTGCAAAGAAGCAAATTTAGAAATGATGTCAGTAAAATCCTTCTAACATTAGAGCTCTTGAAAAGTGGAATGGACTGTCTTGAAAAATGCTGGGGTCCCTCTCCTTGGAGGTTTTCATAGAGTCTTGGATGGGTACATTCTAGTGGAGATTTCTTTCATGTATATGTTGGACTGGGTGGTTACTGAGGTTGCTTATATCTCTCAAGTTTGTGAACTTGAATTCATGAGTCTGTGAAATGAGTTTTGCTGGTATGAGCTTTGCATACGAGGTAAAAATGCCAGAATCCGAAGAGTTTTCATGAAGTGGGGGCTGTTGATCAAGTCTTGTTGTGAACAACATCTGTTTGTGAAACACCCTGAAAATCTTAGACACAGGATACTGTTAAAGCTGGAAGAGTCACTGTTGAGGCTACCTGTATAGAGAGTCATTTATCCAGTGAAAGCTGGCCATGAAGAAAAGATGTGACTTTGTCAAAAAAAAAAAGGAGGGAAAGTTTATATCATGGAAAATAAACACTAGTTGGTAAAAATGCTTCGATTAACCTTACCTGAAGATCTAAATGAAAATGATAATAAGATATTAGAATGACAGTATGAAGGAAAAATGACAGGAAGGTGCAATGACAGTGTCATGAAAGTGACTCAAAGGAATGACAATATGATGGGAAAATAACAGGAAAAATTTCCCTTCACATACTTTTATTCACTCAAGGCATATTAATTGAGCAAGGTGAAATATATTTATATGTTCCTTATCAAAATAAGTGCAAATGTTATGAATTCCAATGGAAATGCTTTGCAAAATATAGAGGGGCAACCTAGTACAAGTTTGAAAGCTCTAATCATTCAGATATTTTTTCCTTAATATTTATTCCACAGAGACATGGCAAAGGTAAAGGAAAAGAAAAATGTAAAGATATGAGCAAAGGGAAAGAAATTATTTTTTTTAAATCACAATGGATGTTTATAAGGATGTAAAATTCCATTTGTTAGAGTATCTCAGGGTTATGCATTTAAGGCAGAATAGTAGAATCAAACAAGTTTTCATTGCATTAGTGAAATGAGAGAGAAGCAGTATGAAAAAAGTGAGAGGGGTTGGTTACAAATCTGAATTCATCTACTTAGTATCTGAGTGACAATCATTTCTACCATTTTTTCTGAATATATGAAAAGTCTTCACCACTGATGTAATCATGAGCTACCCTATGCCCATTCCCATCTCCACTACCCCCCACCCCTGCTTCCACCTTCCATTTCCACCTTATCCACAAGATCAGGATGTGTGCGTATGTGTGTGGGGGTGTGTGTGAGTGTAGGGAGAGGATGAGATAAGATTAAAAGATGATGAGTTTTAAACTAGAAGAGAATATGTATGCATAATATATGTCATATATAATGTGTTTGTATACATACACAAAGTGATTTCTAAGGAGAGCATAGTTCTAATACAAAGGGTAGTTTGTTAATAAAAGATTGGGCCTTCAGAAGGCATAATTGAAGGGTAAAGAGGAGTTGGGACACCTACTCAAAGGGACTGACATGGATGGGAAGGAAGGATCATGTCAAAAGAGACTTAAGTTCATTTTTTTTTAATTAGAAGGACTTACACTAGGAGATCAATAGCATGTTTCAGATACTTACCTTTGTTTTGATAAAATTATTCCACAAAAATTCCTGATGCTTCCATTGTGGACAAGATAAAAAGATGTATATTAATTAGACTAGATAATTATGTAGATTTTGAACCAGCTGAAGGTTCAGATTCAATATAAACCATTAATGAATTAATAGCAGCTTGGAAGGCAGTCTCTACTGGAGGTCTCCGTTGATCTTTCTTTGATCTGTACCTTTCCTACATTTTAAGCAATGATGAGGACAAAGGCACAGAGAGGACATTTGTCAAATCTACCAATAGCATAGAGCTGACCAGGCTATCTAGTACACTGAAGTAATGAGTCAATGCACAAGAAGTCTCAAAGTTAAAACATGGAAACAAATTAAATTAGGTGGAATTTAATAGGGATAAAAGAAAATTCTTATACTTGGGTCTAATCAACCCCAATATTCCAAAATATGATAAAGCAACCAAGAAAACTCATGAAACCTTTATGTTGCATCGAGAGAGACATTGTTTAAAATTAGTTGAGTGAACATCTCATTCTACTTTGCCATGATAAAATCATATTCTAAGGGCAGGATATATTTCAGAGTGCCATATTTCTGGAAGGAACATAGAAATCTCTCACAGAAAGGAAACTAAAAGGATGCAGGACCATATGAGATGAAAAGAACTTGATATTTTTAACCTGGAGAAGTCAAGAATGGGGAGATGGGGAGGGCAAAAAGGGGCATGGTAACTGCTCTTCAATATTTGACTGGTTCCAGAGGGTAAAACAAGAAAATAAAGGATTGAAGTTAAAAAAAGAGAAATTTAGGTGACTGAGCCAAAATGGTAGAGTAGAAGGACAGACCTGCTCTAGTTCTCTCAACATAGCCCATTAAACACCTGTAAAAAATGACCCAGAACAAATTCTTGAGCAACAGAAGCCACAAAATGACAGAGTGGAAGAGATTTCCAGCCCAAGACAACCTGGAAAGCCAACAGGAAAGGTCTATTTCATAGGGCTCAGAGAAGAGTGCAGTCCAAGCTTGGCTGCAACATGTGGGCATAGACTGCACTGGAGCAGGCTTCAGGGTATGGCATCACAGGCAGCTTGCCTGTGGTTCCCATATTTCTCAATGCACAAATGCCAAAGACATTGTCAAAGGTCAGTAAGAAAGTTCTTGCACCTGGGTGAGAGGGCTGTGAAATCTGACTCCAGCTCTGGCCCCAAGGAGGCAGCAGCCACTCTATCACCAGAGTCCACTTTTAGTGTCCTCGGTCTAAAGACCGAGAGGGTAATCGAGTGGTCAATCTAGATCTCAGTTCTGAGTGGCAGTCCCAGGAAGAAAGAGAATTCCTACATGAAAAGATGTTATTTGTAACTCATGAGACCTTTTTCAGTATTATGGTAGTTAGAGGGAATATATATATATATATATATATATATATATATATATATATATATATATATATGTATATGTAGATGTAGATTGTATGGCTATGTATATATATATATACATACGTGTATATTATATATGCATAGGTATGTACATGTACATGTGTGTGTATATACATACATACATAGAGGGCATAGAGTGAACTGAATATGAAGAGAGAATACTTAAAAAAAATAAAATTTACTGTTTAATGGAGTGTGCCAAGAGTAAGAGAAAAGAAGAGGTAGAATATAGCAAATTGTCTCACATAAAAGAGGGAAGAAAGATATTTTACAATGGAGGGGAAGATGGGGGAGATGAAAGGAAGTATTTGAGCCTTAGTCTCATGGGATTTGGCTTAAGGAGAGAATAACACACACAAGAGTGAATATGGAAATCTATTTTACCCTGCAGGAAGGCAAAGGGTATAGGAGAGGGAAGATGGATAGAAGGGATAGCAAATTGGGAAAAGGTATAATCAGAAGCAAAAACTATTGTGGGAGGAGAGATCAAGGGAGAGAATGAAATAAATTGAGGACAGGATAGGACAGAGGGAAATGTGGTTAGTCTTTTTTATCATAACTATTATGGAAGTGTTTTGCATTGTTACACATGTATGATCTATATTGAATTCCTCATTTTCTCAATGAGGGTGGTTGGGGAGGGAGAGAGAGAATATAGAACTCAAAGTTTTAAGAATGAATGTTAAAAATTGTTTTAGCATGCAGCTGGAAAGTAAACTATGTAGGCAATGGAGTATAGAAATCAACTTCACCCTACAGGAAAATAGAAGGAAAGGGGGATAGAATAAGGGTGGATAATAGAAGGGAGGACAGACTGGAGGAAGAGGTGGATGGAGTGCATGCTGTGCTGGGGAGGGGGGTGGGGAGAAAATTTTGAATTCAAATTATTGTGGAAGTGAATGTTAAGAACTGAAAAATAAATTAATTAAAAAGAAACAAATAAAAAATAATAAAAAGAGAAGTTTAAGTTTGATGCTAAGGGAAAATAGTATCAAAAATTAGAACTTTCCAAAAGTAGAAAAGGCTGCTTTGGATGCTCGGTTTGAAAGTCTTCAAGCAAAGGTTCAATGACCACTTGGAAAGTGTGGAAGTAATATAGATTGAATCTCTTCCAGTTCTTACATTCTATGATTTTACCCTAAGCTGTTTCTGTGTGTACACAATACAAGACTCACAAAACATCCATATCAATTACATTCCAAGCTCCATTTGAAACTCAATTCCAATGCTACCCCTGAAGGTCATATTCTCTGATTGCTCCATTTATTAATGGTGTCCTTCTTCCAATTATTTTGCTCATCTATATAATGGAGTCAACAATAGCACCTACTTCCAAGGTTGCTGTGAGGATTAAATGAATATAGCAAGTGTTATATGAATGTTATTTATGCTAATTATTTTTTGTCAGTCATTAAAAAAAAATTAAGCAACTAGTGCCAGGAACTATGCTGGGTTCTGGTAATACAAAGTAAGGTAAATGTCCCCCTAATCTTGGGGAGCTCACAGTCTAATAGGAAGAAAATATGCAAGGACTATGCATAAACAAGCTATAGACAAGATCGATTGGAAATAATCACAAGAAGGAAGACTCTAGAATTCATAGGGCTTGGGAAAGTGTTCCAAAAAAGATATATTGTTAGCTGGGTTTGAGGGAAGTCAGGGAAGTCAAGAAGCAGAGATAAGGAGAGAGAGTATCTCAGGTATATTATTGTTGGTGTTGAGTTGTTTCTCAGTCATGTCTGCCTTTTCATTACCCCATTTGGGATTTTCTTGGCAAAGATACTGAAGTGGTTTCCCATTTTCTTCTCCAGCTAACTTTATAGGTGAAGAACCTGAGCTAACAGGATTAAGTGACTTACTCAGTGTCACCCAGCTAGCAAATGTCTAAGGAAAGGTCTTCCTAGCACTCTGTCCACTGTACCACCTAGCTACCCAATTCCAGGCAGAATGGACAGCATCTGCTGTTTCCTTCCCAGTAGAATGTTAATTACTTGAAGGTAGAGACTATTTTATTTTTATTTTTGTAGTCTCAGCATCTAGTATAGTGTCTGGCACATAGTAAGTTCCTAATAAACACTTTAAATTTAATTGAAATGAACATGAGAAAGACAGGTAGACAGGTACCAAGTATTTATTAAGCACTGGTTATTTGTCAGACGTTGTGCTAAGTTCTAAGAAGACACATACAAGCAAAACCAAAGAGAGCCTCTTTCAGGGATCTACATGCTAATATGATGGCATGGATGTAATCATAGAAAGCCAGATTCAATCTAATTCATGATATCTAAGTTTTGAATTTAACAAGGAATTGAATTAACAACAACTTTTCCTTCTGAAATAGTATACTTGGTGACAGAGCAAAATACTGCTTTTTCTGTGAGTAAAATTGGAAAAAAAAGTTTATAATAAGTTCCTCAGGAGAAAGATATCCTATAAATACAAACATCAGCCAAGCAGAATCTAGTTCCAAAGGAGGAGCATTGCCATTGACTTATGTGACTTGGAAAATTATAAAAGCTCAGCAGAGAGAGCATAACATGTTTGCTTAGTTCATTCATGGTGATAGCCAAGTTCATGTTAGCAGTTGTAAAAAAAAATGCAGGGAGGGGGAAAAAAGAAGGTAAGGATTTCCACCCTATGAATTATGGGAATATGCTCCAAATGGTGGGAAGATGACAGCACTGACCATTTTTTTTCAAACCTCAAAAGTATTACATCTCATTAAGTCAACAAGCCAGGCATTGTACTAAGCAGAAGGCATACAAAGAAAGCTTTAAAAGCTAATCTCTGCCCTCAAGAAGCTCACAATCCAAAGGAGGAGACTATGTGTCAATAGTTATGTACAAATATTAATTGGAGCGAATCTCAGAGAGAAGGCACATTAGAAGGAGTGCTCTTTGAGTCTCGTTCTTTTTTCTCTTTGTATCCTGCCATACTGAGTGCAGTGCTTGGCACAAAGTAGGCTGTCAATAAACACCTTTTTCATTCATTCATTCATTCATTCACTCAGTCATTCACACTTTTCTTTCCTTTTACTGCAATGTTCTCCTGATTCTGCTCATTTCATTTTGCATGGATTAAAATGTTTCCCAGGTTTTATGAAACCATTCTGCCCATACAAAAGTATTCCATCACAATCATATACCATGACTTGTTCAATCATTCCTTAGTTGATGGGCATCTAATTCTTTATTGTCCCATGGGAGGGAAAGAGAATTTAAAGCTCAAAATTTTAGAATATAATTGCTTTTTAAAAATCACATGTAATTGGGAAACAGAAATAAGTATTCAATCGCATATATGGACTGATAAATAGTGAAATAAGTTAGTAAAATGTTGAAATCAATTAAAACCAAAGACTACAACTACAATGTAACCAACTCTGAGGCATACCACCTTACACCTGTCAGATCGGTTAATGAGAACAAATAAGTGAAAGGGAAGAATAACTAAGTGAAAAGGAAAGCTGGCCACTAGAATGATTAAAGCTTTGACGAAGAGAACAGTTGGGAAAATACACCTCCATCCTTCATTCCAAAGGTCAGAGACTTGTGCAGAAAGTGCAGATTCTGTTAAATATTTTTGATGTACTGATGATTTAGCTAAACTGCTTTTTTCCCCTTTTAAAAAATCACTACTACAAAAGAGGGCTCACTAGGTAGGAAAGTGCAGGAGGTATATTTGTGAAAATCAATGTTTTTTAAACAGAAATAGCACCAACAATTTTAAATTTGAAAAAATGGGGAAAGATTACTTTGGAAAGGTTGTGTTTTTTCTTTATTATATTAGTATGACCTAGCCATGAACATTGAGTGTGATAGGTGTGGACTAAGAATGCACCAAGGAACTTTGTGCCAAAGAAAAACCAATGTAAAAAGTAGTAAATGAATATTCTGAAAGCTACCTCAGAAAGGTGAAAGTAGAAAAGAAATGAAGCAAAATCTTGAAGGACATTAATTTAAAATTTAAAAAAAATGTGTAATCCGTAGAACATCATATGCCTGCTTTCTTAGCATTATAAAATCTTTTAGTGAATGAGTCACATGTGTATCAATAGTGAATTTTATGGAAATATGAAGAAATAAAAAGAAAATAAATACTTCTTAACAAGCAGACCACATCCATAGTCACATAGCCACCTCAAAGGTCTAGGGAAGACAAGCTTCTACTCTGCTCACTGCCCATTGATTATAAACCATAAGTGGCAATAGAGTAGAGAGTGAGGTGTCTATAAATTAAAAATGATGATAATGATGACAAAGAGGATGATAGTTCTTTCAGGTTTTGGGAATACTTCACATACATTATTTTGGTCTTATCTTCACAACAATAATGTAAGATAAGTGTCTTTATTAACCCCATTTTAGAGATAAAGAAACTGAGTCTCAGAGAGGCCAAATGACCTGCTTGTTTTATGGAGCTATTAAGAATCAGAAGGAGAACTGGAGTTGAAGTTCTCCTCACTCCACACCCAGAATTCTTTCCACTTTGGCATGCTTTTTCTGATCTTATTTAGCTCTCCTTTAGATGTCTGAGTAGTCATATTTATAATGAAGCATGTAGCTCCAGTAAATTAATTCCCCTGGTGTGATCTCGGGGAAGTCTTCCTCCTGGACTTCTAAAAGACCTCCCCAAAGAGAAAAAATGTCTTTAGACCACACAGTCAATACCACTTCCAAGCCCTGAGAGGGGGAATAAGGGGAAGGAAGTGTCCAGTGAAAAGTTCCCTGTTTCAGTTGGAAATACAAACATTTTCCTTGGACCAAACAAAATGTCTTTATGATTCAAGAAATAGTTTAAAAATCAAAGAATGTATCCTTCAAAGAACATGCTTAGCTAAGTGTCAAAGAGACATACAAATTGCTTGACTCCATGTATTTCAGAATGTGTTTGGCAGAAGACAAAACTTTGAATTGAGATGTTTTCACATACTTCTTCCTATCCTGGGAAAATATCAAGAATTCAGAAATGTGCTGTTGTTCAGGGTTATGAAGGCACATTTTTCCCTTCATTCAAAAGATTCATTCATTCTGTTCACCAGTAAATGCCCACTCTCTTCATTGAAAGATTAACTTATGGAAGATGAGTCTTAAACTCACAGAATCATATATTTGGATTTGGAAGGGACCTTGTTGTTCATTCATACCCAAATGTTTATAACCCCATTAGGGATTCTCTAAACAAAGATATGGGAGTGGTTGGCCATTTCCTTCTCCAAATCATTTTACTGCTGAGGAAACTGAGGAAAACAGAGTTATGACTTACCCAGGTCACACAGTTAGTAAATTTCTAAGATCAGATTTGAACTCAGGTCCTCTTTACTGTAGACTCAGCACTCTTTCCACTGTGTCTGTCACCTAGCTTCCCAGAAGAGACATTGGAAGACAATTAACCAAACTCTTCCATTTTATAAATGAGGAAATAGAGTTTCAAAGAGGTTATAAATATTTTGATCATGGAAGAGATGCTTTATTTGAAACTTAGTCTTTCAGACTTCAAGACCAGCATTCTATCTACTAAAATACACTACTTTTCCATTTAATTACCGCTATTTTCAAATTATTTGCTTCAATATTCTAAATCTTCAAAAATTTTCTTGGTATTAAAATTTCTTATATTGATGCAGATCTCAATCCCTATATGACTTGGTCAATATTGTTCAAGAAATTCTATGACCCCTCTCAGAGCTCAATGATGTTAAACCTTGACTGACAGTCTATTTGTCATACAGAATAACTTTCTAGAAGCCTTTTCAGTTAGATAGAATCTATCAGAGTTTTCACTAGACTGGCGCATAAAGGTCCCATCCAGACCAATGGAGAGGCAATAGAACAGGTCTTCTCTAAGTGCCTGATATCAATTGTTGCTAATTCTATGCAAATAATCAAGCAGCAGTTTCTAAGTCAAAAGTAGATAATACACTGCTACTGTAAAATTGTTTTTTTTTCTTCTAAAGCAGTAAAAACTTAAAAAACATGAGTCAGTAGAAAGTGGGATGAACTTGGAGTTAGGAAGTCTCAGGTTCATGTTATGCCAAGCTTTGATGAAAACAAGTTTTCTAATCCCTTCAAGTCTCTGGAGAGTCACTAAAAATATAACTTAAAGGCAATCTATGTCATTATTGTCTCTGACCTCCTCCAAGTCTCAGAACATTTCACCTTCTACCCAAAAATTTTCAGGATCCCCTTTAATACTAGTGCTTTCTTTTTGTTGGTTATTTGCAATTTATCTTTTATATAACTTGTTTGTATGTAGCTATTTCCATATTGTCTCTTCCATCGGAATCAGTTCCTCGAATACAGGAGTCACTTTTTGCCTTTCTTTATATTCCTTCCACTTAGCACAGTGCCTAGCACATAGTGAGAGACTGATGCATTTTTATTGACATATTTGTCTTATCTCACCCCACAACATCACGGGTTCCCAGTATATGGACCCATTTATCAAAAGCCACTAATCTCTTAAACTTTGTCTCTGCAAAGTACATAGGATATAAATAGTAGAAAGATTTATCTGTCAATAAGCAGACTGATCTACTGTGTGGTGATGGGGTTTTCCCAATTTTCTCCTCTCTTCCTCCACCTTTGCTCAGTTAGTGCAGCTGTTTCTCTGTCCTTGAATGAAGGACAGATCTAAATTCCCAAAAGAAATCTTTTCATCCTCTAGCCTGGAATAAAAGAACATACATTGGTCATTTCAAGACACAGAAGGGTGGTTGGGTAATCCTGGGTCTCCGTGTTTCAAAACCCACTGTAGCACGAACAGGAAAAAAAGGAAAAAATACTTTTGCATGCAACCACCACAGAACTGGCAAAAGCAGTTAAGGGGACAGATGTGTGGGAACTCATTCATGTCTTGCCAATAGGGAAATATAAACAACATTCAATATTTAAAAAATTCAAAATTCAGTCATCGAGTCATATATTACTTGGCAATAAATTGTCCTGCCTGCTGAAGACCATATTCTGGGTGGAATGATATTTTTTGGCAAGATATGGTTGGCTGCTTCTACTCCTAAAAACACATGTTAATTCCATCCCTCTCTGCCCTGGCCACCTGCATGAAAAAAGCCAAGTCAATGCAACTGACATTGCAAACTAGTAAAGTATGAACCATCCAAACCTGCAATTTTCCTTTTATCTACCTAAAATGAACACAGGCATTCCAAATCAATGGCACATGAGTCTTCTAGCTACTCTCCAAAAAGCCAACGTGTACAGTGACTCTCAAGGGAATCTGGGAAGAGTGAAAAATGTAGCTCATAGATTATTTAGTTTATACGTGGGATTTGAACTGATCAGGAGTTAAGAAAGATTTTGGTGAGCCTAGGAGACTTGGGAACTGAGCACTGACTCAACCCCCAACTCATCTGGAGATTCTGCATAATTCTGACTTTTATTCTTACTATGAGATGTGATACCTTGGAAATGTCTTTTAGCTTGTGTACTCCAGTTTTCTTCTACATCAAATGAGTTTGGATTAGAAGGCTTGAAGGTTTTGTTCAACTCTGAGTACACGATTCTAGAAGCCGGACAGAGTTTGGAGTAGTTCTTCCAGGATATCCATAGCCTCAATGCAGTCAGGCAACAAATTGTTCATAATCACAAGGGAAATAGTAAAAAGACAAAAGAAGGGATGAAGGAGGACTAAAAGTGCAACTACTGCCCTGTCACTTTGATGCCATTCTGTGCCACTGCAGCCTCAGCATCTGTCCTGGAACTTCAGCTTCTGCACTGAGTTCCATCAGCTCATAACTGGTGAGAGTTCTTATATCTAATCCAAGCATGGAGCTACAAAACTACCCTCTGTTCATCTTTGCACTGAGTCTCTGCTCTTTCTTCTCTTCTCATCCTACTTCTGACTTCTGGCTCTACGGAGAATAACCAAATAAATAATCATTCCCAGAAAGGGCATGGTAATCAATTTTCCTATAAATTCAGTCATCTTCCCTGTCATGTCCAAAAGCAAATCCTTCCTTTCTGATCAATGTTCCTCTATATGCACTCTCTTCCCTCTTGAGAATTTATGTCACTTGAGGGCAGGGCTTCTGTTATGGAATTACTGAATCATAAGCAATTAATATATTTTAAATTAATTTTCTGTCTTTATTTCCATAAGGAATGTTTTTCAGTTATATTCATAAAATTCCGGTATAGGTCCTACTAGACGGACTGCTAAGTATTTTGAATGTCATTTTTCTCTCTCTTCCTACTTGTTACTGTTTTTCATATGTAGAAGTCTGATTAATTCTGTGAGTTTATTTTATATCCTGCACTTTGATTATTTTTTTTTTAGTTTCAATTAGTGTTTTAGGTGAATCTCTAAGGGTTCTCTAAGCAAACCATCATATATTGGCAAAAAGTGGTTATATTATTTCCTCTTTATATTTGTGACTTTAATTTTTAGTGTTTTTAATGTCTTATTGTTACAGCTAGTATTTCTAGGACAGTATCAAATAATAGTGGTGAAAGCAAAGATCAATATTTTCCCCTGATCTTAGTGAAGAAGCTTCTAGTACTTGTACGATGCAGATAACATTCGCTTTAGTTTTTATATAGACCTTTTTTACTACAATAAGAAATTGTCTAGTTATCTCTTTTTTTAAAAAAAAAAGTATTTACATAAAAATAAAATCATAGCTTGGTGTTTTTGTTAATATGATCTATTTGTTATTAATATTGTATTTCCTAGTAGTAAACCAACTACTCTTTTCTGGTATAATTTCAATTTTGTTCTCATGAATAATATTTTAAATAAGCTGTTGCAACCTTTGTTAATATTTTATTTACTGTTTTAATTAATGCTGTTTAGTGATATTGATCTATACTTTCCTTGGTGTTATTCATACATACACACACACACTCACACACACACACACACACACACACACTCCCTTCATATATTGCTTTATGGTGGTAAAGTATTAGTTCAATATTTCTGCTCCTTTACATTTATTATTGAGGTTTCTAATACCCTAGAACAGTCAAGTTTTGTAAAAACTCCTAGCCACAGCTAAGAAGTATGTATAAAGCTTTCGATTCCAGTTCCATAATGGATAGAGAATTATCACATCGAACTTTTCAGAAACCTTATTCAGGATCTTAAATTCTTTCTTGTTTACCTTCTGTTCCATTTGTCTGAGTCTGAAAGGGAAATATAAGATGGACAACTATTACAGTTTCCATCTCTTTTTCTCTCTACAATATGATTTATTTTTTTAAAATTACTTAGACTTGTGTCCTTCTGTACTTATATAATAATTCTTAATATGATCTCTTTATTCGTGATGCTTTTAAGTAGAATTTTGTTTTTGTGCTTCTTTCTGTTTATCATGTCACTTTTCAAAATTAACTCTTCTGAGACCGTAATTGCTAGTCCTGTTTTAAAAAAATAACAAAACAAATAAACACCTTAGCTTCAATTCATTCCGGTTTGACCCTTAATTTTAACTCCTTGTGAACCTTTATGTTTCAAGGATTTTCCTATTGTTGTTGTTTTTAAAGTTTCATTCTTCTGTCTAAACCATTCTGGTATTCTCCTCTGTTTGATGGGTGACATTTTTACATTAACATAATTTTGGGGATTGTTAATCATGTGTTTCTTTTCATAATATTACCCTTTCCATTTTTCTCTACATTCTCCAACATCTCTCCTTCAACAAAAAAAAATGGTGAAAAGGAAGAAATATGATCAACAGGAGGAATCTATGAATTTGTGTATTAACACTCTTCTGTTTTTTGTCCCTTCAAATATCTCAGTCCAGTATCATTGATCCTTAAGTTTGCTTTCCCTCTTTTTAATCTCCCCTTCATGAAAAACCTTCTGAACCTGAAGTTTCTTTTGCTTGTTACTATTCTCTCCCTAACTTATTAAACTCTCATTTTACCTCTCTCCTTTCCATTTCTTATTCTTCCCTGGTGGGGATTCTGCACCAATGTGTGTGTGTGTGTGTGTGTGTGTGTGTGTGTGAGAGAGAGAGAGAGAGAGAGAGAGAGAGAGAGAGAGAGTGAGTTTCCTATACAAGGGTGAAATTTATGGGATATTTACTCACCCCCACCCCCTCCTCCATGTTTTCATACCCTTCTTCTCACTTACATTGTTGGTGGAAGTGCAAATTGATACAGCCATTCTGGAAAGTAATTTTTGAATTTTACAAAAAAAAAATGGTACTAAAATGTCCATAAAAATAGATAGATAGATAATAGATTAATTAATAACTGGAATTCCCCTTTGATCCAAATATTCCACTGCTACATATTCACTCCAAGGAGGTCAATGACAAAAATAAAGACTCGACATATACCAAAATATTCATAGGAACATTTTTTTGCTTAACAAAGGCAATGAAATAAAGTAGACTGAGAATTGGCTTTAAAAAAAATCATGGCACATAAATGTGATGGAGTAACCCTGTGCTTTAAGAAGGGGCGGTTAAGTGGCACAATAGAACACTGGTCTTGAAGTTAGGAAGACTCATCTTCTGAAGTTCAAATCCAAATACTTACTAGTTTTGTCACCCTGGGGCAAGTCATTTAAACCTGTTTGCCTCAGTTCTTTATCTGTCAAAATAGCAGAGAAAGAAATGGCAAACTACTTCAGTATCTTTACCAAGAAAACCCCAACTGTGGTCACAAAGGATCAGACATGACTGAAACAACTGAGCAACAAATTCTATAGAACTGATGAACAGGATGGATGAAAAGACTTGGGCAAAATGATGCAGAATAAAGTAAGTGAAATCATGAAAACAATATATACAATGACTATAACAAAGGATAGAGAAGATAACATTGTGGAATAGATTTTTTCTCCAAAAAACATAGACTTTTCAAGAAGCAATAAGAAAGTATAAGTGAGTTAAGAGGAGCGGGACAAAATCTCAAATGAAGAACAAATTCTGTGGGTGGACAGGTCAATCGATATACATCTGTGAAGCACCCACTATGTGCCAGTCACTCCTGAGATACAAAGAAAAAGAAAAAACGGTCCTGACCCTCAAGGGGTTTATATTCTAATATTCAAAAACAAGTCCATGCAATTATGTGATCTCCAATGTCCTTTTTAAAATTTTAAAACCCTGTAAGCCTAGATAATAAACCCTTTTTATATGAAATAAATTGCTTCCATTTTGGTTCATTTACATAAAACATCAGAGAGGGGGAAATTAGATGACCTTACCTTTAAAACTATGGATTAACATAACCAATTCTCAGACAATTTCTAAGGATATCTTGAAAGGTGCCCCGTGCATTGGATTTTTGTTTTAAAAGGAAAGAAAACTATCATGACAAGAAACATATTTTCCCCATATTTGAAATATCACACCACATATGTTGAAGTTGCGAAATGGCACACATTTCTAA
The DNA here is from genome assembly GCA_028658325.1 of Potorous gilbertii. Taxonomy (NCBI): domain Eukaryota; kingdom Metazoa; phylum Chordata; class Mammalia; order Diprotodontia; family Potoroidae; genus Potorous; species Potorous gilbertii. Next base: position 123,592,996 of record CM053774.1, on the reverse strand, counting down.
ACTTATGTTTAGTCACATTTCCCAAATACTCGGATTAAGAGAATAGAATGGGGGAGGGGGAAGATACATATGGTTTTTACTATATTTGTAGAAGACACTATAAATGAACACATTAGATCTTTTCTAAACTGACATTCTATTCATTTTTCACTACTAGCACCAATAAAGTTTGTCATGTTAAAAATTTTTTCTATCAACTCATTATGGAGAGGCAGTGCTGTGTGATGGAATGGAATTGCTCTGAAGAACTTTACTTTCACCCCTGCCTCTAATAGTTATGAGCTGTATGAGCCTAGTTCCATTACTGTGTCTCACTTACCCTCATTACATGCTTTCAGAAAATAGGGGGAGTCATGCCATGGTGGTGTTGTGAGGATTAGGTAACATAATAGATATATATAAAGGTGATTTCCATCTACTCCCTATGGATCTTGAATGTATGTATATATTAATATTCATACTTTCTTCTTCATTAATTCAGAATATATTGAAGGGCAGGAGAAGTATTTGTACCTTTTATTTATTTTGTATCCCCAGCACATAGCACCATGCCTGGCACAGAGTAAGTCTTTAATAAATGTTTCTTGATTGACAATGCAAAATGTTTTGGAAAATGTAATTTGCTATAGAAATATTAGATTTTGTTATTGTATCAAATCCCATTTACAAATTTTTTAACGTCAACAAAAGAATGTAGATATGATTCATATTGGATTTTAAATATCTTGCAGAAAGTCCTCAGAAACATCAAAAAAAAAACGTAAGGGTGGAGAAGAAATTTATCTTTTAGATCAATAAACTTTAGCCCATACTCCATACAAAGTAGATGCTATTAAACCTCAGGACCTAACATGAAGCATCAGAATCTGATTGCCTCAGTGAGAGACTTTTATCTCCCATATTGCTACTAGAAAAGAAATTCACTGCCTTAATGATTTTGATTTTCACAAAACCACGTGTCATTTTAATGACATATTTTTCCCTTTCTATTTCTGTGGAGGTACTTCCTGCAGGCTCATTCCTTCTAGGATAGCAATAACTCCTACTAACATAATACTTTAAGCTTTACAAAGAAGTTGATTTTTCAGAATACTCCATGTGGCAGGCAGCACAAACTTTATAATACGTATTTTAGAGATGAAGAAACTGAGGGTCAGAGAATATCGGATTTACCCTGGGCTGCACAACTATAACAAAAGTGAGATTCAGAAGTCTCTCCTGAACTCACACAATGTTCTTCCCAGTATATTCCATTATCTTCTGGAAAACACAAAGCAGAAATGTTGACTTTGGAAATACCATCTCTCAGTAACATATTGCTCTGATAACTGTACTTAAGGAAATGATCATAATGGCCAAAAGGTTTGTGATGTGTAGTGATGTTGTGGCTCTCTGCATCTGTAAGTCTGATCTCTTAAAGATGATGTTTCTGTTGTCTTGGGTAGCAATGAATTGATCTTGTGCTTCCATTTTGAAGCCTTCTGTTTCTCTGAACAAATCCATATGCCACTTGTTGTCAGTTTCTTTGTCAATAAGGATACCTGCAGTTGAAGGAATTTGTGTAGCGGGTCCCTCAATAAAGGGTCATTTGGTTCTATTCTTTGAAATTAGCCACTTTTAGGTAAGTAATTTAGTGAGGGTGGCATTGGGAGCTTGTAGAAAGTTTTCTTGAGAAGTCTCATATAAGGTATCAATTCAAATTTATAATAAAAGCCATTCCCCAATTGATAAATGATCAAAGACTATGAAAACTAGTTCTTACACAAAGACATTCAAGATGCCCAGGGTCATTTGTCAAATGCCTCAAATTACTAGCAATTAGAGAATTGTAAAATAAAGTAACTCTGAATTGTCATTTCATAGCCCTCTAAACAAAGTTGACAAAAGGGGAAAATGACAAGTGTTATGGGAGGATAGTATTTTTAAAGGCATATCAATATACAATTGATGGAGCTGTGAATTGTTGCCACTATTCTGGGAAGTAATTTGGAATTATGCCCCCTAAATAACTAAACAGTTCACCTTTGACCCAGTAATAACTCCAATAGTTTCATATACTAAAGAGATCAGCAAAGGAGGAAACAGAACCCAAATGTACAAAAATGTTTATGGTAGCTTTTTTAAAATAGTGGCAAGAATTGGAAACTACATGCTATCATATAGAGAATAGCTGTACAAATTATGGTATATGAATTTAATGGAATACTATTGTGGGATATTAATATTATGAAATACTATTTTAATAATGAGAAATTATGAATTTTATGATTTCAAAGAAGCCTGGTAAGACTTGCATGAACTAATGTACGGTGAGAGCCAGGAGAACAATTTTTACCAATAAGAGTCAGCACTTTTAATTCAACTTTAAAGTACTTAAGAATCCTGATCAATTCATTGACCTACAATGATTCCAAAGGACTGATATTGAACTGTGCTAGCCACATTCTGAAAGAGCCATGGAATGGATTTGATGGGCTTAAGATCAAGAACAAGATGCATATTTGGGGGCATGGATGATATGGGAATTTATTTTTCTTGACTTTGAATATATGTTGCTATGCTTTTAATTTTTTTTCTTTAGAATTTGGTGGGATGGGACAGAGAAAATAAATGATTGTTTATTTCATAAGTATAAAACAACAACAAAACGATCTTAGCCTATTCATAGGCTTCATTCCGAGGTAAAGATTTTAAATTATATCAGTCAGATTTTGTAAATTCAGTAGTAGTAATTTGTACTGTTTAATCTTGTCTGCCTTTACTGTTGCTTTCTGAAATGAGAGCTGTTTGTTCCAACAGGGTTTTTATAAGTTGCAAACCACTTTATTATCCAATTTAAGGATATCTCTCCGTTTTCTTCCTCATTTTGGAAAAGGAAGAGTTAATTTTTTCTGTAGCTGCCTTAGGGTGATGGTCCCTCATCAGATGAAATCATACTTCTAAGAAGTGCTTTTCTGAACATATAGTAGTCACTGGAGAAAGGCTTCCTCCCTTAGCCTCTTCCCTCTAGTGCATTAGCTGTGATCTACATAGTTTTTTAATCCATTATTATTCATTTTACTTCTCCAAAGGTGAATTTTAAGACTCCAGATTGTGAAAGTTGATGGCTTTTAATATGCTGTTTCCATTGGAGTTGGCTTAAGGATGCCAGGAAGTCTCTAAATGCAGGAAGCTATAGCTCTCTACAAAATAACTTTATGTTTAATATATCTTGCCTGGAGAAGGCAAAGAGATTTTTCTCACCTTTATCCACTACTTCTATTTGACTTCTGGATTCAAGTTCAAAGAATTCATTCTGTATTGTCCTTTGGAATAAAATATGAATTTTATACTTATGCAATTTAAATGACATTTTGATATAATTAGAGGATTTCACTTAATGAAGGAAATGTTTAACCTGCTTTTTAGTGAAGACATTTAACTTGATAAAATACAGGTACACCTAATGATTGATAGGTAAACCTAGACTCTCTCTCTAATTTGAAAATCATACTCAGTTCCTTTCAGGAAAAATGACCATGTTCTAATACTAAACATCAGCATTCTGAGCATAAATTATTTCCTGAAAATATACCATATTTTTATCCATTGTTTTTAACATTATTTTATTGGTAATATGTTTTAAATAGAGATGTTTTCCATGTGGACATCAAATACTCCGGTCATTTCAATATACATGTGTCTAAAATACTTATAGGACATGCACCTACACCTTATTAATCAATTAATAAGTGATATTCATAAACTGAGTACTCTAGTGGGCATATTTTTGGATTTGTGTTTATACTCTTTTGTTGTTTTGTTTTATTAAAGTTTAGATTTCTTATCTTAGAGATCAGTGTATTCAAAGGAAATGTCTTTGCCCATATAATGGAACAGTGTGTGTGTGTGTGTGTGTGTGTGTGTGTGTGTGTGTGTGTGTGTTTCCAATGAATAGGCTGAAAACATTTTCAGGAATTGTTATAAATAATGATGAGCTCCACTCTTACCCTAGTGTGGGTCCGGATATGCATCTTCAATCCATCATTTTTGCTAAAAGCTTTATCACAATAATGGCACTGGTATGGACGTTCACCTGCAAGGGAAAGAAACCAACTTTAGCAAAGAGGATGGAGATGCCAAGCAGCCTCACCATGGCCCAGTGTTCCACCTCCAGGAACACGGGAAGCTGCGCGGTCCCTAACAACATGCCATTCTCAACATTACAACAATAAGGGTAACAACAGCTATTATTACTGTGATTCTCTCTCTTCCTCCCTCCCATTCCATATGTTTGTGTGTGCACACATACATACATAGACAAAAAGAGACACATAATTTATATGTAAAATATGCATATGTGTATATTTACATATATGCATATATACACACCAATTGTGCCTTTAAGAATTGCCAAATACTTTACATATATGTCTTTTCTTTATGTTCAGCTCACTACTCAAACTGTTATACTCAGGAAACTGAGTCTAAAGTTAAGTGAATTGCCCAAGATTATTGAGCCTTTTCAAATGAGTTTTCTTCCCTTTGTTTTTTGGGGGGATTTTTTTTTATATTTTGAGGTAAAAAGATGGTATGGATTCACATACAGTGTTGGACCTGAAGTCAGTAAGACCTGAGTTCAATGGGGATAATGGAACCTACCTCCTAGGATTATGGAGAGAATTAAATGAGATATTTCTGAAAAGTACTTACCACAGTTCCTGGCATATAGTGGGTACCATCTAAATGAATATTTCCTTTCCTTTTCACTTTTTAGGGGGAATTGAAAGGAGATAGGGGAAAAGAATTGGATTACTCCCCCCGAAAAGGAAAGAATAATGGAAGGAAGGAAAGAAGAAAAAAGAGGGAGGGAAGGAAAAATAGATGAAATGAAGTATTTTTCGGGTAGATAAAAGTACAGGAAAGAAGACCAGAAGGAATCATAGGGAAGGAGCGTTTTGTAAATAACATGTGGAATTTATCATAAACTTAAAAAGAAAAAACAATCTATAAAAGACTGGCAGTTTCATATATAATTCTTTCTCTGCTTTACTGTTTATAAGAAATTATTAATTTTATTTGGTGTTAAGTTCAGAATAAAACTTAAGGAAATATGTAAATATACACATGTGTATAAATGTATGCATATATTAATATACATACACATGTATGTGCATGTACAAATAGTTATCAAAGATTGTAAAATAAAGATTGTTTAGTAACATGTATGAATCCAGCTAAGTCATAGCTCCAAGACTTACAAAGCGATTTCTTCATAATAATGTTATGTGCTAGATAATACAAGCATTATCAAACCCATTTACAGGAGAGCAAACAAGAGTTGAAAATAGTTAAATGACACATCCGAGTTTCCAGCAATTTTTAATTTTAAAACCAGTCCTTCTTCCGCACCTCATCATGAATACATTATCAAAGGATGATCGTCATGCAAGCTAATATTAAAAAGGATCTTGAAAACTATAAATTCACTTTATAGCTAGTAGAAAGCTATGGGGAACCTAAGGATCCTAGTTTCCAAGGAATCTAGAATATCTTATGCCTAAGATCACGATCCTAGAAACATTATCTATTAGAGTATAGATTGGGCCCTGCATGATAGTATATTTGTTTTACTTCTTATTCATTTCTGAGAGAATATGTAACCCTCGATTTCCTAGTCACTCCTCCAAATGGCTCAATGCAGCTTTATTAGCCCAGAGTCCTCCTTCCATGTGGTTTTAGTTCCCTTGGTCTCTCTCTGGCTCCCAATGATATAATTCAATTGATTCTTCCCTTTCATAGCCTTGATAGGAAACCAGACTGAATTTGGCCAATCCAAGCCCTCCTATGGTTTGACTGAGGCCATATATCTTTTTAATGCAACGAAAGCTCAGTGTGTCCACAGGGGATGCAAGTAAGATTTGGGAAAAGAATCTTAAGTTTAAATCACTTTCTTTTTGCTTAACTTGCTAGAAGCTATGCAAAGAACAAACTGTTGTACCACTCAGGAAATGAAAAATGGATCTCATATCCACATTTGGTACAAATATTTTTCCTCTATATTCTATCATCCAGTGGGACTCCATTAGAATTCTAGGAGGAAAAGGTTGCCCTCTACACACACACACACACACACACACACACACACCATGGAATTTATTTTCTCTGTAATTCTGTTCCATAGCCTATTTATAGTGTAGGGAACCAAAGAGGTCCACAACGGTTTCAGGAGCACATGATGGCCTGATAAGCCCTCTCGATTGTGCAAATGGAGCAAAGGTTGTTGGTTCGGCCCTCCGGAACTCTACACAATAGCCCCATTCTGTCTTGAGTAAACATTCTAGTACTTGATAAGACATTCCAAGGCAGTCCTGAGGACTGGTATCTGTATCTTAAGGAGGAGTGGTAAAAGTAAATGTTATCATAGCTTGCCGAGAGTATGGAACTTATGGCTGTACGGTATATAAGGCCTTGTACTTGCTAATAATAAACGGAGCTTGCTACATCTCTGTCTCCCGCCTCATCACTGCGTGCCTGAGATTCGAGACGTCCCACTGGTCGGGAGTCTCTTCACTGAGCCGGCTGTTACCCCAACATATAGAATTTTGTTTCTCTACCATTATAGCCTAAGGACAAGACTGGACCTGCTGAAGAGCTACTTTGTGGAAGAGTATATTAAACCATCTACTCTACTTGGTGTTGAAGTAAAGCCTCATGTTAATATTGTCACTCAAACCAAAAGCATTTCTTAAATACCTAGTCCAGACACTGCACTAGACATTGGGATAACAAAGATATGTCAAAGCAGTCTCAGATTTCAAGGAGCTCACCCTAATGGGGAAGATACATGGAAATAATACAAATGTCTAAGGACATAAAGATACTTTGAAAATGTCACTTAAAAATATTATGTCATTGATCATGTCATTACTGATGTATTTTAAACATCTTACATTCCTACCCAAAGACCTTTAGTGGTTCCCTCATGCCTACTACATCATATCAAAAGTTTCAGCATCAAAGCCCTCTAAAGAACAGTCCTAATCTGCTTTCCTTTCTAGCCCCGCCTCCTACTACTCTCTTATACATATAATAGAGCAGTGGTTCTTAAAATATGATCTGCGTATCCCAAGAATTCCTCCAGCCCCTTTCAGAGATTCCAAAAGATCAAAACTCTTTTCATGATAATATTAAGTTATTTTCATTTCTAACATGGTAAATGTACGTGTTCGTTCTTCATTGTTGAAGATCTTGCCGTCAGGGAAATTCTGACGACTTGCACTTGACTTCAACCTCACTCCTCCTCCAGAGCCATCTGGATCCAGTGACCAGATATTCATCAAGATGACTGGAGATAATCCAGGATGAGATAATTGGGGTTAAGTGCCTTGCCCAAGGTCACACAGCTAGTGGGTGTCAAGTGTCTGAGGTGAGATTTCAACTCAGGTCCATCCTCCTGACTCATGCTTTATCCACCGCACCACCTAGCTGCCCCAATATGGCAAATACTGATAGATTCAATCCACACAAACTAAAGGTCTTCGGAGGATGGATCCTCAATACTTTTGAGACCCAAAAGTTTGAAAACTTCATTAAAAGAGGAGAAAACAAAACTACTTTATTCTGAAAGTAATTCAATAATAATCCACTTTCAATATTCATAGAGTCCTGCCAGTTCCTGGTTTTATTTATTTCTGTATTCCTTTGCCCCTTTACTTCTCCCCCCCAAAGTATATATGTTGAAATTCTGCTCTTTTTTCAACAGCAAACTAAAACACCAACTTCTTTCATAGAGTCTTTCTTAATTCATACCCCTCTCCAAGCATTGATACCATCTGTCCTTTCTCTGTATCTGTCATGTTTTGTTCCTCGCTTTTCACACTTTCTACTTTGTTGTGGTTGTGATCTTGACTTATTCCCTTCTTTCTATTCTCTTTGAAAGGGAACACCCTATTTCCCTACACTGCAGGGTGGGGTAAAACCTTGTAAATACTGAATGGCACCAAATAAATGTGCTGAATTAATTCAACTATCAGTAACGATGTAAGTCTAAAGTTTAGACTGAATCCAAACTTCACAGAACAAATCCCCTTAATAAAAGATTTGTTCTATAAAATTTGGACTCGTCAAAAGACTTCACCCAAATACATAGAAGTTCACGTGTCCTTGAGGCTGCAGGCTCCCCACTCCTGGAAACTTACACATTAATTCAATAGGTGTTTACTAAATACCTGCAATCTGCTCAGGACCATGACTAGTTTCTGTGTCAGCTATGAAGGAAATTGATAACTTCATTGTTTACTTCAAACTCTGGGATGGTCACTATCTTCCTTCCTTTCTTTCTTCCTTCTTCCACTCCTTCATTCCTTCCTTTCTTCCACCTTTCCTTTCTTCTTCCCTTCTTCCCTTCCTTTCTTCTTTATCATACCCTGATACAGCTACCATTACAAAGAGGTAGTTTTGATAACCATACTAGATGATAAAAGGAAATTCATGTGATTTTAAAATTGTCACCACATGTATAACCCAAACGCATGTAACCAAGAGCATGTAGATTTCATTTGTGAAGACTTGAATGTCATCAGGACAATTTTAATTCCTCCTTTAAAATTAAGAATAAATCATACATATCTCATGAGTTAATATTAGAAAAAATAGATATATGTATTTCTTAAATAGATAAAAGTATACTAATCATCATAAAATTTCAGACATGGCAATAGGGTTGTATACTGCATAGGATCAGATATAAATTCTAGAGGACGTAGATTTAAATCCTGCCTCTCACAGTCATTAGTCTAAGATCATTTTGTGATCATAGACAAGTCATTTGATTTCTCTTTTCTCATCTATAAAAAGGAGGAAGTTGAACTAGAGGAACTATAAATATGTCATCCTACTGAATGATCAAGAAAGGGTTTTCAATTTTTCTACCATGTGACATGAATGTAGACATTCCACAATGTCTAAATACATTTTCATTTTTAAAATATTTCCCAATTACACTTAAAAACATTTTAACCTTTATTTTTCAAATTTTTACTTCCAAATTCTCTCCCTCTGTCTCAGGAATTATCCACCTCTTGAGAAGGCAAATAATTTCTTCGTTATTTGTGTGAAATCATGAAAAATATATTTCCATGCTAGCCATGTTGCAAAATAAAACCCAAAAAATAATGAAAATTAAAAAGTGAAAAAAGTATGCTTGAATCTACATTGAGAGTTCATCAGTTCTCTCTCTGGAGGTGGATAGCATTTTTCATTATGAATCCTTTGGAATTATCTTGAATCATTGGCTTGATCACAGTAGCTAAGTCTTTCACAGTTGATCACTATTACAACCTGGCTGTTACTGCGTATAATATTCTCCTGGTTTTGCTCACTTTGCTTTTCATGAGCTCATATAAAATTTCCTAGTTGTATTTGAAACTATCCTAAATTATTAATTTAATTAATATAATATATATTATAATTAATCATAATTAATCTTATCAGTTATTGAACTACCCTAAATTAATTATTTTTTATAGTAAAATAGAATTCCATCACAACCACATAGGAAAACTTGTTCAGCTATTCCCCAATTGATGGGCATCCCTTCAATTTCTAATTCTTCACTACCACAAAAAGAACTGATATAAATATTTTTATAATAGATAGGTTCTTTCTTTTATTCTTAATCCCTTTAGGACAGAGATATAGTGATGGCATTGCTGGGTCAAGGGATATAAATATACATATACATGTACATGCGAACATATACAAGGGATATACATGCACATACACATATACATATATGCCTTTGAGGATAGTTCCAAATTGTCCTCCAAAAGGGTTAGACTAGTTCATAAATTTATCAACAATACATTAGTGTCCTACTTTTTCCATATCCTTTTCAGTATTTGTCATTTTTCTTTTCTGTCATGTTAGTCAATCTGATGGGAGTCAGGTATTACCTCAAAGTTGTTTCAATATGTATCTCTCGCATTAATAATTTTTGGAATGTTCTTATAAATATGACTAGTAACTAGCTTTGATTTCTTCCTCTGAAAACTTCCTAGAGAAAATTTAGAATGCAAAATCTTATGGAAGTGAAGGTTGAAGACTAAAAATAAATAAATTAGTTAATTTAATAAAAAAGAAAATTGAAGAATAGATCTTTTATAAATTTGACTCAGTTCCCTATGTATTTGAGAACTAATGCCTTTAGGAGAGAAACTTGCTATATCCTTACGCCTTAACATAATGGCTGGTACATAAAGGGAGCTTACAAAATGCTAGTTGATTAAGCAGTTGGAAGAAAGGAACTTAAATAGGGGGCAATTATAGTTCAGATGAGAATTGACATGGGCCTGAAAGCAGGTGGTGGCCTCTTTGCTGAGAGTTGGTATAGACAAGGGATATCATGAAGTAGGAACAACAAGACAGGAATGAATTGAATATGCGGGGAAATGAAAAAATAGAAATCAAGTATGAGGTCAAGAATGTGAATCTGGGTCACTGGGAAGATAGAGGTGTTCTCAACACTTTGAAACATGTTCAGGGACAAAGACGAGGCAGACTTAGGTTAAGCATCTTGCTGGTTACAGCTGGCACATAGTAAGTACTGACTGACAGATCTTTCAGCAGACTGCAAAATTGTGAAGACATCATTTGATATAAAAAGTGTGAAAGTCTGTGTCTCAGACTTTCCTCAAGAATTCACTGGTACTTCTGGAGATAACCTTCATAAATATCTTGTATTTATGAAGATTATCTCCAAATATACATATATATATATATATATATATATATATATATATATATATATATATATATATATATATATAGAGAGAGAGAGAGAGAGAGAGAGAGAGAGAGAGGAGAGACAGAGAAAGAGTACAAGTTATCAACTGACCAAGTGGTAAGGGAAGTAAAAATTATCTTAGGGCTTCAAGAAGGGTTCACCTCTGAACAAAAAGGATAAGGGAAGACATCATGGAGGAGCTGATATTGGAGCTGGACCTTAAAGAAGCAAGGGATGTCAAGAGATAGGGTAGGGTTCTACACATACATTCTTATTATACACATTTTCATATTAGCATGCCATCTTGGGGAGGAAGAAGGGAGAGAAGGCGAGAAAATCTAAGACTTATGGAAGTGATCATACAGAACTGAAAACAAACAAATTACCTTTAAAAAGAGATAGAGTAGAACAGTGGGCAAGGGGAACCCCAACCCTGTCATGGTGCACACAAAGATCTGGAAGCTGGAGATGAAAGAACAAAGTAGATGAGCAGCTAGTAGCATAGTTTTGTAGGCAGGTAGAGTGTAAGGGGAAGAATCACACAAGGCTAGAGGCAGCCACTGGAAAGGTTATTGGGAGTACAAAAGGTTGACCTGGTGCAAGAGATATATATGGCAGAAGCAGAATTAACTAGGCTTGTCAACTGGTTGTTATGGATTGATGTGGATGATTTCAAGGTGACAGACCTGACTGATTGGTAAGAACACAGAATCACATAACCTCAGAATAACATGGAGTGGAGTGGGGGAAACTATTGATAAGGAGTCATGACCCCTAGGATCAAGTCTTGGCTTTATTTCTCCTGAGTACTTTGATTTTACCCAGCACTTCATCTCCATGGGTAATAGGTCTCATCTGTAAAACAAATTTAGGAGGACATGATTATCTCACTTGTCTAACCAGCACAAAATCTTGATTGTCTCAATCACTTCATCATCCTTGGTTCAGAGGGAGTTTCCAAACTATCTTTTCAGTATATTGTTTTTTAAATCATATTACTACATATCTGCTGAATTACTCTGCTTCATGTACACAACTATTGTTATAGTTCAGCCAAACTGTATCACTTGTTGTTCTCCAAGTTCGATGTTTCTTCTCCTTTTCCCCATCAGACTCATGTCTAGAATTCTCTACCAAACCTCATAGAATGATGAGCTTTTATAAAGGCCCAACACATGCTATTTCCTAAACAAAGACTATTAAAATCTCTACAGTTAAAAGAGAAATAAATGAAGAGGCAACAAAAGAAAAGGCAAAGAGAAGGACAAAGTGAAGAGGAAGATAAGTAAAGGAGATGAGGAGAAAAAAAGAAAAAAATATATTTTCTCTAACAATTTATTTATGGGGTGATGGAGCTAAGATAGGAGAGTAGAAAGACACACATATTCAGGCTCTCCCCATATAGCCTGTAAAATACCTGTAAAAAGGGACTCAACAAATTTTGGAGCAGCAGAAGTGGAGAACAACAGAGTGGAGGAGATTTCCAGCCCAGTGTGACCTGAAAAACTCATGGGACACGTCTTTTGCACCGGACGTGGAGCACATCCCAGCCCAGCCTTGGCCATGTGGCATAGCTGGCAAACAATCCTCAGGGGTAGAATCACCAGGCCTGGAATCCCCAGTAACAGTAGCTGTGGTCTGCAGATCCCTCAACCCACAGGGACCAAAGCTCAGTGACAGGGTTTTTCAAGCTGGCTGGCAAGGGAGAAGGGCCTTCCCATAGCTCCGACCTCAGGTAGCAGCCACAAAAGCCACATCAGGCAGGTGGCAGCAGTTCCCACAGCAGCCCCTATAGCAGCCTGTATCCACTATTGAATCATAAAACCCCTGGGGGCACTGAGGAGCTCATTATTACCTCAGCCCTGTGTAGAGGCCCTGAGGGAGCTGATCTTTATCTTACACTGTTGGGCCACCTTGCCCCAAGTGCTGGCTTGGTGGAACTGGTGGCCAGATGGCTGTGGAGAGGAAACTGCTAAGAATCTGGACACAAAAATCTCTTTCTACTCCCAGACTAGTGTACACACCTGATTGTGCCACCTTGGAGGAACTGAGATCTTAGAGATACCCAGAGTATACCCGACTCTTGACAAAGGACCTGAAAGTCAAGTAACTGTTTGGGAAAATGCCCAAAAAAGGGGAAAAAAATAAGACTATAGAAGGTTACTTTCTTGGTGACCAGATATCTTCTCCCATCCTTTCAGATGAGGAAGAACAATGCTTACTGTTAGGGAAAGACATAAAAGTCAAGATTTCTGTATCCCAAACATCCAAAATAAATATTCAAT
>CM053774.1:123528915-123579846 GCA_028658325.1 Potorous gilbertii | reverse complement strand
GTAAGAGAGGTGGAGGAAAAATTGCAAAGAGAAATGAGAGAGATGCAAGAAAAGCATGAAAAGCAGGTCAACACCTTGCTAAAGGAGACCCCCCCCCAAAAAAAATGCTGAAGGAAATAACACTTTTCTAAATAGGTTAACTCTACTGGCAAAAGAACTCCAAAAAGCCAATGAGGAGAAGAATGCTTTCAAAAGCAGAATTAGCCTAATGGAAAAGGAAGTTCAAAAGTTCACTGAAGAAAATAGTTCTTTTAAAATTAGAATGGAACAGATGGAGGCTTATGACTTTATGAGAAACCAAGAAATCACAAAACAAAACCAAAAGAATGAAAAAATGGAACATAATGTGAAATATCTCATTGGAAAAACAACTGACCTGGAAAATAGATCTAGGAGAGACAATTTAAAAATTATGGGTCTCCCTTGAAAGCCATGATCAAAAAAGAGCCTAGACATCATCTTTCATGAAATTGTCAAGGAAAAACTGCCCTGATATTCCAGAATCAGGGGCCAAAATAAATATTGAAAGAATCCACCAATTACCCTCTGAAAGAGATTCAAAAAGAGAAACTCCTAGGAACATTGTGGCCAAATTTCAGAGTTCTCAGGTCAATGAGAAAATTTTGCAAGCAGTTAGAAAGAAATAATTCAAGTATTGTGGAAATACAATCAGGATAACACAAGATCTAGCAGCTTCTACCTTAAGGGATCAAAGGCTGTGGAATATGATATTCCAGAAGTCAAAGGAATTAGAACGAAAACCAAGGATCACCTACCCAGCAAAATTGAGTGTAATACTTCAGGGGGAAAAATGGCTGTAAATGAAATAGAGGACTTTCAAGCATTCTTGATGAAAAGACCAGAGCTGAAAAGAAAATTTGACTTTCAAACACAAGAATCAAGAGAAGCATGAAAAGATAAACAGCAAAGAGAAATCATAAGGGATTTACTAAAATTGAACTGTTTACATTCCTACATGGAAAGACAATATTTGTAACTCTTGAACCTTTTTTCAGTATCTGGGTAGTTGGTGGGATTACAGAAAGAGAGAGAGAGAGAGAGAGAGAGAGAGAGAGAGAGAGCACAGGGTGAGTTGAATAGAATGAGATCATATCTTTAAAAAAATGAAATTAAGAGGTGAGAGAGAAATATATTGGGAGAAGAAAGGGAGAAAGGGAATGGGGCAAATTATCTCTCATAAAAGAGGCAAGTAAAAGACTTTTCAGTGGAGGGAAAAAGAGGGGAGGTGAAAGAAAAAAATGTGAAGCTTACTCTCATCACATTCAACTAAAGGAACAAATAAAATGCCCACTCATTTTGGTATGAAAACCTGTCTTACAATACAGAAAAGTGTGAGAGAAGGGGATAAGCAAGGTGAGGGGATGATGGAAGGGAGGCCAATGGGAGGAGGGAGCAATTAGAAGTCAACACTCTTGGGGAAGGACGGGGTCAAAGAGAGAGCAGAAGAAATGAAGGAGGAAGGATAGGAGGGAGGGAAACATAGTAAGTCTTACACAAAATGACTATTATGGAAATCATTTGCAAAACTACACAGATATGGCCTATGTTGAATTGCTTGCATTCCCAAAAGGAATGAGTGGGGAGGGAGGAAGGAAGAGAAGTTGGAACTCAAAGTCTTAGGAACAACTGTTGAATATTGTTCTTGCATACAGCTAGGAAACAAGAAATATAGGTAATAGGGTATAGAAAGTTATCTTGCCCTACAGGACAAAAGAGAAGATGAGGATAAGGGAAGAGAGGGATGTTAGAAGGAAGGGCAGATTGGTGATAGGGGTTATTAGAATGCTTGGCAGTTTGGGGTGGGGGGAGGGGAGATATGGGGAGAAAATTTGGATCCCAAAATTTTGTGGAAATGAATGTTGAAAACTTAAATAAATAAATTTAAATACAAGAAAAAAATAGATAAGAAAAAAGTAATTTATTTATGGATCTTCATAATTTTTCCTCATCAAATTACCTTACACTTATTTATCTGTGTATATTACACATAACATATCTTTCCAGTATAATGTAAACATCTTGAGGGTAGGGATATTTTAGTTTTTGTCACTTTATCCCTAATACTCCATACATGATAAATCAATGTTTTAAATGGTTATGTAATAAATTGAATTGATAGTATAAACATGTCTACTAATTCCAAACCCACTATTCTTTCTATTACTATGTTATCTTCTGTTGATCCCAAGGGACCTAAATAAAGGTTTAACTTCCCTCAAAAAATATTTTTGCAAAAAAGAAATATAGTAAATGAAAATCCTTCAGTACAAGAAATTATGAGTTTCAGCTGCTTCTTTTGGAGCCCAAAGATAGCAGCCATTTTTCATATGTAACCTGACCAATTAAGCTAGTATTTTTTTTCTCTAAGACAGTAATTTGCTCTTGAATAACCATGTACATAAAATTACGGTTGGTGGAAAAAGTATCCAGTGACAGCTGGCATCTGTTAACACTGAAAGCTGGTTGGAATTGTAGGCAAGCAATTAACCTTCTGGCCCACAGCTTTAAAAAAAAAAGGGTAGTTCCTATAATTTCTTTCACAATTTATGAACCATCAACGGAATTCATGTCACAGTCAGTAGTTTCTTTTTGCTGAATTAACCCCAGTTCCCACTGACCCTAAAAAGCTATAAACCAATAGGATAAAACACAGGTGAAGGTGATATACTGTTCAAACTGACCTATGGAGTATTATCTCTGTCATTTGCACACTGGAAACACCAATGATGAATTACAGAACTGCATGCCAGAAAAAAGATCTAAATATTCCCCTTCTTTTTTTTATTTAGCATTTTATTTTTTCCCAATTACATGTAAAAACAATTTTAATATTTATTTTTAAAACTAAGAGTTCCAAATTCTCTCCCTTACTCCCTCCCCGCCCAACTCATTGAGATGGCAAGCAATACCATATAGATTATATGCATGCACTCAAGCAAAACATTTCCATAGTAGTCATGTTGTGAAAGAAAAAACAAAGAAAAAAATCCTCAAAAAAAAATAAAGCAAAAAAGTATGCTTCAATCTGTATTCAGACTATCAGTTCTTTCTTTGATGAGAGACAGCATTTTTCATCATAAGTTCTTCAAAGTTGTCTTGGATCATTCTATTGTTGAGAATACATAAGTCATTCATAGATGATTATCTTACCATATTGCTGTTACTTTCTAAAAGTACATTTTGCTCTGCATCAGCTCACATAAGTCTTTCCAGATATTTTTCTGAGAGCATCCTGCATATCGTTCCTTACAGTACAATAGGTACATTACATCCATATCATAACTACATAGCACAATTTGTTCAATCATTCCCCAGTGAATGGGCGTCACCTGAAATTCCAATTCTTTGCCATCAGAAAAGAGCTGCTATAAATATTTTGTCTACATGTAGGCCCTTTTCCTTTTTAAAAAATCTCTTTTTGGATACAGATCTAGTCTATTAGGTCAAAGGGTATGCATGGCTTTATAGCCCTTCAGGCATAGTTCCAAATTGCTCTACAGAATGATTGAATCAGTTCACAATTCCACCAACAGGGCATTAATGTCTCATTTCCCGACACTCCCTCCAACACTTGTCATTTTCCTTTTCTGAACTATTAAGCTATCTAATAGGTATGAGGTAGTACTTCATAATTTGCGTTTCTCCAATCAATAGTGGTTTAGAGCATTTTTTCACATGGTTATAAATAGCTTTTATTATTTCATCTGAAAATTATTCATATCTTTTAATTATGTATCAATTGGGGAAAGGCTCTTTTTTATAATTAGCAATAAATTTATAAATTATATCTAACACATGATATGTATTTGTCATATATAGCATATATTAGTTATAATATATAAAAGTATATATATTGTATATTTATCATATTTATAAATATATCTATATTGTTATTGATATACAACATATTTAATATATCATAATATATAAATACATATTAGTTATATATATTAGTGATAAAGTTATAAATTCATTAAAATTTTCTATATATTTCAGAAATAGCACTTTTATCAGAGAAACTTGCTTTACTTTTTCCACAATTATCATTGTTAATTGGGTTTCCCTCTATCCTCCTTCTCCCCCTGTTTATTCTATTCTCTCTCCTTTTAATCTGTCCTTCCTCAAAAGTGTTTTGCTTCTGACTACCACCTCCTCCAACATGCCTTCCCTTCTATCATGCATCCCTTCACTTTTCCCCTACCCATCCTAGTTTCCTGTATAGTAAGATAGACGTCTAACCATAAATGTGTGTGTGTTATTTTCTCTTTGAGAAAATTCTGATAAGCATCAGGTTCACTCACTTTTGCCCACCTCCTTTATGGTCTCTTCCACTCTAAAAGTTTTGGGTTTTTCCCTTGCCTCTTTTATGTGGGATAATTTACCTTATTCTACTTCCTTTCTCCTTCTTCCCATTTCTCACCTATTAATTTAACTTTTTTTAGATATCACTCCTTCTTATTTAATTCACAACTGTGCCCTCAGTCTACACACACACACACACACACACACACACACACACATACACACACACATATGATAGTTAGGAGTAATTAGAAAGATTTTATAAATTACAAGTATCATATTCCCAGGTAGGCATGTAAAGAGTTTAACCTTATTAAATCTCTCATGATGTCTCTTTCCTGTTTATCTTCTTATACTTTTCTTGAAAGTCAAATTTTCTATTCAGCTCTGGCCTTTTTATCAAGAAGGGTTGAAAGCCCTCTCCATTACTGAATATATATTTTCCCTCCAAAGGATTGTACTCAGTTTTGCTGGCTAGGTGATTCTTGATTGTAAGCCTAGCTCCTTTGCCCTCTGGAATATCATATTCCAAGACCTCCAATCCTTTAGTGGAGAAGCTGCTAAATCTTATGTTATCCTAACTGTGGCTCCATGGTGCCTGAATTGTTCTTACTGGCTGCTTGCAATATTTTATCCTTGATGTGGATCTCTGAAATTTGACTATGATATTCCTGAGAGTTTTCTTTTGGGGATCTCTTTCAAGAGGTAATCAGTGGGTTCTTTCAATTTCTATTTTACCCTCTGGTTCTAGAATATCTCAGATAATTCAATAATTTTTAAGCTGTTTCTCCTAGATCTATTTTCCAAGTCAGCTGTTTATCCAATGGAATATTTCACATTGTCTTCTATTTTTCATCCTTTTGGCTTTCTTTTATTGTTTCTTGATTTCTCATAGAATCTTCAGCTTCCATTTGATCAATTCTAATTTTTAATGAATCGTTTTATTGAATGAGTTTTTGTATCTCATTTTCCACTTGGTCAATTCTGTTTTTTAAGAAGCTTTTATTTTCTTCAATAAATTTTTGTTCCCCCTTTTCCATTTGACCACTTCTGCTTTTCAGGACATTCTTCTCCTGACTGATGTTTTGTATCTCTTTTACCATTTGGGCTTATATGTTGTTAAGGTGTGGTTTTCTTCAGCATTGTGTGCGTGTGTGTGTGTGTGTGTGTGTGTGTGTGTGTGTGTGTGTGTCTCCTTCACCAAGCTAATGACGCTATTTTCATGATTTTTTTGCATCACTCTCACTTCTCTTTCCAATTTTTCTTCTACCCCTCTTATTTGATTTTTAAAACTTTTTTGGAGCCTTTCCATGCCTCAAGAACAATTCATATGTTCTCGGATGCAGGAACTTTGATTTCTTATCTTCTTCTGAATGTTTTGATTTTCTTTGTCACCACAGTAACTTTCTATGGTCAGAATTTTTTTTCTGTTATTTGCTCATTTCACAGCCTATTTCTTGACTTTTAATTCTTTGTTAAAGTAGGGCTCTGCTTCCAGTGTGGAGGGTGCATGGTCCCAAACTTCATTGGTTTTTGTGTTGCTATTTTCAGAGATATTTCTAGGTACCTGTAAATTTTAAGTTCTTCCAAGGTGGCATGATCTGAGGAGAGGTATATTTACTACTCTCCTGACCTCTGCTCTGATCTGTGAGTGACCACAAGCACCCTTTTCTGCCCTGCAATGTGATGAGGATCCCTGCTTCACTGTTGTGGTAATGCTCCTCCTCACCCGAGGTTACCACCCAGGACTGCAACCCAGATCTGAGAATGAGCAAAACAACAGAACTTCTTCAGTACTAGCAAGGAGACCCCTTTCATTTGACCCCCTTACCGTCTATGGGCTAAGAGTTTCAGAAGTAGCCACTGCTAATGCAGATGCATTGGTTCCCAAGGTCTGATCCTGGTTACTGGGGATGGTACTATGCTGTGCTGGCACAGCCTGTGCTGGACTGTGTTCCATTCTCACCCAGGTGCAACAGACCTTTCCTGCTGACCTTATAAATTGTCTTTGGCTAGAAAATTATTTCACACCATGATTTTGTGTGTTCTACTGCTCCAGGAATTGTTTTATGGCATTATTTAAAGGTGTTTGGAGGGGTTGGGGGTAGAGCTCAGTGAGTCACTGTCTTTTCTCCACCATCTTGGCTCTGCTTCTATTAAACACTCCCCTTCCAAGACACAGACCTGAATATCCTCTGGTTGTGCTTTCATTCACCTCAGACAAGTTCTAATTGGAAGAAACACTCTGTGTTTGTAGATTTCATTTATATTGTATTAAAGTTTATAGGGATAGTGTCATCTTATACTTCTAATGAAGGGAGAAAAGATAGAGAAATGAAGTATTAAGAGAGAACCTCATGGCACATATTTAAAGAACATAACTTTAGAAATATCTCTCATACATACGCTCTGATAAAGATGATCATGAATGTGGTGTCATTTGACTAGGATGCACTAATTTCAAAAAAAGCCAGAAGATAAAAGAAACATGAGAGAAAGGTCTTAATTAATGGAAGTTTGTCAACTGCAAAATGGGATTTCCAGTAGGCACAATGGAAATGGAAAACAGAATAGAAAAGGAAATATGAGGGAGGCAAGACTGGAGATGAGGGGGATAGGGCTTAGTGGAAGGGCATCAGGGGAAAGATTTTGACAGTCAGGAACTGGGGATCACATGGATTACTGTGGATGTAAAAGATGGCATTTATTGTCAGACTCAGTTGATTTGCTGGTTAGTTTCACTGAACTCTCTCTCTCTCTGTATCTCTCTCTCTGTCTCTCTGTCTGTCTCTCTGTCTGTCTGTCTGTCTCTCCCTCTCTCTCTCTCTCTCCCTCTCCCTCTCTTTCTCCCTCTCCTTCTCCTTCTCCATCTCCCTCTCCCTTTGTTTCTCTCTCTTCCTCCCTTCTTCACTTTCTCCCCATCTCCCCCTCTCTTTTTCTTTCTCCTCCCTCTTTTCTCTATCATCTTTGTCACAAGAGTGATTCATTGGGTAGGGGGAGGTGGAGCAATATGTTGGGAAATAAAGGGGATATAAAAACAGAAGAGAGTAATTAAAATACAACTCCTTAATATGATAAAATTACTAAATGTTAGTGTTGGAGGTATCTGTGGAAGTCACCTTTTTGCCCCTACCCCTTCCCAATGTATACATTCCTTCTGTAACATCCTCTATAGGTAATGGTCTAGACTCCTCTTGAATATAAATATAGTTAGAGTAAGAAGGATCATGCAGTCTGCCAAGGCTACCCATTCCATTTTTAAATAACTTTAGTTTCCCTTTCTCTCAGCTAGCTTTTCTTCCACATTTTTTAGCTTGTTCACCAAAAGGCAGATATTTGTAAATCCTAGCCACTAATCAAAGCACATCTTTCTTTCCAGGTGCCAGTCAATCCCTGCAGAACAGATTTAGTCTCCAGATCTTTCTCAGTTTCATTTCATAATAAAACATGTAAATGTTCAGAAACTTTCTATTTCTTTGCTACTAAACAAGTTTGCCCGTTTCACAGGTCTGTGTGATTACTTTTGTACAACTAGAGGGAGTGTCCCAGATGGCCAGTTTTACTGAAACTTGCCTCCTTTCAGTTCTATGGTTCCCTCTTCATTAACTGCCCTTATTTACTAGAATCCATATTATTTAACTGTGGCTAGATACCCCAAAAGAAAAGATAAAGTAAAATCTTTATACTTAGAAAAATAAGACCGGGAGTCAAATCTTGTCTCTTGCACTAGCTACCTGTATGACATTGGGTAAGTCTTCTCACCTAACTAGGTCTTAATTTATCCCTATGCAAAATTAAGTGTTTGCACTAGATATCTCTAAGGTGTTTTCAAGGTGCAAATAATGTGATCCTTTGATGTAACTGGGGTCCTTCCTCTGGACATTTTTCCACTATTTCATTGGTTGTCATATGGATTGTTTGGCATCTCTTGACTAAATAATCTCTCAGGAATTCCTGCACCTCTAGGTAGATTTGATCAATCAGCTTTGTGTTGCTATATTTGAGACATCTAAAACACTGAAACCTTTATGAGTATGACTATAAGAATCTTTTTTCCTTTTCTTCTTGGTCAGTATTTCCAGAAGACTTGAGTGGTCTCTAACACAGAGCCAACAAGTAGACCTATCAATGCTATGAACATTTCAAGCAATGGCAACTCTATGATGTCATTGGTCTTCTGAAAATGAAGGACAAACAACCTCTCTTCTTGAATTTCAGGCAGGCCTAGCCCAGGTTCTTAATGTTTTCTGTGTCATGGCATGATTGTCAAGCTGGTAAGGCATATAGATTCCTTCTCAGAATAATGTTTTTAAATGAATATGGTAAAATACACAGGATTACAAAGAAAACAGATGATATTGAAATAGTTATCTACCTATAAATATATGTTTGTGTGTGTATATGTGTGTGTGAAATATGCTAAGTTAAGAAATCCCTATTCTAGATTAAATGAGTCATTGAATGTGCTTTACAAGAGTCATAAAGGAGGATGTATCAACCTAGGTAAAAACTTCTTCATTCATTCACTTATTCAATAAATATTTGAATATGTACAATGCATCATATATTGTAACACCAAAGAATGATTCCTGTGGCCAATGAGTTTACAATCCAGCCGTGATTATAAATGAAAAGTCCAACTCAGATATCATTTTCTCTCTCTCCCCTTTCCCCCAAAGGGGAAAAAAATCTTTCCTTGATGACATTTCTGATAGCACTTTGCTTAGACCTCCTCTTTCTGCTTCTATCGATATTTAGGTATTTAAGAACATGCCTTTCTCCCCTGGAGAACTCTTGGAGAGCATTGTTTATGTTGCTTTTATCTTTTTCTCCCCAGTGGCCTTGAATTCCATCTGTGGGCACTTCACAGATATTTGTTGGATTGAATCGACCATGACAGCTGTCATACACAAATAAGTGCAATACAGATAAAACCTGACCACCTACTCTTATCCCAATTCTATCCATGGAAATAGCAAATGCATGAAATGATTGGGAAAATTTTAAATATTGCTATCAAAAAGAAATATCAAAGTATTGTTGGACTGCATGCTTCAGTGGGTTTAGAAGCACTTCTGTTGCAAGTTTTAGCAGAGAAAAGAACAGAATCTTCAGTTTTTCATGGAGTGAAAATTTAAACTTGCATATAACCTGTAGAACATAAAAAGAACATAGTGCCATGCTTTGGCCACAAAGTACATCAGTTCTCTATTTGTTTTGTATTAACAAGTAGAGGACACCTACCTGTATGGCTTCGGATGTGTACCCGCAGTGTCCCATTGCTCGCAAATTTCTGTCCACAATACGGGCATATCTTCTCCTTTTCTCCTGTGTGTGTCTATGTAGAAGGAGGAAAATAGATGAATAGCTTTAGGATAACTCCAAAGGATTGAAGAGGTTCAGGTGGATCTCATCATGGTCATTTGCTTACTTTCCATAATTATATTCCTTTGAAATGGTATAGCTTCCGAGACATAAACAGTGCCATCATAAACAAATTAGATGAACAAAGAAAAAAGGATCATTCATATTTGTAGATAGGGAAATAGTCCATGACAAATGGAGGATAAAGAGAGCCTCTGGAAATAAAATGTACAATTATAGTTATATAACATTTTAAAAGAGGTTTGGGCTTTTTTTGCAGAAATAAAAATAATGTACCTAAATTCAAAAGGAAACAACCAACTGGAGAAAGAGACGTTCTCACCAAGTTTTTTCTGATAAAGTTGTCATTTCAAAAATATATAAGTAGTTAACTCAAATATAGAAGAACAAGAGTCATTCCCTAATTTACAAATGGTTATAGGATAGAAACAGAATTCCAACTATAGTCATATTTAAAAATGCTCCAAATCACAAATATTTTGTGAAATGAGAATTAAAGTACCATTGCGTTTCTACTCATCAGAATGGCAAAGTTGACAAACAGAAAAAAAACAAATATTGGATGAAATGTGAGGGGGAAAATGAGCCTAACAATGTACTCTTGGTATCGATTTGAATTGATCCAGTCATTCTGGAAAGGAATTTGGAACCATTCCCCCAAAGCTACAAAATTATACTTACCTTTTCTATAGAAACATTTTTGGTATTTACAGTGAATTTGGAACATGACTGAAATTTGAAAATACTACAGTTTACCTCAGAAGTCTTTGAAGATTCCATATGTATAATTTGCCTCATACATCAATTCTAACATTCCAGTGGAGATGTTAATTTCTCTAAGACTAGACTCACTATTTTTGTGATATTCCTGAGCAAGAGATCTCTTCCTGGCCATCAATCTCCTATATGTGTTGTATTTCCATATTAGAATGTATTCCCTTTGAGGGTGTGACCTGTTTTGCTTTTTTAATTTGTGTTCCCAACATGTAGGACAGTTCGTGGCACACAGTAAGGGATAGGGAGTTGGACTGGACCTGTTTGCATAGATATTGCTCTGTGATACAGGAACTTTCACTTCTTCTTATTCATGTAGGCATCTTCTTCACAACTTACATTTTTAGAGAGCTGCCTCTAAAACACTGAAAGGTTGAGTGACTTCCTCACAGTTAAATAACCAGTATGTGTCATAGGCAAAACTTGAACCCCCATCTTCTGGATTCAAGCCTACTTTTCTGTTCACTACACTGCACTGCACTGTCACCTTAATAAATACCTTTTCTGAACCCTATAATCAATAAGTATCATAGAGGAAATTTTAAAAAATACCTTTCATTCATTCATTCCAAATTGTGGATTTTATCTTAGCATGTAACTCATTTTTACAGCACATTCCTATGTTAAAAAAAAATGGGCTCTTCAGGATCACAGGATCATGAATTGAGAATTAAGAGTTACTTGTTGAAAATTCCACTGACAATAGTCACTTGTTGAAAGTTACATTGGTCTGGGATTCAAGGTAAAAGGATTCCAGTTATTGTATTGGGCAAAATTAATTGTTTGAACTCTCTGGGATTGAGGTTCTTAGTGAGGGAAATTTCATTTCTCTTTATCTTTCTCTAAAACCAATGGGAACTGAATTCAGCCTCATTCATCCCTAGTCCTTTATACACTCTATAGCTATTCCTCTTAATATCTCAGAAAGGCAACTGAGTTTGTACTAGGTCAAGATATGAATTCATTTATGTCACAAATCAGAGCCAGAAGAATCTTGGTCCTGGTTGATGGGGCCAGCAATGGTTCTCAAAGAACCATTCTTGGGCTCCTAAGAATCCTTGAGAATTTTCAGGTGATTAAAAAAGTCAGACTATTTTCATAACAATACTTTATTTTCTTAGTAAAATGCTTCCCCTTTTCCCAGCTACAAATCTATGGGAGCGTGGCCTTTCTTCAGTTATGTCAACCAAAATAAATCACAAAGATTGAATACAGAAATATTAGAATCTAGCTGTCATTTATTAAATCAGACAATGAAAAGATATGCCAAAAAAATACACAAAATAATGCCACTATTTTCACTTTTTTTGCTTTAGAAAAGTTATTTTTTAAATCTTACTTATGTTAATATATAATGAATTTATTATTATTTTAAATGAATCAATAAGTATTTTTAAATCATCAGTTTCACTTTCTAATACAGAAAATATTGATAGCTATAACTCACATAGACAAAACTCTTTGGGGGTCCTCATAATTTTTAAGAGTATGTATGTGTGTTCATCCTTCATCACCAAAAAAGCATGCCATCAGAGACATAATGACATGACTTGCACCTGACTTTGTTTTGAATAAGGGAGGGTTGTGCAGGTCACCAGACACACATCTCCTCCAGAGCCATCTGAATCCACTGACCAGATATTCATCAAGACGACTGGAGATGATCCAGGATGAGGCAATTGGGGTTAAGTGACTTGCCCAAGGTCAGACAGCTAGTGAGCGTCAAGTGCCTGAGGTGAGATTTGAACTCAGATCCTCCTGACTCCTGCACTGGTGCTTTTAAGAGTATAAAGAGGCCAGAAAGGTTGAGATCTGAGTCACTTAGCTTTTCCCATGGCATTTCCCCAAAAAAGGCAATTTTGTATCCTCTCTCAAATCCGCCATATTCTAAGGTAAAGGTAGATGAAAGTGAAATTCACCTGGTGGCAAGTGAAGGCAAAACGATCTTGGTTGACTGCAATATTGTCTAACTAATTTCAATTTTAAGTATATAGACTGAGGCTAAAGGAAAGAGTTTTATCTATGATCATTGATACATTGAAATCTCTTAGAGTACATGCTTTCCAAAGTTCCATTTGGTTCTGTGTGTTGTGATGTTTCATTATTTTCTAAGCCCTGAATTTTTAAAGTGAACATGTTATGTGTTCTTCATTTCTCAGTAAGAAACGTTAATTCCAAGAGTCATAGTGCGACTGAATGGGAAGTCATTAGAAAATATCAATATCATAACAGATAGAACACTTGGCTAGGAGCTAAGAAGACCTCAGTTCAAATGTTTTTTACTTCAACCAGTCTTGTAACCCTTGGCAAGTCTTCTGAGCCTCAATTTTTTCACATATAAAATGAAATACATGGAATACATAGCTTCTGAGACCTCTTTCAGCTTGAGAGAAATTGTTATTTATAACCAAATATGGGGTAGAGCCAGGCTTTTTCCCTGTCCTATTTCCTTGTTCAAACCCCAGTCTTTAAAGGACAGTATTGACCTCAACCAAAAATTGACCCCTCCTAAACCATCTGCCCATTGCTTTCCACTCAAGTAAGTTTTGGTGGAGGTAGATCCTTTGCTTAGAGCGCCCAAGGTAGAGAGTATTCTGGTTATAGAGATAGTCCCTCTGTCCAAGAGTAACATGATGTCATTCTCACCCCCTGATTGGAGTGAGCAGACTTCTCTCTGTAAAGTCCATCTCTCATGGTTAACCAATCTGAATTAATTGCCATTCTTAAGAACCAGGAGTAAATATGGCCTTAAACAGAAAAGTCACTTTTTGGAAACATTACAGTAGGATAAACTGAAATCATGGCATCAACAGCAGCTATTTATGTTATTTTTTTTTCATTCCAAAGCAGACATGCTTTCCTTAGTTCATGACCTTCTTTACAAATAACATCTCAATTTCATGGAGACAAAACATACAGAAAACATAGAAGCACTCTTATATTACAAAAACCAGTCTTAAGTACATGAGAGTCTAGAATATTAAAAATAAAGAAACTAAATTTGAAAGGTGTATTTTCTCAATAGTATAATAGTAGTGAATTCTGTAATTAACAGTAGAATTGGCAGGCAAGAGATTATCTAGGTTTTCATGAAAGCAGAGGGCAGAAATACAATATAAACAATAGCACTCAAAATTCTCTAAGGTCCTCTGATCAATGACATTGGACAACTGTGGTGCATAATACTTTTAACCTGAGAAGAAACAATTTAATTCTAGTTGTGTGCACATTTATTCCATACAATGCTGAAAAGGAGTCACACATTTATTGGATTGAAACTCAGTTCTATACCATATAGACTTATAGAAATTCTAGTCTAGAGGGGTCCCTACACACATCACATTGTCCAGTTTCCTCATTTTGGAATCTAAAAGCCCACAATGAAGCAATTTTTAAAATACAATGACCTATAAACATAAGACCACTTTATCAACTTAAATAGCACTGCTACTACTAGTTCCAGAAGTTATCATAAAAAGTGTTGTGTATAATAAAAACACTGTCTCTATGTATCTCTCTGTCTCTGTCTGTGTGTCTCTGTCTCTGTCTCCTTATGTGTGTGTAATCTTTTTAAACTAAGATAATTTTAACCAAAAACATTTTAAATCTCTGTGTGTGTGTGTGTGTGTGTGTGTGTGTGTGAGAGAGAGAGAGAGAGAGAGAGAGAGAGAGACAGAGACAGAGAGACAGAGACAGAGACAGAGAGAGACAGAGGGAGGGAGGGATGGAAGGAGGAGGGAGAGATGAATTTAAAATGTTTGGTTAAAATTATCTCAGTTTAAAAAATGTATGTAAGTTTACACAAAAAGTTTCCTTAAGTTTATTAAGATAATTGTAACCAAATGTATTTTAAATTCATATTACATTTATATGTAAATATATGTGTATTTGAAATATTATTGGTTAAAATTATCTCAGTTTAAAAATTTTCTGTCTAATCTCCATTAGAAGTGTGTCAAAAATCACTATGAATAAAGAATACCTAGCCCTGTTATTTGAGACAATAAGATTTTCTGAATAATTTCTCTAACCTTTTAAGAAAACTTTTGAAAGTAAGTCCAAATAGGTCATGCATTTTCTCTAAGTCATGATTTCTTGCCAGTATTTCCAATGAGGTGAATCCTACGCTACTGGAGACAAGTTAAATATGAAATGAGTCTCCACTGTTCATCCAACCATAATACTCATCAGGAAAAGTTCCAAAGGAAAATTTAGAAATAAATTTCCTGCTAAACATTCAGAGAACAAGCAATGACCCAGCTGAAGAGGCTAGCATCAAGGTGATGTGCATGTGTATATTGCTTCTCCATATTCCTATCACTTTAGAGGAAACCTTTGCCTTAGCAGACTCTCCATCAGTGTTTGTTGCTGGGGAATCAGAAGTCACTGAACACAAAATCAGTAGCAGCTGATTCTTTCTTTCTTTCTTTTCTTTCCTTCTTTTTTTCCTTCCTTCCTTCTTCCTTTCTTTCTTTCTTTCAAGTCATGTCTTTTACTTTTAAAGTGCAAGGGAAACCAGGCTCAAATGGCATTTCTGTGGCTTATTTGTGACTCTAGGTAAGTCATTTAAATTTTAGGGCCTTGGTTTCCTTATCTGTAAAAGGAGAAGGCTAAACTAGATGATAAGGTCACCTCCAGATTTAGATCCATCAATCTATGAAAAAGAAAGAAACTCATTTTAAAAGAACTTCATTAATAATAAGGAAAAGCACCATGATACAACCAAGTAGCCATGGGTCATGTTAGACTCTCACCTTTACTGGCTGAGCAATCTAAGTCACTTAATTACCAGTGAACCCAGAATAAGTCTAGAGTAAGTCATAAGATCTATAAGTTACAAAGAAAGTGGCAGCTTATAGTCATGGCTATAGTTTCCATACCACAAGTTCCTATATCATAGATGCAAATTCCACACCTGCTTCCCTACCAAAAAAAAAGAGGGAAGTGAAAACTAATTTATTTGCATAACAATATTTTAAATTACAAAATCAATCTATCTCAATAATATGTTTGATATTATACATACTTCATACTTATAGCTAAACTATATATCAACATAAATTATTTTGCTAAAATATTTAAAGTATTATAAGTATACATATATTTATATACATAGATACATATTTAAAATTTCAGAATAAATAAGCTTTTTTTTCCCTTCATAAATAATACTTATGTATCTCCTGCTTTGGATGTTTGCTGACCACTCAGGTAGCCCAGTGGATGAAATGCTCCTCTTGGGGTCAAAAATCTGGTGTTAATGCTAGAATTTGTCTCAGACTCTCAGTGGCTGTTTGACAGGGAGAAGGTGACTGAATGTTTTCTACCTCATTTTCCTTATCTACAAGATGGAGATGGTCATTTCACCTACCTGATAGGATTACTGGGAGGATCAAATGACTTCAAGAAATTTTAAGTAATATTTAATATATTTTCATTGCAAAAGGCTTTGTAAAACTTAAAAGCACTATGAGCTCTAATAGCTCAAAATCGCACTGAGACTCCTGGAATGCCCTGTACATGTTAGTTATTGTTATTAATTATGATATAAAGAAGCAAATACATCACAGAATATGCACAATTGTATCACTTGTACACAAGTATCCACTTGAATTAGAAAACTGGGCAAACACAGTAAGCAAATCAACATTTTTTTTTGTAAAATATAGTGGCAAAATTCAATGGACAATATATACCAATCAATCAGTTTCCATTCTAGAAGTATTTATTGAGTACTTATTGTGCGTCTATCACTCTTCAGGACCCCTGAATCATAAAAGCTAACATTAATGTATCACCTTAAGGTTTTTGAAATGCTTCATAATTATTAACTCCTTTAACTCTCAAAAAAACCCTGAGAGGTAGTTGCTACGTCATTTTGTAAATATAAATGTAAAACCTCATTTTACAGATAGGGAAACTGAGGCAGACAGAGATGAAGCAATTTGCCCAAGATCGCACAGTTTCTGTCTGAGATTGGATTTAAACCCAGATCTTCCTGACTCTGAATTCAGCATTGTATCCACTGCAGCTATATCCCCTGTAATAAGAGAATAAACTTATGGATGGTATCTAGGACAGTGAAAGGAGAGCCTCAAGCTTAGGCCCTGCATGACAAACTGGGCATGTTTTAAATGTTCAAGTAATGAGGGAAAGAAAATATATAAAGAATTCCAACTGGGGGTGGACTTGTACTTACTTTTTTGTGACTTTTAAGCACAGAAGGTGTTACAAACGCCTTATCACACAGATCACATTTGTATTTTTTGTGTCCATCATGGACCACCTGGATGTGAACATTTAAGGTATCTTTCCTTTTAAAGGTAGCATCACACTGATCACACTTGAAAGTTCGTTCACCTTGGAAACAAAAAAGTCAAATGTGAAGAGACAAAGCGAGGCTGGAACACTTTCCTCCTGTCAGCTAATGGCTGCCCTTCCCCCACTAACCTCAGCCTACGTGGAAATATTGCCTAACTATCAAAGAAAGTTATTTCTCCTGGATGCGACCATTACTTCAGACATTCCTACCCTTGGCTCCAGACTGAGTGGGAAAGGGCTCCCTTACATTCCCACTGAACTGATTTCTCTTCATCTAAACCAGCTCCACGTGGGCAAAGATTAAAATTTTATCTTCACAGCAGAGCTGGAGATAAAGGTCAATAGTGTCCCATAGGTGTAGGGGAAAATGGAGCAAGATAACCTTCTTAAGCCAATAACGACACTTCAATTTCAATCATTCTACATTGCCTCAATTTTTTCAAAATTTTCAAAGGACTCAAATTCCCCAAATAAAATTATTCTGTTCCAGGTCATAAACTAAGCTATAGGCTATGGTAGCTTTCATCTTTTTCTAACTTGGATATAGCTTTCCCTCAATCATGACTTGTTTGGGTCAAACTAGGGCATCCAACTCAATCCAATGACTGTCAAATACCAAAGCCATAAACAGTGATGGTTTGTAGTGTGAATTTTCTATAATAATCCAAAAACAAACTGTCTATATTATCCAAACCTCTCTGAGGGTCTTTATAAGCTCCAACCTTTCCCATGACTAGCAAGCTTTTTTATAAACTGTCCTTTTCCCCATACTAATGAAGTTTTATTAAATGTTGAATATCTTAGTGTATTACACCTTTTCCCTTTCAAGGAGCATGACAAAGGATATGAATGGAAGCAGGACTAGAAATGTTCCAGAAGGAAACTGATGAGCATCACCTTCTTCCCCTCTCCAACTACCACAGAGATGAAACAATCTTTTAAGTTACTCAGTCATTAAATAACTGAATTGAATGATTACTATACTACACTATAAAGTTGTTCAGTCGTTTCAGAGGGCTGATTTTCTTTTGTCTATATCAAAATCTCAGCACAACATTCTAAAGAGCTGTTCAAATTGGAATTTCTTCTCTTGTTTTGTTGTTCTTTTTTTAACTTCAAGGGGGTGTGTGTGTGTGTGTGTGTGTGCGTGTGTGCGTGTATGCGTGCGTGCATGCGTGTGTGTTCAATGCAGCGTACTGCAGTGAAAATCATTTGCTATCAAACCAGACAAAAGAACAATTTTAAAAAATGATATGACCTAGTTTTCTGCATGTTTTTAAATAGGAAGAGGATAACACTTCTACATCACTTAGGTTTGGTTTGGTTAGGTTGCTTTTTCTATTACAATCCTCTAGCTTTCCACCTTGTTTTCCAATGACTCTTGTTACTTTTCAGTCATTTCAGTAATGTCCAAATCTACAAGCCTCCATCTAGAATTTTGTTGTAAAAGGTACTAAAGTGATTTGTCATTTCCTTACCCAGTTCATTTTACAGATGAAGAAACTGAGGCAAACAAGGTTAAGGGATTTGCTCAGGGTCACCCAGCTAGTAAGTGTCTAAGACCAGATTGGACATAGGTCATCCTGACTATGGGTTTAGCCCTTTATTCACTACATTCTCTGATGGTGATTCATAGGAAAACCGCAGTAAAAGGTAAGGAAGGTGCTGGGAGCTGTTTTCAGGGAGCAGATGGAAGGAAATGCCTATGTCCTCTCTTTGACAAATCTAGTTGGGTGCCAAAGTAACTAGTTTAGAAAGATGGAGATATAATGTCAGCAGGAATATTGATCCAAGAATATGAACCAATTCTAAGGCATACTGGCAGAACAGAATTAGGGTATCGCATACAGTTAGCCTGGGATGGATGCACAGTGTTTAGAATGTATGAGCATTTCGATTCCTTGAGGTCAATGAACCCATTTTATTCATCTTTTATTCCCTTCTCAACAAGAGTCATTTGAGAAACTTCCATTGAGTTTGTTAGTCTTGGTGAAATAGTGAGCGTGCTCAGATATTAAGGAAAGAGAATTCTGGAAATTCTTTTTTATCATTCTCTCTATTCTGACAGGCCCCATGTCAAAACCATCTCTAAAATCATTTGAAATAAACTGAATACATATTAATAAGAAAGAAAGATTTGGGATTCAAAAAAGATCTTAAGAGGCTTAGAAAGCTGAATCATATCTAGGAAGACGAAATATAATAGTGATAAATGTGTGCTATCCTGAGGTTCAAATAATCAATTTTATAAAGATGAAATGGAAGGATATGATTAGAACATAATTCATTGTAAAAATGCATAAGAATGCCAATAGACAATAAGTTAAATATGAACTGGGGGCTATATGATATAGCTGAAAGAGAACTAGAACCCGAGTTCGAATCCCAACTCTGATACCACCCATGTGATCTTTGGCAATTCATCTACTTTCCTAATCTGACAAGACAGTAGCTTGGATTAAATGACCTCCAATGTCCCTTCCAGCTCTCAATCTATGATATCTTAACTGACAACTAAAAAGTCAATAAAATTGTAAGCTGTGTCAAAATTGCATTCAGCACTAGCAACATGAGAGTATAAATATGCTATGACCTGATCAGTACACAGATAGAGCATTTTGTAATGTTCTAGGCACTACATTAATCAGCTATGGAATATCCAGAAGAAAGCATCTGCAATGTTGAAGGGTGTCAAGATAGTGTTGGATCTGCTGAACTAAACAGGGATTGGCTTGAAGAAGAAAACATGTAAGGGAGGGATGATGTTAATGACCCCCAGGTATCTGAAGGGCTTTCATGTGGGAAAAGTAGGAGATTTGATCTGCAGGGCAGAACTAAGAACAAGAAGTAGAAAAGAAAAAGTATATTGGTCCCACCACCCTTGTATTAGAGTAGTCCAAAAGGAGAATGAGCTGACTTGGATATAGCAGCTTCCTCTCACTGGTGATGAGGGAGAGGAGTGTATGTTTCCGGTAAAGATTGTAGATGGGGTGTTTCCTCAGGTACAGGTTGAACTACATGCCCCTAAGGAGCTTTCCAACTCTATTGCTCTGTCACTGCATATTTTTTTAAATAAGAAAGCTGATTAGCTGATTTGTCTTGGGATTGAAAGGAAATAAAACCTGACAATTCTAGACATCACTCTGATTTGTTTTTCCATAGTCTACAGCCATAAATGCTGTTTTCTAATTTTGTTGTTTTTCCTAATGAATTGAGATTTGATGTATCTTAGCACATCTATTCATCTATGATTTCTATTACATTGTATCAGTTTTCTTAAAATTATTAGTCTTACCTGATAACTCTTTGGGGGCAGGGGAGAGTGACATGCCTACAGTTTCATTAGGGATTCCCAGCATTAACTCCCTTTACTGGCACAGATTGGTAATTTATCAATAACATTTAGTGCTATAGTTTTTCCTAGGGCACTAAGATATTCAATAACCTGTCCTTGGTCACAGAGATGTTAAATGACCAGCTTTCAGTTACTGAGCAAGTACATTGTCAGAGATAGTACTCAACTCTATAGTTGGTCCTCTATTCTCTATACAACAGTGTGTTATTTTTTATATTTTACTTTAGTGATTTTAAATGAGGATTCATAAATACGAATAATCATTTTTAACTAGTTAAACATTGGGGTAAAGTTTTTTGAAAAAAATATTTGATAAATATGCCTTTAGTACATATTTCATTCAAATCATGTCATATAACATATAGATACAAATGTAGGCTCACACATCTAATTATTCTTGTCATCTTTAATCTCATATATCTCTGGTTGTCTGAAAGCTAATAAATAAAAATGAAAAGTATTGGATTCTTCCCATTAAGTATTCACTATTAGTATGAGAAATAAAATTATATAGTACAAGAAGAAATTTTCCAGAATGCGGGACCAAGACTTAGATATGCAAATCCTACTGCTTTTAGAGGAAGTAACTTTTAAAAAATCCCTTTCTTAAAACAATCTTGTAAAAACTTGCTTTTTATTTAAAAAAATAGCAAAGTGCTTCTGAAGTAAAGTGAAATCAATGCTGTGGTACAAAACAGTAATCTCGTTTTTGATTCCTCTTTTATAGAAAATTGGGAATCGCTTGTATGATGCATAATAAAATCTTCAAAACTAAGAAGCCTCATTATAAGCTAGGCACCAATGGCATCTAAGAGATGCAGCATCCTTTTTCTCAATGGAAAGAAGCAGTGTAGTCAACCACCATCATTGTCATTTTTATACGACATTTATAGAAGTTATAACAACTTGATTCTTTTGTTATCAAACTTTAATATTCATACATAAAGGAACTTCTCCAAGATGCACTTTTCTTTTAAACATATTATTCAAGTCCATGAATCTTTTGTCTTCAAAAAAAAACTTTCAAGATTGCAACTTCTGTAGAGTAAGATGTAAATGAAATGAATCTACAAATACCTAATTAATTTTATATGATATGTAACATATTAGGATAAAAGAAAAATACATAAGCGTCCATACCATGATTTCCCAAGGATAAGTAGAGTTAAGAACATCTTAGATTTTTCTTTTTCTCTATCACATAAAATTCTGATCTCTCAGAAGCAGAGGCCACTTTTATAAAACCCAGCATAACATTTTTTCCTCAAAGCCTCCAGTTCACAAAATTGATGTCCTAAAAAATCTGTAGCTGCTGAAAACCTTATAAAGAAGAAGGGGCAAAAAGAAGATAAAATCATAATTTTAAATTTGTTGGAACAATTGTCTGATAGGTTTTTATGGAATCCTAGTTTTTCCACTTGGCAAAAACCCAACTGCTTTCCCACTCTGAAAGGATCTGAGTTTCTGAAAAAAGATTCAAATATTTCACTGAATAGGAGGGGGTATATTGACTAATGAAAGGAATAGTATCCAAAAACAGGGTTTCAGACTCCCTACACAAGACTCCAGCCTTTGGTATCTAAAATGAACTTGGAACGTCAGAGTGAAGGGTCAAATATAAGATGAAATTTATCAATGTATCAATGTAAGGGTCAAATATAAGATGAAATTTATCAATGTATCAATGTAAAGTCTTCTACTTGGGTTCAAATTTATCAATGTATCAATGTAAAGTCTTCTACTTGGGTTCAAATAATGAATTGCACAAGTAGACTATATTACCAGAAAATATTTCTAAAGAAAAAAAGATGTGGAGACTTGAGTGGATTGTAAACTCCAACATGGAAACCAATGCTAATCATAATCAATCATGATGTGACCTTAGGCTACGTTAATAAAAGCATAATATTTAGAATGAAACACATGATCATCGGATGATGTACACCGCCCTACTCACACCTAGCACATGGTATTTGGATCAGGGGGCTGTAGTTTAGGAAGAATACTGAAAGACAGAAGTAATTCTAGGTAATGAAACATGTATGGTGAGAGAACTTGCTATACAAAGTTCAGCAGAAGGATCAGTTGATGAGAACTTGCTATACAAAGTTCAGCTGATAGCATTTGACTGGGTTGTCATGCAAAAGGAGGAGAATTAAAATATTTATCCTCACAGGATAGAATTAGGAACAATGTTCAATTCAAAGAAGTACTTGCTCCCAATTAGAGTCATTTGTAAAGGAAGAATGATGTGTGAGAGAATTAAGTTCCTTATTATTAGAAGTCTCCAAGGAAAGACTAGATAACTCATTCTCTTTTATGGTCTAAAGATTCCATGCTCCTAAGACTCCATGATTTCTGTGGTGTATTTTGTAAGAGTTGAATGCATGTTCCTTCAAAATAAGCAAGAGACTGGAGAGAGAGCAGTGTAGTGAAAAGATCTGGCCTGAGATGACTTAGTTTCTCAGTTCAGTTCTGTCATCATGATGTGAAGTTGGGTGCCACAATTCACCTGGGCATTTGTTTTATCCCAGGCAAAATGTGGGGTTAGGGCATTACACTACATGATATCCAAGGTCTATAGGGTCACAAACCTTTCCACATCATTAGGGCTTTTCCTTTCAGTCTTTCTTGTTATAGGAAATAACTATATTTGAGATCCATTTAAGTAAATTCCAAGAACATATCTAAATTCAAGAACTAATTCTAGTGGAAAAGTTAAAGTGGACTTTGAAATAAAACAGGAACAAACCAAGTCAGTTTGAGAATCAGAAGGCAGAAACAAAGTTCTCAAATTTTGCAGTGAATTTCTCTATTTGAGAAGTTCAGGAGCACAGATTACCTTAGACACTATGTCCTCCAATCATCTCATTGGACAGAGGAGGAAACTGAGGCTAAGTTCATGGGAACATGAAAAGAAAGTCAGAATTTTAGTGGAAATCTCAGGCTTCACATTCAGCATTCCTTCTTTTATGAAGATAGATCCTTCATAGACTTTAACACAATCAATAATTCCCTATGCATAGAAGGGCCTCTTTTGTCATAGATGTTGCTTAAGTGAGTCAGCATGAGCTCCAGGAGCTTGCAACCCTTTCTTTTCTCTTTTTCCCCCTAACCAAATGCCTGAATTGGCACTTACTGTTATGTATTAGCAGGTGTCTCTGCAAAGAGAAGGGGGTCCGGAACAAAGCTTTGCATTCCTCACACTGGAAGGGCCTCTCCTCAGAGTGGGTCTGCAGATGAAAGAGTGTGTCAGGCGGGAGGACCAGGAACATCAGTTAGGCATTTCAGAAATGGGGAGCTGCTTGAGCTTCGTGGTGAAAGAGTGGAAGGGAAGGAATATCGTGAAGGTCACAGCAGTTGCAATGTCTCTATAGTGATAATAGTTAGTCATTTACTATACATGAAATTTTTACCAGTCCTTCTGGTAAGGGGATCAGACAAACCTTACCAGAAGAACTGTTATAAACATGCCATATCCCAAGCTTCATCCTTTGGAGTAGGCTATTTCTCCATAATTGGAATGAACTCCCTGCTCACCTCTACCTCCTGGCATCCTGAACTTCCTTCAAGGATCAGTGGGAGTGTCTTCCCCTGCATGAGACCATTTCTGATATCTTCCTTCCCCTCAGTCCTCATCATTAATGTATTCCTCTCCAGTAAGCAACTTGTAGATACATTGCATATATTTTATATTTATTTAATTCCTTTGATTAGAATGTAAGTTCTATGTGCATCAAAAATTTTTAAAAGTTCAAACATCTGCTCATATGATTTTACTCTCACTAATGAAATTTGTGAAAAGATATGATTTTGCCTTCAACTAGTGATACAAAAATAAGAGTTAACTGCTTGGAAAGTAAACCACTTTACAATTGAAAACTTTAAACATCATCAGTATAATTAAGAAATGATCTTGTGTTGATAAATATTATACCTATACCTACATAACTTTCCTAGTATCTCAATGTGTCTGTTTAAAAAGTAAGATGAATCAATTAAGTAAACTGTTTGGGGAAAAAAAAGATCAGTTTCATAATTTAGAACTCATCAATCAATGACATATTTTTCCATTACTTACTCTATGCTAAGCACTGGGGATACAGAGTCAAAATTCCTCAAAAAGGTTATAATCCACTGGGATCATGGAGGTGGGCATGAAATGTACATTTAAATAATATATAATGTAGATACAAGGTAATACTGAATTAAGGGGACCTGGAAAGAACTCCATTAATGCAAAGACATGAAGATAAGAGATTAAGTATCTTGTTTGAGAACAGAAAAAAGGACAATAGGACTGGCCCATACAGTGCAGTAGGAAGGGGCCAGTTGTGACAAGTTTTAAATATAAAAACAGAAAATTTATATCTGATCCTAGAAGCAACAAGGAGTGAGTTGATTTTCACAAGTGACATGGTCAAAATGGTACCTTAAGAAAACCGATTTGGCTAATACTGATTCTTATCATATAGTGTAAAAATTCTAAGTTTCTTTGTTCTTTGAAAAATTTATAGAGAAAGATGTCTCATTTCTGTGGAATCATCTAAAGGAAGAAAATATTCCTTTGAGGTAGAGATTTCATTGTGTTCGTCCTTTGTTGCTGAAGACCATGTCATCAGAGAAATGATGACATGACTTGCACTTGACTTTGTTTTGAGTGAGGGAGGGCTGTGGAGGTCACTAGCCTCCATAGATTGACAACAAATGAACTGGGAAAAGACTGAGCTCAGTATTTAAAATAGCATGAAAGGAACTGGTTCACATTTTGACCATAAAATCTTTCTCATCTGATAAATGGCCAAATCAAGTGATAAATCCATGGTCATTCTCTTTGCAAAGATCACCACCACATTCTGGACTGGTTGAATCAATACTACCTACCCACCAGTAGTCACTGTAGAGAAGTTAACATTGGATGGATTAGTCAAATCAATGAGTATTTAAGAGCCTACTATGTGCTAGTCATTGCACAGCACCAGCCCCTGCTCTGTAGGAGTGCACAGGGCAATGTTGGAGACAACATATAAATAACTATGTACAAAGAAGACCTATACGGCATAAATTGAAGATAACATCAGTAGAAAGGGTACAAAGACTAGACACAAAGACATGGAATGGCTGGTCCTTCTCACCTTGGGAAGAGCACCCTACAGGCCTGAACTGAAATGTATGAGAATGATAGGAAGAGGTGGAAGACACTTCTCTAAAGGTGACTACAGTACTGGACTTTGAGTCAGGAAGATCTGAATTCAAATTCTCCCTAAGACACTTATTTGCTTTGTGATCCTGGGCAAGTTGTTTAATCTCTGTCTGCTTCATTTTCCTCATCTGTAAAATGGGAATAATGAGAGCACCTACCTCACAAGGTTATTTGAAGATCAGTAAGATGACACATATAAAGTGTTGTGCAAACTTTTAAGTTCTGTATGAAAGCTAACAATAATTAACATGACCATTGGAACGTGTATGCATCTTCCTATAGACTGTTAAACTCTTTTTCTAGGAACAGAATGCCAAACACCTTGTTGTTTTGTCCAAGTTACATGATATTTTCTGTACAAGACAGCCTATTTCAATTCCTATAGAAATTATAGATGACATCAACATGATGAAGGAGAACACATTACGTAGGTCCATAAAAAAGCCTAGCATCCATCCAAAATAGATCACGCCACCTTCTACAACACTGCTCTTCACCTAGGGAGATTCTACCTCCTTACTAACTTTCTAACCTACTAACCAAAAACTATTTAATTTTTTTTAAGATCTGGAGCTGTAAAAAACTTCAGATATCATCCAGTCCAAAACCTCCATTCTCAAGAAAAGAAAACAACATCACAGTGAAGGTGAGGGCATCATCACACAGCCAGTAAATGGAAAACTCAAGATTCAGACTGAGGTCCCCTGACTCCCAGTTCATGCTCTTTCTAGCCTACCACACAGCCTCCCTTGTATAGTTTTTTTGTATTTGATTTATATGGACGTGATTTTTTTTTAGTTATTTTTTTCTTTCCAGTAGTTTATAAGTTCCTTGAAGGCAAGAATTATTTTGGTTTTGTCCACCATCTAAGTATAAGGGACACGTAACAGAAATGTAAATGAAAAGGACACCAGCACAAACCCAAACAAAATAAAAACCCTGCACATCACTTAAGTGTAATAGCCAAATTTGGCCATGATAACTCATTCAGAAAATGCACCTTCTTCAAAGAAGTGGGATACTATGAGGGTGAGACAAGCTTATTCTGGCAGATGCAATCGATGTGTTGATGAGTTTGGTTGAAATCCTTTACTCTCTATCACTGTGTGTCTCAGTCTTTCTCACTTATTCTTTGTTACAAGGAATGGGGTAAGGGAGGATATCTTTGGAAATTAATTTGATGTCAAAATAAAATCTAAAAAGTAATTTCCTAAAAAGAAAACAACGTTGGTGTTGTGAGGATTAATAGATAAATAAATTCTTTTTCATGCCATGACAGAATCTGAATCCCAATTGCTTACATCCTTTGCGGATGCCAAATATTTATGTGAAAATATGAAGTCTTCTTTGTAGCCACTTAGAGAAAGTTTTCAAACTTGCTTCAGTAGGACTTCTGATGTTATTTCTCTGTGGGAATTGCTGAATTGGTAAATTCCTCACCACAGTCATCAAATATTAACCTTATGGCAGAAGTGAAACTTTCATCATGGCCATTTCAAGCTGAGTAGTAAATGTGTCCATCAGTAATATGAGCTTTGCCACATAACCCTGTATTTTACTGGAAATTCCACTTCTTCAGTAGGTCATGTTGGGGACATGAAGATCAGTATGAATACTCGTGGAAAAATCCAAAAACCAAGAAAACTTAGTGGAAACAACCAGTAGGGAGGATTTTTGCTAGAACCATTCTTTTTTTTTTTCTAAAAAAGTTTGGTTCTCTCCAACCATGAGACAAAATATCCTAAGGATCTGACTCTCCCCCAGAGGCAGGATATAAAATTGAAGTTACATAAAAAGTTTGTCTTGCTTTCAAGGTCAATGAATTAAACTTTTACTGCCAGCTTTAAAATGAGTTCGTTAAAAACAGCCACTTCTCCACCAGAGAAAATAGAAGCTGGGAACAGAATGGAGAAATCAGTTTCTCTAGAGAGTAAGTTATCAAACCCACTCTAAGACTCTTAGCACAGCAGGAGTGGGTGTCCATGTTCTCAGCAGGGATCAGTGGATTCTGTAGAATGTAACAAAAGTCTTTGCATAGCTATGCCACCATTTTTAGTTGAAACAACATGTGGCTGCACTATGATGCAAACTGGTTCTGTCTGTGAGATGGAAAGACTAAGTAATATGCCGGGCACTGAGGGTTATCCTTATGAAATTTGAATTGAAATTAGATACCAATTTATGCCTCCTCATGCATAATATAAAATGGTATATGTGCATAACTTGTCATCCTTTTCATAGGATGAGTCAGTCAAACCAAAACCTGAATCCCAAAACTGAAGTCATTTCCCTCCTATCCTACCCGGACAGTGCTTATATGAGATGCTCAGGCCTAAGCCAAGGGAGGGTTGGAGCCAACTCAACGCTGCTCACTGGAGTCAATTATTACATTTTCAGGCTGAGTATTAACACTTCAGAAATCAGCATGTGTTACAAATCAGGGACTGATTTATTGTTTTCTTGTTATCTTAAGAAAGTAACAGGAAAAGTGTCAATAATATAGGTTAACCTTGTTTTATGTGCATATATGTATATATTTTGTATGTAATATATTATTATGTATATGTACATACACATATAAAATGTTATATATTATATATGAAATACAATACATACACATATATTAGAATTGGTTGCTAAAACTTTACCAGCATACCCCTAGACTTAATGACACATGTACTAGGAAAAGAAAAACATAATGTATATTTACATAGTACTATAATTGTTCATTAAGACTATTGCTATAACAACTTGGTGAGATAAGTTATTTTGCCTTTATCGTCATCATCATTCCCACTGATGTTATGACATCCATTGTGGAGTAGTAGATAGAGAGATGGTCTCAGAGTCAGGAAAACATTCCAGTTCTGAATGACCCATCATAGCTGTGTGTTCTTGGGCAAGCTCTCAGCATTCTCAATAGCTTTATAAAATTTTAAGCTTCTGAGATGTTGCTGATCTGATTTGGTATAAGGACTGCCTCAATAGGAGTTTCCTAAGTTGCTGAAAATTCCTATCCCTCTCCATTTTACAAGTGAAAAAACTGAAGCTTGGAGGAGTTAAATTCAGAATCACACAGCTAGAAGGTGATGGAGTCAAAAGTTCGAAGGTAGGTCTGATTCCAGACTTGGGTTTCCTTTCACTGTGCCATGACCATCTCTTCCCAATAGACCATAGTATCTATTCCCTTGACTATATAACTTCCATTACACCTCTGAGATCTCTGACATGACAAAGACCTTTCCAGAACCGCTCTTATCAAACCTAGATGTTAATTAATATTTACTCTGTTTACCCTTTGTGTCAGTTATCCTTCTCTTCTATATCTATCTTATGTAGTGTCACTCAATGGAATGTAAGCTTCTTCAGGGCAAAGAGTGTTTTATTTTGGGCTTTGTATGCCCAATGAGTATCTGGAACAGTGTCTGGAATGTGGTATGTGCTTATGACATGCTTTTGAACAGAAATCAATTCCAGACATTCAATCCTATTGGACTTAGAAATCCTTGAGGGTAAAAAAATTACTCTGAGTTTCCCTTCCTCCTCACCCCAGGTCTCAATGTCAACTAGGAGAGCCAGTCTTTACTTTTACACTTAAAGTAAAAAGTCACCTAAATGTTTTGAAAGTCTTGAATCTTTCACGCTAAGAAGCTGGTGCCATCTTTGTCAGCACTACCCTCTTGGTCCCCATTTTTCCCAGACAGTGGAGGGCCTCACTTCTAGAAATCCCTCACTTAGGGAAGTTTCAGAAACCGTAATTTCCAGAGTCAAAGGGTTGATAGAGGAAGAAAGCCCTTAAAAAAGAAAGGAAGATGCTGAAGATATCCTCATTGCCTATACAAAAGTCTATCCAGATGGTAAGAAATGGTTCATTGGAGGACTCACAATCATTCAGTCAGTTCTAACAACGGATCAATTAAACTAAACTCAACCAAAATTTATTAAGCAACTACTACAATGTTCCAGACACTCTACTGGGTCTGTAGAAAGACATCAATGCGATAGTTCGTGGCTTCAAGTCTCTAACCTTCTACAAGCTGACATACCACACCATGGGGAGGAGACTTGTCCTCCCCAACTGACATGATGTGTTCAGAGAGAGTAGGTGGTTTCTGATTGTCAGTATTTCCAGATTCAAAAGCAAACAAATATCAAGGC
Organism: Potorous gilbertii; assembly: GCA_028658325.1. NCBI lineage: Eukaryota > Metazoa > Chordata > Mammalia > Diprotodontia > Potoroidae > Potorous > Potorous gilbertii. The sequence continues at coordinate 123,550,327 of CM053774.1, read as the reverse complement.
AAAACTGATGAGAAAACATGGAGTCCATGAACTCGGATCATTCTCTAGACTCCAGGGCCTGACCCTAGAATGGGAAATGGCTCTCTAGGCATTTGGAAAATTGAATGATCTCATTTTCACAGATGCTCAGGTTCCAAACATTTAACTAATGCTGAATCAGTCAAAAAGGGTTTTTTCTTAAACTCCACCCATATATGTGAAATGTCATCACCATTAGAGAAGAAATATTCTCAATGAAATCCTCATATAAATGTAGCCAATCTCTTTCTCACAGTGATACAGTTGTTGGCAAAAGTCAAACAGTCCAATGCTCAGAGAATCCATTTCTGATTTTAAATATAAAATATGTATTTATACTATATCGCATGAAAGGTAATGGTGCCATACTCTACTGATTTTCACATTTGAAAATAGTTAATTTAAGACTATTTTCAATAAAACATTTTCCACATGGGTTTTTATAAGCCCACCTTGTCAAAAATCCAATGAGAGAAATACTGAAAAAGGAAATGGATAAGTTTTCATTAATTCATTATTTTCTAATACTTTTATACTTTGCATTTCAAATTATTAAAACAAATAGGAACATCTACTTCAAAAAGCAGGACGTGTAATTATTTACAGGTTATTGTTACCAACAAGTTAATGATATTGATAAGTAACTAAAGCTCATAACACAATACATCTCACAACTCAGCTGCCTCTAAATGGCCATATTTTTTCTCACTAAGGCTATAACCATAATTAAAAATATCCAAAATTCAAAATGATGTCTAAGGAGAAAAATGACTCATGGTACATCATAGAACACAGGTCACAAGTATGAGAAACAAAGAAAAGAATCACCAGGCCTGGAGTCAATCTAGGTTCAAATCATGGCTCAATTGCTATGTGACTCTGGGAAATTCACTGTAATCTCCATGGGCCTCAGTTTACTCTGTAAAATGAAACATTTGCTATAAAAGTCACTGATTTGTTTTCTAGCTTAAGATTTACAAACTGATGATCTTATTATATGGAAGATAAATCACATCTCTGCAGAGTTAGCCTCTTTACCATCCATATTCCTTCCTAGCAAGGTCTAAGTGCCAGTGACATAGGACTTCATTTATCTATTTGATATCATCAGAGAATGAAAAAAACTATTGTGTGCTATAAGAATTATTCCCAAGAAATGAACTTCCCACAGGTGCTAAAAGGTGTTTCATTATGCTTCTGTGTGTGTCTATATACATATATATATATATATATATAGATGCACACATTATTTATATATATACACATACACATATACACATACACACATATACACATATATCCACACATACATGCACACACACACACACACATGAAAAGAAGGGTGTGAGGAAGGAACCCAATGCCAGAAGTGACTTTGATTGATACTGCAATTTCATCAATGGTATCAAATGCTACTAATGTGAGATAAAATTTAGTCAAAAAAATTAATTGGGTGCAATGAGAGTGACTCTCCTTTAGTAGGAATAAATTTTAGCTTTAGAAAAAGCATTCTTTCCAAATTGCTCCCACCTGAAAGCTCTAAATTGCATGGGAACCAAAAACAATTTTCACCAGGGACTTTCAATTTCAGAGGTAAGATTGAGCTCTCAATACCACAAATCGTAGTGATGAAAAGACGACGGTGATAAACAAGGGAATTACTAATAAAAGTTCACATTGATGTAGTGTTTTAAAGCTTAGAAGAATTGAACAAGAATTATTTGATGAAAGTCTCAATACAACCCCATGAAGTACTGGATGTAGGATTGTCTCCGTTTTACAGGGTGGGAAACTGAGACAGAGTCATTTCATGACTTGTCCAGGGTCACCCAGCTGGCAAATTTCAGACACAAGATTGAGCCCAGGTCTCTCTTGACTCCAGAGTTCTATCCCCTCTGCCATGTTATCACCTTAGTCAACAACTATCATGGCCCCAACATGAACATGAATGAGGTAAATTACAAAATAACAGCAATAGCAATAGCTAACAACAACAGCCAGTATTTATAAAAACAATTTGGGGGTTACAAAACACTTTCCATATGTTTTCTCATTTTATTCTCCCCCAAACTCTGGTTGGTAGATGCTCCTGTTATCTCCACCTAACAGTTGAGGAAACTGAAGCAGACAGATCAAGTGACTTGCCCAAAGTCATCCAGTGAGTGAGGATCTGAGGCATAATTGGAATTCCATTCTTTCTGGCTCTATGTCTAATATTTTATCCTCTGTGCTGCCCAATTACTATGCACCCTCCACATCACATCATCCAGTTGTACCATATACATATACATATCTGTGGTCCCCTTAGGAAGATTATTCCACTTCACTGCTCTCTATAACTAGACTAGCAGAGAAGAAAAAACTGCTTTGTGCGCAGAAAAAAAATGTTCCTCCCTAGAGAGTATTTCAGGAACTTCACTGTAATCATGGCTGCTTCATAGGTAACCATAGAGTCACGTATGATGGATCATGGATTTGTTGACCACAGAAAAGCTTTGGCTTTCTGCTCTGGAAATACAAGGTATCACTGTTTCTACCAACTCTGAGCCATCCTTATTACTTTCCCATGATTTATGACTCAAAGCATCAGAGATGCTTCAGGAAACCTGTATCAACTCCCAGCTCACATATAATATAAACCAAACTGTGAATAGCTTGTAAATGTCACTGTATCAGTTTCATAACAAAAAAAAATAAGGAAGTTCAAGAGAGTGGGCAAGAAACCAACCAGATAAATTTTATGTTCATGTAACTGCCAAAGCAGCATGGATACCATTTTAATTTGGAAAGTATAATCCCTCAGTTTAAAATAATGGCCAGCAATTAGGTGAAGGTGATTGATGAAGCTTATTAGTTGATCTTCGCCTGCCATGAATAGACAGGGTTTATTGGTAAACTCTGGGTTTGGTGTCATCATTAAGAAAGATTTCAACAGTTCAATTTCCACCCCTAATACTCCCCTCCTCAAAGTTGGCTTTTCAACCTCTTGTTACCACATAAGAGAACCATGCCCAAAATGTAATGATGTATTCTGTTATAGTCTCCCAGATCTCCATGGGACCTTTCTCCAAAACCCCTATTTTGTAGATTCGGAAATGATAGCTCGGGGAACAGAAGTGGCTTGTCTGTGGCTCCCATGGCCAAAGCCATCCTTGTCATCTATTCTCCAAAATGGATGAGATTGATCATTGGATGACAAGAAATATTCTGTCCTTGGGCTTGTGCTCAAAGTATTTCCAACCTTGGAGAAGTAGTCACAGCTTGTATAATAAAGTAAGGTCCTCTCTCACCACAGTGAGGATGGGAGGAAGACATCCCTGACTATTTACAGCAGATAAGACCCACGTAGCCTAATGACACAGAAAGAAAAGAGCAGAAATGTTAGGACAGCAGAGGATGTCTGCAAATTTCTGTAACCGCAGAGCAGCCACTGGACTTTTTGTACATTATTACAAGGTTATTGAATGCCTTCGGAACAAAGAATGTGAGGAAAGTTTTCTCAAATGTTGCCATCCCATGTTACACAATAACACGCTAATATAAATACATATATATATATGTACACATTCATACAAACACACTAACAAGTATCTGAAAGGCAATGCAACTGATCTCAGATAGAGAAAATGGCAAATAATAAAGGTGGAGGTTTTACCTTTTTGTGGTTCTTGTAAACATTTCTGTGGGCAAATCCCTTGCCACAAAGCTTGCATTTGTAAGGTTTATCTTCACTGTGTATGATTTTGTGTGCAGCGACCTGATCAATTCGTTTGAAGGACTTATTACAAACCTCACAGTTGTAGGGACGTTTTTCTGCAGAAAAGAAGGAGAGAAATTTAATCTCCTGTTTATACAGGAGCACAGAATGAAGCAAAAAAAAAGTAGGCCTTCCCCCAGATACATTGATTGCAAATAAGTTTACTTAATAAAATAGTCAGATAATCTGTGGATTGGAAGGGACCTCAGAGGCAGCTACCCCAACATTCACTCTACACTCTTAGTTCTACAGATTTAAAACTGGAAGGAGCTTTGACATGAGAGACAAATTTCCTCATTTTACAGATAAAGAAACTGAGGCCCAGAGAAATTTACCCAGTGTCACAGCTAGTATCTGAGTGAAGATTTGAACTCATGTCTTTCTGACTCCAAGCCCAGTGGCAGTTTGTCCATTACACCACAATGCCACCTAGTGGCCATTCATTCAATGAAAAATTATTAAGTTACTACCATGTGTTAGGGCAGCTAGATACCATAATGGATGGAGTGCCAGATCTGGATTCAAAAAGACTCATCTTCCTAAGTTCAAATCTGGCCACAGACACTTAGTAACTGTGTTACTCTGAGCAAGTCACTTAACTTTGCCTCAGTTTCCTCATCTTCAAAATGAGCTGGAGAAGGAAATGGCAAATCACTCTAGCATCTTTACCAAGAAAAACTCAAATGGGGTCACAAAAAGTCATATACAACTGAAAGGACTAAATAACAACTCTATGCATCAGGGAGACAACTAGAACAACAGAAACTGTCCCTTTCTTCAAGGAACTTTATATTTTAATGTAATTTCACCAACTAGTGGTGATCTACTTTTGTTTGAAGACCTCCCATGAGGAAGATCTCACCTCCTTCCAAGGTATCCTATTCCACACTGGGACAATCCTCACTATTAGGAATATATTCCTTGATAATAACAGTTGACATTTCTAAAGATTTTTAAGGCTTACAAAGATATTGAATATATTATCTCATTTCATTTTCCCTACAGCCCTATGAATGCTGCAGGTGTTATTACCCACATTTTAGAGAAGATCAAGCTGAGACCCAGTAAGGCTAAGTCACTTCTGCTGGGTCCCAGACCTAATAAGTGTGGGAAAGAGAATGTAAGCCCAGAGAGCTTCTGATTCTAGGTCTAGGGTTCTTTGTTTCCCATCTACATGGCTTGAATCTGCCACCCACTTCTCGCAGCTTCTGAGGTCAAACAATCTATTGTGTCCTTCTCAGGGCAGCCCTTAAATTCCTGAGGCTATTTATCATGTTCCCCATAAGTTTTCTCTTCTCCATACTAGACCTTTTCAACTCCTCTAGCTTATGCCTGTACTGCCAGATCTCATGGCTGGTCTCATCCTGTCCCCTTATCTAGACAATCCTAGTTTGTCAAGGCTCTTGATAAATGCGGTGCTGAGAAGTGAACCAACACTCAAGGGAAGCTAGATGATACAGAAATTAGAATGCCAGACCCAGAGTCAGGAAGACTTGAGGTCAGATACTTACTGGCTGCGTTATCCTGGGCATGTCACTTAAACCTCTATTTTACTCTATTTCCTCATCTTCAAAATGGGGATAGGGTTGTCATAATGACAAAAAGAGTTCATAATTGTAAAGTGTTTAGCATATTGCCTGGCACATAGTAACCTCTATGTAAATGCAACCTATTACCATTATTATATCAAAGTAAAATTGATATAGAGCAGAACTATCTCCTTCTGAGTTGAGTCACTAGGCATCTCTTAGTAAAGTCAGAGATCCCATTAACATCAAAGGCAATATGATGTAGTAGGTAAAATGCTAGAACTAGAGTCAAAAACACCAGGGCTTGAAACTGTCCTCATATACCTATTAAATGTGTGATACTGAACTGGCCAATAAGTTGTTCTCAGTCTCAGCTGAACTATCTGTAAAAATGGGCATACTAGTAACATGTCCCAAGTGTATTATGAGAATTAAATAAATCATATACAAACCAAAAAAAATGCAACTTAAATTTGTGTTACCATGATTAACTGAAAGATACGTGATGGCGCATGACCATAAATGGGCACAGTCTTGTGTAAAAGCATCTCTTTAACCACATTCTGATTAATTAACTTAAACCAAAAGAGCTTCACTTAAAAGGGATTGCTTTAAGATAACAATTATAAAAGCAGATACAAGTTTAAACACTTTCACATTCAATTAAAACAATTATTTTTACTAGTTTTCAAAATAGCCACTGCCTCGCAGCAATAACTTTAGTTGATAGTCTCTATCACCAAAATAAATTCTCTAAGAAAACTAACATCAAAGTTTTGATGTCTAAACTTTCAAAGGGAATAAATATAAAAAGGCAAAGTAATTGAAATAATTGAATTCAAAATCACTCCCAAGCCAGGCCTAATTAGAATGTTTTCACTATAAAAAAAAAAACATTGTGTGTGTGTGACACACAAACAGCTGAGTGTGGTGGTTCCCTGATATAAGTACTGCTTCTATGGAGGCTGAGGCTGGAGATAACTTGAACCTGGAAGTTGGGAGCTGGGATTGGTGTCAACATAACTATGGTGAGGTTTTCAGAGAGAGTAGATTGTCTTAAGAAGGGCAAATAAGTCCAGAGCAAAAACAGAACAGATTAAAACTCCCATATGCATCAATATAGAATTGAGCCTATGAGTAGATGCTACAGGTCTAAGCCCAGAAAGGTAGGGAGAGACTCGGGTACAAAAAAAAAAGGATTTAAGGCATTGGAGTGCTCATCAAAGCTTCTGAAAAATAATAAAAACTTCTATACAAGTAGTAATATAAATAGAAAAAAGATGTTAACTTACCTGAATGGGTAATCATGTGACGTTTTAGCTGATTGGGGGTAATAAATTTCTTGTTACATTCCTGACATTCAAAGATCTCATGGACCTACAAAATGAAATGTCAATGGGCGTTGAACTATGTGACTGAACGAACATTTCCTAATGGAGATAAACTGAAGTCAGTCTATGTAAAATATTAGCGTCAACAGCATGATCAAGTTTTTCCTTTGTTATATGATAGGCAAAATGAATACATTTCCAATTATTTAGCTCTACCTTTGTGATGATTGCTTTATAGTTACATTCATATAACTTCTGTGGATGTCCCAGTATCTGGACTCCCAGACAGTTTCTCTGTTATGTAGTTATTTTGAATGGAATTTATTCTCCATTTCTTCTTGCGCTGTTGCTATAGCAGGCAATTCTAAAACTATTTCAAGTACTAGTCATGACAGTAGATATCACTGTCTTGGTATTTATCTGATTGGATGAAAGACTTTTGTTAGTTTTTTCGGTCATGTCCGATCTTTCCTGGCCCCATTTGGGGTTTTCTTGGCAAAGACAGTGAAGTGGTTTGCCATTTTCTTCCTCAGTTCACTTTGAAGATGAGTATACTGAGGCAAATAGAGTTAAGTGAATTGCCTAAGGTCACATAACTAGTAGTGTCTGAAGTCAGAGTCGAACTCAGGTCTTCCTGAATCCTATCCTGGCACTTTATCAACTTTGGCACCACTCAGCTGCCCTCTGAAAGGCATTTAGCACTTCTCTATTACAGATAATACAGATGATGGTGATTACTTTATTAAGGAAGGGCCCATTTCTTTCTAAGTTTTTTGATGTTTTTAACATGAAGTGGTTTTGTATCTTGTCTAATGTTTCAATTATTGCATCCAGTGAAACAGTGGGGGAGGGGGTTTATATTTAATTTTTTTACTCATTCAGATTTCCCAATTCTTAATCTATTGAATCAAGAAAATGCAAGAACTCATTCTAGAATGCCATAACAACAGACAAAATTGAAGGTTCTGTAAGTACAGTGCATTGTTTGCAACTAACTGAAGTTTAGTGAAGTCTGAGAGTAAAACTTAATATCACACAGCCTGCTCTAATTATACAGCTATTATTCAGGTATTCTGGGTGAAAAACATCAGAAAAGTTATTAAACATTTTTATATGAATTTGAGACCCTAGGTAGAATTAGTCATTTATCTGGGTCAATAGCAGGCATAAAGAAGCATGGGAGGTCTCCCTTTTCTTGCCTACACAAAGATTTAAGGCTTTCTTACATTCTCAAGTGACCAAATTCCACTTTATCTACTTGGGTAAACTGACCCCTCTATCATCCTGTTTTTGTTCTGTTGCTTTTCACTCATGTCTGATACTTCATGACCCCATAATTTATTTAATATTGAAATTAGTTGATGAAGTTGAATCATGTAATAGTAATTGTTTTTTAAATGTATGTGGACTATTATTTTTAAAGTTTTCCTGATATCAAAACAAATGTGTGTTTATGGTATAAATAGAACCTGCTCATAATTTATAATATTTTCAACATATCATTGTAGTCTTTCAGCTAAATTGCCATTCATATTTTTATATTTATATTAAATAGAGATGCTGTCTTATGGTTTTCTTTCTGTACTATTTCCCTGGAGTTTAAATACCAGGAGTGTCATGGATTCCATTCTTTCTCAACTTTTACTAACAATTTATATAATATGGAATTAATTATTCTTTGAATGTTTGACAGATTTTATTTATAAAAATTCTTGGGTTCCAACTCCCCTCTTTGACAGGTCCTTTATCATCTTTTCACTTTCTTTTTTTCTGATTTTGATGTTTAAATGTACCACATCTTCTTTTGTTAATCTATGTATAATTTTCTACTTTTGAAATGTCCATCCATTTCATGTAATTCATCCAATTTATCAATTGTGAACATATAATTAGGTAAAATAGTTTTGAATATTTTCAATATTTTTTCTTAATGTGTTGTGGATTTTTCTTTTTCTGTTTTCAATGATGTCGATTATGTTTTTCTTCTCTGATTAACTAATAGTTGATCTATTTTATAGTTCTGCTTTTCCCCTCTAAACCACAGTCTTTCTTTTGGATTCACAACAATATTTTTGTTATTATTGCTTTTTCTCTCTCTTCTATTTTCTATTTCTTTCATTTTTAAAATTTATATTTTGATCCCTTTTTAAAAATTTGTTGCTTTTTAAATATTTGTTTTGACTTGTGCCCAAATCCAACAATCTGTTTTTTCTATCTTTTTGCTTAGAGATATATGTTTTCCCCTGGGAGCTTCTTGGTCTGCACTTCAAAACATTGGACACATGATCTTATTTTTGTCATTTTTAACAAAATTATGGGGCAAAGCCAAGATGGCACAGTAGAAAGACACACCTACTCTAGCTCTTCCTCCACAGCCCATAAAAAATTTGTAAAAAATGACTCTAAACAAATTGTATAGCAACAAAAGCCACAAAATGACACAGTGAAAGAGATTTCCAGCCCAAGGCCTCCTGGAAGGACAACAGAAAAGATCAATCACATGGGGTATAGAGAATAGCGCAGCCCACAGAGCACAGCACAACCTCTCTGCAAAGCACTAGCAGGAACAGGACCAGAGTAGGCCTCAGAGGATGAATCCCTGACAGTAGTTGCGGTTCCCAGACACCTTAACCTACAAAAAACCAAAGACAGCTTCAAAAGTCACGAGAAAGCTTTTTCACCTGGCTGAGAAGGGAGGAAGGTCCCCCTCTAGCCCCAGCCCCAGGTGGTGGCAGCAGCAGCAGTAGCAGTAGCCATTTTTGAAGTCATCAATCTAAAGCCCCCGGGGAAATTGAGCTGCTGATGTGGGTCTCAGGACTGAGTACTGGTCCTGGAGTGAGGAAGAATGCTGGTATGGTGGAGTTGGTGGAGGCTCTGGAAAGGGAATTCTACTTGCTGATCATGGACAGAAAAGCTTTGGTAGCTCCCAGACCAGAGTGCAGGCCAGGAGAGGAGTAAACTCCTCTCCCTTGATTGTGCCATCTTGGAGGAACTGAGAACTTACTGGTCCCCAGAATATATCGTCCTCTTGACAAAGGACTCAAAAGTCAAGTAACTGGCTAGGAAAATGCCTAAGAAAGGGAAAAAATAAGACTATAGAATGTTACTTTCTTAGTGAACAGTTATTTTCTTCCATCATTTTGCATGAAGAAGAATAATGTTTACCATAAGAAGAAGACATAAAAGTCAATGCCTCTGCATCCCAAACCTTCAAAATCAATATGCAATGGTCTCAGGCCATGGGAGAGCTCAAAAAGAATTTTGAAAATCAAAGAAGAAAGGTGGAGGAAAAATTGGGAAGAGAAATAAGAGAGATGCAAGAAAATCATGAAAAGCAAATCAACAACTTGCTAAAGGAGACCCAAAAAAATGCTAAAGAAAATAACACCTCTAAAGATAGACTAACTCAAATGACAAAAGAGGCTCAAAAAGCCAATGGGGAGAGGAATGTTTTAAAAAACAGAATTAATCAAATGGAAAAGGAGGTTCAAAAGCTCACTGAAGAAAATAGTTCTTTAAAAATTAGAATGAAGCAGATGGAAGCTAATGACTTTATGAGAAACCACAAAATTACAAAACAAAACCAAAAGAATGAAAAAATAGAATATAAGGTGCAATATCTCATTGGAAAAACAATTGACCAGGAAAAGAGATCCAGGAATCAATTTAAAAATTATGGGACTTCCTGAAAGTCATGATCAAAAAAAGAGCCTAGATATTATCTTCCATGAATTTATTAAGGAAAACTGCCCTGATATTCTAGAACCAGAGAGTAAAATAAATACTGAAAGAATCCACCTATCACCTCCTGAAAGGGATCTAAAAAGAAAACCTCCTAGCAATGTTGTAGTCAAATTCCAGAGTTCCCAGGTCAAAGAGAAAATATTGCAAGCAACCAGAAAGAAACAATTTGAGTATTGTGGAAATACAATCATGACAAAACAAGATCTAGCAACTTCTACCTTAAGGGATTGAAAACTTGAAATATGATATTCCAGAAGTCAAAGGAACTAGGATTAAAACCAAGAATCATCTACCTAGAAAAACTGAGGATAATACTTCAGAAAAAACTGGTCATTCAATGAAATAGAGGACTTTCAAGCACTGTTGATGAAAAAATGGGTGCTGAATAGAAAATTTGACTTTCAAACACAAGAATCGAGAGAAGCATGAAAAGGTAAATGGGAAAGAGAAATCATAAGGGACTTACTGAAGTTGAATTGTTTACATTCCTACATGGAAAGATAATATTTGTAACTCTTGAAACTTTTCTCAGTATTTGGGAAGTTGGAAGAAATATATATATACGTATATATGTATGTATGTATGTATAGACAAAGGGCACAGGGTGAGTTGAATAGGAAGGGAATGATATCTAAATAAATATAATTAAGGTGTGAGAGAGGAATATATTAGGAGGAGAAAGTAAAAAATAGAATGGGGCAAAATATCTCTTATAAAAGAAGAAAGAAAGTTTTTTCAAAGGAGGGGGAAAAGGAGGAGGTGAGAGGGAAAAAGTGAAGATGATTTTCATCACATTTGGCTTAAGGAGGGAATAATAAGCACACTCGATTTGGTATGAAAATCTATCTTACACTACAGGAAAGTATGGGAGAAGGGGATAAGTGGGGTGGGGGGCATGATAGAATGGAGGGCAAATGGGAGAAGGGAGTAATAAGAAGTAATCATTTTAGGGGAAGGACAAGGTCTAAAGAAGGAATAGAATAAATAGAGGCCAGATAGGATGGAGATAAATATAATTAGTCTTTCACAACATGACTATTATAGAAGTCTTTAGCAAAACTACACATATATGACCTATATTGACTTGCTTGCCTCCTCAGTGGGAATGGGTGAAGAGGTAGGAAGGGGGAGAAACTGGAACTCAAAGTTTAAGGAATGAATGTTGAGAATTGTTTTGCATGAAACTGCAAAATAAGAAATACAGGTAATGGGGTATAAAAATCTATCCTGCCCTCCAAAAAATAAGAGAAAATGGGGATAAGGGAAGTGAAGGGTGTGATAGAAGGGAGAGCAGATTGGGGGAAAGGGTAACCAGAATGCATGGTGCTTTGGGGTGGGAGAGGAGAGATGGAGAGAAAATTTGGAACTCAAAATCTTGTGGAAATGAAAGTTGAAAACTAAAAATAAATAAATATTTTTTTTAAAAAAAGAAAGCAATATGTATTGTTTTGTGATTTATTCCTTGACACCATTTTTAGCATTACATTAATTTCCATGTAAGTTTGAAAGAAACCTTCAAAAACCCTGATTTAAAGGATGTGATCATCATTTCTGCATTTCTACAGTTACTGATGAGGTTGTTATACATTTCTGTAAGATATTTTTTCTGGGTATTCACAAGGCATCTGACCAACATTGTATTTGCCTGCTTATTCTTCTACACTATCAAGAAAACGTGGTTAATAGGTAAGGATTTATTTGGGTGACCACATGACTGGTTCCAACTGACAGCTATCTCCCTTTAAAAATGTTATTAAAATGCTCATAATGTTCACTCATCTACCATTTGCAAACCTTTATTCCAGTTTATAAAAAACAAGGCAACCTTCTCTTGCACTGATTCTTCCACTATTTCTCAAAATTCTTGACAGTGATTCAGTGATCACATCTGCAAATATTTTTCACTGCTCTGAGATGAAATTTGTCTAAGTCAGGAAACTTGAACCCAGTTAAATCATCTTGGTGCCTCTTACCATCTTTTTATCTATGAGGAGACTGTATTCTTTCAAACACATCTACTCTTTCCAATCATAAGACAATGTAAAAGATAAAAGAAAAGTAGCACCTTAATTTCACTTTCTACTGTCTATCACCGTTACATCATTCACCCAAAGCAGCACACCTACAGACTCTGTTCTTATTGATATTATTAACGTATCTATGACAGGCCTTTTTTCTTATTCTTAGCATTATTCAGAAGGTTCTAGCCCTTGCTGTTCCTAATATATTATTCTTAAAGATCCATGTTTTTCTTTTATATCTAACCTTGGTAATAAGCTCCAGCTTCTACCTAATATACCTGACCTTTTTGAGTCTGAGATCCTCAGAGCATTTCTTCTGAAGCTGTATGGATCTCTTTAGACACCTTATTCTTCATCAAAATAATTAACAAATGCAGTGTTAGAAATTGACTTTTTTAACCTCCTATCCTTCTTGGAGATCATAGACTTGGCTATCTAACCTTTCTCTTTTATTGAATTTCAACTGGAAGCAGCAAGAAAGAAGTTTATAACACAACTTTAGTTCATAATAATTAGCTATACTTAATTATATTTATGGGATTTTTTATATTTTATTTTATATTTTAAATTTTATTGTTTTGCTTTATATCAAAGTTATTTACTATATTTGTATATTTTAATTAAAGTCAAACTATCTAATTTGTTACAATAATTATTTTAAATCAGTTTATAATTTTAACTTATAACTTTAGTTACCATAATTTTATGTTATAAATTTTTATTTATAATCACTAATTCTCCTTTTGCAAGAAGGGAGAACAAAAATGAAACTTATATTTATATAATGTTTTAAGATTTGAAAAGAACTTTCTTTGTAGCTACTCTATGAGGTAGGCATAAAAGCACTACCAATCCATGAACAATGTAAGCATATGTTGTCTATTTCCACAGCATAGTCAATCCTTGAGAGTCTGGGCTATTTCATTTTTGTCTGTGTATCCCCAGTAACTGGCAAGATACTTGGCATATCGTATTTGATAAATGCTAAACTAAATTAACTAAAATGAACAAATATTACATTAAACATGTATTTTGGAACACAGTTCCAAAAACAGAGTGCCAATCAATATGTTTTTCATGTACTATGAATAACGTAACTTGCAAAAAAAATATTTTCAATAATTGTAGTTCCTTTACCTATAGGCCAATAAAATGTCACAACAAAGAAGATAAAATGATAGTAAAAATAATAAGAAAAAAGAAACTGTTACTGAACCTTACACAGTGTTTTAAGGTTTCCATAATATTTTATAGCTTTAACCTCATTTGAGTTGATCTTTATAAGAACCTTTGTAAGGCAGTTGTTATTCTCTTGTTAAAGATAGGGAATGTATGAATGAAAATGGTTAGGTGATTTGTCCAGGATTACTCAGTTTGTTAAGTGTCTGAAGAGAATTTGAACTCAGGCCATCTTGACTCTACATCTGTCCCTCTAAATTCCACCTAGCTTCTCACCAAAGTAGTTCTGTGGGTGGTGTTTATCTTTTGTGCAACTAGCAGCATCTCTCCTTCAATATATTATTTTTGGGGAGAAGGACATCACCTGATGAAACTGTACCCTTGAAACCCTAAGGAATGGTTGGAAAGATGGACAGAAGGGAGGAAGAGAGCTTGCAAAGACGTATAAGGTATCTAGCCATGTCATTTTGAGTGACTGCTTTTTCTAATACTTGAAAAGATATCATCATTAAGCAGCATCTTCATGACAGGGCACAATGCTTTGACACTCTATCAAACTGTCTTCATAAACTGTTATGGTCATTAGCAGTAAGGAATCCAAACTTTTCAACTTAGCAGGGTGATAGAAGCGAAAGTCAATTGAATAGGGAATGTTGACTTGGTACTATGGGACCCGCATCTGAGTCCTAGATCCACCATTTATTTAATCCCTATAAACTTAATTTGATCTTAATCCCCACGGACCTCAGTTTCCTAATTCCATCTCCCAATCATTGATCCTATAATCTTCTTTGACTTGTTAAGATCTTTCAGAGCTTGACATGGAGTGGGAGGTGGGGGAGGTGTAAAAACCTGTCGAGGAATTTGGAACCATCATCAAATACTAGAAAAGTTTAGTCCTTAACAAATTACAACAAAAGTAAAACCAATAAGCTTCTTTGGATTTTGCTCACTTTCACTGATGCCATCCATATCCTCCCTGGTATTAGGTTGTTAGAGGAAATAGAAGGCTTCTGCTCAATCTGATAAACAGGGTATCAGTTTAAGAAATTAGATCTCCTGCACTTTGGCTTGTGGGGGTGGAGAGAAAGTTCATTTTATGAGCCCTTCCTGTGGGACTGGAAAAACTAAGCCCTAGTGACATCATCTGCTAATATTTCTGTATTAAGTAAGCATATGAACTCATTTTCAAAGCATATTTTTAATATGAAAAATCAGTAAGATAAGTTTTGTATATTTTACTAAGGAGTATGTTGGGGGGGGCAGGGTTTCCTGTCATATTTTCTGCCAAAAAATAAAAGGTAGTTTAGTGTCTTGGCGTGCTAGGCTTGAAATCAGGGAGATGTAGGCTCAAATCCTGCCCCTGACTCTACATGGCCCTGGATGAGTCATAAATCCTATCTTCCTGAAGGGTATATGATTTTCCTACTAAGTCAAAGACAGGATTCAGAACTCTCTGAATGAGAGAGCAAATGCCATTTATTCATTAGTCTGCAACCTAGAAACGTGGACAATACAGAAAGACTCAAGGACCCCTAAATTTGAAGAAAGAGATGCACATTGAGGGGCACAACCAACATGGAATTAATTTTGCTTGATTGTATTTTGTTACAACAGTTTTCTTTTTCTTTCTCCACAGTTAGTGGGAGGGGGAGAGAACTGAATTTGGATAGAGTGACTAGAAAAGTTAATTAATCACACATCATGAGTGTTGAGAGGTAGGTAGAGACGAGAGGGGAAGGTTGGGCCAAATGCCTTCTGAGAACCTTTCTCATAACCTCAGTGGGTTTGATCATAGATGATGAGTAAACTGCAGGAAACTCTCTATCAACATGAAATTTTATTTATTATTGGTTTATTTTTTTTAACTGACTTGAACCCCAATGCACACTTTAAAAAGATTCTGACATGGTCATTTTCTTTGAAAATTTATAATTCCTAAACTAGAACATATACAATTATCCATAAAGATGGGTTTGGTTTTGGTGTTTAGCTCACATGAGAGTGTGAACTCTGAATGCTCCTAAGATCTCATAGTATACTATAGTGAAATCAAAACCTGAGGAGTCTCATCCCCTCTCTTACAAACCTTCCGGTGTTCTTGAAGAGTAGATGATGAGGAACACTTCTTACTGCACACTGTACACATCAGCCTCTTCCTGGAGTTTCCTAAATCAGAAATAAAATGCAAACATGGTCTTATTAAGGAAATTTACTGGAACATACCCTACGTTTCCAGTGACTTTGCAATTCCCCCAGAGAATTAATGTGGCCCAGTGGTGACAGAGCCAGTCTCTGAGTGAGGAAAACCTGAGATTAAAGCTGGCCTCTGACATTTATTAACATCAATGGGCAAGGTCAGCAACTCTTCAACACATGAGGAAGGTTCCAACCTGCGTTAAAAATGAGAATATCCTCATCCCAGAATTCCCAACACCATACCAGGTCCAGTTCCCATCCCTACATAATATATTTAGGCCTACTAGCTTTCTTTACAATTGCTAAACCTTTCATGTCTAAAATACATAAGTTAGATATTTCTAAGTACTGTGTGAATTATAGAAGTCATAAAATACAGCAGCAGTGCAACTGAAGTCTTTCTTCAGCCAATCACAAATGAGCAACCAAAGCCTTCTTTTTAGCTGCTACTTTATTCCTTATATGCTTCCAGGATAGCTAATATTCTCTCTCTCTCTCTCTCTCTCTCTCTCTCTCTCTCTCTCTCTCTCTCTCTCACACACACACACACACACACACACACACACACACACACACACACACATACACACACAATACACACACACACTGTTGACTCATGCTGACTCATTTTACCTTTTGTTCTTCAATCTTTCCAGTAAAATTCTCCTTTATCTTTTAATGACTTAAATTAGAGTTTCCTGGCACTGACTCATCTTTCGTTTAGGAAGTGACAACTCATAAATGTTGCCTTAAAAAAGCAAGAATCACATTTAATCACCCTTTAGTCTTCACATTGTTATACAATTTCTCATTTGAGTCTTACTTGCTTAGATCTTTAAACAGCTGTATGCAAATGAACTAAAGGTTCAAAATGCCTTGAGTTCTCAAAATGGTCCTCTAGCATATATATTAGGTATCTTTATAAGTTTGTAGTGAATAAAAGCTATTCATCTGTCCCTTAAACAAACTATTCACCACTTTCCATCCTTTGCGTAGTGTCTTATCTTTACATTTATTCCATAGGTCATTTTCTATCTTAAAATGCTCAAATTTTATCTGAAAACAACATACATACATATATACACACATACATACACAGGGTAAGGATTTTAAAAATATGTTAAAATATCAATTCATATAGAAGTTGATATACTTGAAAGCAAGCTAGTTTGAGATTCAGGAGAGGCTTGGATCAAAGCTTTCCCTCCGACGCTTCCAAAGCAGTCAAACACAGATAAGTCATGTCCTTGCAGGACAGGAATGATAACTAGGGAGCCTTTTACACAATGTGAAGCCCAACTTAGATATTACATGGGAAGTGATTTGCTAATTTCAAAGCCTTGAAAAATGGTAGTTATAGCGACAATTGTTACAGTCTTGTGAATTGACTTCAGATCAACTTTTTACCTAATAGGTACAAGTTTATAAAATATAATCATAGACACAATTTACAGAATGAGTTAGAAATAGATTAAAAAATGATATGAAACTCTAGACTTATTTTTTGCCTTTGTGTGCAAAATTTCATATTCATAAAGCTAAAAAATTATTAAAAAGTTGCGAAAACAGAAGTTCTTTAAGCCATCAATGTCAAGCATCATGTGACCACATAAAACTGAAAATTTGGAACCAGACAAAAAAGGCAGTGGGGAGGTAGTGGCTTGTGCAGAAAATTCACAAAATACTTGAATCTGCCAGATAAATATCAATTCTCATGATAATTCACAAATCTAGTGAGAGGTCCTACTACAGATCAATAATCCTTCCTTTTTTCTCCAACAGAGAAAAATATATCATTTACTCAGATTTGTCCTTTTAGCAATGTTTTAAGTTTAGTTTAGACCACAACATCCATGAAACTTCTTTATTACAAGACACTTCATTTAAGTGTGTCTGTTTGAAAATCCTGACTCTGGATATCAACATTGCTAGAGTAGTTTCTGCATTGAAATGATCATTGAAAAATAAGAAAAAGACATAGAGGAAGGTTCCAGCACACTGGGTGACTCCTCCACAGGATACCTTTGGGAGAATACGGATAAGAATCACATGACAGCAGAAGGTGTGTCTGGGCTATGATCTACATTGTGGAAGGAAGAACCGCATCACTTCTACTGCAGATACAGTAATGGATCAAACGAAAGAATTTCTTATATGGATTATAGAGGCCATCTAGTTCAGAAGCCCTTAATCTGTGCCCCAGAGGAAAGGGGATGGATATGGGAATCCATTAATTTGGATGAAAGAAAATACAACTTGATTTTTCACTAACTTTTAACTGAAATTTAGTATATATTAGCATGTTTATATTTGTTTGTTTATACTCAGAAGGGGTTCATAAACCTTACCAGACAGCAAAAGTGGTCCCACAACAGACAAAGAAAGATTTAGTGACCCCAGACCTAGTCCAGCTTTTACTGAAAACGCAGCCCCCAATATAATACACCTAGCAAAGAATCAGATCAAGTGGCCATTACTTGATGATTCCAACTGAGTGGTGTTGCGCCATGACCCAAGGCAGTCATTCCATTGGTGGATTCCTTAATGTATATTATCTCACTTGATAAAAGAGCCACATGAAAAGGAGGTATCTATGTACTGTTTTGTATATGGCAACTAGGCAGCGCGGCGAATAGAGCACTAGATTTTGAGAATACAAGATTGAGTTCAAATATGACCTCAAGACACCAGCAATGTGAATCTGGACGCTTCACCTAACATTTCTCAGTCTCAGGTTGCTCAATTCTAAACTGGGGATAACAGTAGCTCCTACTTCCCACAGTTGTTTTGAGGACAAAATGAAATAATGTTAATACAGTGTTTTGCAAACCTTAAAGAATGATATAGCTGTTATTGCTGTTACTACTACTAGTAATAGTACTACTACCGCTGCTGCCGCTGCTGCTGCTGCTACTGCTACTGCTGCTGCTACTGCTGCTACTGCTACTACTACTGCTGCTGCCACTGCTGCTGCTGCTGCTACTGCTGCTACTGCTACTACTACTGCTGCTGCCGCTGCTGCCGCTGCTGCTGCTGCTACTGCTACTACTACTACTGCTGCCACTGCTGCTGCTGCTGCTGCTACTGCTACTACTACTACTGCTGCCACTGCCACTGCTGCTGCTGCTACTGCTACTGCTACTACTACTACTGCTGCTGCTGCTGCTGCTACTGCTACTACTGTTACTACTACTTACTCCTATCACTATCCAAATTATAGAGATATGAAAACTGAAGTATAGAGAATTTAAGTGACTAGTTCAGGGTCACAGAGCTAGTAAATGTTTGAGGCAGGGTTTATAATGTTCTTGACTTTAATGCCACTGCTTTAACCAAATATACACTCAGGAGCATTAGTTTGATGTGTGTCATTGGAAAGAGACTTTCTCATTGATACCCTGAGAAAAAAACCATAGATTTAATAAAAGTATCAAATCAGTGTTTTAATATTCAAGGCAGAAACTCCATCCTGGGAATTTTCCTCAAACTTTGGATGGAGGGAAGGAAATAACTCATTTTTCAGAACCTACTATGTGCCAGTTGTTGTGCCAAGGGCTTTATAAATATCACATCTGATCTACAAAACATATAATTTTCCTCATTTTACAGGTAATGAAACAGAGGCAGAAAGAGTTTTAAATGGCGTGCCTAGGGTCACACAGCTAGAAGGTGTCTAAGGCTGGATTTCAACTCATTTTCATGACTTCCAACCTAGTGTCTATCCACTGCACCACTCTAACATTGAGTTACTACCAAAGGAGCAAGTAGGCTAGCTGTTGGCTGCTCCTTTTCTCTTGCTACTTGGTGAATCAACTTCTCTTCCTAATCAGATATCTCTTGGAGAATCACATTTCTCCAGTGTGATCCTTGTGTGATAATAGTAGCCTAGGTAGCGCAGAGGACCAAGTGCTGGGTCTGGAGTCAGGAAGATTCATCTTCCTGAGTTCCAGTCTGGTTTCAGACACATACTGGCTATGTAACCTAGGACAAGTCACTTAATCCTATTTCCCTCAGTTTCCCCATACTGGAAAAGGAAATGGCAAACTGCTCTAATATCTTTGCCAACAAAATCCCAAATGGGGTAATGGACATGACTGAAAAACAATTAAAACTCTAGAAAAAAAGAATGATTTTCAGCCTACTTGCACTCAACTTCTTTGTCATCACTGAACCATTAAAAGTGCTGTTCCAATTTTTAGTTTTTAAGTCACCATATTGTCAAAGTAATTAGCTAAATGTCTACTAAACGCAAGCATAGATCAGTAGTTTGCATTTTCAGTTCCAAAACATACAGGAAGATAAATTTGAGAGTGACCTCAGAAGGTAACTACGATGTCCCGCACTTAAACAAGAATCTCTCCCACAACACAACCAATTTGTGATCATCCAAGGTTTTCTTGAATATCTTCAACGAAGGAGAACCCACTACCTCCCAAGACAATGCCATCTCCCCAGAGAGGGCTCAAAACTGCCTAAATCAATATCAGTCAGAAATTATGGACCCAAATAAACAAAATGAAGACAATGATTGCCAGGACCCCATAGCTGTGGGAAAGTTAATGAGGAGACCAACTCTCCCATTGAGAAGGACAATGGAAACCAGGTTGTTGAGACTTCCAGAATTGACAGCCTTCAAGAGGACAGGGGGAGGAGCCAAGATGGCGGAGTAGAAAGATTCACATATGCTAGCTCTAAACCCACAGCCCATGGATTTCCTGTAAAAAGAACTCTCAACAAATTCTGGAGCAGTGGAAGTCTTGCAGCAATGGAGTGAAGGAGATTTCCGTTCCAGAGAGCCCTGAAAAACTGACTTCAAAGGTCTGTCGTGCACTGGACAGGAGTGGAGCCTAGCCCTTCCCTGGCCACACGGCACTGAGAGGAGCAGATCTGAGCAGGCTTCAGGGATGGAATCTCCAGCAGTTGCAAATGTCCCTCCACCCACAGGCACACAGGTCAGTGAAAGAGACTTCTGGGCTGGCTGAGAGGGGAGCAGGGTGTCTCCATAACTCAGGCTACCTTGGGAGGCAGCAGCAGAGGCAGAGAATGGCCAGGGGCTCCTGGAGCAGGCAGGACCTCAGATGCATTGCTGAATGTCTCTGCATAAACCCCCTGAGGGAACTGAGCTTGGGAGGCTGCCCTGCCCCAACCTGAGCACCAGAACTTAAGCTCACATTGAATAGCAGCCAGGCTCACAGCTTAAAGCTCTGAGGCTGGGGAGCACATTTGAATCTAAGACCCCAATCACTAGCTGGGCAGATCTAGGCAGGGGTGGAGAGGAATCTAAGAAGTCAAGTAACTGGCTGGGAAAATGCCCAGAAAAGGGAAAAAAAAATAAGACCATAGAAGGTTACGTTCTTGGGGAAAAGATGTTTCCTCCTTTCCTTTCTGATGAGGAAGAACAATGCTTACCATCAGGGAAAGATATAGGAGTCAAGGCCTCTGTATCCCAAAAATCTGAAATAGATATCCAATGGGCTCAGGCCATGGAAGAACTCAAAAAGGATTTTGAAAAACAAGTTAGACAGGTGGAGGAAAAACTGGGAAGAGAAATGCAAGAGATGCAAGACAAGCATGAAAAATGGATCAACACCTTGCTAAAGGAGACCCAAAAAAGTGCTGAAGAAAATAACACCT
>CM053774.1:123369956-123528415 GCA_028658325.1 Potorous gilbertii | reverse complement strand
ACAAATGGGGAGAAAATTTGGAACCCAAAATTTTGTGAAAATGAATGTAAAAAGTTAAATAAATAAATTTTTTTTAAAAGTGGCCTTTATTATTCTAGTTGAATGTGTTTACTGAATCAGCCCAGATATAGCCCTTCTAGAGTTTCAATGGATCTAATCAAAGATGGCAAGACACTGGATATGCAGATGAAACTGCTTTGGGTTCTGTCTTGAATGCAACTCTAATGGCGGCAGGTATACATTTTCCTTAGGTAGTAGTGATTTTGAGCCATGTTATCCAGGGGCTTCTTAGGAAATCTTTTCTCTTCTTCATTACAGTCAACCATGGGTCATTTGTATGAGGAACTAGAGTTGCTCTTAAAATTAGATGTTCCTATGGATGAGGAAGACAACACTCAGATACCTCAAGACCCCAAGAGAAAGAAGGGAAGAGACAAAATTCGGAGAGGGGAATTATGGGCATCCTCTGAGTAGTTAAACGATGGTGTCGTCATATGTTCTGTTGACTGCAGCAAATTGCAACTTACTCCTTTTTGACAAAATATTAAAATATTTACCCAAATAACACACCATATTCAATCACATTGCTCTCATTAAAAATGGTTATTACTGCTGATGAAATTTGAGAGCATAAAGTTTTGTCTGGAATACTAATAGAAAATTTTAAGCAATTTGAAATATTTCATTATTTCATTTTGAAATTTCGACTTTTCTATATGCTTTGGAACATACACAATATATTAATTAGGTGGTATATATATTGAATTTTAGACTACTATATATACAATCTTTACTAGACTTACTCAGAAGAGCTCAAAGAAAGAGGAAAAGGATTATAAAGTTTCTAACAGCTGCTCTTTTTGCAATGGCAAAGACCTGGAAACTAAAGAAGTGCTCAATATTTCAGGAATTCCTGTAAAAAAAATGATGGTGTATGAATGTGATGGGACACTATTATACTATAAGAAATGATGAAAGGGACAGTTTCAGAGAAATTCTGGAAGACTTGTATAAATCAAGGAAAAGTAAATTTAGCAGGACAAGGAAAGGAATTCATATGATAACATCCTTGTGAAAACAAATAACTTTAAAAGATTTAAAGACTTGGATCAATGAAATGACCAACCACAATTCCAGGGGATAACAATGCCTCCTGACAGAGAGCTGAAAGACTCAAGCTGCAGAACGGGGCATAAGTTTTTGGACAGGGCCAATGCTAAAATTTGTTTCACTTGGCTATTTGTATGTGTTACAATAATTTTTTTAAAATTTTTTTTGGCATTGAGGAGATATGTAAGAGAGAAAAAAAAGAAAATTAAACTTTAAGAAATGTAGAAATGTTAGAAGTTCATGCTGTTTTAAACTGCTCAGAGAGTGTAATTTAAAATATTTGGCAACCACTCCTCCAAATCACTATAAATATTCCATCATTAAACTACTGAATAGTCTTCAATTGAACTTTCCTTGTTGTAATGCTACATGTATGTTCCTGCTTTTTCAATTCAATCTAAGTCACCCAAACCCCATCAAGAGTTACTCTTCAAAATGTATGCCTTATGGACTTTGAAATTTCTTTCTGATCAATTTGACATGTCTTTCTTATTCTAAAATCCATGGCTGCCAGATAGAGATATATTTCAGTAAATCTGAATGGACCATTTGCCTTCAATTTCATAATCTAGGCACGTGGGAAGAAGGTTTGCTTATGAAATCCTCCCACAACGATTTTCATACTTAAATCATCATTTCCAAAGTAAATTTTCCTAAGTCAAATGAATAGCAGAGTTCAGAATAAAACCAAGCCTTCAATGAGGAGTTCCAACGCTTTGCCAAAACAGACTTCAAATTCTCAATCTCTTGTCCAAAAAATTGGACCAAGTATTGACATTTTCCACCAAGCAAGCCACATAGACACAAATGTTTTTCATTTACTCCACCCCAGGGATATACAACCCAAATAAAAAATTTCCTGAATATCCCAAATACCAGATGCAATTTGGAATCCAAAAGATTCATAATGTTAGGCAGGAAACGTTATGATACACTCATAGCACCAGGCATTCCTGGCCCACAGAGTGGAATGTAAACCTCATGAGATCATTCCAACCAACTGCTCTCTGACCCAGGACCAGGTCATTTCCCCCTCTGCCTTAGCTGAGGTCCAGGCCTAGATTGCCCACAGTCTGGTACTGTCACTACTGTGAAGTCAAGAATCTCCTTTAGAGAAGAGGATATGATAGTTCCCTATAATGTAGTGCACCAAGGATGGGGTGATGGGATAACGACTACCATTTTTTACTGGTAAAAAGTAAGTGCTCTATAAATGATTATCACCTTCCTCTACATTTTTAGGGAAAGACAGAGAAGAGAGAGAGAAAAAGATGTTGGAAGAATGTTGTCTACAATATACAGGAAAAGTAAGAAAGAAAGGAGGGAAGGAAGGAGGGATGGAAGGAGGGAAGGAAGAAGGAAAGGAGGGAAGGAAGAAGGGAAGGAGGGAAGGAAGGAAGGAAGGAAGGAAGGAAGGAAGGAAGGAAGGAAGGACTTATTAAGTGACTACTATGTACCAGTTACTGAGCTAAGGGTTTTATAAATGTTTTTTGATTCAATCCTCACTACAGCCCTGGGAGGTAGGTACTATTATTATTCCATTTCATAGATGAGGAAACTGAGACAAACAGAGGTTAAGTGATTTACCCAATGCTACACAACTAGTAAAGGTCTGTGAACAAATTCGAACTCAAGTCTTCCTGATGCTCTATCCATTGTGCCACCTGGTGTCTCTACAGAGACAGTGTGATGTAGCAAAAAGACTATCAGACACCAGGTCATCCAACTTAAGCCATCCTAATATCTTCCCAGATCTATCTATATTCCATCTATCATTGGACCATGATCCAATCTCTTCATCAGTTTCTTTATTCAAAACAAGAAAAATAATCTTTGCATACCTAACTCACAAGGTTGATTTCTCTGGAGTCTGTGAACCTGGGTTCAAATCCTTCCTCTGACACTTTGACTTCCTTAGCTTCTGATGTTTCTGAGGTTTCCTTCAGTTCTAGACCCAGGATGCTAGCCATTCTTAAAGTGCTACAGAAGTGGGAATCATTTCTTTTATCATCTCAAGGACTAAGTATCATTCTTGGGGTTAAAGAGTATCTACTTCCCATCAGAGGAAGGAAAGATGACTACCTTTCATCATAGGAGCTTGGGGTGAACTAATAGCATAAGATCTAAAATTTCAGGGAACATTATCTCAATGAGGAGCAATAGAATCCACTAGAAAAGTGAATGCCAAAAAGACATTGGTGGAGACTTGGCAATGAGTACATCCAGAAACATGCAGCCCTTCCCTGGCAACTTTTCAGGGCTGCGAGTGCCATTTTGTAAGCAAATATTCCAATTGTGGCTCTAAGTGAAAATTATCAAATGAACGGTTAAGCTCTTAAGAAGAGTTTTGCTTCAGGGAGTCAAATGAAAGGAAACTATGCAATTTTAAATAATGCCCATATAAAGTAAAAGAAAAATTATTTGGATCAGTGAAAATGAAGGGGAAGATTAATGTATGTTCTGGAAAACCCAGTCCGTGTTGGAAAACTCCCCATCTCCCTCACCAGAAGCCCCAAAGGATGCTGGGAAGAAACCACCACTGTCCTCCCCCAAATTACAGTCAAATGTCCTTTCTTAATAATGAGAGCTGATGCTTTGATTCATTTAGCTTGTCAAAGTTCAAAACAGTTTGCATACATTATCTTTTAGAATCTTAAAATAAAACTGTGAACTATTTGGAGCAGGTATCACTATCCCATTATATAGGAAAGGGCAGTGGACCTAGGCTCATCTGATACTTTGTGTCACCTTTGTTACAAAGGAAATTACTTTCTCTTCTCCTGTCCTCTCCACTCTCCTCTCCTCCCCTCGCCTCCTGTCTCCCATTCCTCCTTCTCTCTCTGTCTGTCTCTCTCTGTGTGTGTCTCTCTCTCCCTCCCTTTCTCCCTTCTCTCTTCCTCCCTCTCTCAGTTCTCAATATGTAAAATGAGATATAATAAACTAACCCTAAAATAATTCAAATGCAAACCTCTTTCATAATATTTTTTAAATACTGAAATGTTTGTGTTTATGGTTTCAAAGGTACCACTTCTTTCCAATGCCTCAGGTTTATAATCTTGGCACAGTCCTGGACTTCTCACTCTCCTTCAGTCCACACAGTCAATCAATTACTAAATCTTAGTCCTTACCAGTTCTAGTTATATGGCCCAGTGATCATATCATCCCCATTTTACAGGTTAGGAGACTGAAGTTCAGAGAGACTGATATTTTTCTAGTCCAAGGTGAAATTGAAGGCCAGCTCTTTCCAGACTCCAGATTCAACAGACTTTCCACTTTGCCATACTTGAATAATTCATTGTAACAGTGATCTCAGTGATTTGGGAATCCCTCCACCCTCACAGATCTCAACCCATCTGTGTCTAATTATCTTGTACAATTCTTGTCTGTGTCCTTAAATGAATCCTCCAAAGAAAATTCACCCTGTGTGCTACAGACTGTTTTCTAAGTGCAATAGTTCAGTATACTGGGACAATATCCAGGCAGTTGTTCTGTTAGCCTTGGTTCTGTCTTCATGGTGGACCATTAAATTTTCAGACCATACATGTACACCGAACTTAGGATGTCTATATTCAAAATCTGCCCCAGGGATTGACAAGCTGAATGAATAAATGGATGGCTGGATGAATGAATTGGTTAATGAATCAATGAATGAGAAAAGCTGAGGGACCATGACAGGGTACAGAGTGGCTAACACTCCCCGTGCTCTGAACGCTGTTACTTCTGCTCATATAGCCCACATCCACATTAGCCCTTTTGCCTGTCATGACACACTGCTAACTCAGGTTGAATGTAGTCATGCATTTAGACCTCTCTTTCTGAACTGCAATAGAAGCAGGTAGAAGAGTTAATTCACTACCACCAAACTACGTGGCACCAAGAGATACCCAGCAGGCCCCTTACCTGAATGGCAGCCAGGTTTTTCTGCTCTGGGGTGGGTGCCTCATGAACAAAGCGCAACCAGTTAGAGAAGCGTGGGTTGCTGGCATCCAAAACATAGAGGACTTGGCCCTTACTGCCACGCACCTGGAACATGAAAGAGTCAAGTATATTATTGTTTTCAATTGTAATTAGCATAGGCAACCTAAAGCTGATTTAGTATGCAGAAAATCACATAGAATTAGAAACTATTTTAATTTTGTTTCCATTAGTAGATTTTGAGTGGATGGGACTAAAAAGATAGAAAGGGGGCAAGTTGTAAAGGACTTCAATAGACAAAAAGAACAGCTTATATTTTCTCTAAGAGACAATAGGGATCCTGTAAGATTGGTAAACACACAGGAAGGATTTACAGGTGTTTTACAGCCTCTCTAACACAGATCCATTCTTGATCTGGGCAGACAAGAAGACAAGGATGGAGTGACAATGAGGGGTTAAATAAGCTATCTTTATTCTGATCTAGTCTTCTCTGTGGGAGTGCTGATAAAGGCACACATAGCATTACACTCTCATATTCCTCAGTCACTGACCAGTACCCTCCTGATTGATAGGGTAACAAAGAAGGAATATTGTCATTAATTACCTCACAGGTTTACCTTATCTCACCATTGTATTTCACTGTGCAGTCACAGTGGATATTTATAATTGTAAGCACAAATGTTTATGTTATTTATCATTATATAACACTGTGCAAGCATGGTGGAGATGTCGTGAGTCTGAGAAATAAAGACTGTTATGGCCATGGATCCTGAGAAACTAAACTATAATAAAGAATAACAAAATCCACCCTACATATACTAAAATCCACTTCATACGCAGATCATCTGGAGTTTATGGTGCTGGGGAGTGATATGATCCGATCTGACTTAAACCAAAAAGTCACTTCGGCATCCGTATGCAAGGTGAACAGGAGAGGAGTCAGCCCAATGAGAAGGCCATTGTAACTGTCCGGGAGAGAAGTACTAAAGTGTTAGCCATGTGACTAGAGGCAGGAATGAGTATCAGTGTTATGGCAGAGGAAAAGCGACAAGTTTTAGCAACTCTTTCTTTATTTGGGGTGAGAATGAGGGGTCACAGAAAATGTCAAGAAAATGTCTCATCCTGGAGGAGGAGAGGGAGAAACTTACCCAAGATGGTAATAAGGGGTTTATTAGTAATAATTAATAATTATTAGTAATTAATTCCTCTGGAAAGAATGTGTCAATTGTCTATCATATGGTTCCCTTTACCGTGACCGTAACCTCCCAAATAAAAACATCTTCCAGTGGAAACTCTCTTCTGTGTATTTTCTCCCCTTACTGGACTGTGTGCTCTTTGCAGGCAGGAACAATCTTTATTTCGTATTAGTGTCAACAAAAACCATCACGGTGCTTGACACAAAATAAGCTCACTAGAAATCTTTTCATTCATTCCCTCTCTCATTCAGTCATGCCCGTGTCACACTGCCATGAAACGTCAGGAGCAAGACTTGGCCCTCACACTTCTGAACATCAAGGCCAGCTCTCCCATGATGGCTCCAGGCCAATACCTAGTTGCAAAGGAAAAGATTTCAGATGTTGCCCCATAAAGAAATGGAAGGACTAAGTCACCACAGATGTTTTTCCTTAAGAAAGTAACAGTACTTACACCACCTATTGAGAATCACAGGTTTGGGAGTTGGAAGGAAAAGTATTACCTAGAGCAACCTCCCCACCATTTTTCAGAAAGATGGAAGTAAATGTTTGCAGAAAAGAAAGAAAGAAATAGAAATGAGATAAATGAGGAGTTTGGGAAACATCACAAGCCTGGCAAAGAGGCCTGATAGTGTAGTGATCTAGGGACTTCAATTATGCTGATATCTGCTGGAATGCTCTCTCTCTCTCTCTGCCAAAAACAGAGCAGCTGATAACTTCTTGACTTGCTTTAATGATCACTTCCTCCTTCAAAAACTAATTGAAATAGAAAGGGGAAATTCTATTCTGGAACTGATCCTCACTAACTGGGGGGGAGCTGGTTACTAGGGTGGAAAAGGATGGCAATAGGGGAAATTCATCACTCCCTTTTGAGACAGAGGAGAAGAAAGCCAGATCCAAGATATGAATGGCCAAAAAACAAGAACAGCCCCTTTTCAAAAGAAAAAAAAAACTCAAGCTTTCGACAAGTATATGAAATGAGTAAGAGATATACAAATGAAAACAACTACCTCATCCTATCAGATTGGCAAAGATGACAAAAGATAGCGGTAACAATCAGAGGCGCTGTTGGGGGACACTATTGGTGAAGTGGTAAACTGATCCAATCCTGGAAAGTAATTTGAAACTATACCCACAGTCATTAAACTCTCCCTCCCCTTTGACAAGCACCACATTCTCCTAGGTATATATTCCAAAGAGGGCAAAGTCAGAGGGAAAGGACTCAAATTCTCAAGAATACTTATATCAGAATCATTTTTTTTATTTGTGGCAAAAACTGGAAATAAAGTGGGGGCCCTTAACTAGAGAATTACTGATCAAAAATGATATGTAAAGGCAACGAGATGTAATTGCTCCTTCTGAAATGGCTAAGGGACGGATTCAGAAGGGAAGACTTTTATGAACTGACACAAAGTGAAGTAACTAGAACCAGGACACTTCACAATGATTATAAAAATGTAAATAAAAACTGAAATACTTACTAACTTTTCTCAATGTAGTAACCAATTATAACAGTATAATTGTAATATGTAACAATATATTATATAAAAATAGTAAGCAATAATATAACTCCAGAACATTGCTGATGAGACATGCCCTCTCTTATCGGCAGAGAGACAATAGAATAAAAGTATAGAACATAACGCATTTGCAGATATGGACAATGGATGGCTTTGTTTGCTTTAACAATACGTTATGAAGTAGTTCTATAGGAGAGGGAGAAAATGAAGACAATTTTTTTTTAAATGGAGAAAAGAAAGGAAACAATTGAAAAATACAAAGAAGAAGAGAAAAATGTTCAGAAGGAAACAAACAAAAAGGGAGGTTTTGTTATGATCTTGTGAAACTTAATATGTATATTTTAAAGAATCTGTACTTAATATAAGTTCATAGTTTCACATATAAGGCTTTTCTATTCTTTATTAAAATACTTCTGCCTGTTGTGTGAAAGGTATCACCATTCTAATGTCTCAGGTTAATGATCTTGGCACCTCCCTCTTCCCTCACCGCACCTTACCTGTCAGCTGCCAGATCTCGCTCTTTCTAAACTCCACAGGATCTCTTGAATCTGCTCACTTCTCCCCACTTACACCAACCACCACATTTCAGGTGCTCATCCCCTCAGACTTAAATTATTGCAGCAGCCCTGTAATTGGTCTCCTTGCGACAAGCCTCTCACCACTCTAGTCTGTTCAACTCATTGTTACCACCGTCAATTTTATTAATCATAAATCTGACCACATGACACTATTCAACCAATTCCAGGGACTTCCTATTCCTCTAGGATAAAATACACACCTCTCTCTGCTTAGCTTTTAAAGCTCCTATACAAACTGTCCCCAACCTATCTTTCCAGTCTCATCGAACATTACTCCCCCACCACCACTCTGTGATTGAGCCAAATTGGCATTCTGCTGTTGTTTGTGGTTGTGTTTCACACCCTGTCTCATACACATGTCTTTTTCCCTGATTGTCTCCCAGACCTGGAATATACTTCCTACTAGTGTTACCTCAGAGAGTTGCTCTCTTCCTTTAAGACCCAGATCAAGCTCCATCCTCTGTATGAAGCCTTTTCTAATCTTAACTACTAACGTCCTCCCTCCTAAACTATCTTGTAGTTAACTTTTTTGAATGTGTTTATTACACATATTTTACATGTATATTATACTTATGTGTATGTGTATATACATGTATATGTGCATATATGAACATGTACATGTGTGTGCATGTGTCACTAAGAATGAAATTTCAAAGACATAAAGGGGAATAATTGAGGCAGGGCATAGGGGAAGAAAATATTTCTAAAGAGACTCATGTGACTACAAGACAGTTTGCCAACAACATCTATGACTTTAGCAAGATAGATAGGCATAACCGGTCATGATGATGCACACTAATCCCTGCCTTGGGGAGGCACTTTAGCTTGGAAGTTCTGAGCTGCAGTGCCTTAAGACAATCAGGTGTCTAAGCTGAGTCAGGTATCAGTGTGATGAGCCCCCACTCCAAGAACAGGGGCCATCCAGGCCACCTAAGGCAAGACAAACTGACCCCTCTCAGAAACAGATCTGCTCAAAGTTTCTGGGCAGATCCCGAATGGGATTAGGATTGTAAGTGACCACTGAACCTCCAACCTGAGAGATACGGAGATTCAGTTGTAAAAAAAAACAGGAACAAAAAATGGACGAATAGGCAGGTAATGGAGCACAAATCTAAGAAAGAGGCCCAATCATATTAAAAGAGGGTCATGAGCATTAACATAGAGAATAACCTGAGGATGACGAGGAAGTCAAAGGACAAGAAGCGTGTTTTTAAAAGCTTTACTATGGAAGACAGATGGAAGTACACTGGCATGAGGAACGAGATGATGGTAATTCAGAGGAGACAGAATACTGAACTCTAATTCTGATTGGGGCAGGGGGTTCTCTGCCAAGAAAAATGACTTTTGCAATAAAAATGGCTTACAGGGAGTTGGTGCCTCATTTATAAGACAAGTAAGGAGCTAAAAGACTCTTAATGAAGTGTTGTTGCTTGGCTCAGATAAACTACATCCTCAGGTGCTGAAAGTACTGGCAGATGTGATTGATCACTTTGTCAGTGATATTTGAGTGATGGAAGAGAGAAACAGTGGGACCAGAGAAGGGTGAATACTGTCCCAATTTCCAAAGCAATGGGAATAAGCACTCTGCAAACTATGGGCCAGCAAGTGCAACACTGATTATTAGCAAATTTTAAAATGTATCAGCAAAGAGATAGTTACACCAAAGACTTATAATTACAAAGATCCATCATTGCTTTGTCAAAAATAGGTTATCATAAGCTAAAAGTATTTTCATATTTTTCTAACACTAAAGAGATAGATCAGAACAATATTGTCGTCTGTCTAGATTTTTGGAAAGTATCTAATGAACTCTCTCATCCAATTCTGATGGAGAGATGTGGACTAGATTATCCCACAAATTCTGAAATGGTAGAATGGCAGCATGCAAAAAGTAGTTTTCCATGATCTTTTATAAATTTTCATCTTCCTTAACTTCTCTTCATAATATGACACTGTTAGCCACCATCCCCTCTTGGACACTCTTCATGGCACAGCTTGATCCTGGTTTTCCTCCTATCAGTCTGACTGTTCCTTCTTAAGATCTTCTGTTAGAGTCTCATCCATGTGATGCCCTTTACCTCTGTGTATAGTCAAGAGCTCTGTACTAATCACCCTGCACACTCTATCTATCTGTCTAGCTATGTATCTATCTATCTATATTTCCTCCAACTACCCTAATACTAAGTAAGGTCTCATGAGTTACAAATATCATCTTTCCATGTAGGAATGTAAACAGTTCAATTTAATAGCTCTCTTGTGATTTCTCTTTCCTGTTAACCTTTTCTGGCTGCTTGAAATATTTTCTCCTTGACCTGGGAACTCTGGAATTTGACTACAATATTCCTAGGAGTTTTCCTTTGAGGATCTTTTACCAGAGGTGATCAGTAGATTCTTTCAACTTCTTTTTTACCTTCTGGTTCTAGAATATCAAGGCAGATTTTCTTGATAACTTCTTAGATAATGTCTAGGTTATTTTTTTGATCATAGCTTTCAGGTAGTCCAATAACTTTTAAATTATCTCTCCTGGACCTACTTTCCAGGTCAGTGGTTTTTCCAATGACATATTTCACATTGTCTTCTAATTTTTTTTCATTCTTTTGGCTGTGTTTTATAATTTCTTGATTTCTCATAAAGTCATTAGTTTCCATTTGCTCCATTCTAATTTTGAAGGAATTATTTTTTTCAGTGAGCTTTTGGAACTCCTTTTCCATTTGGTCAATTCTGCTTTTCAAAACATTCTTCTCCTCACTGGTTTTTTGGACTTCTTTTGCCATTTGGGTTAGTCTATTTTTTAAGGTTTTCTTTTCTTCAGTATTTTTTGGGTCTCCTTTAGCAAACTGTTGACTCAATTTTTATGATTTTCTTGCATCACTGTCATTTCTCTTCCCAATTTTTCCTCTACTTCTCTCACTTGATTTTCAAAATCCTTTTTGAATCCTTCATGACCTGTGACCAATTAATATTCCTCTTAGAAGCTTTGGATGTAGGAGCTTTAACTCTGCTGTCCTCCTCTGGTTGTATGCCCTGATCTTCCTTGTCACTAAAGCAAGGTTTTATAATCCAAATTCTTTTATGATATTTACTCATCTTCCAAGCCAAACACTTGACTTTCTAAGTCTTTGTCAAAGCAGGACTCTATTTCCAATAGGGATGGGAGTATATCTGGGGGTTGGGGTGGAGGTGGGTGTGCTGTCCCAAGCTTCAGGAATTTTGTATCGCTGCTCAATCCCCCACCACCTGTGGGCCAGAGCTCTGGAAGCCTCCACTGCTGTTGCCACTGCTGCTGCCACCTCCATTGCAGGTCATTGCCACAACTACCCCCACTGCCCTGAGACTAGGGGTGGGACCCAGAAAGACTACTCTTCCACCCAAGTCCCACAGAGTTTTCCAACTGATCTTTTTGACTTTTGTGGGTTGAGGAGTCTGGAAACTGCCCTGGCTGTCAATGATTCAGTCCCCTGAGGCCTTCTCTAGCCCATCTATGCTGCTGTGGTTCATGCTGGACTGCACTCCATTCCCTTTACTGTTTTGAAAGACCCTTTATGTCCATTTTATAGGTTGTCTTGGGCTGTGGATTTGTTTCACTCTGTCATTTTGTGGATTCAGTAGCTCTAGAATTTGTTTAGAGTCATTTTTACAGGTATTTGGAGGGTTTTGAAAGAGAGCTCAGGGAAGTCCCTGCTTTTCCTGCACCAATTTGGCTCTGCCCCCCATCCTTTACATTTATTCTTTATGTGAAAAAATAAGAGCAGGTTTTTGTTTTGTGTTTCCCCAATCAGCCCTGTGGTTAAGTGTGGGGCAGGGGTGGTCTGGTCAGAGGAGACCTCCTCAGCTGAACTGAGGCAAAGGCAAGCTCAGGGGATGGTGGTCCCAGCTGCCCTATTGTCTTCCCATTTCCCCTGGAGTGCTGAGGCATGCCTAGATCCTAGTGTGAGTTTCCTCTTCCCTGGGTCCCCTCTCCTTCTGTTTGCCTCCACCACAGTAGGAGGAATATCCCTTAGCTATTTTCCTAGCCTCAGATATTATGAGACTATTTGCCCCCTCTGCCACTTCCACTGATCCAGGATTTTTCTGGGGAAATATTTTATGGTTCTTTCACAGTCATCAAGGGGAGGAGAGAACATTTACTGATCACTCCACCATCCTGGCTCCCAGAAGTTCAAGTAGGTGACTTACAGATGTTTTATCTGTGGGTTGAAAGTCTCAGGAGCTGCTGCATTGATATCTGGTGCTCAGCAGCTGTCCCTCGCTGGGCTCCGCTGGGCTCTTACCTTGGGTTGCAACTCTGCTGATTCCTCCTGCTTCTGTCTCAGGTTTCCCAGGGACCTCCTGCTCTGCTGCGCTGTGGGCTCACAGCAGAACAGATCCTTCCCGTGGACCTTCCAGTTTGTTCTGAGTTTTAAATCTGCCACAGTCTGTCTCCTGTTGGATTCTGCACCTCCAAAATTTGCTCAGATTCTCCTTAGAGGTATCTGAAGGAGTTTGTCTAAAGCATAGGTGAGTTGTTGCTCTCACTTCACCATCTTGGCTCCCTACATTTATTCTTTAAATACTTAAAGACATAGTTGCTGTCATCCTCAGGAGGATATCAGCCTTTAACATGGACAAGCAGGATAGTTTTGAAAGATATGTGCTGAATGAATTATATACTTGAAAGTAAAAGTAATTTGGGCATAAAAGAGATTCATGGTTTCTTTTTTTCTATTCTAATTTGCATGTAGATGTAATAATTTTATATGATATCTGTTCATTTCAGAACTTACAAAACAAAAGAAATGTAAGCTTCTTGTGAACTAGGATTGTTTCTTCACAGGTGTATTCCCAGTGCCTTGGACAGTGCCTGGCATGCATTAGATGCTTAATAAATATTTTTTAATTGAGAAGACCAAGGCTTTAATCAATAGCATTATTGTTCCTCCTCCACTAACTTCAGATTCCATCCTGTACAACTACTTAAAACGCTTTGCTTATTTTTCCTTCTGGGCTATACAAATATTTTGGGGATCTCTTCTCAAGATCACTATTAATATTTCCAGAGTGTTTTCAGAATTATGAAGTTCTTCACATTAATTCTCTCATTTAACTATTACTTTCTCACGATATACCTCCCAGTTAACATCAAATGCAATATGATTATTCGTTCAGCAAACATTCATTAAATTTTAATCACCTACAATGTGGAGAGGTATCACATAGGTATGACTAGGATAGGTATGACATAAAATGTCTCTGAAATGTGTCTCATCACCTACAACTACAATTTCTGTGATGTTGACTCTTATGGCAAATAATTACCTACTAATGATGTCTATTTCACATTCACAAAAAAAATAGAATTAACCTTTTTCTACTTTAACAATTCTAACATCCACTTAGGATCCAATATTTGGATCTGGAAGGAATCTTAGAGCTTATCTATTCTAACTGCCTCCTTTTACAGATGAGAAAAGTAGAGACCAGAGAAGACAAGCATTTTGACAAAGTCATACAGGTCATAATAGGGCAGCATAGGATTTAAGTTTAGGTTCTTGGATAGAAAATTAGGAATACTTCAAGGTCTATTCCCATATGTTCTCATGAAATATTTTTTCTAACAAAAGATGACAGAAGAAAGAAAAAGTAGGGAAAGATTCTTTTTCATGGCTAATTTTCACAAATCAACATCTGAAATATGAACACATCTTCCTTTTTCTACCACATTCTAAATTAACTCAACTACCTGAGGTATTCTTCGCTGATCCTCCATCAAGTGCCCCTGATGACTTTCCAGAAAAAGAATCAGACTCATCAGAATGCACAGAATCTTAGAAAGAAGGGATTACTTGTCTAATACCACTACTTCATTAAGAAAAAAATTAGTCTGGAGAAGGGCAGTGACCTCTCCAAGGTCACAGCAGATAAATAGTAGAAACCACACTGTCTCACTGATGAAACCCAAAAGCAATGAAACTTAAATGATAGAATCATAGCATGCTAGAGCTGCAAAAGACTATCTTGTCCGAACCCTCCATTTTCACAGACGATGATGATGATAAGCAGCTAGTACTTGTAGAGTACTTTAAGGTTTGCAAAGTGCTTTAGATATGTTATCTCATTTCCCAATAATAGTGAGAGGCAGAAGTTATTATCCCATTTTACAGATGAGGATCTTGAAGCACAGAAAGGCTAAACTGTCACAATCAGTAAAGCTCTGAGTCAGGAATGGAAGCAAAGTCTTTATGACTCCAAGTCTATCAGATATAGTCACCTGTGCATTTGGTTAGTTTAATTAGATCAATCCTATCTCCTAAATCCCAAGAGCAATGTCTTTTCCATTATACTTATGCATTCAGCAACCATCTGTTAAACATTTGTAACATACATAAACCTAGGTGCTAAGGGATAAAAAAATTAAATAAATGAGCTAATTTTTTTAAAAAATCTATCCCTGATGAAGCTTAAGAATCTAATGTGGGTGAAATACAACATTTAAATAGCTAAACAGATTGGAATTTTAGAAGGGAGAGAACATTGTAAAAGGTGAGGGAGGAGTCGGGAAAATTTTTTAATGCACCAGAGGATCAATAGATGATATTTTATTTCACATAGGCTAATAGATGTAGAGTTTCAAAAGTTATCAGGGGCAAGAGGATTTTACATTTGGTGCTCGAGGAAACAGGGAGCCACTGGAGTTAATCAAGTGGGGGGAGGGGTGATCCAACCTGAGCTTTAGGAAGATCATTTTGGTAGATGAGTAAAAGATGGACATCAATGGGCTTAGAGACTTGTGCCAGCTGATCAACAACCATTGCTATTGTAATAGTCGAGGAGAAGCTGAGGATGATGACTGGATTGTGAACCTGGGAAGGTGGGGAAATGATGGTGTTCTAGATAGTAATAGAAATTTGGAAGAGATGATGGTTTGAGAAGAAAGGTATTAAGTTCCACTTTAGATATCTATGGTACAACCAGTTTGAGATGTGAGACTGGAGGTCAGCAGAGAAAAAAAAAGAGTTGGTAAGTAGATGTGAGAATCATGAACATAGTGATGAAAATTGAAACCCTCGGAGCTACTGATCACCGAGTGAAATAGTATAGAGGGGCCATTAAATAGTATAGAAGAAGGTTCAGAATCTCAGGGCATACCTACAGGCATTGGGCATGATGTGGATGAAGATCTAGCAAAGGAGACAGAGAAAGAGCAGTTCAACAGAGAGGATGAAATCCTCTGACTTGAATTCCAATAGTCTTTCCCTTGCACTACACTATTGCTGGTACAAAGCAACAGTGCAAGATAGTATCAACGATTGGTTCATAAGAAAGGATGTAGCAGACAGCATAGTGAAGTAGGCCATGATCATAAAAAGAAGGAAAAAGTGAAGGAGGAGGATGAAGAGGAGGAAGAAAAGGAAAAGGAGAAGGAGGAGGAAAAAGAGGAGGAGGAGGTGGAGAAGAAGAAGAAGAAGAAGAAGAAGAAGAAGAAGAAGAAGAAGAAGAAGAAGAAGAAGAAGAAGAAGAAGAAGAAGAAGAAGAAGAAGAAGAAATTGTTTGTCCTGGTATCCACAAAATACTCAAAAAGTCGGAGAAAAAACTGTAACTCACTGGAGGGATTCATATTGAGAGAACAATGGGGAATAGGGAATGCATGCTAGAGATATTGCAGACACATTTCCACAGGATGAGAAGATGTGGGTGGGCTGGTTTCTATACCATTTGGGTGGAATTCTCAAATGTATTAGTAGTGTATAGTAGTGGAAGCAAAGTTTCACTTTTCCTGAAAGATAGTGAGTCCCATGAGAGAAAAAGTCCAATCTTTCCTAATGGGAGATCACAATGTTTTATGCCATAAGACTAATTTATACAATGAAACGCACTTTCTTTTCAATCTTTCAACGAGACTGACAAAATGAGTATTTTCTTAGACCAAAACAAAGCAAAACAAAACAGACCTCTAAGGATGTCATCAAGTACTAGTGTTTATATTACTGGTCTTCCTCTTGCAATTGGCTCACTGGTGGATGTCTAAATGTCTTTGCCTTGACTGCTTAATTACTTCATCTTGAGAATATATTTGAGTGAAAATAAAAAGATTACTCCACCCCTCTGATTTCCTCCTCCACCTAGAGTGATCCATTCTGACAGCACCTAGTTCTCACATTTAAATGAAAGAAATAACAATTCCCAAGGTCAACAACTAATGTCATCACCTGACAGGTTTTTATGATTTATAGTCCCTCAAGCAAGGAAGTTTTGTGTTTGTTTTGTTTCATAGAAACAATTCTACCCCCAAAGGTTTTATTTAAACCTAGGAAGAAATTAATTATACATCTTATCTGCTCATTTCTTCCCTCTCTGGATAATATTTGGTAACCCTGACCCACTAACTAGCCTTACTTTCCCTGAGAAACCATGAAAGTCTTGCCAAAGAAATTAATCACTAAGTATTTTAGTAGACTTCTTTCTCTTAAATAGATATTTTCCAGGTTAACACCTCTCATTTCAACAACTGCCCTATCAGTTTGGTTTTTGCCTTCTCTAGACCTTTGTTCACTCCTTACAATGAGAGGATTAGATCACATCATTTCTAAAATCCTTCCTTCTCAAAAGGCTGTATTCCTATGACTTTGGTCATATAATCTAGATCCCTTCATTTATAGGTAAGGAAAATTACCTTATGTGTATGGTCTTACAACCAGTTAATCATACCTAGTATTTATATATCATCTTAAGGTTTGTAAGGTTTGAAAAGCAGCTTATGTACTGTTTTGTTTAGACCTTGCAACAACATTGTGGGTAGGTGCTATTAGTATCCCATTTTACAGATGAGAAAACCAAACATGATAGTTTTATCAACCTTCCCAGGATCACACAACTAGTAAGACAGGATTTGAACTAAAATTTTCTTCATTCCAGGTCATCACTCTATTCATTGTATCACCTAATTATAATTGGTCATTTTAAAAAATTAATAGTAGAAGTAAAACTTGTGTTTCACCTTTGTCCTCAAAAAACTGTTCTGATGTCTTGGACATATTCTTCTTTTAAGGAAGAGGTTGGGGCAGTTAGGTAGCAGAACGGATAGAGCATCGACCTTGGACTCAAGAGGACCTGAGTTCAAATGTAACCTGTGTGACCTTGGGCAAGTCAGTTAACCCCAATTGTCTCATCCTCGGTCATCTCCAGTTGGATTCATCCTGATGAATATCTGATCACTGGATTCAGGTGGCTCTGGAGGAGAAATGAGGCTGGTGACCTGCACAGCCCTCCCTCAGTCAAAACAAAGTCAAGTGCAAGTCATGCCATTATTTCTCTGATGGCATGGTCTTATTCAACAACGAAGGACAAATAGATGCACAAGGGAAATTCATGTGGAGGCTATAGCTCAGATCTTCTTGGTATGGTAGCTGACCTATATCTTTTTCTGAGGGAATTGGGGTTAAATGACTTGCCTAGGGTCACACATCCAGTAAGTGTCTGAGGTTGGATTTGAACTCAGGTCTTCCTGATTCCGGACCTAGTGCTCTATCCACTGAGACACCATCTGCCTCCAGGCACAGAATAGTCTCATGTTATCTCAATTTTATTACCTTTATATTGTAACATCTTTCACATGATTGCTTGCAGAATGTACTCTTTCTAAATCAAATTTTTAAATTTAATCCCAGAATCATGGAGTTTGTAGCCTTGTTTGTTTCTGCTTTTGTGTTTTCTTTTGTTTCTGGAGGTGATCTATGAATCCTTTCACTTCGTATTTCATTTTCCATGTTCAGAAGTTCTAGTCAGTTCTTTTGTATTATTTTCTGCATTATAATGTTATTAAGGTTTTTTTGTCTTTTTGTGTTCTTCTGGGAGATTTATGACCTTTAAGTGGTCTCTACATATCCTGTCTTGAAGGTATGTTTCACTTGGATAGTGAGTCTTTTTTAATGCTATTATTTTGTTTTGCTTTTCTTCTTTTTTATTCTCCTTCACCTCTGTGTGATTGCATTCCCAATGTATTATTTTCTTTAGTGAGACTTGTCATCACAGATTCCAATTTTTCTATTTTGCCCATCATTTTTTGCTGTTGTTCAATTGTTTCAGTCATGTCCATTTGGGATTTTCTTGGCAAAGATACTGGAGTGGTTTGTGATTTCCTTCTCCAGCTCATTTTACTTATGAAGAAACTGAGGCAAATAGGGTGAAATGATTTGTTTGGAATCACACAGCAAGTAGGTGTCTGAAGCTGTATTTGAATTCATATCTTCCTGACTCCAGATCTGACTGCTGTATCCATTGAACTACATAGCTGCCCT
The DNA here is from genome assembly GCA_028658325.1 of Potorous gilbertii. Lineage (NCBI taxonomy): Eukaryota > Metazoa > Chordata > Mammalia > Diprotodontia > Potoroidae > Potorous > Potorous gilbertii. The sequence goes on along the minus strand of CM053774.1, from coordinate 123,509,825 downwards.
TTAATTCTTCTGGACTGGACATAAATTTTGCTCTCATAATTCTCATTCCTCTTTTAAACCTAGAATAATGTGATGTGGTTCTTATTTCCTCAAATTTCAAAGGTTCCTCCATCCCTTCTCTTCATTTTGCAGTATTTATTCACAGATGGCTGAACTCACTTATTAGGTCCATTGTTCATATTTCCTTCTGATCTTTATTTTTTCCCTAATGATTTATCTGTTTCTATTCAAGATCTTTGATTTTTTTCTTCCTGAGATATTTTATAATTTCTGCCTTTCCTTCCCACTCATCCTCACTTATTTTCCTCTATTGATCACTTTCTGACTCCATCCCTTTGAATGTTGGTTTCCATGGAGACCAGATTTCAAAGCATCTCAGTCTCTTCCCAGTCTCTGCTCAATACATGGTTCACTATTCTAGGTCTCTGTTCCAAATTACTTTTGGAGTGGGGTAACAGAATTTGCCCAAAATAATTATTAAGCTCTTTTCCTTTCAGTTTCAGTGGAATGGTCCGTAGTTTCTCCATATATGACATCCTGTTGTGTTGTCCTTTCTCAATCCTTCTTCTTTTCAGTTCTCTGGTCTAATATTGAAAGTTCATAGCATTCCATGCTGGAACTAGAGGACTTATTGCTTTTAATTTAGGTATCTGAGGTTCTGGGAGGAGGGAAAGTATAGGGTATGGTACTGAGCTATATTTTAAATGCAGACACATATCTATTTCTTTTACTCTATTCTTTGACTCTCCTGAAGATATATTTTATAATTCAGAAGGCTGCTACTGCTGTTGTACTGGACTATCTGTTGCAGCCACAGCAACCTTCTGTCCCAGGAATTTTTTTGTGGTACTGTATAGCTATTACCTCCCAAGCAAACTTCTGTTGCTTTGTGCAAAGATCTCCACAGTACTAGAATGAGGGAGGGATGACTGAAGTGCAGGGATATGTTTTGTTGAAATCTCCTGTTTTGGGGCCCTTGAATTTTGTCACAAGCCTGAATATTTGTCACATTTTGTTACAAACCTAAGTACTGACTACTTGGGTTTATTAGTGCAGCTTCACTGTCACTTTCATGGTGAGTGGAATAAAAGATGTGAACTGAGATCAAGCCTCAGTTTGATTTTTTAAACCATATTTTGGTTTCTGAGTGTCCTGGACAATGGAGACATCCAAAGTTGCTTTATCTTTGGTGCATAAATTTTTTGAGAAATCAAGAGGAACATATCTAGTTCTCCACCTTGTTTCGAGTCAATAGACTTTCTCTACCATTCCTCCCTGGTTTTCTGCTTTCTTTTATCTGTTCTCTCTACCAACCCCCTACTGGAATATAAACTCTTTGAGATCAGGGACTGTCTTTCTTTCTGCTTCTATTTATATTCTCCACACTTAGCACAATACTTGGCATATATTAAGTGCTTAATGAATTTCTGTTGACGACTTGACTTGGCAGGGATTTAGATTTTGAAAGATCCATCGTATCTAACCCCTTCATTTTATAGATGAAGAAACTGAGACGAATAAAGGTCAGGTCACTTGGCCTGGGTCATGGGGGTAGAGGAAATGGGATTCAGTGACCAGTCCTAACTGCAAATCTACTGTTCTTTCTATTATATTGACATTGCTTCCTTTTGGACATGATAAAAATCTTGATGATGTCATCAGTCTTCTTAAGCAAAAAATTTATATTTCCTTGCTGACTGGGAGAATTTAGTTCATATCTGACAATTTCCAAGTAATGCTGTTATTTCTTTCAGCACAATGAAATCTCTGAATGCCACCCCCATCACAAACACTATCCTCTAAGCATGACACAGAGTTTGTCCTTCACTATGAATCTTTCTCTTGGGTCCTGCCAAGAGGCTTACTGCCACCAACAACTGTATCCATCTCCTGTCTGCAAACAAAATGACTGGCAGCAAAGCCCTAAAATGGTTTAGACAGATTTGGCAGGGAAGGCTCCAGCAACCTAGGACACAAATGGAGCAGCAAAGGGGGGTCTCATGGTAAAGAAACTCAAGCTTTGTCCTCTCCAGCCCAAATCTCCTTACAACCAGGCATTAGTAACCCCAGCAACACTGGTCAGTAGAAATGAACATTCTCTCCTCAGGCAAAAAGACGGGGTTCTTTCTACCATTTGCCTTCAGGAAATATGGTTTCATTCAGTTACAGCCAAAGCTTTGATGTCCAGCCAATCAAAATTCACTTTTTAAAAAAGGTATGCTTTAAAAAATCTATGTGACAACGATATTTTCACACTGAATACTTTTTTCTCCCCACTGATTTAGAAATAGTTAAAGTTGGGGCAAGAAGGGGAAGTAGCCCAAAAAGGGGAGCAAAGAAAAGGATTAAGAGTTAGATGGCATGGGGTTCAAATCCCAATTTTAGTATTTACTCTCACTATGACCATTTCCAAAAAAACTTGGCCTGAGTTTCTTTTACTATGAAATGTTCAGGTAGAGCTATGTCATCGCTAAAATGCTTTCCAGCTCTAAATCCTTTAAGCTATGAAATAATAGGATTAACCAACGACTAAATTTGTTTTATCTGATGATGTTTAGTTGTCACAAAAAAAGCGTATTGATTTAGGGAATTGGGAGTATAGTTGAGGAGAGGAATTTGAGGAGGCAACAAGTCATCAACAAAATTAAATGCCTACTATATAGACAAAGTGTATGTCTCAGAATTAGAGATTGAAATACAAAGAATGAAATGAACTTTCCTTTTAATAGGGTAGACAACAAGCACATATATAAGCATATATGGAATAAATATAAAGAAAATGTATAAATAAATAGAAAGCAGTTGGGAAGAGGTGACCCAAGGAATTAGGGCATCAGAAAGGCTGCACTAAGGTAGTGCTTGATACACTCGCCTTAAAAGAAAGGAGAGATTCTATGAAATGGAGGTGAGGGGAAAATGCGTTCCAAGCATGGAGGAAATCCATTGAGAAGGCACAAAAACTAGAGATTTCCATATGGGAGGAGTAGTTTGGCTCAGTTATAGTGCTAGTTGGGGAGAAATAAACGATGAGGCTAAAAAGGTAAGTTGGGCTAAGGTAGTGAAAGACTTTAAGACAGAAAAAAATGCTAGGTTATCTCAAAAGTCATAGAGAGTATTTACCGAGTCGGAAAGGGATATACTCACATCTACACTTCAGGAACATCGCTTAAGAGACCTGGAAGAGGAAGACTAATTAAGAGAGTGCTGAAATAACCTGGGCAAGAGGCACAGATTAGGAAATGATTTTGAAAATAATACGAAAAGGAATGAGTCCTAAGCTATTTTAATTATGTTTTTTAAAAGGTGGGAGACGATTAAAAAGATAAGGAAACTATATCTTGCTTAAAATAAAGTACCATTTTCAATGAAGTAATAACAATACTAAACGTACATGTACCAAACAGTAAAGCATCCATTTTTTAAGAATAAGTTAAATGAGTCACAGAGGAAATAAACAGTAGAGGACCTCAACTTCCCCTCTCAGACCTAGAAAAATCTACAAAAAAGAACATGAACAAGAATTAAAGAAGGTGAATAGAATTTTAGAAAAGTTCGATTACAGTACAACTTTGGAGAAAATTGAATAAAAATAGAAAAGAATATACCTTTACCTCAGTAACATATGGGACCTACACATGCACGCACACACACACACACACACACAGAAATGATCATGTATTAGGATATAAATACCTCATAATCAACTGCAGAAAAGCACAAATATTAAATTAATCCTTTTGGGATCATAAAATCATCATGAAATATAAATTACATTCAGTAAAGGGTGGTGGGAAAAAAAGACTAAAAAGTCATTCGAAACTAAATAATCTAATCTGAAAGAATGAGTAGGTCAAAGAACAAATCATAGAAACAATCAATAATTTCATAAAAGAGATTAACAACAGGGAAACAACATTCCAAAATTTGGGGAACACAGCCAAAAGCAGTAGTTAGGGGAAAATTTATATCTCTAAATGTTTAAATCAATAAAATAGAGAAAGAGCAAATCAATTAATTGAGCATGCAACTAAAAAAAATCTGGAAAAGGATTAAAAATCCCCAATTAAACACCAAATTGGAAATCCTAAAAACCAAAAGAGAGATAGAGTAAAAGTGAAAGTTAGAAAACCACTGAACTAATAAAAATAAGACAAATTAGAACCTGGTCTTATTTAAAAAATAAATAAGCCATTGGCTAATTGGATTTAAAAAAAAAAAAGAAAGAAGAAAACCAGGTTACCAGTATCAAAAATAAAAAGGGTGACAGCACCACCAATAAAGAGGAATTTAAAGCAATTATTAAGAGCTATTTTGCTCAATTAAAAGCCAATAAATATGACAATCTAAGGGAAATGAGTGAATATTCATAAAAATATAAATTGTCCAGATTAAAATAAGAGGAAATAGAATGCCTAAATAGCCCTATCTTAGACAATGAAAGTGAACAATCCATCAATTGACTCTCTTGAAAAAATCTCCAGGATTGGAGGGATCCACAAGTGAATTCTACCAAATATTTAAAGAACAATTAATTCTAATACTATATAAGCTATTCGGGAAAAAAGTGGAGTCTTACAAAATTATTTTTAACACAACTATGGTGCTGATATCTAAACCAAGAAGAAGAAAAACAAAGAAAGTAAATTATAGACTAATTTACCCAGTAAATTTCAATGCAAAAAATTTAAATAAAATACTTGCAAGGAGATTATGGCGATATATCACCATGATCAGGTAGAATTTATACTGGGAATGCAGGGCTAGTTGAATGTTAGGATAACTATAAGAATAACTGATCATATCAATAAAAAACAGAATTCATATTATCTCAATAGATACAGAAAAAGCTTTTGACAAAGCACAATGCCCCTTCCTATTAAAAACACTAGAAAGCGTTGGAATAAATAAAACTTTCCTTAAATGATAAGTAAGATCTATCTAAAATCATCAGCAAGCATCATCCATAATGGGGATAAGTTAGAAGCCTTTTGAATAAAATCAGGGCTAAAGTAAGGCTATCGATTATTGCCACTTTTATTCAATATTGTACTAGAAATACTAGTTATAGCAATAAGAGAAGAAAAAGAAATTGATGAATTATAATAAGGAAAGAAAAGCTTTCATTCTTCAGATGATAAGATGGAATACTTAGAGAATCCTAGAGAATCAACTAAAATACTAGTTAAACCATTAACATATTTAACAAAGTTACAGGATATAAAATAAACTTGCATAAATCATCAGTATTTCTATATATTACCAACAAAGTCCAGCAGTAAGAGATAGAAAGAGAAATTCCATTTAAAATCATTTCAGATAACATAAAATACTTGGGAATCTACCTACCAAGACAAACCAAGAAACTGTGTGACTAGAAGCACAAAACATTTTTCATAAAAATAAAGTCCAATTGGAAAAACATTAATTGCTCATGGTAGTCCAAGTCAATATCATAAAACTCACAATTTTACCTGAAGTAACCTATTTCTTCTATCCTGTATCAATAAAACCATCAAAAATATTTATAGAGCCAGGAAAAAATAATAAAATTTATCTAGAAGAACAAAAACCCAAAAATATCAAGGGAGCCAATGTAAAAAAGAAAAATATGAAAGAAGGTGGTCTATCCATCAAATCTCAAGTTGTATTATAAAGTAATAGTTATCAAAACAATCTGGTACTAAGAAATACAGTGGGGGATCAGTGCAGTACATTAGGTAGAAATTACATTATAGTAAACGGCCTTAGTAATCTAGTATAGGAGAAAACCAAAGATCCAAGTTTTGGGAACAAAAACTCATTATTTGACAAAAACTGCTGGGAAAACTGGAAACCAATTTGGCAGAAACTGGGAATAGACCAACATCTCATATTATATACCAAGATAAGGTCAAAATGGATATATAATTTACACCTATAGGGTGATAACATCATCAAATTAAGAGAGCATGGAACAGTTTATCTGTCAGATTTATGGGTTGGGAAGAATTTAGGACCAAAGAAGATATAGAGAATATTACAAAATACAAAATAGAATGATTTTGATTATATAAAATTAAAAGTTTTTACACAAAGAAAGCCACTGCAACTAAAATTATAAGGAAAGCAGAAAACTGCAGGAAAAATTGTGCAACAAGTATCTTTGATCAGAGCCTCATTTCTCAAATATGTGGAGTATTGAGTCAAATTTATAAAAATACAAATCATTCTCCAATTAATAAGTAGTCAAAGGATATGAACAGGCAGGTTTTAATGAAGAAATTAAAGCTATATGAAAAATCTTCCAATTACGGCTCTGAGGTACCACCTCACACCAATCTGATTGGCTAATATGACCAAAATAAAAGGGGGGAAAATGTTGGATTTGTAGGGGAGGTGGGAAAACTGGGAAATCAATGTACTGTTGGTGCAGTTGCTAAGTGATATAACTATTCTGGAGAGCAATTTGGAATTGTACCCAAAGGATTATAATACTGTGCATTCCCTTTGATTTAGCAATACCACTGCTAGGTCTATACCCCAAAGACATTCAAAAAATAAAAAAGGCGGGGGGGAAGGACCTCTTTGTACAAATTTTTTTTGTTGTGGCTAAGAACTAGGAATTAAAGGAATGTCCATCATTTGAGTAAAAACTAACAAAACTGTGGTACTTGATTTTAATGGAATACTATTGTGCTATAAAAAATGACAAGCAGCATGATCTTAGTAAAATGTGGACAGACTTATATGAAGTGAACAGAACCAGGAGAACACTGTACACGGAAAAAGCAATACTGTTTGAGGAAAAAATTGTGGATGATTTAGCAATTCTCAGCAACACAATGATCCAAAACAATCCCAAAGAACTAATGATGAAAATACTATCCGCCTCCAAAGAAAGAAGTGTTTTTTTTTCATACAGACTGAAGCATGCTGTTTTTCACTTTCTTTTTTTTTTTTTTTTGGAGTCTTCTTGTACAAAATGACTAATATGGAAATGTTTCATATAATTGCACATGTATCACCTATATTTGATTGCTTACCATCTGAGGGGAAAAAGGAAGGATAGAATTTATAACTCAAAACTTTAAATAAAAATGTTAAAATATTTTTTAAAAAGAGAAAGGAAACACAAGTTTTCCATTCATTCTTTTAACCAAGCACGTTCTCTGTTCAGAGGGTGCTATTTGGAGCACCATGAAAGAAAGAGTTTAAATCAAAACCCATGCCCTGGTGGAACTGTCATTGGAGCAAGGAAACCAAACACTAAAGAAGGTAATCATACCATACACCATGGCATTAACACTTAATTGGATGAAATGAACACCAACAAATTTGAAATGTAACGCTGCAAAATTATAATGACTGAAAGTCCCACCTCTGAACCACATTGACTGTAGGACAGTGGACTTATTATTTAGCATCTCAGAGCACCAGGCGCACCCCAAGTGAAGAATCTGCTGATGTACATGGGTAGAGGAAGTTTCTTCACCAGTTCTCTATAAAAATGAAATTGTGTGTGTATGGATTGTGTATATATGTATTTGTGTGTACATGTATACACATGTGTTTATCTCTATGCATATACATGTATTGTGATTGCACATGCATATATTTACATATATACATGCACATGTGTGGATATGGTTTATGTATATCTTGTGAGTACATATATAAATATATGTGTGTATGTTTACAGATTACATGTGTATATGTATGTGTTTGCATGTATCTCTACATTACATATGTATATATATACACATATCTATCTAAATCGTATATATGTATAAATGTATATGTAGATAAAATAAAAAGACAGATGACAGATACACATTGACCAAGCTTAACCCCATGGAAGGCCTGTGAAAATATAACCTTTCCCCCTTCATTACATTAATCAGAGGGTATGAAACACAATGTAATTCAGACTTGGTTGATAATCTTGACTGAACTCTCTCCACCTCCATTACTTTTATTTTTTTAAAGGGATGATACTATTCTAAAATATAAATAGGAGGGAGAGGTGTAATACTGAAGATGAACCTAAGATATTAATAAGATGTTATTTTAGAGTACACTAAAGAGGTAGAAAGTCAAGTGCCCTGGGAGGCCTCATGTGGCCTTTGGGATGAATCTGTTAAGACAAGGCCATAAAATCCAGGACCCTGCCCTCACTTTCTAATGCTTTGCATTTCACCTTCCATTCCAGAATTGTCTTCCCCCACCGAGTCAATGCTTTCCACTGGTGTGAATAAACCTTGTGGTTCTGCACAATTTCACCTCAGAGCTGTTCACTTAAGGCATGGTCCCAAGAAACCATTGGTGCTAGAAAGTGGAATTGGTCCTATGTTAATCAAGAAATTCCATACTCAAGTTGGTTGGTTACCAATAGCAAGGAAGGACTCATATGGACAAAAATGTTCAGAGCAGTATTATCAACTAAAACAATCTCTGAGTGGGAATTCTTTAACTGTCTTCCATTTGTCAGATACAGATGTTAAAATGACACAAAACAAGGAGTTTATGCTCTAATGAATAATACAATATATACATATACAAATGTATTCAGAATATATACAAAATGAAAACAAGGTAGTTTTGTTTTTTTTTTTTTTGAGGGGCAGGGTTAGAAACAAGAAGGACTAGGAAAGATTTCATGTATAATGTAGTTCATAAGCTGAATCTGGGAGACCAGAAACTCTAAGAGGTGGGTGTGAGGAAAGAAATCATTCCAGGTAAAAGGGAAAGCCAATGGGAAAGCCGAGAGGTGGCAGAAGAACATTGTGTTTGAGACACAAGGAAATCAATTAGTTCTTCAAAGCCAGCACAGTATCGGTCTTGAAGACTTGAACCTAAGGTTCACTCATTAGCTGCATAACTCTGGGTAAATCATTTACCTTCTCCAAGACTCATTTTCTTCATCTGTAAAATGACAATACTAATAACCTCAAAGGGTTGTTGTAAAGATCAAATGAGACTATGTATCTAAAATTCTTTGCAAACCTTCAAATAATTATGTAAATAATACTCGTGATGATGGTAGTGATGGATGAACCATAGAGTGCGTGGAATTGACTAGAAGACTAGAAAGGTTAAAAATGGCAGGAGGGAGGAGTAAAAGACTGTGAAGTGCTCTGAGTGACAGTATTTATATCAGATTCAGAAGGTATTAGGGAAGCACTAGAGTTTAAAGAGTAGGAGATGACAAAGACAAACAAGCTTTATGAAAACCATTTTGGTGGGTATCTGGAGACTAAAATGGAGATAGACTTGAAAAAGTGGCATCACAATCACATTATTAGATGATTTTCCTTCATTGTTTTCAGAGAATGGACTTTTTTGGGGGGGGGGGCAATATTAAGTTCTGTTGTATCAACAAAATGCTCTGATGAAATTCTTTACACTTTTTTAATGTCATCCATCTAAATGCAGGGGCCAGCTATAAAGAGGGGCATTGTGGTAGGAAGGGAAATGTGAGAGGCTTGCAATAGGAAAAACTTGAATTCATGTTGCTGGTATAATAACTTTAAATTTTGTGACAGTGCAAAAATCCCTAGACTGAGGTTCAGTTCTGTCATTTGTAAAATGGAAACACTAATACACTTTGCTTCATACCTCACCGAGTTGTTGTGGGACTATCTTTGTAACCCTTGAAGCTCTAAAGAAATGTAACTTTTTTAAGAGGACAGAGGAAAGCCCCCAGCACTGATTCACAAAATACAGCTTTCATTTTAGGTGAGCTTACCCACTAAATAATGTTTTGTTCTTTATCAAATTATAATAGTTCATTTCTTAATGTACAAAAAAAACAATGAGAATTCTTGTAGTTATCAGCTACTTTTTTTCCCTTTGTTGGACATAAATCATAGCTGCAAAACTTCAATAAATGCTTTAACACATGTAAAATGTTATATTGGAATACAAGGCACAGACACTTCCATGCCCAATATCAAGGCAAAGAAATGATAATAAACTTGGAATGCTGTTAGTCCTTCTTTAAAGGAGGGAAAGTGGAGGGGTTAAATATAGAAAGGACCTACCACATATTCTTTTAATGGTTTTAGACTTTATATTTGGTTACAGAGACAATCAAGTCCTTCTGATTAAAAACATCTGTTCTTCTACCGACTATTTCATCTATTTCCTCCTTTTGCATAAGCCTTAAATTATACTGGAAAAAAATTACATTCATTACAAAGCTGTTTGAGTGGTCTTCTCTGCCAACACATGGAGACACATCAAACTGGCATCAGGAACTTAACACATAAGGAAACTATTGACCAAAGTAATCCCATAAACCTCTCAAAGACGCGTGCTATGCTTTCTATTGACTTTTTCACCTCATAAAGACATAATAAACTATTAAAAGTACAGATGTTGACCCTCAAAAGAGAGGAAAAGTTGGAAAACTGTGAAAATGGATGCCCAAAAAAGTGTCAAAGGATATTAGATTGGGGAATATTTATGAACTCACAGATTTCACTAAGGATCTATTTTCAAAATTTGCAACAAACAGATCACTTTAAAAGATGTCATTTCAAAATCAAAGAAAGAAAGACATGTTCCAGGGCCAGCAATGCCTTACTTTAGGTAATTTATTGGTGGGATACTGTGTACTGAATCCAAGCATTCTAACACTGACCTAGTCTGTACTGGTTAGTCAGTCCCTTTCAGTCTCCAATGTCTCCCTCTGGTGACTCGGAGGCAATGGAATGTTATACATACTATAGAATTTCTGTAAAATATACAGATTATACCTGACAGGTGGCCGTTCAGTATTTGCTCAAAGACCTGCATAAAGGGGGATCCCAGTATATCTTAAGATATCCCACTGTGCATGTGAACTGCACTAATTTATAATCTAAAACATTCATATAGTCTCAATTCCATTATCAACAAATGAACTTTTGGTCAGGTCTTTCCATTTTTTCTCTGAAATTTTTGGTATTTTATTGCTCTCTTTCCACCTCATTGTCTGTTTCTTTGTTTAGTTGTTTATTTATTAGTTCTTTTTCATCTGTTATTTATTATAATTTAATAGTTTTCCATCACATGAATTCTCTATAAACAATTTCCTGAATTTGATAGTTAATCATTTATTATGTCTTTATGAAGTGAAAAAGTTAATAGAAACCAATGCATGTGCCTTTGAGAGGTTTATGGGATTATATTGACTTAAGTATGCATACAGATTTTTTTTTAACCAAGAAAGTCCCTAATTCTGAGGAGATATATATAAGGACACGGGCAAGCATGACTGAAAATGGACAAGCATGTCCGGGTTTTGATTTCTATCTTTGGAGGGAGTATGCTCCCAGATCCACTGGGAAATTCAAGTCAGTGACTCATATGATCCTATATCTCCAGCAGAAAGGGACATCAGATGTCATCTAGTCCTACCCCTTCATTGTATATATGAGGAAACTGAGGCAGGGGAATCTTTTTGAGACATGGAATTATACAGATGGTGTCAGAGGTAGACTTTGAATTCATTTCCTCGGTAATACTTTTGGAACATAAGTTGTTGTTTTTTTTTTCTCCACAGAAATAAATGAAAGATAAGAGAATGGAGGTAAATGATTTGAGATAAAATGTCAGAAAGTGACTTCACATTATAAAATCAATCCCAATAAGAAAATATTTGTTAAATGAATTATTCATGGGAGACACTAGGAATAAAAAGTTAGAATGAGAGTCCTTTACCTCAAAAGCTCTGGGGTATTGGATAGCACTGCAGACTTGAAGTCATGAAGATCCACCATGGGCCTCTCCTATATACAGTAATAGTCTCCACTGTACTAGGACTATGGGCAACCAATGAAAATAAAACTCGAGGAAAAACCAAATGGAAATGAGAAGTTATATTCTTACTGCCTTAATCAAAAAGTAGATAAAACTACAACAATGATAAATAAAAATGAATAAGTGGATGAATGAATGAATGAAGTTGAGGGAACATAAAAGAACAAACTTTTCAATGATTTCAATTTCTTTATATATACCGTGAAAGAACTTGAATGTCCTTTCCAATTACTTAACTCCTTCTCATCCTTTATCCAAAGAGGCACCATGTAAGCAAGACATAATCTCTGGAACACATGACTGTTTCTTCCTTTTCCCTCCTGCTGCCCTGCTATAAGCCAATATTCTCCTTCCGTTCTAATCCAGTATAAACTTTCTAAATCACAGCTATGATCATGTAAGTCCATGATCCACAAGCTTTTTGCTTTCCCCAACAGAATGCCTAACAAAATCTAAAGTCCTCATGACAGCATTCCAGTTCATTCTCAATGTGGTTCCAACTTCTCTCTAGCTTCATCTCCCACCACCTGTCCTCAAACATTACTAGCCTCCAGAAAACTATTTCATATTCCTCAGACATATTCCACACTTTCTCCTCAATGTTTCACTCAAAATGTTTCTTATACTAACAATTTTCTATTCTCATGATTCTGGTTAAAATTTTCATGGCACCCCCTCTATTGATTGTCCTGGCTGAATGTCAACTCTCCTCCTTCTGTACCCCCGGATCATTGCTATTTATGGTTCTCCTCTATCATAGTCTATCTCATAGTAGAGTTCTTTTTATCCATTGCTTATCCCCCTTTTGGACTAAAATCTCTGTGAAGCAGAGACTATATCTTCTTCATTTCTTCATGCTGCACAGATGGTTGATGGTTCTTGCCCTTTATTGTTGAAGAGGACCAAAATTACATCACTAAGTTTGGGTCAAGGTACAGTTCATTTCACTGCCTAGTACAAACTCAGATCTGCCACGGGTCGGGCACAAATATTCCATATAAACATTTGAAGTGACAATGTCTCTAAATTTGTGCGTCTCACATTTCTTTTGAGCTACTGCAATTCTGATTATCTCAGAGAGAAAAATGCTTTCTTTGATGTGGGCAGGCCATGCTGGGCAGTCCTGTGCCAACATCTCCCAAGTCTCACAATTAATTCCAAAATTCTTCAGAAAGACCCAGTATCCAGTATGGTTTCTCACACATAGCAGGGGAATAATAAATATCTATCTAAATTTGGACAAGATGTTAGTTAAACATAGTTTTATAATCATAATTCATTCTGCATCTTCCTTGGACATAAAGTAGTTAAACAGATTCAAGTCTAAAAATATGTGGCCCAGGGAACACAAATAAAGGGAAAACCAACAATATACATGATTACATTTGATCTATAACATAGTCATTGTAGAACTCCTTATGTCAATTCTAATCAAAGATATATTGATAGGAAAATCTAATTATTCAGTCAGTACCTTTCAAAATCCCTACGATGGTGCATAATTTATTTCTTCCTGGAATCCTTTGAAGATATATAGCCTAGCCAGGAAAGTACAGGATGTCATGGCACTCTGACCAGAGAAACTGTGCAAATATTGACCATTTTGAGCAGTCAGAAGAGGAATAAGGAGAGAACCACGACTCTTATTTTTGGCCTGCTACAAATTATAAGGCAGTATCCTCACCCACTTAATATACCTCCCTGACCAACATGGAATGGCGGTCTCAGGGTAGACAAGACCTGCTATTAAGACCACATCCAAGGTGCTTTCTGCCACTAAATGCATGATCCTAAGAACCACGAAATGTGAACTAATAGAATTGGCTTTTTTTCAGGAAAATATAATTTTGAGAAGATTTCTGTTTTAAATGCCTATGTGAAACAGCATAAAGGAGCCCATTCTCCCATACATACTCCAGCAAAGAATAAATGACAGCAATACTAACCTCCTTTATCCAGTCCAGGATGAGAGAAAGAGACTGACAGAGACAGAGGCAGACACAGAAAAACAGGAGAAAAGAGAGAGAGAGAGAGAGCTTGCCAAGGAAAGCAGCAGGAGAATATGTAAACTACTAGTAAGCCCCTTCCAGCATTCAAGCCAGCAATATTCCAGGGGTATGTGAAGCCTGTAGGACTCAGTGTTCTGAACAGGGCTGCTCCAGGAAGCTGGAACCCTGTAGTGCCTCCTGAAGAGGAAGGGAGTGTGAAGGAGGAGAACAGAAATGCTCAAGCAATAGAGCACTCCATGGAGGCCTGAGGATCAGAGCACTCTGACTGAGGATGATTCAGCAGGCCTGGAGGCTAAACAATCTGGCCTGGGATGAGTCTGCAGGGTCAAAAATCTACCAGTGATGTAAGTACAGACACATTACAAAAGGTAGAAATCATCTGTAGCAGCTTGGGAAATTTAGGTTATTATTGAACAAGATCCAATCTTAGTGTATGAGACATGGCAGGATTGGGTTCTGAAAGAGAGTCCCAAACAAAGAGGGAAGCTAGAGATATTAGAAGACCTCAGAAACAATAAAGAAATACCATGGGGCAAGAGATACCCAAGGAATAAGCCCAGAAGTAAAAAATAGCTCTACAAGTACGATCAGAGAGTCTGATTAAATTTTTAAGTATTTGGTCACAATGGCTGAAAGAAATGAAGGAAGAAACTTTAACCAAACAAAATGACAAAACAGTGCCCCAAAAGTTTTAGTGCAGTCTGCATTGAAAACATTAAGCTTCTGAGCAAGCCATAGTTAAGTTTCAAACTGCTCTAAGACTTTTGGGATAGCTGTATAATTGAAATAAGAGTTCTGGAGTAAAGAACAGAAAAAGGATGCATAATTTACAGCAGAATGTGGAAACCTTTACCCAAGTAAAAGACACCCTGAAAATTTGGACGAAGAAGAACGAATCTAATGAAACAAGAAATATTAGAACAATTAACGTAATACCTACCTTTATGTAGCACTTTCAAATTCGCAAAGCACTTTACATGTTATCTCATTTGATCCCCATAAAAGCCCTAAACCCTATGCAGTTGCTTTTATTAACCATTTTTTACAGATGACACCGATGAGACTGAGAGAGGTTGTGACTTGCCTACAGTCACACAACCGGGAAGTGTTGGAGGCAGGACTTGGAACCATGTGTTTCTCATTCCAAGCCCATCACAGTAACCATTGTGCCATTGGGTCACTCCACTTCCTTCTATCAAAAGATAAGCAAAAATTGAAGAAAATAAAAGGTATCTAATATCAAAAACAAGTGATGTAGAATATAGTGGAAGGAGAGATAGTTTAAGAGACAGTTTTCTGCAAATCATGACTAAACCAAACACCTGGTGATCATATTTCAAGAAATCAAAAATTAAAACTTTCCAGATCTATGAGAACCTGAGGGAAAAGGGATTGGAGTGGGAAGAATCCACTGATCATCTCCAAAAAGTAGCTACAGCTTTGTAAAGAAAAATGATTTGAGAAGACTTAAAAACACAGATCAGTGCAATGACCAATCACAATTCCAAAGCACCAATGCCAAATATACTTCTCATCCAATGAAAGAGAGGAGAGGAACACAGAGAGCAGTGAGACATACATTTTCAAACATGGTGACTTTATTTTAGGGTTTGTTTCTTTTTGTTTTTGCTATACGTAGTTCTTACAAGGACAGCATTTAGTTTGTTTACTTTTCCTTTTGGATTAAGGAATTTGAGTGGGACTAATAGATGAGAGAGAATGAGACTTCAAAAAAGAACAGAGGAGAAAAGACATGTATGTATGTATGCACAAGTGCACACACCGGCATGTGTATTTATATGGGCATCCATATATGGTATACATATATGTGTATGTGTGTCTTCATGAGTACACATACATTATTTAATTTTAAAATCTATACCCTCACACATGCATATACATGTGTGAGCATATAGACTTTTTAATTCAATATAAGAGCAGAAGAAATTTCAAAGACAGAGAAGCAGGACAGTTTTGCAATTAATGCTTTGAATATTATACATGCTTTGAAAACACTTTAAATAACAAATTCGTAGTTTTATATGTAATCCACATTTATAGTTCTTTTTGTATGCAAATGTTCATATGATTGCAAAATTCAGAGTAATAAAATGTTAAAACTAAAATTCTGGGGTGAAAAGACATAATGCTTTGCTGGTAAAAAAAATATTTCCAAAATTAACTCTTATGAAAAGCAGTCTCACCAATTCAGAGGTCAAAAGCACAAACTTGGTAGTAAGAAAACAGGCCACATGTATAGCTGCATTGAAACTCTTTTAGAATAAATGGAAGATTTCAATTCTGAACCTTAAGTGACCTTCATAAGAAGGAAACTATATACTGCTCCAAAATGCATTTCTTACCATTTTCTTTTCATGTACTACACCACTGCAGTCATACTCCAAAACTTCAAACATTCCAAATTTCATTCATTTCTGTCCTCTTTCCACCAATTCCTCCAAGCCTTAGTAAGTATTTCCATGATTCTTTGTAGTCAAAAATATCATGTGCCTAGTGGCCAACCTTCAGTTGATGACCGTCTCTAAATTTAGTCACGCTGATCCTTTGACAATAAAATTGCAGTCCTTTGAAAGATTTGCCAACTCAAAGTCTTTCCATGTTATGGAAATTACCAGAGATTTTGCTCTGTGCATTGGGGCTGGATAACCCAGGTACTAGGTCACTAACGAATATCATAATGAGTATCAGAGTCATAACTGAGGACATTAGGTAGTAAGCTGGTGTAACCTACTCTACCTTTCAGTTGACTAGGTGTTTGGCTTTGAAAAAGATGTCAGAAGGCAAAGATAAGTAAGACGGACCCAGTGTGTCCAGCAAGAAGTTTAATAGCTTTTTTTAAATATTTCTACTGTTACTATTAGTTACCGTAATTGTTTTTTTTCCTGCAATGTAGTCAATTTATAAATATATTTTGCATGATTTCACTTGTATAATTTATATATTGCTTATGTTTTCACTGCGCAGAGGAGGGAGTAGGAGTGAGAAAGAGAATTTGAAACTCAAATTTTTTTTAAATGTTCATAACAAACAATAAACCATAAAAAGGAAAATTTATTTGGTAAGTTCCTTGAGGCAGGGAGACAAAAGTAGAAAGTTTTTCAATAACCGAGAGTGGAGGTTATTGGGGACTGAATGAGGGAGGTGACTATGTCAAAGGAAATAAGGGGGCATATATGAGAGCTGGTTTAAAGTAATATTGACAAGACTTGGCAACTAGTTGGTTGTATGGAGTGTGGGAAAATGAGAAATTAAGGATGGACAACCTTGAGTAAGTTATTTAACCAGCTTTGGGTTCAACCTCCTTATCTATAAAATGATGGGATTATACTAGATGATCTTCAAGGTCCATTCTAGCTATAAATCCATGACACTATGATCTTCTGATCAACCAGTCTGATTATCCCATTTAAAATAAGATTTTATTGTGGCATGACTTATTCCCTAAAAGTTATGTGTTTACTTTGTGGTCATCAGTACTGTTAGCATGGTACTTTGTACATAATAAGTACTTCATAAATGGTATTTTCATTTATTCACCATCCACCCATTTCATTTTGCACTTGTCTAGCTAAATGCTGCTTGGAAACATAATGGTTAGCGTACTACATGCTGAGTGAAGAAGTCCTGAGTTTTTTAATTCAGCGTCACATAACTTACTACCTCTTGATTTTGGACGAATCACTTAACTTTCCTCTGACTCAGTTTCCTCATCTAAAAATGGCAGTAATAACCATGCAAAAATGCAAATAAACGAAAAAGTACAAATGAATAAGGTAGGAAAAGGGTTGTTGTAAGATAAAATGAGGTAATATTTATAAAACACTTTGCAAACATTAAAGTAATAGATAAATGGTATCTATTGTTCTTAGTTTTTAACAATATATTTCAGAATTTACCCAGGAATATGAGTTCAATTCATAAAACCATTTTCCTTTGTGAAAACTGTGATATATGCCCTTTTCAAGTTCCAGGACATTTTATCATCCATGTTTTCAAAGTCAACTAAAAATGATTCAACAGCCACATCCAAGAGTTTGGTTTGGTTTGGTTTCAGTTTTTTGCTCCCTCCTATCCCCCTCCCCACTCCCATAGGAAATTTCCTTTGCCCATATAACATTTAAGTTAAATTTAAATTATTTAAGTTATCCCATCATCAAGAGCACCTATGTACTCTCTTGTTATCTCTTTACTTTCCTTGAGTTTCAACATCTTTTTAACTATTTCTACTCTTTTTCTTCCCCAGGACTGGAATAAGTCTCCTTAAGAATGTTTTAGAGAAAAAAAAAACAAGGAAAATATCCATCTTCTCTGTCTTCATTTCCATTGTTCTCATCGGCCCTGGGCAGTGATCCTGCCTATTCTCTGATCTTCTTCTTTTCCTAATAGAGCTTCAAAAACGAAAAAACAAACAAAAAACCAAAACAAAGTAAGACCTCACGTTTGTTGTCCTTAGCTCTCCTCACTAAGTCTCAGCTAATTCCTCAGCACTCCTGGCACTATTCCTTCATGATGGCATTTTCTATTCATTCCACTCTCCATCTCCTGACCTGGATTCCAACATCTGTAAACCAGCTGATGTTTTGTTCCTGGTCTGGCACCAGTTTTTAACCCCAGGCTACTCACAGATTGCCTTCAATTAAATCAAACTCAGATTCAGACCATCTTAAAAAATAAGAACATGCTAGGTTAAAATCTCCAGAAAATCTCCAAATGTGTTCTAAGCTAATATCTTTCTTTCTTGGTGGCCAAAAGCCAGACAGAAACAAATCAGGGGGAAAAATGTTTTAGTACTAAAAAGAAAACCAAATCTTGCATTGGACATGACTGTTGACAGGCATTAATACATGTGGCTGTCCAAAATGTGGAAAGCAGGTGTGATGACTGGTTCATTTCTTCAATAGGTTTGGTGTGGACCCAAAAAGGAAAAAAAATTACCAACTAGAGGCCAAATGTCTTTTCGTGAGCCTCCCTGTACCAAACAAAACTGTTTCCTAGATAACATATACAGTAAGAACCCGATATAATACTTGAATATTTTCCATTCTATGATGACAAATGATTATTATTCAGTCACCATATGATCTGACTTCCCTGTCCAAGACACAGCTTTTCAGCTATTACTTCCCTATAATTTGTTGTCTTTCCCTATTAGAATTGAAGCTGCATGAAGGTAGGAGCTGTGTAATTTATCTTTGCATTTACAATGCTGAGTACAGTGCCCAAGATACAATAATCATTTAAGAAATGGTTTTTCAATTATCCATTATAAAACCTTGAACAGTTTAACTCTGCTTAGATAGCCTTGAGGAAAAATAGATTTGGTTTAACAATAGTAACATCATCATCTTTCTGAAATCTATTGTTTCGACAAGCAAAAATCAACCAACTTTTCCTTTGCATCTTATTTAACCAAAAGCATCATCCAATACCCATCTCATCCACAAAACAATCCAGATAGAGTGCTTTCCTAATTAAAAACAACCTGCACCAATTTTCAAAAACTTAAATGTGTCTTAAATTGTCAAGGAGAAAAGAGAGGTGATAGAGAACAAATATGACTTGTTCCTATAGAATTGTACATGTCTTCAGTCATGGAACCATAAAAACATAAGAACTAGGAAGGATTTTAGAGATCTAGTCCACCCCCTTCTTCTTACATTGCTTCTTATTCTACGTAATGTTAAAGAAGGGCATAAAATCAGAATGTTGTAGTTGGAAGCGACCTCAGAGGTCACTAACTTCAACCCCATCATTTTACAAAACAAACTAACACCCCAAAACTCAAATGATTTGCCCAAGATCACACGGGTAACAAGAGTCTGAATTCAAACCCAGATCCTCTGATTCCAAATGTAGTATTCCCTAGAATTCACACGTTTTCTTGAAATGCATTTTCACAAAATTTGCAACTCTCCACATAAAATTATAAAAAGTGCTATTCTTATATGGCACCAAACAATCTTAAGGATGTTTTATTAACCTTCCTGAGCCATTAGGTAGCACAATGGGTAGTGTCCAGCCTCTTAACTATGTTCAAATCTGGCCTAAGACACTTACCAGCTGTGTGACTCTGGGCAAGTCACTTAACGCTATTTGCGTGGTTTCATCCATAAAATGAGCTGAAGAAGGAAATGACAAACCACTCCAGTACTTTTGCAAAGAAAACCCCAAATGGAGTCATGAAGAGTCAAAGATAACTAAAACAACTGAACAAAAAAATAAATTAACCCTCCCATTCTGAATAAGAGTCACTATGAACAATAAACATTACAACTGATTCTACAAATGTATAAAGGAAATCTTGGCAAACTTTAAGTCCTTAAGAGGATACATGTGATCAAAGACTCAAGTTTCTCCTATCATAAGTATTTTAATTCTTCCATTAGGAAAAGAATGGCAAAAGTTTGATATCAAGTGTAAGGAGTACCAGTAACATAACAGAAGAATTCCGCCAAAACCAGCTTGCTTGTTTCGTTTTTTTAAACACAACATCTCTGCCATGGATCGCAATAATATTTATAAGTCACATTTCCAGTCCTGGTCTTCAGCCACCACCCCGTATGGAGGTGAGAGTGCTTAAAACCCAGCAAATTATGATTCATTTATTCCAAAGTCCTCCTGGGAGTCATGAGTAAATCCAAGTCATATAGAGCCAGGCCTACAATTGACCATGCCACTTTGCTCTAAAACCTTATCACAGAAAAGAGGATAGTTTAATTGAATAAAATTTATCACTTTAATTGAATAAAATTTATCAGTGATCTTCTTTGTACTATGCTGCTAGATAAGGTGGATAGAAAGATTAAAAAGAAACACTCTCTGCCCTTTAAAAACTTACATTCTACTTGATGGATACAACAAGTACAAAGAAAATTAACTGCAAAGGAACAGAAGTAGCGTAATATGGTGTAATATGGTGCCTAGAGTGCTGGTCTTAGAATCAAGAAGACCCAAATTTGAATCCTGCCTTGGACATTTACTAATTTTGTAAGTCAGATCAAATCATTTAATTTTCTGTGGGCCTTTGTCTCTTCCTCTGTACAAAGCGGTAGTGAGATTTGAGGAACTCCAGACTAGGGAGCCTTCCCGTTATCTTTCTGGGATCCCTATGACCCTTACGGTCTCACTCAACTTTCAATCTTTGATTCTATGATACAAAAAAAAAAATCTCAAAAGGCAGATAGCACTAGTCACTTGCTTGCCATAGGATGTGGCATCTGAGCTCCTTGGAGGATATTAAGAATTCTATGAGTCAGAGGAGAGGAGAAAGTGCATTTAACGTATAGGGACAGCTGTTAAAAAGGCATGGAATGGCATGTATAGAAACAGCCAGATGGACTGGAGTGGAAATTATATGAAGACTAATATGAAGCAAGACCAAAAAGGATGGAGAGAGGGGGTAGACTACAGAGAGTTTTCTATGCTAGACTTTGAAGCATTTGGATTTTATCCTTGAAGCAATAGGGAGCCATTGACCTTGGCAGTCCAACGCCAGGTCTTAGTAGTCTACAGGGCTTCCTGGGTGGCCAATTCAATCAATGTTCTATACTAAATCATTCCATTTGGACTCAAAGAAAACAGAATGTTATCATCTGCAAAACAAAAACATTTGGACAAGGACTTTATGTGTCACAAACACCTAAAGGACCACTATAAACAAGAAGGAGCAAGAAAGGATTCCGGGAAATTAAAAACATTTTTCCTAAAAAACAAAACCTTTTGGGAGCCTGGAGCTGATTCCAGAGCAGCAAGACAGCTGTATGTGCCCAGAGACAGGGGAAGGAAAGAGAGAAGTGTAAACAAAGGACCCAGACTAAAGGCAAAGGGCCAACTCCAGAACAGAGCATCAGCTGGTCACCAACTCTCAATCCTGGGATCCTACGGTCCCATCCAATCAAAAGCAATAACCACTTTTCACTTCAATAACCACTTATAGATGCAATCAAGAATGTATAGTTATTGAGAAGCCATATCTATATTAAAAATAGTGATTTTTAAATCATAACCCACCAGGTATGTAAAGAAAACATATGACAAATGTCGAACCATGTCCATATTAATCCTGAATCACTAATACAAGTAAGAGTGGAGACAGGAGGAATGAATACATGTTGACAATTAACTCCAACTTCCTTTCTATTATGCTTTAGAATACCTAACCAGTCTTCCTGTTGATTTCTCTCTACCCCCATCCATCCTTTATATCAATGATGGAATAATCTTCCTTGTAGTCATCTCATTCTTATAGTCTTCAGTAAAATTTGAAATCCTCTGGATGATTGTCTATGCCCTCCAAAATATGGAATCAGCTCCCCTTTTGAGCCTTATCTCATATTGCTATTTCCATGCACTCTCCTGCAGCCAAAATGGTCTCATCAGAGCCCCACTTTCATGTCCTTGTTGGCTGAAATGCCCTCCTTCCTCTCTCTTCTCTTCCCTCTATTTCTACTCAACCTTTCAAGTAACACTCAAATACCATCTGACTAATGACATATCATTTCCCCCTCTTTAAAATTTTAGCCCTGTGATAACATAGGTCATTTGATTTTGTCTTTGGCATAGTGTCAAGATAAGTGTTTAATAAATGCTGGTTGACTGAATAATGGAGTTATTCCAAGAGACCCCTTTCAGCTTGGCCAATTTATAAGGTCATTCCACCACATAACTCCAAAGAGCACCTAATATTATGTCTCTCTGATTCACTTATCTTGGAATGTTATGTATTACTAGGATGTTGTGGGCATCAGTCAAATAAAGTATTGTGTGAACAAGACTTTATGTCCCTTAAATCCTAAATAAAGACAAACTGCTCTCATCATAGTCACCATCTTGTTCCCATTTTTTCCCAATGGAGTTCAGATATCATTTTTTAACAGGTTGCTTTACTGTTACTATTCTTTTATACATAATGCTTTAAAGACTATTACACAAATAAATAAAATAACTGCTTCTTTCTAGTTTTACTGAAACCTTAGGATAGAACCTCTGTAGGCTCGTGTAAGCTAATGTTCTTGGTATTTGTTCTATTGTGGTTATCTCTGTATTTGAACTCCATTTGGAGGATTGTGTTAGCAGTAACGGAGGTGGAAAGATAACCAAAATTCAGAAAAAGCAAAAGTGTATTTATATGGGATGCTACATTTATGTCACTAGCAGCTAGAAAGTACAGGGAGGGAGGATATTCTCTTTTAAAAGGAAGTATTTGATTTCCCGAAAGAAAAAAAAACAAGAGATTCCAAAAGGCAAGGGTCCAAAGGAAAAGTTGGGGAGCATAAGTGCAAAAGCGAGAAGGTAAGAAATAGAATTTTATGCTTGAAAAATTACAAGTAGGTTAATATGCCAGTTTTCTTTTGTTTTTCTACATTATTCTCCTCCACATGTTTTGCAATATAGCCATAGGATTGTCACTGTTCCAGATTTACAGTGTTCCTCATTCTACCTCCCTGTCTTTTAATGGCTTCTCCCATGTCTGAAATGGACTCTCTTCACCTCTGCTTCTTTGAATGCCTGCTTTCCTTTAAGACTCAGCTCACCTTCTACCTGAAACCTTTGCTCATCTACCCAGCCACTGGGTTGATGACTCATCAAATTTCTGTGTGTGTATTCATTTTATATTCATTATATTCATTTTATACATATGTGTACATTCATTTTATATACGCGTGTAACTTCGTATATAGTTATATATGTTTCATATATTATTGTGTTCATATATTATATACACAGTTAATATACACATATTGTCTCCACTGTTACAATATAAATTTCTTAAGGGCTGTGACTGTCTGACTCTTGTAGTTGTATCCCCAGTACTTAGTACTTGCCTGGTACATAGTGAACAATAAATGCTAGCTGATTTCATTCTTGCTGTCGTTGCAGGTTGTTTGCTTGTTTGTTCTTTTATTGAAACTATTTCAGAAATAGATTTTTTTTCCAGAAGGATGACTTTAGTTACAACCTAGAAGTTATGCAATGCTGTCTCATTGCTATCATTTTCTTTTATAGAAATATTCATTGTTTCTGTGATAATGTTTTAAGTCATTCATTCTTTAGGAGTTTATGATTTAGTTACACATAAGTCTATTGTTTTCAAATTCCCGTTATTGATTATAATTTTACTGCAGTTTGGTCCATAAAAGATAGGTTTAATATTTTGTCTTTCTACATTGGCTTGTGTTTTATACCACAATTTTATTAATTTTTATGAAAATGCTATCTATATAAAGTTCAGAGTACGTAAATTCCTTATGATTTGAATTCAGTAAAAGCCACAGGATTATCAGATGTGCATTTTTTAAAGCAAATCACACTTATAAGAGGAAAATAACTTTAAATGACATATTAGTAAATTCTCAATTTCCAGAATATTTAAATCAAGTAACTCCATATAAAGAATTATAAAGAATAATCATATGAGGATGAACTCAAGATGACAGTGTGAAAGGCAGTATTTTTGCCTTAGCTCCTCTAAAACTTTCTCCACAACAACACAGAAAGCTTGCCAGACCAAATTCTTATCAGGAAAGTCAAGAAAAAGTCACAGTGAATCATTTTTCCAGCCCCAGGCAGTTTGGCAAAAATAGACAGAAAGATCTATGGGCATAGGGTCAAGGTCCAAGCAGAAGTCCAGTTCAGTGGCAGGGGCAGCAATGTTGGGGAACATTCTAGCACCCAGAGACATCAAAAAAACTGAACATCAAGGCAAGAAAAACAGAGGCAGCAAAAAATCTTAGAAGACTACCACTGGCAGCAGGAACAGTTGGCATCTGGTAGTTCTGTCTCCTATTGCTCAGTTCTGTGTAGTCACAAGAAGACAGAAGCCCTACATTTGTAAGAGCCCAAGAGCTGAGTGGAGACTGACTCCATTTTGACCTTTGGCCCTGTGTGTTAGCCTTTAATGGAATAAACAAAGGCAGGTACCAAATCCAAGAAGGAGTCAGCAACTTAGTCACTCTGAATCTGCAGAACCTTCCATCAGGCTAACAAAGACCAACAGCAGTCAATGAAATATCAACTACACACAGACCAACAGATGCAAACCATGGTTGAGAACTTACAGATAGAGATCAGGAAGGTAGTGAATAGAACTCTCCCAACATCACACCACTTCAGAAGCACAAAAAATGTATAGACCTCTAGACTGAGCTGTGAAAGCAACAGAATTCACCTCCTCACCACCACTCCTCAGAAGTGACCAAGATACAACACTAATATAAAGTCTAACGTCAAAAAGTAGGTTGAAAAATAAGAAAGCAAAGAAAGAACTCCTTGTTCTAAAATAGCTATTCTGTTGACAGGAAAGCTCAAAGACTTAAATAAAGCAAAAACAAAAACAATGATTTTAAAATACCTACAAGCATAACTTTAAAGAAAAATGCATATTGGACATCCTGAGAAGAAGTAAAGAGTTTTTAAAACAGAGCAAAAGAAAATTAAAATCAAATAGAAAAAAATCAGGAAAAGAAATGACAGTTATACAAGAAATTTATGAAAAAATATTTAACAGCTTGATTAAAAATACAGAAATAATATTGAATAAAACAACTACATAAAATTAGACTTGGTCAAGGGAGGTCAGTAATTCAATGAGACATCAAGAAACAATAAAACAAAGTAAAAAGACTGAAAAAATAGAAAAAAAATGAAATATCTCACAGGGAAGTCAACCAACTAGGAAAATAGATTGCAGAAAAATAATTTAACAATCACTTGACTATCTGAAATCCAGGAACAAAATAAGAGGCTAGAAATCATATTTCAATAAATTATATAGGAAAAATGTCCAGGAAAAAATGTCTGGAACTAGAAATTGAAAGAAACTGCTGGTCACCTTCTGAAAGAAATTCCCAAAATAAAACTGCCAGGAATATTATAGTCAAAATTCATAACTCTTATGTCAAGGAGAAAATATTGTAAGCAGTCAGAAAGACAGAATTCAAGTCCTCTGGAATTACAGGGAGAATAAGCAATATTTAGCAACTACACCAAAAAGAAATGAAGAGATTGGATTAAAATATCACAGAAGGCAAAGGAGCCAAGAATAATCTGCACAGCTATCAACATTTACTATATGCCTACACTATGCCAGGCAGTAGGTATATGAGAAAGCAAAAGCCAGACAATCTTTGCCCTCAAGGAGCTTACAACCTGAGTATAATGGTATGGGAGGGAATGGATATTAAATGAAATAGCAAATTTCCAAGCATTCTTGATGGAAAAGTACAGTTGAATAGAAAATTTGACATTCAGTTACAAGACTCAAGAAAAGCATAAAAAAATAAGAATGAATGAGAAATCATAAGGGACTAAACAAAATTTAACTGTTTACATTTTTATATAGGAAGATGATACATACAACATACATACAACCTCAGAACTTAATCATCATTAGGACTCTTTGAGGGAATCTACTAAGACAGAGGGCCGGGTATGATTTCATTATGTTGGGATAATCTCAAAAAAAGAGATAAAATGATGATAAAGGGAATGTGCTGAGAGAGTGGGGAAGAAATAAGAAGAAGGGAAAGGCTCATCTCACAAAAATGGGATAAGAAAGAGTTTATATAATGGAGGAAAGAATGGAGAGGGATTGGTCAACATTTAAACCTCACACTCACCTAAATTGATTCAGGAAGGGAAGAATACACACACACACACACACACACACACACACACACACACACATACACACACACACACACAGAGTTGTGTGCAGATATTAATCTTAACCAACAGGGAAGTAGGAAGAAAAGGAATTAAGAGAAAAGAGAAGGAGTAAGAGACAGTGGTCAGAAACCAAATGGGTTATCACTGAGGGAATGGGTTTTGTTTTGTTTTGTTCTTTTTTAAAGGTTCAAATTTAAGAGAATAGGATGGAGCGAAATACATAGATGGCAAATGTAACTGTCACTGTAAATGGGAATAACTCCTCCATAAAATGGAAAGGGTGAGCAGAATGGATTAGAAACAAAAACCTAATATGTTATTTCAATAATAACCAGATTGGCAGCTCAGCAAGTGTATGCGTGTGTGTGTGTGTGTGTGTGTGTGTGTGTGTGTGTGTGTGTGTGTGTAGAATCATACACATTTACTTTCTAACATCAAACTAAATAAACTAGGAAAACCAGGAGTAATATATTGTTATTTGACCTTATAATTATTTTATATTTAAACTTTTCAAAGTGGTATCTTCTATGACCTAATTTTTAATTTGCAAATGCCTAAATAAAACAATCAGATGGTCCTCACCTCCCACATCAACCTGTAGTCCATACTCTCATCCAAATCCTGAAGCATTTTCTTCTCTCCAGCAAATGGGCCAAACTTTTCACCCTAAATAGGAATGACATTGAAAAGGCATTAGTAACATCATTGAGTCAATGGTGTTGATGATGAACAACTGCTTTAGAAAAAAAAAGTGTGGCAGCATTTGCTTTTCAGAATTTCATGGAGATTGGAATCCTTAGGAAAATGTTGGTAAATAAAATACCAATCAAAGGCTCAAGTTTTTGCCTTCTTCAGTGGTCTAAACTCCAATTGATTTGCTGTTTAAAGACCAATCATTGAACAATAGTCCATAGAAAAGACTAAATCATTCAGAATTCTAGGACGAGGAAGGCATTGAAAAGAATATTGCCCTGTCCATAGCCCCCAGGTAAGTGGCCTCAGAATCAAAAGCACTGAGATTTTTGAAAATAACTTTATTAATGTATTTTATCTTTACATTGCCTAAATTTCTCCCTGTATATCACTATTCCACATCTTAGAGACCCATCAAGGACCAGTCTTTACTGGTTTGAAAGACAAAGTCCCTGTACTGGACTTCACTAGTTTTCCATTAGAATAATAAATCCATCCACACCACTGAAGAAAAAGAAGGGACATGCTATCCTCAGAAGAGTATATATGCTTTGGTTAAAAACCAAAAAGGAAAAAGTGTACAACATCCCTGGCTGGCACCTCAAAAAGCCAGTCACAGGGGCAGACTTTGTACTTGATTTGTGTTAAGGGTGAGGTGCCTTGTAGCTGAGCCACAGTCAGCCAGCTCCAGAAACAACACTAAATAAGGTAGACCTGGGTCTGCCCTCTCTGCAGCAGTCAGAATTTAGAGACACAAACCAAGCATTCTTCAGCCAGATTTGCAGGGAGACTACAGGAAGGTGCTCCTTTACTCATGAAAGGAAAGCTTTTACTACAGGTTGACCTTGAGAAAAATGCCACCAACAGCAGCATCTCCCAAGTGAGTGGGAAGAGGATGATTGTGATACAGGGAAGCAGCAACAAACACAGTGGATACTGTGTATAATCCAAATTCAATTCAATTATATATAATCCAAATTCAATTCAATTATGCATAGTCCAAATTTAATTCAATAATAATTTATCAAGCACATACTGGGTGTAAGGCGCTTTGCTAGGGAATAACACTACAAGCAACTGTAAGGAAGCCACCCTTTCCCTCCAGAATAAGAGAAATCTTAGATAAATATCTGTCACAATACATGAAAGTAACTCCCCTGCTGGAACTCACTGAATTCTGCCTCAGAGACACCATCTACTCTCAACCCATTTTATAGAGAAGGAACTTGAGACCTAGACGGACAAAGGACCTCATCAGACTCACACAAATAGCTAGTTGTTGTTTTGTTGGTCTTTTGTCTTCAAAGAAGACCATTAAATCAGAGAATGATGACATGACTGGCACTTGACTTTGTTTTGAGTGAGGGAGGGCTGTGCAAAGTCACCAGCCTCAAGTTACAGAGTTGGCCTACTCTTCTTGAAGTTAAATTCCATTGAAAACATTTGTCTTCAGTAATTGTCATTTGAAAGGCCTCATACTCAGGAAACTGAGGTGGAAGGAAATATTGAGGTGGAGGGAAAACCTCTTGCCTTCCAGGAGATTATACTCCATTGGGAATGACATAGCAGATACAAAGATAAGTATAAGTCAAGAAAGTGAAGAATGTGAAAAGAGCAAAAGGGAGAAAATTGTTCAAGGAAAATCTGAGGATAGAAAGAAGAGTTTGGATGGAGAGAACAGGAGAGGTATCATGGAGCAAGTAGCTCTACTTACTAGCTGTGTGACTGTGGGTAAGTCACATAATCTCTATTTTTCTCAGTTTTCTCAAGCATAAATTTGAAGAGAAAGAGGAGTTCCATTTTTTCAGGGGAGAGCTTGAGATGCCAAGAAGATATCCAAGTATGGATATCCAGCAAGCAGGTGGTGATGTGGAACTGGAGCTCAAGAGAGAGATGAGGGCTAGACAGTCACATCTGAAAGTTGTGTGCATACATATGAAAACTGCATTTTTGTGAACTGATGAAGTCAAGGGATAGAAGGGAATGAGAAAAAACTACCCATGACAGATCTTTTGGGAACATGTACTATCAATGCAAGAGAAGAGCACAGGAGGAAGACTCAATAAAAGGAGCTAAGAGAAAGAGCAGTTAGGCAAGTGTCTAGGGGAGAGAGAACCATGCAAGAGTAAGGTTGAGGAAGCCAAGGGAGGAGAAAGAAGCCAAGAGGGGGTGATCCATAGTGTCAAAGGCTACAGAGAAGTCAAGGATAGGGGCCTTAGTCTTTCATTCCTTTTGTTACTTATATCCCATGTTCCTCCATCCTCAAAGACCTAGGACTTTGGAATCATCATCATCATCATCATGTAGCAGAAGCACCACCAGCCTCATCAAAAGTAGCATTTATACAGCACTTTATGGCTTGTGAAGCACCTTACATGTCTTATGTGATCATCAAAACAATCCTGTGAAACAGGGACTATTATCTTTGTTTTACAATTAGGAAACTCAGACTGAGAGTTTAATTTGCAACTGAAACCAGTAAGTCTAACTTTCTCATTTTTTTTGGAACAGAGACTTGCTCAGAGTCATATTGATTATAAGTGTCTAAGGCAGGCTTCAAACCAAGGTCTTGCTAATTCCAAATCAAGTAACACCACTGTCCAGTGTACTGCATTATCTCCCTATAGGGTTATGATACAAACTCATGAAATACAGAAATATAATTCATTTTAAATCTATAAGCAATAAAGGTTGAAGTTGCAGAAGCATATCTGATCTAATGATCATAACATTTATAGAGTGTGTTAAGATTATCAAAGTCTTTTACATGTATACTTTGAACCTCATGACTTTCACAAGTTCTATGATTACCAACAGTACATAGATTATAAAAGGTATACAGCTGCCAAAAGGTATACAGCTAAATGTCTGGGGCAGGATTTGAACTCAGGTCTTTCTGATTCCAATTCTAGCACTCTATCTATAGACTACATTATGCTATCTGCCTGAAATGTATTCCCTCATCATCTCTACCTACAAAAATCCTCCTCCTCTGAAACCTTGATGAAGTGATAACTTCCTAATTTTCCACAAACTAAGTGTTCTCTCCATCCTCAACTATCTCCTTCTCCTCCTCTGGCCCCAGTGTAACTCTACTAATGTGCCATGAAACATATATTTTTTTTTAATTCTTACTACTACTACCACTACGAATACTACTACAACTACTATTGCAACTGCTACTATAACTACTACTGCTGCTACTTCTACTACTATTACTACTATGACTGCATTTATTTTTGAACATATACCTCTCTCCCCTCTCAGTAAAATATAATCTCAGTTGTCATGGACTGTATCATCTTTGTATCCCCAGTAAGCATACAGTCTTATTCATAGCATATACTTAATAAATATTTGTTCATAAGATGATGTGGTACTTTATCTGTTTGGGGGTTTGGGTTTGTTTGTTTTTCTAGTCTTTTATGACTATAGATATATTTGGGTAATGGTGGCTCTTTTATAGGCTATGTACTCATGGGCAGGAAAGATACAGTTAGTATTCACAGGAAACTTCATCGTCAAAGGCTTCATTCTCCTGGATTTTTAAAGCTATAAAATACTGGTTTGGGGAAGAGGGATCAGAAAACCTAGGCTTGTTTTCACCTGCTATAAATAAACTTTCTAGGCAGCTTTTTTTGACATCCCAGCATTTCCATCTCTCCTTCCCCAATCATTTAAACACTGGCTCATTGATAGGCTCTGGGTTTTTTTTCTTTCAAAGCATGGGTACAAACATAAATTGACTTTTTAAAAATATATTTTATTTTGCTCAGGCAGTGCTGTCATGTTGAAAGGTACATAAGAGTTTTATTTTCTTATCCTTCCATTTCTCTCTTGGACTAATTTCTCATTACACTATTCCTCATTTCTCTGTAACCTCCAGTCAATCTATCCTAGACACCCCCTCATTTTCCCAGTCAATGACCCTACCTGTGCCTTGACCTTCTTCTCTTCTAATCTAAACTATATAGTTGGGAACTCCTGTTGGATGAAGCCTTCTACCCTTGAATTTCTTGTAGTTTTAAATTCAGTCTATTAAGAATTGAATAAACAAGTTGACCACATCCTGCCAAAGTTCGGTCCTGAGCCAGTCCCAGTAACATTTTCTTTCTCCATTTCCATCTTGGGATGGTTCTCCCCTCCTTAAGCAGCATTGTACCCCCTCAGCATCCTGCTTCTGGGGACTCATCATATTGGTAACAGATTAGTGAGAATACACTTTCTTCTTTAACCCTAATGCTGTTCAGAACTTTATCAGCATCCTATAATGTATAGGGCTGCGCCACCATAGCCATCCTAAGATTGCTTAACTCTTAAATCTAATGCCCAATGCCCACTCCTCTTTCTTCTTAACATCTCTATGGCTTTCATCACTATTGACTACGCTCTGGATACTCTGTTTTCTCCCAGACCCTGCAACACTGCTCTCTCCCAGGTCTCCTTCCTGTTTGGCTGTTCCTTCTCAGTCTCCTTTGCTGGAACATCATCAATGGCCCAATCCCTTAGACTCCATCCTGGACCCCTTTCTCTTCCATCTCTACACCCTCTCCCTTGGTGACATTTCATGTATTCAGGTAGTATCTTTCTAAATTTGACTGCCATATCTACAAATCCAGCTCCTTCTTCCTCTACCAACCTACCTCTTTCATCCATCTGCTGATGCTCAGGAACTTGATTCAAAATTACTGAATAATTTTAGGCTCACATCCTGCTAGGAGGTATCTTTTTCTGAAATTAGTATCACAGTATCAAGTTAGATGTGTCAAAACAAAATTATTTTCCACCGTGTATGAATGAATGAATGAAAACATACTTATTATAAGCTTACTATGTGCCAAATGCTACATTATACATTGGGAACAGAAATATGGAAACTTAAGCTCTTCTTTAGGAGCTCTTTAGGAGTTCGCACTGTAATTTGGAAGATAACATCTAAAGAAAGTTCAGTTGCTGCCAAATGAGTCCTAAGCATGCGGAGAAAGGCCCAAAGTTGTTTAGGTTTCATTGCTATGTCAGATAACAGTTCAATAGATCTGGGGGCCATTACAAAGTCCAGTTAGCAAGGCACTGAGGGACGTAGGAAGCAAGTGCAGAGCAGACAATAAGATCCAGCGATTTCCTCCATCTCATCAAAAGGGACAGTGTTGATAACTCCCATCTGGTCTAAGCAATCAGTGGCCTGGATGGGTTCTAGGTATTTCGAGATACTGGAAGGAAGGTACTAGGGGGAGATAAAGGAGGAAATTGGGCTAGATGTGAGCTGGGACAATAGAAGTGTCTCCTTTCTCCCAGAGCTGTGGTGGCTACCAGTCTGCAAAGTTCTGTTAGTCATGTCCCTCTATATCTGGCATACATTCCCTTCGGTCAGTTCAGGCAGCCCCCACTCTGGTCCATGCCCTCATCATCTCTCTGTGCATTAGTGATTAGCTCCTAATTGTCTCCCTGTCTCATCTCTCACCACTGCAATCAATCCTCCATCTAACCACCCACATGATTTTCCTAAAGTATAAGTCATAGCATTCTCCTACTCAATAGACATCCAATGGCTCCCTGTTGCCTCTAAGATGAAACGTAATCTCTCTTTGGCATCTAAAGCTCTTCATAACCTAGTCCTATCTGACATTTCCATTTTTTTCCATTTCTTTCATCCATACAATCTATGGTCTAGCCCAGGGGTGAGGAACTTGTGACCCCAAGGCCACAGTCAAAGAGTCATACTTGAGGACCTAGAGGTCCTCCTCAAGCCACACTTGCCTTTTTTGTGGATTCTCATGCATGTTCCTCCATCTTCTTCCTTGTGCCTTTGCATTGGCTGTCCAATATATGTGGAACACTCTTCCCTTCCTCCTTCCACCACTTAAAATCCCTGATTTCCTTCAAGCCTTAGCTCAACCTCCACCCTGTGCATGTGGTTAGTGCCTTTGCTTTCTAAGCTGCCTTGTATCTTGTTGGTGTGAGCTTGGTATGTTGCTATATATATGCATGTGCAATGTAAACTCTGTGAGGTCAAGAACGGTTTTGGCTTTATCTTTCTATCTCTAGGACCAAGTACACAGTAGTAGCTTACTAAAAGCTTAAGTGATTTAGTGTAGAGGCTATTTTTTATCTCAACTCTGTATTTTCTTCAGCATCTGACCTGGAGCTCTAGATACAGTAGGTGTGTAAAAACAGCAAATGCATGGATGGATAGATGGAGGGATGGAAGGGCAGATCCTGGATGAGAAAATGTGGCTGTGCTTAGAAGTGATATGGGAAAAAGATAGTAATGAAAAGCCAGGGAGTCACCTGGCTTTCCCTGCTCTGATGTCAGCCTTCTCTCACACAAAAAGAGGTCCTAGATATAGCCTGCTTCTTGATAGACTCATTCTTTGTGTGAAGAACTGGGACCAGGGCTAATATTTGTGAATACAAAGTATATAATTCACAAAGCATTCCCATCAAATTATCTTCTGAATGTTGGCAATGAGGGTGATGATGATGATGATGATTAATCATAATAAAATAGTTTTTGATCTGAAAGAGAGGTTACCACTCCCAAATGCTTCATTTTACAAATGAGGAAACTGAAGCAGAGGTGAAATAACTTGGCAGAGAAATGGCTAATAAATATTTCAGCTGCCTTGTTGCCTTGGAACTTCCCTCAGAACCTGGAACTTGCTCACTTTGGAACATCCCTCCACCTTCCCAGGGTGAGTTTCTCCCAGGATTTCTTCATGAGCACCATCATAACTGCCATTTACCTAGCACTTTAAGATTCTCAGTCACATTCCATGTCATTCAATCAACAAATGTTTATTGCACATCTATGGGACAGAAGGTATTATGGGAAATGGAGGTGATAATACAAAAATGAGACAGTTCTGTCCTCAAGGAGGACATTCTGCATTCTGTTAGAACTCCAAGTTCACAAATAAGTAAAGGCCAGTTATATAAAAATAAATATCCATTCATTAGAAGGCAGGACACTAACCACTAAAGGAATCTGAAAAAAAAAAAACTGTCTCCAAGGAATTGAAATTTGAGCTGAATCTTGAAAGGAACTAGGTCTTAGGAGACATGGAGATGAGGCAGGAGAGTATTCCAGACATAAAACACAGCTGGTGCAAAGGTATGGAAGTGGGAGATGGAGTACTTTGTATGAGAAACAACTAGACTGATTTGACTAGCACAGAGAGTGCATAAGGTGGAGAAGTGGTATAAAAGTAGCCCAAAAGATAGTCAAGAGTTAGACTGTAGTTAAATATTAACTAGAGGAGTTTATACATTCTCACTTGACTCTCCTAA
Source organism: Potorous gilbertii (assembly GCA_028658325.1). Classification (NCBI taxonomy): domain Eukaryota; kingdom Metazoa; phylum Chordata; class Mammalia; order Diprotodontia; family Potoroidae; genus Potorous; species Potorous gilbertii. The sequence continues at coordinate 123,475,368 of CM053774.1, read as the reverse complement.
AAACATTGAAATTTGGGGGCTATAGTTATTCCCATTTCGTGGATGAAGAAACTGAGGCAGAGACAGGTCAAGTGACTGACTTGCCCAGGATCCCCAAGCTAGTTAGCATCTGAGGTGGAATTGCAACCCATGTCTTCTGTGAAGAGGACCCACAAATCAGGCAGGTTGAAGCGTCAACAGCCTAATGGGGAGAGAGGAGAGGAGGTATCATATGGGTTAAACCAGAGAATCACAAAGGTGCTATGTGAGGATTTGAACTCAGGTCCTCTGATAATAAATCTAGGTCTCTTTGCACTTCCTCTCACTTTCCCTTTGCCATATGGATGCTCGGCATTCAGTGGCCCCTTCAAAGTTCATTTGAACTCAAGACTTCGCCTTCCCCGAAGTTCCTTGTTGTTCTCCCTTCCTCCCACTCCCCAGTCCTAGCGTCAGTATTTATTTCCTATCTGCTGAATGTGCATGGTGTTCTTACTTGAGGATGGAAAAGGCATCATTTTGTATCTTATTTATTTAAGGATGGGTGCTATGCCTGTTATTTAATGCCCTGGTGGAGAACTCCCAGGTGAGGAAACTCCTAGCATTGCAAGTTAGCACCTTTTCGACTTGGAATCTCAAAGTGGTAAGAGCCCCGAAGAGGTCGGGGGCGTGACTTGAATCCAGGCTGGCTCTCTGGCCACTTTACTACACCGCACCGACAGATAAGCAAGCACTCGCTAAGTACTTGCTCATTGATTTCCTCCAAGAGCGTCAGATTCCTTCTTTCACCAGAAAGCCTTTCCTCCAGGTACTCGGAGACTAGAGAAAATTAAAGGCTCTCGTGACCAAAGCCAGGAAGAAGTTAGTTCCCTGGAAACGTGCAGAAGAAGCTGGACCCAAGACACGGGAGGGCGCGGCAGCCCCCTCCGACGTGGCACCACAGGACTGGCACAGAGGTCGGGCCTAAGGCTGGGGCGGCATCTCACAGGAATCCCCCAGCTCCTCTGGCCTTCGCGAGCTCACGCACCAGTCTCCTCCTCCCGGGGCAGGCTCCCATTCTTGGGAGTGGGCAGCGGAAGCAGAAGGAAGGGAAGAGAGGGAGAGAGGAAAGGAAGGAGAGAAAGGGAGCAGGCAGGCAGCAGTTGGGCACCCACCTTTCGCACTCTCCGAGCTGTGTAAAGCCCCATCCCGTCCTGAACTTGGGAAGACTTCAGCGCAAACCTGTCGGGCACATACATGCCCAGCATGGTCCCCGGGGAAACAATCCGAGAACTCAGCGATGTGGCTGAGCCTGGACCAGCCTGGGCCCCGCAGCTACCACGGTCACGGTCACGGCCACAGCCAAGGTCAAGGAGGCTAGGGCGCAGACAGCGGTGGGGTCGGATCCCGGTCGCCCTCAAGGCCCCGCCGCTCCGAAATTCGGCCCTGCTCTGCCTCCGGTTCTGGCTCCGGACGAGGGCCCCCAGTCCCCGCTGTAGCTGCGGCTCAGCCAGGAGGAGGCCCCGGCGCCGGCGGCCCTGAGGATGCTGGGCTCTGATTGGCCGAAAGTTTGCAGCTTAGACCCACTGGGCTGTGGAGTCTGGGAGGATGGGGGCAGGGCGGAGGAGGGCAGGGCAAATCCTGCATCCCATAAGTGTGGTGCGCTCTCCCCAAACTCCTCATCCATGTGTCTGACTGACCGCCTGCCGGCACATCTGTGTGTCTGTCTGTCTGTCTAAATGACAGTTTGTCAGAACTTTAGATTAGAAAAGGACCTCAGAGGCCATCTGGGCTTTCGTCCTGGAGTATGCAGGTACCAGGTGGTTCTAAAAGCAAAGAAAAATTGGCAAATACTCTATTATCCAATAAATATCAATCTATTTTATTTCTCCTATGTATATGTATGGAAAGCTCTAAAACCAATGCCCTTACATATTGAATAAGACTCCGAGAATGTTTTCTGGAAGCCCTGAGCTATGGGAAAAGAAAGGGTTGGGATCTCCTACTAGCCCCAAAATGGGAACAATATCGCCTTCTTTGGCGTACTCTTCTGGGAACCTGGACAGCCTCTGGATCCACCAGGAAACCAATCTCACTTTAGGACAGCCCATATTGTTAGGAATTTTGCCTTACATCCAGCAGAAATCTTCCTGAATGCAAATTTCACCCACAGTAACTACTACTGCCCTCTGGGATCAAGCAGAGCTACTCCATCCCTCATTTGAAGGTCAGCCCTTCGAAACTTGAAACAGGCTACCAGCTTTACCTTGTGTTGTTTGGTTTTTTTTTTTTCCTAAGTCTCTACTTCAAGTTAAGTATTCCAATTTCTTCTCCAAGATCTTCCTTTGGTCTGTTCTCAAAGCTCTTCCCAGACCTGACTGCCCTCCTACAGATTTTCTCTGCAGAATTTATACTTATACCTCATAGCATCTTGTCCCATTCTGAGACCAAATACCATCCATTCATCTCTTCAATGCTGATCTCTCTATTGATGTCCTGTCTTAAATTTCTGTCTCTAATATATCACATGACCTGAATACAGGGCCGACACATAGTTGATTGCAAAATAATTTTTAGTTGGCTGAGTGATTGATTCTGGAAAGAAAAACAGGAATAAAGGAATAAGCTTCTCAGTTGCCTGATTCAAATCTGGAAGCTTATTGCAGATCCTGTCACTCTGTTCCCTAACGTTCAGTCCATTTTATTCTTTTGTGTTCTCAAAAAAAAAATGTATCTGTAGACATGAACACTTCAGAAAACATATACACACTCCTAGGAGATCTGAAAGAGAGAGTAAGCTCAAGAAGGAGATCAATTCTAGTCATTTAAAATAGAATTCACTTTAAGGAGAGAGGGAGAGAAGAAACAATATAGAACCAACTTTGTGCCAGGTACCATGCTGAGCTCTTTTTACCTATACTACATCATTTGATCTCATAATAACTTTAAAAGGTAGAGCTATTCTCTTGCTCATTTTACAGTTGAAGAGACAGAGAGGTATAGAGAGGTTAAGTGTCTTGCTAGTGTCTGAAGTGGTAGATCTCAGGTCTCCCTGACTCCAGGTCCATTTCTCTAACATATGCCTTAAAAAATGTAGCTATCTTCTAAAACCATTTTAAGGTTCTTCACAAAGTCTTTGAGCACCTACTAAACTGTAAATGCCAGGAGGACAGCTACCAAGGAAAACCAAAAGCCATCGATCATATGAATTTGCTGAATATCAGTATGTATGAGAATGAGCCTTGAATTTGGAGTAGAGGACCTAGGTGTCATTCTAAGCTGTTATTACTTACCACTTATGTGATCTTATGCAAGTCTTTCCTCTTTTCTGAACTTCAATTGTGTCCTCTGTTAATAGCAGGGGTTGAGTTGGATGAGTGCTAAATCCCTTTCTAGGGATAGGGATTCAATCTCAGGTATCATTTGCATATGAAACCCTGAAAGAGGAAACTCCTAACTAGGCAAGTTTTCACCATCTCTACATAGAGAGCTCCAGAAAATTACCTAGAGCAATGGATAGGTTAAGTTCTTTGCCTGATGTCATAAAGTCAATAAATATAAGAGGTGAGAAATGAAGTCATGTCTTCATGGCCTTGAGACTGGCTTTCTAACCATTATATGGCACTGCTACTCAAAATCTAGTATACAGTGTCTATGTAATGGGGTATGGGATAGGCACGAAGTGCCTCAGATGGTGCCTCCACATGGAGGACTTTAGGAAGCAGATGACCTCTCTCCAAGTAGAAAACATGGGGAAGTTTCTTCCTGGAGAATCGTGATGATGTGTAAATGAAGTGTCCTGTAGAGACGTTATGTAATGGATTCCAGGTGGTTGGCTGCATGGTTGAGAAAAGTCTTTTTCTTTTGACCAGATCAACAGAACTGTTCATGTCTTCCAAAAGGCTTGAGTCAACTTTTCTTCTCCTCATTGTCTTTGGCTGTGCTTGGATAGTGTGATGGTGTCCAGTAAGACTGCACAATAAGAGAAAGAGTCATGGGTTTTCTCCCCTCTGAGATCAAATGGCTCAGCAGGGAAATGGGACCTCACTGGCCCTCTCTTTCATTTTTTTTTTTCCATTTTAAGAGCAAGGAGTGGAGTCTACAAACTTGGGAGTGTAAATTCAGAAAAAGTCTTATAGCCAAAGAAATTATCTCCCAGAATTGACCTTTGGTACTCTCGCCCAGTAGATTTGTCTAGTAATCATGTTGCATCTGTACATGAACTTGGTGGTGTTATGTAGGAACGAAACTAAATTATAAGCTTAACACCCATCCCAAACTCAAACACCAAGGTGGTGTGGGAAAATTAGGCAAGGAGGTATTGATAGCAATGTTGGTATATTTTTCTCTTTCTTTCAAGTGTATATTCCTTTGTAATAGTTACTCATTGTTAAGCTATTAAATGGAATTGGGAATAACAGCCATTGACCCATTAAAATGGAGATGCACAACTAGGAGGGGATCAAGCCAGTGGTAAGTGAAAATAGAAAACTATAAACTCTAAAGGGTATCTGAGTAGCCTACCTGTCTGTAACAGAGAGGACTGGAGAATACATATTACACACACACACACACACACACACACACACACACACACACCATATACTCCACAATAAGCAATTCTTGACCTCAGAGAGTCTATCCAAGAACAAGACTTCTTAACCTATGTCCATACATTTCCCCCCCAAAATATGAATCATATTCATAGATAAGCTTTAGAGGGGCAGTCTGTGAACTTAGATGGAGAGAAATGAAAATTTTCATTTCTACCCACTAATTAATTTTATTAAATAATTATTCTGAGACAGGGTCAATAGGTTTCACTAGACTGCTAAAAGGGTCTATGAGACAAAAAAAAGGTTAAAAATCCCTCTCCTAGAAGGGAAGAATTTTTTACTAAAGAAGAGATAGAAAGCATTATGAAACACAAGATGGATAATTTTCATTACATTAAACTGAAAAGTTTTTGCACAACCAAACCCAATGCAACCAAAATTTGGAGGGATGTAGTAAGCTGGGAAAGAATTTTTACAGCTAATCTTGGGGATAAAGTCCTCATTTCTAGAATATATAGAGAACTGACTCAAATGTACAACTACACAATTCCCCAATTGATACATGGTTAAAGGATATGAACAGACAATTTTCAGAGAAAGAAATTAAAGATATCTATAATCATATGAAAAAATGCTCTAAATCACTTTTGATTAAAGAGATGCAAATCAAAACAACTCTGAGGTACCACATCACATCTATAAGATTGGAAAACATGATAGAACAGGAAAATGATAAATGTTGGAGAGGATGTGGGGGAGTTGGAACACTAATTCGTTGTTGGTGGAGTTGTGAGCTATCCAACCATTTTGGAGAACAGTTTGGAACTATGCCCAAAGAGCTATAAAAATGTGCATATGCTTTGACACAGCAATATCACTACTAGGACTGTACCCCTAAGATCATAAAAATGGGAAAGGGTCCCACACGTCCAAAATATTTATAGCAGCACTCTGTAGATGCCAAAAACTGGAAATCAAGGGGATGTCCATCAATTGGGGAATGACTGAATAAATTATGGTATATGAATGTAATGGAGTACTACAGCACCATAAGAAATGATGAACAAGAAGACTTCAGGGAGGCCTGGAAGGACTTATATGATCTGATGCTGAGTGAAAGGAGCAGAACCAGGAGAACTTTGTCCCACAGTCTGCGGGAGTTTCTTCTGGTGGACTTGGAACTTTGTAATAACGCAAGAACTTAAAAAAAAAATTTCCAATGGTTTTTTAAGGCAAAATGCCTTCTACCCTCAGAAGAACTATGGAATTCATTCACAGAATGTAGCAGATCATGTTTGTTTGTGTGTGTGTGTGTGTGTGTGTGTGTGTGTATTATGTTTTGATTTGTTATATGATTTCTTCCATTTATTTTAGTTCGTCTACATAGCATGACTATAGTGAAAATGTATTCAAGAGGAAAGTATATGTAGATCCTATATAGAATTGTATACCATCTTGGGGAGGGAGGCGGGTGGTGGGGGGTAGGTGTGGGGGGTTAAAAATCTAAGTTTTATGGTAGTGATTGTAGAACATAAAAAAAATAAATATAATTTTTAAAAATCCCTCTCCTAGAGAAATCACGAAGTTTAAGGGTTGCTCTTAAGGAAGATGATTTTGACGGTAATATGTAGGACAGAGTGGCGTGGGGAGAGACATGATGCAGGAAGACCAATCAGGAAGCTGTTGCAATAATCTAGGCAAGAGGTCAGAAGGGCCTGAACTAGCATGGTGATGGGGTAGAGAGAAATGGGACTTGATGCAAGAGACTTGGTATTTCCCCAGGCTCATCCTCAGAGAGTAAGAAGGCTCAGCTTGTCACTTACCAAACCCAGTATGATCCAACTTGCCAGAGCTTGCATACTGCTAGAATTACTCAGGTCCCCTACATGTCTCAATAGGTATCAGAGAACTGATTTTCTAAAGCTCTATTAACAATAATAGTGGTAATTCCCATTTGGGTAACACTTTAAAATGTACAAATCACTTTTCTCCTAAGAAACTTATTTTCCCAATTCCCCCCTTCTCCACTGTGAGTTTCACTGTATCATTTCTTCAGATAGGCAACTTGCTTAGAGTATCTCTGCCTGGCAAAGCACTTAGGGATATTGTATCAGGACCATGCAAGGGCGGAGGCCCCCTTACCCTTCTTGGATAAGATGTCTTGGCAGATTATGCCTTTGTTAGACTCAATAAAATTCCTCCTAGTCAGTATTTTCTGAGCATTTAACTAGGAGGACAAAATCTCAAAGAAGTGTTATTTAGATCTTTTCAGAAGTTAAAATTAATGTCCAAGAACATGAGGTTCTCACTACTTGTGATTCGAGTTATTTACCCTGCTCACCCTTCCCCCCACATAAACACCCATCCCTGGATACCTGGAACGCATTCCTTCCTCACCTCTGTCTCACAGAATTCCTTTCTTTCTTCGCAGGCATTCAAATACTTCATTCTGAATAAGATCTTTCCCTATTCCTGCCCCACAATTGCTTGTACTTTTTCTCCCCAGCTCCCTTGTATTTAATTGTTTTACGTTTACCCTGTTTACATCTATTCTGCAAGTAATGGTGACTTTGTAGCATTCCCAGATCGCCTAAGGTAGAGGCACCCTACTTCTGGGAGAAAACATCCTGCATTCATTCAGCATGTAAGAAAGTAGCCTCCTTAGATTGGCTGTGTGGCTAGAACAAGTTCCTTCTTTCAAACTTCCAGCCTGGGACATTCCCACTCCCTCTCCACAAAGGGTAAAGTGTAACCTTCTGCACAGAAATAATGAACTCAACCAGTAAGGAGAGAAGGACTTCCTTCTTCCCACTCCTTTAGACCGTGAAGCCTTGAGAAATGTGCCTGGGGTTTGAACTGAACCAGGGTAAAGGTGACCCCTACAAGTGAGGGGAACATGCCAATTTTTGGAGTCAGTGGCAGAGTCTAAACATTCCCCAAACACACATACTGAGAGCCTTGGATTGAGATGTAACATACCTAGCTTTAAGGCAGTGAGGGCAGGGTTGTTTCTATTGCATGTATAAATACATTGTGTTTTCTATTAGTGTGAGTTCCTTAAGAGCTGGGAATGTTTCATTCATTCATTCATTCAGTTTATCCTCCCTCCTTATCCTTGATTGATCCAGAACTCTCCCAAGTCCGTAGCTGTGAAAAGTATCTCCTTCCTTGCACTTCTACTAAGTTTATGATGTGATTTTTTAAAAAAATCTAAACCATATATCCCTTTGGATTTTACTGAGGCATAAAGTTCAAATATTGAGCCAACCTAATTTCTACCAAACTGCTTTCTGATTTTCCCAATAGCTTCTGCTGAGTAGTGAATGTTTGCCCCAGTAGTTAAACACCAGGGATTATTAAACAATATAATACTATGTTTGATGGCTTCTGGATCTTCTGTGCCTATTCTCCTCCACTCTTGACCATATTTTTTTTTCTAAAATCAGTACCAAATTTATTTCAATGATTCCTGCTCTGTGATAGTGTGTCATCTGGTACTAAATGTCCCTCTTCTCTCCAGCTTTGTTTTTTTTTGTTGTTGTTCTTCATTATTGGCTTTTAGATTCTTGGCCGTTTTTTGCCTCCAGATATACTTTACTATTACTTTGTCTTGATCTATAAAGTAATCCCACCGCAGTTTGGTGCTGTTGAATCTGTAGATCTGTGTAGTATTGGCGTTGTCATTATTTTGGCATTTATACATAATTAATTATCAACTAATGTCAGTCTAATTACTTAAATCTTTAGTCTGCCTCTGTCATATACCGACTGTGTGATCCTGGGCAAATCAATTAACTTTTTAAACATAATAGTTTAAAACAATTATAGACAGAATACCTATTTGCAGTGACTGAGGGAGATTTGTTGGCTGAAAGTTTCATATAAAAATGAAATCATAGGTCAGGTTCTTATCTCTGTCTCTTCCTCCTTTGGTAAAAAGTGACTTCTACCTGAACTTTGAATCGGAAAGACTTCAGTGGAAATCCTGACACATATAATCCTGCCCCATAAATCCTGTGTGACCCTAGGTAAGTCATTGAACTTCTCATGATCTGTTTACTCTAGAACATAGGGATAGTAAAAGCACCTGCCTCCCAGGGTTTTTGAGAGGATCAAATGAGATATTTGTAAAGCACTTTGCAACTTAAAGTGCTACATAAATGTTAGCTATTATTATTTCTCTAACTTGGTAGGTTGACTGACATATTTTAGATCATCTATAATTATTTTGAATGGTATTTTCTTCACTATCTGGTATTTTCTTTTCAGTCCCTTATTGATAAGTTTTATTGAAAATATGTAGAAGGGTAATGATTTCTATGGGTTCATTTAATATTCCGTTTTTTTAACTGAAGTTATTGTTTCAATCAATTTTAGTTGAATCTCTTGGGTTGTCTAATAAGCCATTAATCAACTGCAAAAGTGATGATTTTGTTTCCTATTGCCTATGTTTATTTCCTCAATTCATTTTTCATGTCTTATTAATATGTTTATATCATATAAGGGTAAGGTCAATGAACAGGCTTACTTTATTTCGAATGTTATTGAGTCAGCTAGGTAACACAGTGGAGAGCACTCTGGACTTGGAATCAGGGGATCTTGAGTCTGTCCCTTATGTTGAACCTATATGAGCTATGTAATCTGAGTAAGTTATTAACCCCTCAGCTGCATGTTCTTTGACTGTAAAATAGAAATAATAATAGCACTTACGAGCTTTTGGAAGGATCAAGTGAGATATTATATGGAAAGTATTTTGTAGATCCTAAAAGTATCATATGAACACTAGTGTAATACAGGCCACCCTGGCTCTCATTGCCTAAAAGTCAGGTAGGTTAGATTTCACTGCTTTCTCCCTGTCCAAAGTTCCGCAGTGCCCTCAAGGGAGATTGATATTATCTAGGCGTCAGCCCCTACAGATGCTGATGCCTTTCTGCCTCCTTTCAAACCATACAAGATAACCTCATGCCACATGGAGAGGAGATCCTTGCTACACTTGCTATTATCACTATGATTGGAAATGCCTCTAGACATTATCCGTCGCAGATATTATAGATTAGGTTTAGACAGATGGTCCATTTGTCCTTAATCTTTATCATATTTTAACATAAATGGGTATTAGATATTGTCAAAAGCTTTGTTTTCTGCATTTACTGATATACTTTTGTGATTTTTTTTAATTAACATGGTTCACTGTATTTAAAATATACCTCATGTTGAACAAACCTCAAATTCCTGGTCAAACGGTATCATACCACACGCCTTTAAACATATTGTTTACTCTTTGCTAATATCATCTTAAACATTTATTTTGCATCAATATGACTTAGGGATATTGACCCATAATTTTTTTTCTCTGCTTTGTCTCTCTTTGGTTTAGGTACTTTAGTATTAAAGTACTATGTGCCATAGGAAGAATTTGGTAGGATACTGTCTTTCTGTATGTCTGGAAATAATTTATGTAATATTGGAATTAATTATTCATCAAATGTTTAATAGAATTCATCTATTAATCCATCTGGTTCTGGTTTTCTTGCCTTCCCATTTTGGGAGTTCTATTATATCATTTTCAGATTATTCATCTGAGATTGGGTTATGTGTCAGTTTTGCCATAAAATTAGGCAAAATGGTTTTAATAATTTTATTCCTCTTCATTTGTTAATTTCTTTTCATTTCAATATAGTTTTATCTATTCTTTATCATATTAGTTAATAGCTAATCCATGTTGTTGGTTATTTTAACCAGTTTCACCTAGATGTGTTTATTAATTCCATGACTTTTCTTTTCATTTTCTGTCTTTTAATTTTTATTTTTTTGTCTAGTGGGGTTTTTTTTTATTATTTTCTTTCCTATTCCCATCCCCTTTTCAGCGACATGTCCAGTCCATTATTCCTTTGTTGAGAGTGTTTAAAGAGAGAAATTGACCTCCAAATACTGGTTTTGGTTTTACAAAATAGAGGGAGTATATTGTCCTATTTGTTACTGCTTTTGATTAAATTATCTGTTAATTCTATGTCTTTGTCTTTGACCCACATTCTTTAGGATTGAATTACTAAGTTAGTCCGCTGAAATTTAAATCTCCTCTTTAAGGAACCTTCAGAGATTTTTTTTTATTATTAATTGCACTGTGGTCAATAAAGAATATTTCTTTGATTCTCTATTTATTTATCAGGATTTTAGTACGTAGCACATGGTGACTTTTTTGAAAGGGACCAAGAACTGGGAAATATTTCTTTTCCTTTGTCGTCTGATTTTATTTACCAAAGTTCTAGAACACTTACTTTTTCCCCAAAAAATTCCATTCAGATACTTAATTTCTTTATTGTTTAACTTCTTGTTAGATTTATCTAGGTATCAAAGGAGCACACTGAAGCCTATAGTTCTTATCAATCTGCCTTGTATTTCTCCCTATTGTGTGATTGGCTTTTCTAAATAATTCAACATTATGCCACTCAGTGCATATAAAATAAGTATTGATATTATTTCTTTATCCACAATACCTTTATAAATTTGTAATTTCTCTGCCTATCTCATATAACCTTGACTGATTTTTTTTTGTTGCATTGCCTGATACTGTGTTTAACACTTCCCATCCCCCTTTTTTTGCACTTACCTGTGGCAAAATCAATTCTGGTCCATTCCCTCATTCTCGTCATCTTTTGTTTCTTGTAAACATCATATTTTGGGATCCTTCTGTGCAATCCGCTCTGCTACCTTCTTGAGTTTTGAAGATTAGTTCACCCCATTCTTATTCATGGCAATACTGTTTAATTATGTATTTCCATCCATACTATCTTTTTATATTTTTCTTTTCTCTCCACCCTTCTTTCCATTTCCCTCCTTACCAAAAAGGAGTTCGAGAAAGAGAAGAAATTGATCAATTCATTATCATTCCTCTCTCCTTTTCTCTTCTCCAAACTCAGACAATGATCTCTGATTCTTACACCTTCTTTTTCTCTTTTTAATCCCCCACTCGTGAGCTAGTCTCCCAAGCTAGACTTTGTTTGGTTTCTGACCTTTCCCTCCCTGGATCTACTCTCCCTCATAAATTGTTTTTTTTTCTTCTCCCTGTCCATTTCCATGTTGGGTTTAGTATATTTCTATCCTTAATACTTTGCCTTTCTGTGTGTGTTTATTCAACTCTTGCTTGTCTATTTCAGGTAAGAGTGAGGTTCATAAGATTCCTCCTCCTTTCACCCCTTCCTCTGCATTTCTCTATCCTTGTCACAAACCCCAATTATGATAATGGTCAATTCTCCCCCTTCTTCCCCTTTTATTCCCCAGTGTATTCATTTTTCTCTCCCTTTTCTTTCTGCACTTAAAACCAACAAAAACAGAATAAAATCACATCTAGAGCCTGTATTGGGTCTTATTTAATTTCCCCATTGACCCTTGAATGTAGCAGAATTCTGAGGGAACACGTCTCTTCATTTTAAGCATTTCATCATTGCTTTTATTCCTTCCATTTATTGAAATGTATTTACTGTCTAGGTTTCTCTTGAGTCCTCAGTTTGAATTACAGTTTCTATGTGGTTCTGGACCTTGAATTAAATTAATAAATGAAAAGGCACTTATTCAAGGGCTTACATCATGCCAAGGATTCTACTCAGTCATGGGGATACAAATGCAAAATTAAGATAGTCTTTGGCCCCTAAGGAGCTTATATTTCAATAGATGAAAGTAACAGATATTAGGGAGTAATGTGCAAGAAAGGCTACTATGATCAGGGATGCCACAGGAAGTGAGTAAAGTTGTATAACCAATTGATTGGTATTAACTGTCCAGGAATGGTGTTATGGATTTGATTACTGTACTCAGTGGTAGATTTAGCAGACAGAGAGGATAGAGGTGCCCAAAAGTAACATGGTGGAACTGAATCAATCTAGCTAGGGTGAATGGTCATGACTCAGGTGCCTGAGATCTGAGATTAAAAGATCAGAGTTTAGAGGTGCCAACTGGAATGCAAGAACATGGCATGAAGATGCTCTGTATCAATGTTCTGTCATCATGGATGCTTGGAAGGCTTCTATTTAAAATTCACCTTCCTACCTACATAACTACTCTCAGTTTTGCAAATTACATGTGATTGTGTTATGAGCTTTTGGCTATTGAAATATGGTGTTCCAAGATTTTTCTGTCTTTTTCTAAGTTTTCTGTGATTTTAAACATTTCCTTTAGTACGTGAATTCTTTCCATCTCTTTGCCTGTGATATTTTCCTTTACTTTGGAAATTCTTGATTTGGGGTATAACATTTATGAATGCAATTTGCAGTTTCTTTCAATAAATGATCTTGGTATTATTTTCCTTTTTATTTTTTTCTTCTCATTCTGATAGAGTGAGACAGTTTTCATTTATGATATATAATATATTTTTGCTCTTGTTTTCTAGTCATTTTTTCAGGGAATCTGATGATTCTTAAATTGCCTCTTCCTGGCCTGTTTTATGAATCATCTATTTTTGTTAGTACATATAAAACATTTTCTTTTTTCTTCTTCAGTATTTCGATTTTGTTCTAATATTTCTTCTTTCTTGAAGTTACTGAGTTCTTATTGCTTATTCTATTTTTTAGGGAGTCCACTACTTTGATAAGATTTCCTGACATCCACACGGTTATTTGTTCTGCTTCCATGTTTTCCCCTCTAAAGCTCTTGTTTCGTTTCTAATTTAAATTATTTTAATCTCTTGCTTCATCTTCCCCCCAGCCGTTCTTGTAGTCTTTGTGACAAGGATATTTCATTTTCTGAGATTCTACTTATATTTCCTGTGGAATTATCCTCATCTTCTGGATTTGTTTCTTGAGTTTCTCTTCATGAATTGTGTTTCATTATTGTATTTGATGTTTCTTTTGTTTAGTCATGTTTTCATACTCAGGTCTTAGACTGAGGCTTTCTGGTGGGTCAGCCTTCATTCCCTGCAACCCTTATATGAATTGGGTAAACCCTGCTTATTTCTGTTCCCTTTGGAAATCACTACCCCTGAGTTTGTGTATAATGTGGTTAGAATTAATCTCTACCTGATTCTTGGCTTCTTCATTTGTGTCCCAATGATAAATATTACCACTTACCATATATACTGCAGATACTACCTGGGCCTATCTGTCACTTTCTCATAGTCCCAATGAAAAGTTTATTCTGTCCCATCTTGGGGTCCCAACAGGACCCAGTTAGATGCTGGAGATCATAACCAGTCTCAAGCCTCCTAAAACGTCTTTTGCTACTTCCATCTAAATGCCAAGTTGCCCTTGTCTCCTGTTATGACTCCTAGTGATCTGAGGCATGTGTAATCCTGTCTTTTGAAACAATGAATTGTGGAGACTGCCTTTGTCTCTTGCCTCTGGTCATATAGGCCATGGCCAGGAATTGTCTGCAGGCCCAAATTACTAAGCTTCTGTTGGTAAATTTTATCAAGGATTCCTTTTTCCAAGAAGCATCCTTATTCAGAGACACCCTCCTCCTCCAAGCTTTGGGCCTGTTTATTGGAGTTTATGCTGGTTTCCTTGATGAAATCCCTCTCCTATCTCCCACTGGTGTAAGGCTTGTGCCACAGAGCTCACAATACTTGCTATGATATTGTCCTTCTCCAAGGGTTTGTTGGCCAATCAAGGGCATCGATTTCTCTGGTATGACCTGTCTATCAGTCTCCCCTGGTTTTAGGCTGATTTGTTCAGATTAGATTGAAGGAGGAGTATATGCCATTCCAGAATGAAGACAAGATTTTTTTTTTTTTACTTTTCTTTATCACTGTTCAATCACAATGCAATTTTCAGCTAATTATGGGATAAAAGTGAAATAACAGGGCTCCTCTGTGACCTTTCTCATTCCATCTTAACTGAAAGTCCTCCTTTTTCTCCTTACTAATTATCCTAAGTATCTTATCAAACATGAAATCAGCAATGAAAAATCCTTGGAAATACAATCTAGTCAGGCACTTGAACACACACACACACACACACACACACACACACACACACACACTGAGTTAAAATGAACTCTATGAGCTAGAAAGCTGTTTTTACAGCCTAGAAGAAAGTAATTATGGAGGGAAGCATCTATTAAAACATTAAAACCATACAGTGACCTTTCTGTATCATCATTGAAAAAACAGGAAATTAAAAGTCTACTTTACATCCATAGTTTACAGGCAAATGAAGTCTTAGACATCCAATCCTGATGATAAACCTAACCCTTCACTCAATTTATTTATTCTAGATAATACTATGCCATTTTGGCAAACTATGAAGATAAAAGGGAGAAAAAGACAAAGCAAATTTCTCTTTAATTTCAAGTTGATTTTCTAGAGGCTTTTCTCACTTTGGTTTGTTTAATAAGCTTATAGCAATAAGAGCTGGAGCCTTCCCAGTGGCCAAGAGAGCTATCCAGAATGGAAAGCATGAATCAGTGTGACAAAAGGAGCTCCATTACTCTTTGCTGAGCCAGCATATATTTAAGTGATGAAGGAACATAGCATCTTTATAGTACTTTCCAATTTGCAAAGCACTCTACATGTAGAACTCCATTTGTTCTTTAAATAACTTCTGCAGTTCAACATGTGTGAGCCTTATTTTTTCCATCATAGGGAAAAATGCAATTGTAATTATATGTTAATTAGTTATATAAATACATCTCTGCTAATGGAATCTTTTTTATGTCTTTCTTGATTTTTATGAAATATTTCCACTTGTCCTGGTAAAATAAGGCAGACAAAGGAAAATACAGAGATTTCGTTTTCAAAGGCCCTTGACAGTCATTGGTCTTCTGGAATACATTTATGGAAAACCAATCCTTTTTTTATCCCATCCTTTTTTTAGACAAAACTGCAACTTTATCCCTGGAAATCCTTCTAGCAATGACAATAACTTTTCTCAAATTCTATCACACAAGACATATAAACACATACATGTGCACACACACGCACATATATGCATCCTGGACAGGAAATTGAAGTCTTTCTGGCTTCATGCTGGTAATTTCAGGCTCTTTCATTAATGCCACCATTAAGAAACTTCTTCATAAATGTTTTATTAAATTTTTTCACACTATACAGACCATGGTGGATATGGTTTACCTGTTAGAGTGTGAGATCCTTGAGGGAAGGGACTGTCTTTGTATCCCAGCATGTGGCACAATGATCAGAACATAGAATGTACTTAATATATGTCTACTACGCATTTATTATTACATAAATAATGCATTGATTATTAAAGGCTTACATTCACGATCTCCAATTCTTCTCCTATCCTTCGCTCTTTAAACTTCAACAATATGGTTTCCAAATTCATCAGTCAACAGAAATTGCTCTCTCTAATATGCCCAATGATTTCTTCGTTGTGATATCTGATGGCAGTTTTCATTCTTCATCTTGTTCAACTTCTTTTCAGCAATTGATGTAGCTGACTACCTTCTAACCCTAATTACTTTTCACCTTGTTGCCAATGCTCTTGTTTAGGGTTGTTTTTGTTTTAATTTGGTTCTGGATTTTACTCTCTTGTTCTTCCTCCAATCTGTCTGACACCACTGCTCAGTCCCCCTTGTGTTTCATCATTCCTGCCATTCCCTCTAACTATGGATACGCCAAATAATTTAACTTTTTGGCCTCATTCTTTCTCTCTATACTTTCTCTTTCAGTGAGCTCATCAGCTTTCAGAGTTTCCATAATCATTTGTCTACTCATGACTCCTCAATGATTCACAAATCTATATATTCAGTTTAATCTCTTATTTGAGCTCTACTTCCCATGTCACTTATTTCCTATTGGATATTGCTTTTAAAAAATAGATTTTGTTTACATATTTTTGTATCACCTATATTTTCCCTTTTGTCTTTCACCTCCACTTATCCAAATGACCCTTCCCTTATAACAGAGAATTAAGAAAAGGGAAAGAATATCCCTTTTTCCCATGGGGAAGTTCAGCAAAAAACTAATAAGCACAATGTCAAATTCTGACCTGACTTACTCACTTTTCTACACTTCAGCAAAGGAGTACAGGGATATGTCTTTTCATATCTTTTTAAGTCGATTTGAGCTTGAGCTTTATAATTTCACAGTATCCAATTATTTTTGTTTGGTTATACATTTTCATTGGTGTATTCATTGTTTACACATATACGTTATATACCTGTTTATATACATTATGCATTATATGGCTGGATACCAGATTAGCTGGACCAGTTCCCTCCATCACTCTGAGCACACTTCCTGTGTGGTCATTTCACTCCATCCTGTGGTTTTCATAGACTTGGAAACTTATCAAATACCTTTTTCTACTTAGTCTTGGGGCTTTTTTGGACTGATTGCTATGCTTTGTTAACCCCCTTAGTTCATATCTCTTAACTGATTGCTACCTGAAAAAATATCAGGATCGAGAATTTTGTCATTTATTTTATACTAGGTAGAGCACCTGGGAGACTCAATCACCTCCACCCTTGCATGGGGGTTAACTTGTTTAGAATTTCTATTTTTAAGTAGCAAGATTTGAGAAGGCTAATTTGGTTTTCTGCTAATTTGGACATTTTAGTGGTGTAGGAAGATGAACATATGCTAATGTTCATAGGATCCAAGATTCTCAGTAAACACATTAACTTTCCCTTCACCATTCTAGAATGCAGTGAACCTGATCCCTTCTACAGATTATGGTGTGATGTCAAAGTTCCAGGACACAAAATATGGCAGATCTTCTGCAAACATTCTATGGGGTCTTAGAGATACAGCAGTCTATTAATCGATAGAAAGATAATCAATAGTAATTGGTCGCCCAGAAATCCACGGAGGGTCCCTTGGTATCCTACAGACATCCCAGGGCAAACAAACGGGACAGGGTCAAGAATGAAGTACTGTGGGTGAAACACAGGAAGCCAGCACTGGATTTGTTGGAATAGTTTAACCAGTCCTTGTTTGAACTCTGAAGCAGCCAAGCCCAGTCAAGTCTGAACATTTTCTGTCATCTATGACTTGAAGGGAGTAACTTTAGGGCATTCTAGGCAGTCCAGCATGACATTCCCAGTCTAAGTCTCCTCAAATGTTGCTACTTCAAGGTATTCCTGGTGGGGCCAGTGTAGCTTTGGAAAAAAAAGAACCTAAAGCCAAGTCTCAAGGGATTTGAGGACTTTCAGGCCCTAGGGCACAGCCTGCAAACAGCCTTCTCCTAGTAGAAAAAGAAGCCTGAAGCTATTCCAAGTAGGCTCTATATAGCACCGGCAGCTGATCCAAACAGCAAGGGAAAGGACCTGAGTAAATCCCAGCCTGAGTAGTCCTTGAAGACTGTGTATGGATCTCAACATCAGGATAATCTTTGAAGCTACCAATGAGGGTAAGGACCCTAAGAACAGCCCACTATGAGGAAAAGTTTCTTAGAGTGCTGTGACAAGACTAGCCCTGGAGTGTTCCCAAAGTCCTTTAAAGTGTGTGTGTGGGGGGAGGGGGGCTAGTTTGATCCACTATATTCAGGACCAATCAGGCCCTGACCACACCATTCTGTTGTAGAGCTTAATCTAAGTTCAGCCTCACCCCACTCCCAAAAGCAATTCAGGGGAAACTTTCAACACCGTGATGAAATACCTTCTTGGTCTGAGAAATGATCAAAGGGTAAAATTCACAACATGACCTGGTAAATCTTCAGAGAACAAAAATCCCTAACCAAAAAGACTGTAGGAATAACCAGAGGAAATGAAACGATCCAGAATAGAAAACTGAAGTGAAAAGAATGGTAAAGAAAACTGACACCTTAGAACCACTAAAGGAAAATCTCAGTGAAGGACAAAATGCCAAGTCTTCAGGGAACAAAGCCATGGTGGTATAGAGAAAGCAGTCAGCCAGGCTCTCTCAATATTTCCCTACAAATAACTTTAAAATACTGCTCTAAATCGAATTCTGGAGTGGCAGAGCTAACAACAGGTTAGAGCGGGTCATTCTTTCATCCAAGACAATTTAGAAGATTGGAAAGAGAGTTCTGTGACAGTATGGGAGAGGTTAACCTAGAGGACACATGGAGGAAACCCCAGAGGTGAGAATAGGTGGTGGCAGAAGTAGCAGTAACAACTTTGAGAGCTTTCAAACTGCAAGAGGTAAGGAGACCTGGTAAATGGTCAGAAAGAGGTTACAAGGCATCCCTGTGGTAGCACTAGACTCAGGACCAGACATCATCTGGCAAATCCTTTGCCTGTACCCATTTCTGAGCCATCATTGAAGGGCAGAGAGGAACACCTTCTAGTCCAACCATTCTGGAGAATAATTTGAAATTATATCCACAAAGCTGTAAAACTTTTCCTTTTTTGATCCAGCAATACCACTACTAGATCTGTACCTCAAAAGAGATCAAAGAAAATGGAGAAAGGACATATTTGTACAAAAATATTGATAGCAACTCTTTCTAGGGTGGCAAAGCATAAGAAATGAAGCCAATCCCCATCAATTGGGAAATGACTAAACAAGTTGTGGTATATGGTTGTCATGAAATATTGTTGTCTCATAAAACATGTTGAGCAGGATGGTTACAGAAAATCTGGGAAGACTGAAATGAACTCATGCAAAGTGAAGTAAGCCCAACCAGGAGAACATTATACTGACAGCAATATTGTAAGGATGATCAACTATGAAAGACTTAGCTATTCTGAGCAAGACTACAATTCAAGACAATTCCAAAGAACCCATGATAAAAAAAAATGCTATCCATCTCCAGAGAGAGAAAAAATGAACTCAATGCAGATTCAAGCATACTTTTTAAAACTTTCTTTATTTTTTTTATTTTTTGTCTGTGTTTTCTTTTACAAAATAGCTAACATGGAAACATGGTCATAATGACTTCATGGGTATCACCAATATCAAATTATCTTCTCAAGAAGAGTGGAAGGACAGGACAGAGGAAGAGAAATTGGAACTCAAAATTTAAAAAAAAAAAGAATGTTAAAAACTTTTTTACATGTAATTGGGAAATATTTAATGAAATATAAAATATATTAAGGGAAAAAAAGAACAAATTACCCTGGAAATTAGAATGTATGAAAAATATAAACTCAACAATAAAACAAGAAGCAACAAAACAGAAACAGTGAAAAGCAGCTAAATGTAAGAAATCAAATATCAAAAACTAATGATCTAGAAAACAAGGCAATAGAAATAATCTAAGAATTACCCGATTAACTGCAAACTATGATCAGAAACAAAATCTAGACACAGCATTTCAAGAAATTACAAATGAATATTGTCCCACTCTTCTTAAATTTAGGGGGCAAGATGAGTATGTAAGGAATCCATCCAGCACCCCCTAAAAGAAATCTCAAAGCAAAACTTCTGGAATGCCATAGTAGTAAATCTAGTTTCTAGGTCAAAGAAAAAAATACTAGAAGTCATCAAAAAGGAGTTCAAAATAGCAAGTAGCCAAAATAAAGATTGTTGTTGTTCAGTCATGTTTCGGTTTTGTCTGACTCTCTGTGACCGCATTTGAGGTACTCTTGGCAAAGATACTGGAGTAGTTTTCCATTTCCTTCTCAAACTCATTTTACAGGTAAGGAAACTGGGACAAACAGGTATTGTGGTGGATAGAGCACCAGGTCTGGAGTCAGAAAGACTCATCTACCTGAATTTAAATCTGACCTCAGACATTTACTAGCTGGGTGACCCTATTTGCCTCAGTTTTGTCACCTGTAAAATGAACTGGAGAAGGAAATGGCAACTATTTCCGTATCTTTGCCAAGAAAATCACACAAATGGGGTCACTAAAGGTAGGATATGACTGAAAATGACTCAACAACAATAAAGATTGCACAGGACTTAACAGCTTCCACCATAAATCATATAGTTTTACCATGAACATCTAGTAAAACTGTAGGGAAAAAAGGCAGCTCTTTAACGGATTAAATGATTTCCAGTTATTCCTGATGAAAAGATCAGAACAGAGTAGTTATTTGGAAATGGAAATGTAGGCACCAAGAGAAACATTAAAAAGTTCAAATATGTGTATAGCTGAAAGAAATATGCAGGTATGAATTGTTTACACATTAGTAGGGGGTAAAGAAATAAATCTCTTCTCAGAATCCTACTATTTTAAAGACCTTAGAGAAAGGTTAAAATGATAAGAGTCTGGGATTGTTTTCTTTGTTTCTCTCTCTTTGATGGTTTTAAGAGAAGATAAAAATAGGAGGGATGAGGGGCTATACTGGGGAGGAAAGAAGGAAGAAGTGTGGAAGGCTTCTCTATTGCATAATTAATATAGGTACATGAGGTTAAGAGAATATAGTCATGGAAAAGGAATTGGGGGAAATGATCATCCCATGTATCTTACTTTCAAGTGACTGAAATAAAAGAAGATTGAACATAATTGTTTATACTACCTTTCAATGAGAGAGAGAGAGAGCTTTTGATATAAAAATATATTGAATTCAAAAGAAAAATTGGTGTGAACATGGACAAGATAAAGATAAAAAGGAGAGTCTAAGAAGGAGGCAAAGATAGGTAAGGGATTAGTCAAACTCTGTGGAGTCATCTGAAGTTGAATTCATGACATGTATATCACAAGTTGCATTAGCAACAATGGTTTCTTTTTCTGATTCAAAGTCTGTCTCTCCCTGTAATTTCTGCAGATATTTTTTTTCCTGGTGTAGCCTCTTTAAGTTCCTCAGCCCAACAACTTGAATGCTGGGAGGAGGAAAGTAGAGGATGAATTAGAAGAAAAAGAAAAAAAAAACCAAAAACCTTGTGTTCGTTGGTCTTGGATCGTTCTGGTCAATGAAGCACATGGACGATATTTCCTCTTCAAATCCTTGTTTTTCTTCTCCCGTTCTTTCATCAACGTCCCAGAAATTTAATGTAATTTTGTGCTGTGTGATTTGTAAACGTTTTATTCATAGACTCTAATGGTTTTCAACTTTCATACTTAGCAGGAAAAAAATTGTGGCAATGTTTGATTTTCCAGTTTTATATTTTTCCTGGGCAATGGAAACTGAAATCTGAATAGCAGCGCATACAATAAAATATTATGCTTCTTTTCCCACAGGTCTAAGTGTTATCAAGCTCAAATGTTTTATTGTAGATAGTTCCAGCCAATTCAAATGGCCAATTTCCCTGTAACATGTTAAGCAGGAAATATCAATATATTTTCAAATGTAATTCCAAATTCCGTGCTCTGCTACTCCTACAAAATTCCTTTCAACTTCGGTGGGTGCTATAAAAATTACCCCTTGAGAGAGTAGTTAACTTATTAAATTCCAGTTGATTGTATGGTAAGTAAAATATTTCTTCACACATGATTATATAACAGTTATGAAAAGGAAAATTATTTCAAAAACCACAAAAAAATAACAAAAGTCTATGCAAAGTAACCATATTCATTTGGTGTTATCTAGGTGTGAATGCTTTTTACATTGTCAAAAAAAGTATCAAATACTGAAAAAATTGGTGTTTTTTTTAAAAGGACCTAAATCTTTTTTGTATCCATACATTTAAAGTCATTCCTTTTTGTGGCAATATGCTCAGTGCTAGGAATAGAAAGACAAAAACAATATAGTCCCTCCCTATAAAGAGTGGATTTTCTGAGATGGAGAGAAAGATAAAGGTGGTAAGTTAAAAAATACAACACATATACAGAAAAGTAAATACAAAGTATGTGCAAATTTTATCTCAAACAGCCAAGGGGATCCAGAAAAGTCATTTGTAAAAGGTGCCTACTGATGGGTGCCTTGATGGAAAGTATGAATTCTATGAGAAAAAGGTGAGGAGGTAGCATATTCCAAATAGAAGAGTTACCTAGACAAAGGTACGGAGATAAGAGGTGGAGTATTTCACAGAGGTTAGTCCAGTGTGTCTTAAGACAATGATCTTGAAGTGGAATAATATGAAATGAGACCATAGAGAACCCTAGAAATACAATTAAAAATCAATTGAAATAACTAATAACACAGTAAAGTAGCAAGCATGAAAATCACCAGCCTTTTCACATGTTACCTATAAAATTCAGACCTTTTTGGAAAGTTCCAGAAAAGCACAGCCCACCTCCATCATTGGATCATGGATCTGGTGCTAGAAGAGACCTTAGAGACAATGTAGTTCAACTCTCTCTTTTTACTAAGAGGAAACTGAGACCTAGGGAGATGAAGGGACCTAACCAATGTTGTTCAGATAATATACATTAGAAGAGAATATCCTTCCCCTCACAACGGTGATTTTATTAAATTAAATAGTTGCTTTTTAAAGTATTGGAGGTATTTTATTGATGTAAAAGTTTTCTAAACTACAGTAACTGCTATAGTTTGCTAAGCTTGTTCTTTAAAGGAAAGGAAGTATCAAATATCCTACAAAAGTTGTTTTAGTAAAGCCTGAGAAAACAATGTGGTTAGTATGCTTTAATCCCACTCTAAAAAAATGAGGGTCAGATGGGTAGTGCACTTGATAGCGTTCTGGGTCTAGAGTTAGGAAGACTTCTCTTCCCAAGTTCAAATCTGGCCTCAGAAACTTACTGGTTATGTGATCCTAAGCAAGTCACTTAACCCTGTTTCAGTTTCTCATCTATCAAATGAGCTGGAGAAAGAAACAGTAAGATGGTTCAGTATCATTGCCACAAAAACTCCAAATTGTCTCATGAAGAGTTGGACAGGATTGAAATGACTCAACAAAACCAAAAGAGAAAAAGAGAGACTTCTTTCTCCAGATATTTAAATCACACAAAACAGGCAAAGATCCTTACCCCATCCCTTAAGAGTTGCAACTGTAGAAATATTGTGGTAAATATAAACTAGACCAATTATACTCATGAGGGATCAAAAGTTGAATTTTATCAACCACAATGAGGACAACACCTCTGAAGCTTCAAGGTTGGTGGATTTTATTCATTGAAATTTCTTAAAGTGTCTAACTACTAGCCAATTCAAGCACAGAACTCTTATTTTGAAGTAGGCAGCTTTCTGTCATATATTTTTAATCTCTTCATGATCTACTTTAATACAAGACAATCTCAATATTATATGTGCTGTTGTTGTAAACTGCTTATATTAAGTGATAAGGGCTGAATTATTGATGATACTGATAAATACTATATTCTTTTTTTGGTCTCATACCAAATGTTGGTTGCAATTTATTGATTCTTTTGCCCTGGAGCATAAAAGATGACATTATTATGATTTCTTTTATTCTGTTTTGGTAGTAATTGAGTTTCTCAATTTTTCTGTTTCCTCATTGGATTAACATCTAAGTGCTCAGAGGTTCAGTAAAGAGCAGGAAAAGATAATGCACTTTGGTTTGAAGCATTTGGCAGAACTGAAGGAAAGCCAGTGTTTTTGTTGAAAGGACCATGGGCAACTAGGGAGACATTGGGGAGAAGATGAAATGTGGCATGAAGTATTGTCCATGTCTTTCATAAGATGCCAGATCATCTCTTACTGTAGCCTTTAATCCTTTCCAGTAACTATGCTTTTCTTCTTTTCTCTTTGGTTTGTCTTTCACTGCATTGTTGATGAATTGGTGTTCTCTTTCAGGTCATCAGTTTCTAATGAAATATTAACATCTAAATCGAATGCTTCCTCCAAAAATTTAACATAATATATTGATTTTTTTCTAATGGTATATTATTATCCTTTGATAACTTGGCAAACTCTGTGGAGTCATCTGAAATTGAGTTCATGACATGTATATCACAGATTGCATTACAACAATGGTTTCTTTTTCTACTTCAAAGTCTGTCTCTCCCTGCAATTTCTGTAGACATTTTTTTTCCTGGTATAGCCTCTTTAGGTTCTTCTGACCCTTCTAACATTTTCTTAATTTCTTCTTCTCATCTTCTGTTACTATTTTTCTCTTTGATTTTCTCTGTTTTTCTGATAAATTTATTTCTGGTTTTTTCTGTTTATTTCTTCATATAATCATTCCAGTTTTCATTGACATCACCCTCTTCATCCTTGACCTACCAGTGGAATCAACTCTTGTTTATAATTTTCACACTTGTTTCTACAACCAAGCCATGTCAGTATTCTAGGAGTCTCTCTCTCTGATGCTGCTACTATCTTGGAAAAATTTATACAAATGAATGATCCCCAGAAGGGTTTGGGGGAGAGTAGGAGCAAGAAGTAGTAAGTCAGAGAATAAAAAGAGGGATTTGAACCTAAGTTCTCTGACCCTAAGCTCTTTCCAAGGTACGTATTGCTTCCTTTTTCAATAAGCACAGTGTGTGGTTCTGACCCTTGAGGTTCCAACAGTCCAGTTCAGAAAATCAGAGATTTGAGCCCAAACTTCCAATATTAGCTTCCCTCTACTCTGCCTCATTTATGTTTAGAACTCTGCAGTCTTCTGTGATAGTCCTGGACTAAATAAAGAAAATTCTTGTTATTTCTTTCATTTTTGTTTCTTTTGATGTAACTTATAATGGTTTTGGATACATTTTTAGGACTTTGTTGGAGTGATTATAGAAAACTTGGCTCCTCTAGGTTCTTTCCTATTGCCATAACTAGAATACAAATTCAATCATCTTTTTTGTTTGTTTGTTTGGTTTGTCCCTTTAAACTTCTTTTCTATTTTTAAACAATACTAAATAATTTTAATGATTACTACTTTATAGATTATGTAAGGTTGGGAAATTCTAATCCTACTTTATTCCCACATATCAAAAATATTTCCCTTGACATTCTAGATCTTTTATTCCTCAAAATTAATTGTATTATTTTGCCTAGTTCTCTAAAAAAATTGGCTTGATTATTATAACATTAAATTTGTTACTTAATTTAGGCAATATTATTATTTTTATTAAATTAGGATCATTCAGCCAAGAGAACTGAATATCCCTCCATTTATTTAGGTAATTCTTTATTTCTCAGGTAGCACTTTGTAAATGTGACTATTCAGGTTTTTAATGTGCCTTGGTCAATTAACTCCCAAATATCTTATGCATTTTATAGTTTCTGTGAATGGGGCTTCTTTTTCTATTATTTCTCCTTGAATTTTTTCCCCTTACGCAAATATGCTGTTGATTTTTCTGGGGTTTTTTGTATACTATTAATTTATTGAAGCTACTAACTTTCTCTTTTCTTGCTTATTACTTAGGATTTTTTTTTTAAGAAAGTCATCAAGTATTAGCAAATCAGGATAATTTTGTACTCCTTTTGTCAAGGTCTATGTCTTTATTTTCTTCCACTTGTCATTTAAATCCTTGATATTTTCAGAAATATGTCAAATTATAGTTTGTAAAAGAAGGAAACTTTGTTTTACTCCTGAATTTCTTTTGAAAGCTTCTAGTGTTTTCCTACTGCATATAAAAGCTTTGGGTTTTAGGTAACTACTGTTAATTGTATTTTTAAAGGTCTGTGTTTTTCAATCTTTGTAGAGATCTTAGGAGAAATGGGAGTTTAATTTTCTCAAAGAATTTTTCTGCTTATGTTGATATGAGAATAGAACGCAAATCAAAATAATTCTTAGTATTCACCTCACACTCAATCAATTAGGAAAGATGAGAAAAATAGAAATAGCCAGTATTGAAAGAGTTCTGAGAGGGTGAGTACATATAGTCTCTGGTCTGTCTCAACTACATTCAGACTCCAGCGCAAGGTTTTTCCAGCCCTCAGAGTTTTAGGGGTGACCCTGATGGGTTAGGATTTCTCTGATGCAATAGTTCACAAGCTCTTATCTGCTGTACATGCCCTGACCATATCATGCCTGGCTGATAAATCCCCAATGTTATGTAGCCTATAATCATCACTCCAATGTCAGTTTAACCAGCTGATGTTTCCGCAATATCAATTAACCAATAAGCATTAACTTCTATATAATGACATTTCCTGGGAAGATACAGCAAAAAGCATAATGCAAAACCTCTGAAACCGGAATCCCATTCTCCTCTTCTGTCTTGGTCTCTGGGATGAGTGGATTCGAACTAAAGTGGTGACTAGCATTGCACACAACAAATTCCTTTTTGGAGATTACATCATGTATGAATGAGTGAGGCCCTCGCTTTGAGAACAAGGTAGTTCATCTGCCAAGTAGATGCCTTACTGGGCTGAGTCATACAGGTAGCTTCTGAGTACTAGTTCCTCATTAAGTCAGCTGTTGTTGCTGATGATTGACTTTGATATGCACTCAAGTTACTGGACCCCTGCTAGCTTTCTCACCTTTTCAAATCTTCCCAGGTAATAATTTGTTCCATACTCATTCACCTGAGATCAAGAAATAATTGACACAACAGGGACCAAAATTATAAAAGTGTTATGGATTCATGGCCACATGGAGGCTCAAGTGGAGAAATAAAGTAGTGCAGCAATGCCTGCCACCACCACTGACACTAATTTATTCTACACCCAGCATTCCTTCCTCCTCACAAAAAAGATCAGTTTCATCTGTCCCAGCCTTTGTATGCATGTTCACCTCTGGCTCAGAAGAAAATGGATTACTGCCAGACAGTAATCCAACAGGAAACAATCATAGGTGTGGAAGCATATAAAAAGTCTGTTTAATTATTTTCTAGAAATATTAGGATATAATATTTCTCTAAAGCCCTCTTCAGACTCCTGAGGAAAGTTCTTTGGAAAGTTTAGGATGTCAGGAGAAAAGGCAGGGAGAAGTGGGGGTTGGTAGGTGAATGGATCAGTAACGATATTTGTTTTTATTTGGTTGTTTCAGTCAGACTCTGTGATCTCATTTGGGATTTTCTTTGCAAGATACTGGAGTGGTTTGTCATTCCCTTCTCCAGCTCACTTTACAGACGAGGAAACTGAGGCAGGCAGGGTTAAGTGACTTGCCCAGGATCACACAGCTAAGTGTCTGAGGCTGTCTTTGAACTCAGGAAAATGAGTCTTTATGATTCCAAGTCTTGTGTTCTATCTATTGAATCACCTCGCTGCCACTTTTCAAAGATTTAAAAGTACATACACCATAATCCTAGTAGTACTTCAGTCTGGTTCAGTTTATTGGTAATAACCAGAAACTTACTGAAGTGTTCTTATCAATGAGAACAATGACTTTCCCCACTCTTATTACTCCTCCACTACTGTATAGTGAGTGACCAACCTAAGGGAAATCTTTCTAGGAAAGGATTACACTAGAGTCCACCAGACTGGAAATATCATCTTCCATTAAAAGAGTGCACTTAAAACACCTTTATTCAATCTGGATTCTCCATATGGAAGTGTGGGAGGAATTCCTTTGATTTCTTTAGAATAGTCTAAGAGGAACAGGATAGATGTATGGTTGCTCAGTTCTGAAGAGTTAAACCAAATTATATTCTAAAATATCTTTTGTTTGTTCAAGATTTCTATAAAGTTATCTAAAATTGTTTTGGGATGAGGAGAATGATGTTGGGGGGGCTTTGGGGTGTTGAGGGGGTGAACTATGCTAATGTGGATGTTGTACCAAACTAGATATGACTTGTAAATTAGTTTTATATTAGTTTTGGGCAGGCTTCAATTCAATTGCAGAGTAGAGTATTAGTATTTTTTTTCTTCTATATAGGGCATTTTCACATTAAAAGCAAAATGTAATGTTAGTGGGTTGGGGAGTGAAGATCTCTCCATAACATATTCCCTAAACCGAGTTCACCAAGTCTCCATGCGGGTTGGTATCAGAGAGAGTATTCTGTGCCTGCTCTAAAGACTAGGTCCTCATCAGCCCTCCTCTCCCCATTTCACAGGCACAAAAATATATTGTTCATAGGGCTGTGGACTGGTCCAATTGTTTTGAAAAACAATTCACAATAATACAAAGAAAGTGATTAAACCTCAATATCTTTGGCCCAAAGATCATACTGAAAAGTTTATACTTCAAAAAGATAAACGATAAAAAAAAGGAAATGTCATGTGTATTGCATGACATGTATATGCATGCACGTGTATAACATTTATATAAAGATGAATGGATCAGTGGGGGGATGGATAGATGGATGGATGGGTGGGTGCGTGGAGGTACAGGTGGATAGATACAGAGAAAGGAACACCTTATTGGAGTTTCAAATAGCTGGAAACAAAGTATTCACATCAATTGGGAAATGGCTACATAGATTAAAATGCATGACTGAAATATTGTATTACTGTGCCAGAGAAAGGAATGACAAATGATAAATACAGAGGAGCATAGAAAGACTTCTATCATTAAGGCAAAGAAAATTAAGAACTGAGAAAAAGCACAATCTAATCATGTAAATGGAAAGCATAAAAACATTTGAAGCTGCGTGTGAATTATAATTAACGATACTGGCCTCAGCAAAAAGACATAAATAGTCACCCCACCTCCCAGACCCTCACCTTGCTTTTTTGGGGAGGGAGGTAGAGGAGAATGTCTGTGGAAGACTACACATAATGTTGGATATTTCTTATGGATTCATGATATTCGCTAAATGCATTTCATCTTTTGTTCCCCACTGCTTCTGGGGAAGCAGATTAATCCTTCCTTCTCTCTTTCTGAAACGTTAAGAAAGTATTTTTCAATTATCTTAGTCTGAAATCTTTGGTTAATCTAAAAGAGAAACATAGATCTTTTTAACTATCAATTCAGAAATAATCCATTGTATTGAAATGTGTCTATAACATTCTTGTCAAAGATTTGATTTTGAAACCACATCAATGCTCCTTTTTCCTGATCAATCTAGGAAGGATTCACCTCTGAGTTGATTTGGGTAATGATCATCAGACTAAGGGAAGGAAGAAGTCTCACTGCTCCAGTTAATAAAAGTGTCTCTTGAATTCACCTTTGAGCACTTGGCTAGCAGAAACCTAAGATGGCAGTGATTAAAAAGGGAAAAATGATTCTTCCATAGGGTCCCCAAAGTTGTGATTATTGTTCTGTTTGATGGATGAACAAAACATTCATTGAACTTTAACCTGACTTCTGGAGCTGTGTTTTAGGGTATTGTGAAATTCAATTGCTTAGCTATCCCATAAATTCTCCCATCAAAATGCCTTATCAGACAGAGATATTCCAAGTTTGGGGTAACTTTCCTCACTCAGATTAGATAATTTAAGTTAGTGGAATTGTCTCTGGAAGGCTTGGCCCTAAACTTTTAAGTAAATAGTGAAAATTTAAAAGAATAGAAGCCAGCACTTAGCGTGGTAGTAATAGGGAAGAGCGGTGTGAGTAGGGAACAAAGAATATGAAATATTAGAGGAGTGACCAAGAAGACATCAAGGGATAGATCCTGGACCTGATGGGGTCCAGTGGCATACAGTGACCCCTTGTGGTGGGGCAACAAACCTTTTAACTTTGGCAGCACTTCCTATAAGTTCTGGTCTCTGTAGTGTAAAGATGTTTGCCATTTAGAATTTCTGTAAATGAAAATGCCAGTCTTCTCTGTGAAAGGAAAAGAATCAATTATTCCTACCCAAAGACTAGATGCATGCATAAATAGCTGTATTTGCAACCTTAAAACTTTTTTTCGTAGCTTTAGAAACCTGGGGAAAGTTCCACTTTCTTCTCTTGCCCCCAATTAAGTCACCATTCATGTGTAGAATCTGAGGGGGAAAGCTGTAATTCCTTAAATCAAAATCACTATTGTTCTCCCTTGAAAAAGCAAACCCCAAGGCCATTCTCCAGGACCCAGGGCTAGATAGTAAGAGGCAAGGAAAATTCCTTAGGATGCCTTGATTCTTTTCTGCTCACCTATAAAATTTATCGTTTGTCTAATATCCCTAAACTGCTGAGAGGTCCCCCCATTTCCAAAATAATTCTAATGCTCAGTTCAGTTCAAATTAAGTCATTTTTTAGCACCCTTGTTTTTGTGGATAACAGATTCCACACCCTAAGGAGAGATAAGTGGGGGGATCTAGAGTCCTAAAAACATCTCTAATGCACATCGGAGATGAGATCCTTTCTTTTTAGTAGAGGTAATGTGTCAACTGAGAAAGGAGTATGACCCAAGGAGGTCAATGATGAAAAGAAAAGTTTAATCCATACCATAATATTTATAGCAGTCTTTTTCTTTTCTTTTTAGTAGCATAAAACCAGAAACTAAGTGGCTGCACATCATTTGGGAAATAGGGAAACCAGTGGTGTTATAGTCTAATAGAGTGTAATAACAGAAATCATGTCTATTGAATACATAGCCACAGGGTAAGACTTGAGGGGACTGATACAAGGGGTGAACCAGGGGAATAATAAATACAATCAATATTCATTCAATTAACATTTACTAAGCACCAATTACTATGTGCCAGGCACCACATAAGTGGATGAAAACGAAATCATGGAAATATTCAAAGCCTGAATGCTATGAAACAATGATGACATACAAAGGTTAATCTTGGCTATTCTATAATTCATATGACCAATGTGAGAAGGTTCAGATTAGTCCTGAAAGGCCTCACCAAATGGGAAAAAAACAACAACATTTATTTGAAAAACCAGAAACTGCTGAAATCTTGTTCCTTTTCAAAAGGTCAGGATGAAGTTGACATGCATCCTCTCCAGAAGTGCCAGATCCTCTTTACCTCTAGGTGTTCAAATAAGCATCGAATTTATTTGTTTTTTCCTGTTGGCCAACATAAGACTAAGAAACATGGTTGTTTCAGGTGGACCCCCTGGTAGTTGCTTGATTTCTAGGGGAGTTGATGTGTCTTGAAGTACAAAGTGTGAATTCAAGATAGAAGACTGACACCTGACTGCAGTGTTGGTGTTGAGAACTTTACATGAGCCCTTCCAGTGGAGTTCCGATGAGAGTTTTCTTCATTGATATAAGCTTTATCTGGACTCAGTCATTGAGTTGGATAAAATGTCCATTTGTTTGAACACAAGGCAGAAAGATACAGTTTATTAGTTCATTATGTAATATTTTCACCCTCATTTTTCTCCCTCTCTGGAATTGACTCACTCAACTCACACTGCTACTGGCAGGTTGGATCCTCAATGGGTAGTTGTGACCATTCACAGGATCCTAGGGGTAAGCCTGTGGGTGACTATACTCGACATTCTCCTAAAAATACATTCACAGTCCAGCTATGAACTTAAAATACAATGGTAGTGAGTCATACATATAGAGGGTACACAAGGCCAAGATAATTCATCTCTAGAAGTGGAGGGTATCCATCTATCTCTTTAGGGAGAGAATTTTCATAAAGTTCTTTTTAATTGCTCCCGTTGAGCTGTGCTAGCTTTTCTCAAGGCAGAGTCTCTGAGCGGTGGCCAGTGAAGCTTACTCATCCCAAGGTATGGCGTCTTGGGTGGATAGAGCAATCAACTTGTAGACTGGGCTGGAGTGAGCAGACCACTTGATTCTGGCTCCTTATCAGGCTCTGCTACTTCTGGACTAGGCCAGGCAGATTCCATGGTATTCAGATTCTGGCTTCTCGCCAGAATTCACTGTTGTCATAATAGGCCAGACTGGCTATACTCCTTCCTGCTGGTTGCATCTGAGGGGGCAGCTCAGCCACTGTTCATGGGCTGCCAAATGGGGCAAGTTTGATTGCTCTGTATCTGGGCTTTTCTCAGTGAGAAGTTTCTACTAGACCAGTTGATCCCTGATCTCATTGTTCAGTGGATTCCTATTGTCTTTTTCTACATTGAACCATCGGTTTTCCTGGATGGTACTGTGACCTCGTCTGCTGGAAGAGGTCTTTTCAGCCAAAGAGATATAAAGTACTTTCTGAGGCACTAAAGCAATAGCGCCAAGGTTAGTATCCACCGGAGGGTCTTCCATTTGAATTTCTCAGAGCCTCAGCTTTGGTTTTTTAAAACACCCTGGCAGGAAATGGGAGACAGCTTTCCTTCCTACTGAATAATTCTTCCTGACTCATTAAGTCTTCTGCCTTTCCCAGCAGGGGAGTCATTCCAGGTGGCTTTAGGGTAGTTAGTTTCAGTTCAGTCATTCTCACTTTCCATACTTCTTTGGGACTCTTATGCAGATGAGTAGTTAGGGGAAACCAAAATGAATGCATTTGTGCCCCAGAAACCCAATTACTGTCTTGCTGGACTCTTCATATGCAATTAAGGTATTCAAGGCTCCCACACTTTCTAGACTAGGGAATGTCTGTTTTGCATCTGAAGGCTTTCCTCTTAATCTTTCAAAGCCTCCTCGGTGGTAAAACTTCAGTCTTCTTAATCTCAGTGGGCCGTGCTTACACTTAGAATAATTCGATATAATGTCATCAATCACCCACAGAGAAACATCTTCCATATGAAAAAAAATGTTTTTCTGTTTGTTTGTTTTTCTCTTGTTGATGCCAGGGCCAGGCTCATAAGTGCCTTGGGTAAGATGTTCACTCATTTAATTCTGGTTCCACATAGCTTTTAGTTATTTTATTTTTAAAATCCATTTAAACATTCTACTACTCTAGAGTTAGTGTGATATGGCTAGTGAAAAAAGTTAGTTTTGTTAAACTTAGTAGATTTCCTCCAGAAATTGAGGCATCTAGATAACATACTGGATAGTCAGAAAAACTCAGTTTTGAATTCTGCCTAAGTCACATTCTAGTTGTCAGGCTCTGGGAAAGTCATTTAATCTTGTTCAGCCTCGTTTCTTCATCTGTAAAATGTACATAATAATAGCATTTACCCGACAGGTTTGTTGTGAGGAACAAATAGATAAAAATCTGTCAATCACTTTTTACATCTTAATATGCTATACGTATGTTAGCTATTTTATACGTATTGTTTGTTCTGTAAAGTGGCTGCCTCTGCCACTGTTGATAAAGGGGACAGCAAATCCGGAAATGAGTTCATTTAGCAGTCTTTTACTAAACTTTCACCAATCCATCCATCCTGAATACATTGCTACAGCTCATAGGTATTGCAAAGAGCAACATTTTAGCATTAAATAAAATCAACATATAATATCGTTACAAAAATCCTGATCTGTTTGGGATGGGTTGGAATTGTAGTAGTGTGACTTTTCCACTTTTATGAAGTTTGGATAGTGCTATCAGACCATAAAAATTTGGAGGAAATCATCTCTTTCCGCTCTTTCAATTATCCTTTCTTTAACATATTTCATTTCATGGTAGTCAAATCTTGGGCACAATCCTATAACATATATGAACAAGGTTTAAAAGAAACTCTCCCCTTCCCCAAACATCTTGCTAAGTTTCTGAGGTCTGATCTTAGAGAGGAACATTGCTCAGAGAAAACTGTTCTTAGAAAGTGAAACCGATATTGATGTGGCTTATTCTATATAAAAGGTCATATTGTACACCTTAAGTGAGGCCATCATCACATGACGTAACTCATAGTGAAGTTGGGCAGAGCCAGTGTCTCTGAAAGAAGAATGGAGCAAAGTGACCTTGGCATCAGTTTAAGACCCTGGGGTCCACTGAGCCAGTTCATGAACTGAAAATAATCCACTATTTTGCTTTAATGAAGCTCTATACAGTAGATCCTTGAGCACAGTGGATCATTGAATCTATAATGTCGAGAAAGAGGTAATGTTCATAAAAGAATGATTGTGTTTCTGCATCTCCAATCCTGCGAATATGATGCTGAACTTAAAAACTCCTATCTCATCTTCCAACTTCAATCATTTGCATGGACTTTCTCCCCTCTGTCTCTTGGCTTCCCTGTCTTCCTTCAAGACTCAGATCAAGTTTTACCTCTAGCAGCCCCCCCTGCCCAACAGACTCTTTCCTCTTAGATTCCATTCCCTTTATCATGGATGTCACAGATGTAGAAGGATTTGCATGTTGTCTCCTCCATTAGAACATGAACTCTTTGACAGCAGAGATTGCATAGTTGGCCTTTCTGTGTGTCCCCAGTGCCTGTGCAACATTTATCACTTAAATACTGGTGTTATTAACTATCTTTTGAAGTTCTTCATAGCCTGAACCCATCTGCCTTTGCTTCAGTATCATATTTCTTCCTGCGCTCTATGGTTCAGCCAAACTGACCTTTTATCACTTTGCCCATGCACAATACTGAATCTCTAAGTTATATCGTTCATTGGTTGTGACTCCTACCTTCCTACTGGTTTTATTCCATACATAGGGACTGTAGTCTTAGAATTAGGTTAAAGGCAAAAGCCATTTAATTTTTTTTTTGTCTTTTTAGCCTAGCACAATACCTGCACACGGTAGGTCCTAATAAATCATTGGTAATTATTCATTCTTTGGAAAAAGCACCTGCATAACTGTTACAATAAAATTTACAAGGTCCATAGTCATAGTATGGCAACTTGTCCAGATGGGTTTGGCAGTCACCTGAAGGATAATCCTGTGACACTGGGCATGTACAAAAAGACATGACTCCTGACTGGCTGAGAGATAACTGAAAGAAGAGAGATCTCTGAAAGAAGAAGAATCTCTGAAAGAGAGAAGTAAAGAAGATGAGGGAGGTGGGAGGAGAAAAGTTGCTGACTTTAAATGGTAAATAGGAAGACTGCAGAGCCGTGAGAATGTGAAGAGGAACCAGTACCTCAGTGATGTCCCATGATTTCCAGTGTTTACATCCCCAGAGACTGTTAAGAGAGGACTTTTTGGAAAAGAATGTTTTCTAACTCACTATAGGAAATACAGAGCTCTCTAACTTTTATCCATATGTAACACTTCCCCAAGTACTATTTTATTACTTATTTTAATAAATACATTTGCTTGCTATCTGTGATTATCTTTTGTGTATTAAATATTTGGTATGAGGGAGAGCTTTGCTGGACAAAATTAAGTTAATGTTATCATGCTGCCTGGAGTGACCAAGGAGGGTGGATTTTATCATGAACTCCGAGAAAGATGTATACTCCCTAGACAATATATATCTAAAGGAAATATGTTTTTTTAAAAAAAAACTTCAAGCTTAATCCTCTTCTTGAAGAAAGGAGAGTAAATAAACGATCATGTAGCCATGACCAACCTTCGAAATATTACAAAGGTGGAACTCCAGCTTCCTTGATACACTGAGCAGGACATTCCACATCTATTTATACGTTCAAGTTCTACATGAGTTATTATGGGTCGAAAGGATTATGTTACATGGTCCATTTATGGTATAACCGTATATACACCTTAATATGCATCCTTCTCATTTCCCAGGTCTAGCAAAGTTTTCAACACTCTAGCCCTTGTGCCTCATTATACACAGGATGATAGTAAAGAAAGAAGGACCAAATAAATATCAATTTGAGCAGAAATTACTGATAAAAGGAATTTCAATTCATACTGGGGAGAATGGTACCTTGGACTTTAGTTCCAAATAACTTCAATTTGTACATGGGATAACTCAATTCACACAGGGCCCAAACAAATAAGAAAAAGACCTTGGAATTCTTCATTCTGAAGTGGAATCCATGAAGGATTGGTTTTGGTTGGGGCTAAGGAATGGAGAAATCATTTCCTCAATCCATCTCAAGCTTTGCACAGTGAGGGCAGACCTCAATTTGCTTGGGGATTCACATCCATTAGACACCAGATTAACCTTAGAACTAATCCCTTTATCTTCTTACTTAAAGAGGTTGTCTGACATATTTGGCAGAAATAAATAATCAGATGATGTATACTCCAAGAAAACCAGACACATATGGACAGCCTATTTTCTAAAAAGTCCCAGTTTAGATTTCAAAAAGTATCTTACCTCTTTAACAGTTCCATGGAGTTAGTGGAGAAAACCTGCCTTCTGCTTATCCCTCCAACAACAGCATCAGGAACAATTACAACAACTTCTGAGTGGGAAGAATGAGGAGGTTAATTTGAGCCTTGGCACCAAAACTGTAGAATAGACATATTTGGTCTCACATTATGTTTAGGATTAGTTCCATCCAAGTCATTTAAAAAATCAGTTATTTACACGTATTTGAAGCAAGGGCTCTGAGCTGGGCATTCATAAGAACTCAGAGGCAGGTAATGTAAAAACATTTTCAATCACTTTAACTATGCTCTAGAGGAACTCTGCGCTTTACACTTGCAGAGAAAGTTTGATAGAAGAAAAAACAATAAGCTTTCTCAGGATTTCTCCTGGCTGTTTAAAGAACAAGGTACAACCCTGGAGATTGAGAAAGTAACCCATTATTTCAAGATTTGCCAGCTATATGATTTTTTAAATTTTTATTTGAAATTTTTCATATCTTTTGTTCTTATATCACTTTCATTTTCCCCAATATATCCCAAACAAAGAATTTAAAAAAAGAGGAGGAAAGGAGTTCATCAAAACTTACCAACAAATCAGTCAAGCCCGACATTATATAGGATATTCACTACAAGTTTCTCATCTTTTTCACCTCTTCTGTGGTGGGAGAGGGAGTAATTCAACACCCTCCCCCTTTACCTTTACTCTGAGGTAGCTTGGATCCTGTGGGTTTCATATTCTATATCAATATTATTTTTATTGAAAAACAAACCCTGGGTGGTCCCCTAGTATCTTACTCCATAATGGTTGGGGAGGCAAGGTTGCATCACCTTAAAGGGAGTGGCTCCATCCTCTGATCTCTCTCTCTTCCTTCTTGTCCCCAAAAACCATGTGGCATGTAATTTTCATTCTCTATGAGATTTCCTTGATGCTTACTCAGTAGGTAAGAGTATAGACACAATTTTTAAATGATTATTTTAAAAATCAGTAGGATCAATTAAAAAAACAAATAAAAGAGAAGACTCTATCATCTTGAATTTTGAGAAACAAATTATATTGGAATTGTCTAAGTCTCCTCAGCAAAGCCCTAGTGGACAGGTGACATTTCAGGAGAAAAAACTCTCGGACACATCCAAAGTCCAGAGCCTGTAACCTCATCAGATGGATGGAGGAATTGATCCAATGGGTCAGGGACTCTGTTAATTCTCTGCACTTCATGTTTTCACATGGAAACTCTTATTGTGTTATTTGTAAGGAAAATTATATTGCTCATGACAGACAGCCTAGAGAGTAAAGATTGGTTTTTCAAACCATTTTACCTTCTATTCTAGGAAAGAGACAAGCTGTACTTTCATCATAGATAAACATCATAAACACCACTTGGCCATAGCAGAAATCTAAACATAATGCAATTGATGTGGTTTGTGGCAAAATTCTCCCTGTTCTAGTTACCTTGAGAACTGTCCCAACAAACTACTTATAGGGAATTTCAACATAGAATTTCCCACTTTCCCCCCATTCTTGTTTCCAGTTTTCTTCATGAATGCTATAAGTATCTCATGGTCTTTTACTATGCAGGATTGCCTTCCATTATTCCCAAAGTCTTTATGCTTGGGTTAATAGCCTCACTATCCACACCATTCTGCAATTGCCTTAATTTTCACTTTAACAATACACATATATGGCTGTAAATGAGACTGAACTGTCTCTTCAAATTTTTCTACATGCAACACACACATTTAACAACAAACTACTTCTGGGTCTGGGAACTGGGTCACTGCATGTTCTCTCTAATATTAAGGGGATCATACATTTGACTCCATTCCCTCTCATTTTTCCCGGGACCTGGTTTTATTTTTTCATTCCTTTGATTTGATTTGATTTTCTCTTGATATCTCATAAAGTTACCAGCTTCCATTTATCCAATTCTAATTTTTAAGTATTTATTTTCTACAGTGATCTTTTATACTTCCTTTTCCATTTGGTTAATTTTATTTTTTTAAGAAATTCTTTTCTTCAGTGGACTTTTGTATCTCTTTTTCCATTTGGTCAATTCTGCTTTTCAAGGCATTCTTCTCTTCATTGGATTTTTTTGTACCTCTTTTACTATTTGGCTTATTTTGTTTTTTTAAGATGCTTTTTTTAATCAGTATTTTTGGGGGGACTCCCTTTACCAAGCTATTGTCTTTTTTCATAATTTTCTTGCTTCACTTTTATTTTTCTTTCCAATTTTTCCTCTGCTTTCCTTACTTAATTTTCAAAACCCATTTTTAGCTATGCCATGGCCTGGGCCAATTCATACTTTTCTTTGAGGCTTTGGATTTAGGAGCTTCTTCTGAGTTTCCATTTTGGCTTTCCCTGTCACCATAGTCACTTTCTATAGTCAGGATCTTTTTCTGCAGTTTGCTCTTTTTCCAGTATATTTCTTAACTTTAACTTTATGCTAAAGTGGAGCTCTACTTTTCAGATTTGAGGAAATACCACCCCAAGCTTCAGGATTTTCGTGCAGCTGTTTTCAGAGGCAATTCTGGGGCTATATAAGTTTTGGGTTCTTTCAAATTGATATGATCTAGAGAAACGTATATTTACTGCTCTCTTTTACTGTCCACTAGTCTGTGCATGATCACAAGCACTCTTTCCCACCCTGGAACTATCAACAGAGTCCCCTGTAACCACAAGCTCTTGTGTACTAGGGCTCTTCCTTGCCCTAGGACTGAGACCCAGGACTGCTACCCAGATCCAAGTATGGGCAATGCAACACAGTCCTGCCTCTGGTGCCAGCAAAAGGACCCCTGTAATCTTTTGACCAGTTGTTTGACCACCTTACTATCTGTGGGTTGAGGGGTCTGAAAACCACCACTGCCAACATTGATTCACCCATACCCAAGACCTGATCCTGGTTTGCAGGAGCCTAGTGTTAGTGCAGCCTGCACTGGACTTCATTTTGCTCTTACCTGAGACAACAGACTTTTCCTTCTGACCTTCTAAGTTGTCTTGAGCTAGAAAATTGTTTCTCTCCATCCTTTTGTGTATGCTGTCATTCTAGTATTTGTTTTGAGGCATTTAAAGGTATTTGGAGTTAAGAGCTCAGGTGAGTCCCTGCCTTTCCTCTACTGTCTTGGCTCTACTACTGTGGGAACTTATTCTAAGAATTGTCTCATACCACTTCAAATTCTACCCTGTCACTGACTTTTTCTCATATGACTACAAACTCAAAGACTGAAAATATATCTGAAAAAAGTTGTTCCTTGAACCTTCTACTGGATCTAAATGTTACCTTATTTTCATAATATCCACTGATAAATTACTTGATAAATTATAGTTAATTAACTGCTACCAACTCCTTCCTCATCCCTTTGCAATTTGGTTTCTTTCTCCTGGCTATGGAACACAGTCATTCAAAGGGAACCAAAGATTTCCTAATTATCAAATCCCATTTTCTGTTTTTTAAGATTCTCATCCTCCTTGACTTCATTTTAGCCATTGACATATTGGCCTTTCCTTGACATCAGAAACACTGTACTCTTCTGAATTTCCTCCTATATCTAATGACTTCTTCCTTCTTTCTTTTATTAGTTCTTTATCCTCTTCCTTAATAATAGATTATTCCCTGGAGTTAATCATTGGACCCATTCTCTTCTGTCTCTGACATCACCCTTACTAATTTAATTCATATGCTCAGCTTAAACTACTCGTTATGCCATTGATTCAAAAACCTTCAGCCCTCACCTGTCTTCTCAATTCTAGACAAATGCCTAGTGTTGGGGAAACACCTCAAAACTAACAAATTAATATGCCTGAAATTGAGTTTTTCAAAATCTTCCTCTCTGTCTATTCATCTGTCTTTTGTGTCCCAATCTCTCACGTTCAATCTGTTGGAATGGACTTTACTCTTCTATCTCCCTATAACATCAATCTCCTATCACTTCCTTTCTCTTCTAAGTGCTCCCACTGTAGGGCAAGTCCTCCTTATCTCTTACCTGAACTAGTCCAACTGGCTTATTGCAGGTCATCCTGCATCCTCTCTCTTCTTTCTATATTATATTCCTAATAGTGCTAACATAAGACTTTCTTGGATAGGTCTGATCCATCTGATCTATAGATCTAGGCTCTGGGTAGGGAGGCCATTTCTACCATCTGGCTTTTTCTAGCTAGCCAAGTCTCTGAAAATGAATATAACACAATGAATAGAATGCAGAGATTGGGTTCAGGAGCCCTGAATTTGATTTCTGCTTCTGAATCTGTCAGCATGAGTACATCACTGTAACTCTGAGTTTCAGTTTCCTTATTTAGACAATGGGAATAATGGTTAATAATAGTAATACATTATTTGTGTAACAAAATTATTATTAAGAAAAAGCTTCACCAACATTAAAGTTAGCTTCTATATGTGCAGAAGTAAAAATATGAGTCTAAATATTGACTTCCATGGGCTTCAGTTTTCCTACCTGTAAAGTAAGAGTTTTAGATTTGAACATCTCTAAACTCTCCTGTAGAGCTCTATGAGAAATTCTGCAGATATTGTTATCCTCTTTGTTGTGGTTTACAGATGCACACAAATATTAAAAGGATTTTGATTATGGAGTCTAATTTCCCTGTTTCCCATCTAGGCTCTCTGCTACTTTATTTCCTGTGTGACCTAGACCAAGTGACTTAATCTCTCCTGTTCCTTAATTCCTTCTCCATAATATGAGGAGTTTAGACTTGACCTTGCTGATCCATTTCATTTCAAAAACTAGGATCTTCTGATCTCGAGGGTGACATTTACA
Source organism: Potorous gilbertii (assembly GCA_028658325.1). NCBI lineage: Eukaryota > Metazoa > Chordata > Mammalia > Diprotodontia > Potoroidae > Potorous > Potorous gilbertii. The sequence continues at coordinate 123,434,662 of CM053774.1, read as the reverse complement.
TGCTGCATGAGATCTGGGGAAGTAAAAAAGTCAGGAGGTAGAGGTTCACCATATTAGGGCAAACATGATTCACAAACCAGCTAATATATTTGTCTTTAGCCTAAAACTAATCTGACAGCTTTAAGTACTTTTCATCAGTCTAAGAAGCTACAGTAATACCATACTTGAAAAATTAATTACCTTAGAAAACTAGAGAAAAGGGAACCCAAAACTTTAGAGGGGGAGAGCATTTCCTTGCTTCTTTGCCAACTATTTCTAAGCCCTGTAAAATAAAATATCCCATTGTAAAGAGATGAAGTGAACCCACTCAGGATATAACTTGTAGAATCATGCTGTGGCTATTTCCAGTTTTAGCACAATGCCATAACTCACTCTTGGAGGTTTGTCACTATCATAAACCACAGAGTACAGTTTTATGAAGGCAGTAGAACCCCAGCCTAAATTCTCCTCTTAAAGGGATTATGTTTTAGCTAAAAATCCAAGCTGGGCTATTCATGGTCTTGGCCTAGAGAAGATACACAAGTTCACCACCAATTTCATGAAGTTTGCAGCTGGTGAAAGGGCAAAATATTCCCAATGGCTTTGACTATTTAAGTCTGATAAAAAAGTTAAAAGGTAAATCTAATGCAGCCAAAGTGGGAGGAGGGGAGAGAAAAGCAAAGATGTAAAACATCTGAAAGTTTGGGAGAATCTCTTTGGGACAACCTTGATTCCCATTTATTTTTAAACAACTTATGATGGAATTTTAAGGAACTACATTAGAGGAAACATTATCCATCAGTGTAATGAAATATGTTAGAAATAATAACAACTGTTATATAAAGAGTATTTAAAGTTTATAAAAGACTTTTCAAATATTATCTTATTTGAGCCTTGAAACAATGCTCAGGCATATACAAGAATACTAAGAAATGAGTCAGCTCGGTGTTATGAAAGAATGTTAGATTTGGAATCAGAGGAACTGACTTCAAAGCTCGGCTGTCCCAGTTGCTACTCATATGAAACTTGGACAATTCGTTTAACTTCTCATGGCCTTTCTCATCTCCAAAATGAGGGGGTTGGACTCTGTGGTCTCCAAAGTCCCTTCCAGCTCTAAATCTATGATCACATCATTCTAAATTATTTTCCTTCTCTGGACCTCAGTTTCTGTATCTCTAAAATGGGTTGAAGATCACAAGACATGGAAAGTCAGAAGAACATCAAGCTTTAGTCCCACCTCCAGCATTTACTAGCTGTGCAATCATACAAACATTACTTAATCTCTGAACATCAGTTTTCTCATTGGTAATATAGGGAAACCAATATAGTTACCCATTTTATAGCACTGTCGTACAGGTCAAATGAAATAGTGTATTTGTACCTCCTCCAACTTATACTCACAGATTGGGACTCAGGCGGGGAGTGTTATATGGTGATCCTCAGATCTAAGGCACTCTGTGGTTTCATAACTCCAAAATTTATAGATTGCAAGCCCCAATCAGTTTATTTACCCTTGAGTCAGTTGGGTGACACAATTAGCTCAAAGCAAAGGCATTTTCTAATATAAACAAAGACACCCCCACATTGCAAAAATCAGGGGTGCACTCTTCACAACTACATAAAAGTTGGAAGAATGGGCAAACAGAGGAGAGTAGTGAAGAGACCTATCAGGAGCCCAGGTCACTCACTTCTTGGACAATGTAGGGCTTTACTATCCTCTGCTTTCTTGGTCATCTATGTTGATCCCTCTATGTGTCTCAAATCGATAAGTTACTGGACTGAGCATCTTTAATTATCTGCTTTTGAGAGCTCGGGTCTGAAGACAGGATCTCTTCTTGACTCACAGAGCTAATACTATTCAGAACTGTTCTGGAAGGGGCTTGTACCAGGACAAAAGAGCCAATTGTTGAATTATCCATGTGAACATTTACACTTTGGAAATTGACAAATGCTGCAAATGAAGGTTTGATTTATGGTTTTGTTGACTGCATAAATTTACGAAAGTGACAGTTTAAAATGTTAATAAAGAAGATTAAACTTAAAATTGTATTATGTATACACTTTTGGGGGGAAAGCACTGATTGCTAACCATTTGGCATTGTACTCCTGATGCTGTCTCTATTGGAAGAGTAACTGAGTTAACAAGATGTTCTGGTAAAATGGGGAAATTGGGATGGAGAAAAGAGAGAACTCCCTTTACCCTCAAGTTGAGAAATAAGGCATGATCACCTCTCAAAAACTGAATTCTTCTTCCAACACCGGCTCTATTCTCTACTGCTAAAGGTTATACTTTTCAGGACTGTCTTGAAGGGCTCCTTAAAGAATGTATCCTGTGTTATAAAGGGCCACCAGGAGAGGGAATTCTTTCTACCAGTCAATAGCTACTTGTCCTCTGCTCCATGAAGCTTGGCTGAAGAACTTCTTCATATCTTATAAAGGACTAAGAAAGTGCAGGTAACTCTTTTCAATTCATTGGAGATCATTACCCCTCATTGTTTTTGTTATCTGCCTTCTTACCTTCTGAAAATTCATCTATTTTGCTGGGGAAAAATCAATGGTATGTCCTGAGGAGCTATCCCACTCCAATTAATGGAAATATCCTCCTTATCCTAAAAATGTAATGTCAAAATGTTAAAATCAGCTATTATTTAAATATTATTAATAGGTATTTGTCAGCAATTGATCATAAATTTTTACTTAACATTTGGATTAAGATTGGAACTTTGCTACTTCTCTGAAATGTTAAAGTCACTTTTAATGAACCTTAGTGTTTCCTATTTTTAAAGATGAAGATGATAATGGCTTATAAGCTAGAAGTGAGGATAAATTTATATTTGTGAAGTGCTTGGCAAGTCAGGGAGGAAAGGAAGTGTGATTTAATGGACAAGGTGTTATTTCCCTACCTGGATTTTGATTCATCCCATCCCTTTAAAAATAACCAAAATCCTCAACACTTTATCTTATGATAACCTACAAACAGTTCTCATTTGGGTGTCATTCTATATGATCTAAGTGTCTGGAAGGACGTCTTCATAAAATGAGACATAGGACTGAACTGATGCATTGGAGTGGCTCTATTTCTTATGACTTCTTTAAGATCCTAGTTTTTGTTCACCTATTCAATGCTAATCTAGTGATAATAAACATTTTAAAATATTTAAATGAGGAACATAATTAGTTGTAATTGTGACCCTCCCTCTTTTAGTGAATTTTTTGTTGAGTCATTTTCAGTTGTGTCTAACTCTTAGTAACCCCATTTGGGGTTTTCTTAGCAAAGATACTAGGATGGTTTACCATTTCCTTCTCCATTGTTTAAAGAGGAACTGGAACAAACAGAGTTAAGTAACTTTGCCAAGGCCTTCCAGCTAGTTAAGTGTCTGAGTCTGGATTTGAACTCAGGAGGATGAATTTCCTGACTCTAGAACTAATGATGTATCCACTGTGCCATCTAGTTACCTCTAACTTACTAAATGAGTGAATTTATCAGTAATAAAATGTTTACTAAAGAACTTTGTAAGTGAAGACGTCCCTATATTATATCCAACAACTTTAAAGAGTGTGTGTAGACCTCAAAGATACAGTGGAGGCCAATACCAAACTCCCCAAAGCAGGCGGCTACTCTTCTGTAAAGCTGGAGGTGATGAGCTTATGCCAAATAAATGTGATTTGCTTTTACACTGATATCCAAGAAAGAATCTAGAATAGCTAGAGTACATCAAGGTTTCTTCTAGATCAGTAGAATGAAACTTTTCATACCTCACTTCAATTTCCATCATTTCTTTCTTCTTTGTATTCCCTAAATCCCCAATCCACATAAATTGAATGAGTTAAACATAGACAGAAAATTACGGTGGCTGCCAGGTGCCTTTGGATTCAAATATAAGTCATTTATAAAGAAGTTATGTGGCATAGAACAGTGATCTTCAAAGTGAGGGTCCAGACATCTTGAGGGGACCTGACCTGATCCCAAGAGGTGTAGAATCAACAGTGTAAAAACCACTGCCTCAGGAGTCAAGAGGTTGAAATCCCACCTTTGGTAGGAGCAATATCCTCACTCCTCCCACATGAAGGTTAGACGGTTTGTTTTTTTCTTTTCTTTTCCTTAAACATTATTATTAGGTCACGTTACTAAGGGCTCAGACTGTTGACATTGCTTGATCATCCTCTAAGTACAAAACAACCATGCCTGACTGATACATCAAAATGAGAATTTTGCTCAGTTGAATCAACTCAAAGGGATTCTCAATGTGTACCATTTTTGAATATCCTTCTGCTATGGCTGAATAAATCTCATTTCCCCAACTGTTGAATGGTCCTCTGAGAAGTTCATTTTGTTCTAGTATTGAACCTAAAATACCAGGGGATTAGCCTGTCAGATCCATTCCATAACACCATCTCTGATAATTACTTCTTATGTGCCTTGGGCAAGTCACTTAACTATCCTGAGCCTCAGTTTTCCAATCATGAAAATGAAGTTGTTGGATTGATGCCTTCTGAGATCCCATCTATTTTTAGATATAATAAACTACGAACCAATCAGAGAATGAAAAGACAGGTCATATTCCACTCTTCCTGACAATTTCTGGGAGTTGTCTTCAACTTGCTACCCACATCAAACTAGTGTTCACCCAATCATGTCCTTGCTTTGCTCTATAAGCTATGAATCCCCCTGATTCCAAAATTAGCTCTAGTTCTGAGGGCAAGTAATGTGCAAACTGCCATACAGAAGCAACTAAGGATGTCCCAATTTGAAAATCTCCCATACATGACCAGCATATCCATCCTTGACCCTAGATCACCTCATGACTGAGGCAGACACCCCAAAAAGGATATAGGCTTGGTGCTTGAGGGCAGTGACTGATAAATATGAGCCCAGTCTCCTCCTTTTTTGTTTTAGGGGGATAAAATGAGTCCCACATGATGGATAAGCATCAGTTGCTTACAACAGATGAAAAATCCAATTGTATTATTCCATGCACACCAAAGAAAAAAACACATTTCTTCTAAGACTTACTGTTATTGTTGAGTTCACCACTTTCATCCTTTCAGTCATCTAGGTTGAAATTTTGTCATTTCTACCATCAACTCACTTCTCTCTATTCATACAGCTATTAACCTTTTTTAGACCGCCATTCCTTCTCACCTAGACTACTGCAACAGCCTCTCAATTGGGTTCCTTGCCTCACCTCTACACTTCTCAACATAGCTGGCAAAGTTATTTACTTAAACTGGTGTCTGACCACGTCACTCTTCTATCCAATAAACTCCACTCTATTGTAAAATATTATGTCACTTTTATCTTGTCTTTTCAAAGTTTTATAAAACACATATACATATATAATCATTAATGCTATAGTATATATGTATGATTTATAAGTAAGTACCCACACCCTTTGAGTGACGCAAGTTCAATGATTCTCTACTGTTGGAGTGTATGATGAAAATAACTTTTAGAGATCTGTGGTATAATGTCTTCCAGATAACCTGGGGTAGAGTCATATGTTGACTTATACTATGTGATCAAGGACAAGAAACTCAACCTCTCAGTACCCTCCTCCCTAGGCAACTCTCTAATACTGTAAGTTAAACTTCAGTTGGCATTGTTGATCTGTATTGGTGGAGGGAGTTTCCACACAGGGACCTCCCTACACTGTGAAGTCACAGGTCCAGAACTGCACCTTAAAAAGGAAATTATTTATTTTTTAAAAATTATTTTTATTTATTTATTATTATATTATATTATTATTATTTATTAAATAATAAAATTATTTATTATTTAAAAAAGAAATTGTTTATTTTTTCAAAACTTTATACTCAGCTGAACAAAATACAACTTTAGAAATCTTTTTGTTGCTGTTTTGTTTTATTTTTAATTTGTGAAATAAAAAAAGCATTTTCATAAAACAGTATGATAAAAAAGATGGTTTTATATGAAATGGTAAATCGACTTTGTGCAACTTTCTATTCCTTTTAATTATACAACAAAATTATCATTTAAATTTATTTTTTCCTTCTCTCCCATGCCCTAGAGATAGCTACCATTAAATACAAATATATATATGTGCATAATACATATGTATATGTATATATGTATGTGTATGCATGTATGTATATGTATATATGTGTGTATATACATATGTTAAACTTTTCTATTCCTAGTTCTATTTATGAGTTCTTTCTCTGAACGCAGATAGTATCTTTCTTCATATGTCCTTTATAGTTAATTTGGGTCTTTGTAATAGTCAAAATAACTTATTTGCTCAAAGTTATTCTTAAAACAATATGACTTTTACTATGCACAATGTTCCTTTGATTCTCATTTCACTCTTGATTATTTCATGCAAGTCTTGCTATGATTTTATAAAATCAGTAAGCTCATCATTTCTTTTGGCACATTAGTAGTCCATCACCATCATATACCATAACTTGTTCAGCCTTTCCCCAATTGATGGACATCCTTGAAATTTCCAGTTCTTTTCCACCATAAAGAGAGTTGCTGTAAACATTTTAGAACATATAGGACTTTTTTATTTTTTTCTCTAATTATCTTTGTTGGTAGACCAAGTAGTGATATTGTTGGGTCAAAGGGTATATGTAGTTTAGTGACTCTTTTGGCACAATTCCAGATTGCTCTCCAAAATTGTTGAACCATTTCACAATTTCACCAACAATGAATTAGGGTATCAATTCTTTTCACATCCTCTCCAACATTTGTCACTTTCCCCTTCTATCATTTTAACCAATCTGATAAATTTAAAATGATATCTCAAAGTTGTTTAAATTTGTATTATTTATTTAATATATTTAATTTGTATCAATGGTGATTTAGAGCATTTTTTCATATGGCTATAAATTGTTTTGATTTCTTCTTCAGGAAATAGCCTATTTGGCCTTTGACCAATTGTTCTTACACCAATTATCAGCTAAAGAATGATTTTACTCTTATAGATTTGACAAAGGTCTTTCTATATTTTACATACGAGACCTTTATCTGATAAACTATCTATAATTTGTTTTCCCAATTTTCTGCTTTCCTCCTGATCTTGGCTACATTGATTTTACTTGTATAAATAACTTTTTAATTTAATATAAGCAAAATTATCCATTTTATGCCTAATTTTGCTCTCTATTTTTTATAATTGTTCACCTATACATGTCTAATAAGTAACATGTTCTGTTTTCTTCTAATTTTCTTGTAAAATCTCTCTTTATATCTAGTTCATATATTCATTTAACCTTATATTGGTAAATGGTGTAAAATATTGGTCTCTTTTCAAACAATAGAATCTGTGGATTCACTCTGTGAATCTGTATGTTAAAATGAGATTTGTCTGCCAGGTGTGACTGCAGGTACAGCTGTGTTCCACTGTCTATTAACTATGGACATCAGTGAAGATATTTTCTCGCTAAAAGCTAAAGAGTCATAGAACACCTAGAGGGAGCCAAGAGGCCAACCAGTCCAGAACCTTTATTTTACAGATTAAGAAACTGAGTCTCAGGGCAGCGAAGCAATTTGTCACAATAGCAGGTCCTCTGACTCAGAGTTAGTGAATTTTCAGTAAGGTGCCATTTTGCCAACCTGTACTTGTCAGTCACAAAGGATGTCACTAGGAGCAGAGCCCAGATAGAATTAAAGTTCTACCCAATGTTGAAATTTTAAAATTACTCTTCTTGGGTCACCTTATATTATTTGTACTTGGCCCTGGAACACTGTCTTCATAGTGAAATCTGTAGTTGTTTGGTGAAAAAAAATTGATGTAACAGCTACACTGGAAAAGTAAAGTGGATGAAAAATATGTCATACGGTTGATCAAATAGGTCAATGAGTTAGCCCATAGTTCCCTATGTCTTGGTCAGAGACTGCAGAGTTGCTGAATTAGGCCTATATTTGAACAGTGGCAAGTTATCAGCTGGAGTGCATTTTGTAGAAAAGAAAAAAATTTTTTTTAACATCAATGCTTTCCTTGTGATGATATATGGCTACCAACCATGGCATATCACAATCTCAGAAAAACAAGATGGTAGGTGACCCACAAATCAATAGAAAGTTACACAATGACTAAAAATGCACTCTGGCACATTAACAAAGATTTGTGATACTGCCAGATAATTTTTATCATGAAAGGTGAACTCCTTCTTGGAAGAAGAACAGGAGTGATACAAAAACTAGACTACATTAATTACAGGAGTACCCATGGGACACTAAAAACAATGGCCTGACATAGGCAGGAAATTTGGTTAAAAGGCAAAGGAAACCTACCAGAAGTGAGGGAGCCCAAAGGTAAGAAAGTATATGAAACAGATCCTTTGAATGAAACAAAGTGCTTTAAAGCCCAGGCCTTTATATTGTGGAAATCTATGTGTCCTACAGTGATGGGTCCCTTCACTTCCAGTTGATTCAGTCATACCCCTAGAGATTGGAAGGGATACAAAAGAGACCCTCTAGAGAAAAGAAAGGCTGCAACTAAGCAAGCTGCTTTAGACAGCTGGAGGTAGTGATAAAGAACTAAGGAAATGAGGAAGCTGGGCACGTCTCCAGTTCCTTCCTCCAGCTTCATGCACCTGGAGAAGAGTCTCCAGAAACACATAAAGCACAAGTCTTGCCCTCTGGGGACCTTATAAGAACTGGGCCAACAGAAAGCCTGGGAGATTCAACTTTCATCTGGACATGAAGACACTTTGCAAGAGTGTACAGTGAAGGGTAGTGCCTTCAAATATCTAGTAAGCCAGGTAATGCTGCTTGTTTTCCCTCATCCAAAGAGAAGAAACAGACTTTCATATGTGCCTAAAGTGTTACAAAATAGATTACCTTCAGGATGGTTGAGTTGGGCCCTAATTATATATGACAAATAATAATAGTTGAATTGTAAATAACAGGTTTGCTAAGCAATTTATACACTGTCTCATTTGCTCTTCGTAATAACACAGTAAAATATATATTACAGGCTGGAGTGAGGTGGCTCAGTGGATAGAGTGCCAGGACTGAAATCAGGAAGACTCATCTTCCTTAGTTTAAAACTGTCTTCAGATTTAAATCACTTAAACCTCTTTGCCTCAGTTTCCTCACCTTTCAAATGAGCTGGAGAAGGAAATGGTGAAACCCTGCAGTACCTTTGCCAAGAAAATCCCAACAGGGTCACAAAGAGTCAGACACAACTGAATGACTGAATAACCACAACTCAGTTTCTATGCACTTCACTTTGCATCAGTTCGTATAATTCTTTCCAGATGTCTCTTAAACAGTTCCTTTCATCATTTCTTACATAGCAATGCTATTCTATCAAATTCATATGCCTTAATTTATTCAGTCATTCCCCAACCAAGGGTCACCCCTTAGTTTTCAAGTCTTTGCCACCACAAAAAGAATCACTATAAATAATTATGTACATGTAGGTCATTTTCCTGTTTTTTCTGATCTCTTTGGGGCATATATGAAGTTACAATTAAAGAAGCAGGGGTAGAACTTTTTGATTGGTTCTAGTGGTAAAAATCAATTAATTTAAGAACCAAATACAACCGCATATGCTGTCAGGATTATAACCAGTTACTAGGAGCCTGAGTTCAACATAGCCTAGGGATGATATTTCAAATAAGCATCAAAGACCTTCTAAGGAAGGTCCTTATATTTCTCCACTGGAAATCCATATATGAATCCTAACTCAAGGAGAGGAAGATAGAATTCACAGTACACAAAGATTCTAACATAGGCGGAAAATGTTCGATTGTGAATATAATTATGCACGTGTATGTATGCTTTCACAGTACGCATGTTCCAGCAAGCAATTAGAGGCAACCTGACATCCTAGATATCATATTGGACTTGGATATAGGAAAACCTGGGTTCAAGTACTGCTTCAAACATTTGCTGTCTGAACCTGGACAAGTTACTAATTTTCTCTGAATCTTAATTTCCTCACCTATCAAACACCAGGTTTGGACTAGAAGATCTCTAAGGCCTTTTCCAGCTTTTTAAAAAAATATTTCATACAATTCTGCCTTTAGATGTTAACTCTTGGAGAAGAGAAATGTTACTAATTCCCAGATATATGACCTCAGTCATGAATTCTTACCCGTAGCCTGGTGTGTATTGCCACATCATGTTTCTATCTCCATATCTTTTGTATCTGCACCATCCTAGTCCAGGTACCAAACAACTCTCATTTGGTCATTTGGACTATTTCAATAATTTCCTAGCTTATCTCCCTATCCCAAGAATCTTTCCACTCCAAAGCATCCTCCACATAGCTGCCAAAGTAATTGTTCTTAAGCATACACCTTACCTTATCCCTCTCTTATTCAGCAATTCCAATTGCTCTCTAGTGTCTCTGAGATCAAATATGTACTCCTCTAACTTTTAAAACCTCTCACAATTTGGCCTTCTTTTCCTGTACTCTGTGACCGAGTCAAACTGGAACAAAGTTCTATACAGTCCTCAGGGATGGCACTCCATCTCCCATATTTGAGCTTTGCTATTGGCCATGCTACAGGCCTGGCATGTTCTCCCTCCTCACCTCTGGCTTCCGAGACTACCTTGCGTCCTTCAAGGTAAGCTCATGACCGCCTTCTACAAAAAGCACTTGCTGATGAAAGTAATGGAAAGTTATTGTCTCTAAAAAAATGATGAACATGGTGATGCAAAGACATATGAAATGATGCAAAATGAAGTAAACAGAATGGGTTAAATGATATACATGATTGTAACAATGGAAATGGAAGGGACATCAACCACAAAGCAATTTAGACCAAGTGCTGAAAAATTTTAAACACCAAGCTTGGCTCCTAATAAAAGACATGAGCAAACACATAGAGTTCCAAAAATATGAGGTGTTACATATGTTACATTTTTCCAATGTTTTGAACAATTTTGGTAAATTTATTTTTCTCTTTTTAAAAAAATCTTATAAGGAATAGCTCTCTGGAAAATGGGAAAAGAAGGAATACAGAGGGAAATAAATGTCATAGCAACACAAAGATATCAATAAAAGTTATCTTTTTCAAAGAAAGGAAAGCAAGAGTATCATCTTATTCATTCTGAGCGTCAAATTACTGGATCAAAAGGACCCTTTTATCATTTGGTTGAATAGCAGGAACTCTGAGTATCTTCAAGAAGTTCTATGGACTTAAGCTACTTCTCCCTTTGCTTCATTCATATCTGAATAAATGAGGAATCATAGGGACTGTTTCTCTCATGGTAACCAATGAGAAAGCGTGCTGGTCTTTCTTACCCCTTTAAGGCCAAAGGTCTCAAGAAGTGAACCTCCTTACTTGTCCTTCTAAATTTGTTCTTTGTGAAAGAAAGGAGACATAGTGAATTTGAAAGGTCATCTTGAAGGCACTCCAGCATCCCAGTTTTCCAGAGTCAAATTTGGATGTTAACTTGTGAGGTCAATACTCTGTAGGATATGAGATACATTTAGGGTCCATTCTCCCAGAGATCAAATTGAATTAGAATTTTGGGGTTTGAATTGTGCTTTTTTCTTTACAACTAACTCCATTTCCTTTTATGATATAATTAATAAATAATTATATAAATAATAGTGACCGCTAAGAAATGTTCTTTTAGTTTGATTAATTTATATTTTTGCAGGTATTTCTCTATTTCCTTTGTATTCTCAGCTTTGTTAACATATGTTAACAAACACACACATATATATTAAGAAATATAACAAAATAAACAATTTGTTTATTTTGACTTTAACTGTGGGATTTGTTTGATTATTTTTCATTTGACAATTTGATTTTCTTCCCTTTAATCTGTCCTGAAGGTTCATCAATTTCCTTCTTGTTTTATTTCTTCCCCAAGAACCAACTCTTAATTTTATTTATCATTTCTATATGTTTCCTTGTTCCTTTTTATTTCTTCTCTATTTTTAACATGTCCTCTTTTGTGTGAGGGGGTTGTATGTGTTTATTTGTTGAGTTTATAAAACTAGAAATACTCAGTTCATTAATCCTCCTTTTTCTATTTCGTTAATATATGTTTTAAGGATGTGTATGTTTTCTGTGACTACTACTTTAACTCTATATTAGAAATTTTAGCACACGATCTAACAATTATTATTCATTTTTGGAAAGTCATTCACATTTCTTTGATTTATTCATTGATCTATTCATTATTTAGGATTTCATCATTTTCTTCATTTAGTTCTGTCTCTTTTCTTGGTGATCTCTGAAGTGATGACTGTTTTTATTACATTTCGGCCCTTATAAGATGTATTTAGTATTTTTAACCCAGTAATTTGCACTTCCTCTGTGTCTTAATGTATGTTCTATTTTTGTAATGGTGTCATATCATCCTTAGAAATTTATACTTTCACTAGTGGTCTCTTTTAGAAGGTACTATAGGTCTTTTAAATCGGTATTTTCTGAAAGTTTGTTCCATTCTATAATTTCTTTTTTGTTTATCTTTCTATAGATTTGTGAAACCCTTAGAGGACAACATTAAAGTCTTTTATTCTTATTGTCATGCTCTCTTTATCTTTCTCTAATTCAGTTAAGCCTTCCCTTATGAATTTCAATGCTGTCATCTGTTGCCTATAAGTTTAATGCTGATACAATTTTGTTATCTGTGGGATCTTTAAATGTAGGAAAATTTGCTCTGTTTTGTGAATGTTTATCTTGCTTTATCCACTATCATGTGTGTAATTCTTGTTACTCTAGATTCTCCTGTTGCTTAGTATTTTGTGCTCTAGCCTCTCATCTTTATTCTATGAGTTTTTTTTTCTTTTCAGATGTGATTCTTGTAAGCAAAAGTTTATCAAGTATTGTTTTCTTAGCCATTCTACCACTACCGATTTATTTTGCTGAATTGTTCCCTGGATTCACATTTAAAGTTATGAGAGTTTGGGTTTTGTTTTCTTTCCCTTGTGTCTTTAATACTTTTGTTCTTAAATTTTTTGTTTCCCTTTCTCTTTTATTTTAGTTCTTTGACCTTGTGATTAGTTTTAATTAAACTTCTATGCAACCTTAGAGGATTTTTCCTCTCTTTTTCCTCCCCCTCCTTTTTTAATTCATTACTTAGTTTGGGAGATTGATTCAAAATATATATTTTTAATATTTATCTAATACTCCTCTCATTTTTCATTTAGTTTTACCACTCTCAATTAAGTTTTGAGATCGAAATCCACCCCCATCTGTCCCTGTAACTTCTTGTATTTCTTGGTTTCTTTAATTTCCTGTACTTTTTCTAAAAAAAGTTCTTGTTCACTTCCTTAATTCTCTTCCCTTTATGTGCATTTCAAACTTTTATTCTTTGACTCATTATTTATGTCTTGTTTATTACTTCTCAAACCAATTTGCATTCTCCATGGATGAAAGCTTTCAAAGTAGGAAGTTTGAGCTTTCTTTCAATTTTTTTCAGTGAAGTTCTCTTATTGCTTTATAGATCTTTCCATATTATTTTTTAAAATTTTGCTTTGTCTCAATTTTTAAATGATCAATTTCTGAGAGAAATCATATGTAGAAAGAGGGCCCTGTGATAAAAGTTACTGTGTCCTAGTTTGTGTGGCCACTTCTCCTTGATGTCCTCCTCATGGTTATTCTCATCTAACATGAAATCTTACAGCTGGGTCCATGCCTTCTCATACTTTTCAGTGCTGGTTACTTCTGCTTGCTTAAATTTCCTTTTTCTGAAGACAGGATATTGCCCATGAAGCTACAACACTTTCTTAGAGGAAGTGTTGTTCCAACTTCTCATTCATTACTTCCTTCATATGTTCTCTATCTCCTATCAAAGTCAGACATTGTTCCTCATAGGCATATTTACTGGGACCCTCTCCTACGACTTGGTTAAAATGTCTCCATTTTCTCACTCCTTTTAAATACCTCCCATTTTCTACTTCTCGCTATCTTCTATAGTTACTCTTTTTGAGGTTCTTTGGAGGTATTTTCCCTTAATTATTAGCATCTGAATTTGGCTTGGGTACATAATGTATTCCCCTCCCCTTTACCCATTGATATACCCTCATATCTTGTAATTTTGTCCCAAAAGAGAAAGATAGATAGTCTCCTCTATCTTTAAATCCAACTTTAAAACAAAAAACTTAGTGGTTTTTATTTTTTTAAACCTATAGGTCATGGTTTGGTTATTCTTTCTCTTTTTAAAAATAATCTCCAGATAGGATTAATTTATTTAATTATTTATTGTTTCCTAAGTGATTGTATTTATTTATTTTTCTTGGATGTCTATTGTTTAGAAATATGCTAACAAGGTGAATATGCTTATGAATATTATCATGTTTCTGAGGAATACCTCAAATGTTTCCATTTTACTGAACATTCATCTTTGATGAAGGGTGGGAAGTTCTCAGGCTGTCATTTTTAAATACTATCTAAACTTAATTGCTTTTTGAAATATGCATGATGCTTTAAAAGTCTTTGTGTAGTTTTGTTATAAAAAAAAAACTTAAAGGGGTGGAGCCAAGATGACAGAGCAGAAGGATAGACCTGTAAAAGCTCTCCCCCCACAGTCCATAAAATACCTGTAAAAATGATTCAAAACAAATTCTAGAGTAGAAGTTACAAAACGACAGACTGAAAGAGATTTCCAGTCCAAGGTAGCCTGGAAAGCTAATAGGAAAGATTTATCACACTGGTCTCAGAGTACAGTGCAGCCCACAGAGCCCAGAACAGCTTTTGTGGATCAGCATAGCAGGGACAGGACCCGAGCAGGCTGAGGTGTGGAATCCCACACAGCAGCTGCAATTCCCAGATTGCTCAATCCACAAATGCCAGAGACAGCTTCAAAGGCCAGTGAGAAAGCTCTTTCACCTGAGTGAGAAGGGAACAAGGTCTATTACAGCTCTAGGCAGGAGCAGCATCCATTTTGTAGCCCTTGGCATAAAGACCCTGGGGGAACCAAGCAGTTGATCTGGGTTTCAGCCATGAGTGGTGGTCCTGGAGTGAGGAGGAGCACTGGCTGTTGCAGATTCTGAATGGGGAATTCTATTTGCATATCCTGGGCAGAGGAGTGCTTGTGGTTGCTCCCAGACCAAAGCGCAGGCCAAGAGAGGAGTAACTCCTCTTCCTTGATTGTGCCACCTTGGAGGAACTGAGCACTTACTGGTCCCCAGAGTATACCCTATCCTTGACAAAGGACTCAAAAGTCAAGTAACTGGCTGGGAAAATGCCCAAAAATGGAAAAAATAAGACTACAGAAGGTTACTTTCTTGGTAAACAGGTATTTTCTTCCATCCTTTCTCATGAAGAACAATGCTTACCATCAGAGGAAGTCATAAAAGTCAAGGCTTCTGCATCCCTAACCTCCAAAATAAATATGCAGTAGTCTCAGGCTATGGAAGAGCTCAAAAAGAATTTTGGAAATCAAGTAAGGAACGTGGAGGAAAAATTGGGAAGAGAAATGAGAGCAATGCAACAAATTAATAAAAAAGTGAGTCAACAGCTTGCTAAAGGAGACCCAACAAAATGCTGAAGAAAATAACACCTTTAAAAATAGACTAACTCAAATGGTAAAAGAGGTCCAAAAAGCCAATGAGAAGAATACTTTAAAAAGCAGAATTAACCAAATGGAAAAGGAGGTTTAAAAGCTCACTGAAGAAAATAGTTCTTTAAAAATTAGAATGGAGCAAATGGAAACTAATGAATTTACGAGAAATCAATAAATTACAAAACAAAACCAAAAGAATGGAAAAATAGAAGATAATGTGAGATATCTCAACGGAAAAACAACTGACCTGGAAAATAGAACCAGGAGAGACAATTTAAAAATTATGGGACTGCTTGAAAGTCATGATCAAAAAAAGAGCCTAGGCTCATCTTTCATGAAATTATCAAGGAAAACTATCCTGATATTCTAGAACCAGAGGATAAAATAAATATTGAAAGGATCCAATGATCACCTTCTGAAAGGAATTTAAAAAGAAAAACTCCCAGGAATGTTGTAGCCAAATTCTAGAGTTCTCAGGTCAAGGAGAAAATATTGAAAGAAAGTACAAAGAAACAGTTCGAGTATTGTGGAAATATAATCAGGATAATCCAAGATCTAGCAGCTTCTACATGAAGGGATTGAAAGGCTTGGAATATGATATTCCAGAAGTCAAAAGAACTGGCATTAAAACCAAGAATCACCTACCCATCAAAACTGAGGAAAATACTTCAGTGGAAAAAAATGGTCATTCAATGAAATAGAAGACTCTTAAGCATTCTTGATGAAAAGACCAGAGCTGAATAGAAAAGTTGACTTTCAAACACAAGAATCAAGAGAAGTATGGAAAGATAAACAAGAAAGAGAAATTGTAAGGGACTTACTAAAGTTAAAGTGTTTATATTCCTACATGAAAAGTGGATATTTGTAACTCTTGAAACTTTTCTCAGTATTTGAGTAGTTGGAAGGTATATACACACACACACACACACACATATATATATATATATATATATGTATATGTGTGTATGTATAGACAGAGGGCACAGAGTGAGCTGAATAGGAAGGCATGATATCTAAAAAACTAATAAAATTAAGGTGTGAGAGAGGAATATATTGGGAGAAGAAAGGGAGACATGGAGTGGGGCAAATTATCACTCATAAAAGAGGCAAGAAAAAGCTTTTTCAATGGAGGGGAAAAGTGGGGAGTTGAGATGGAAAAAATGAAGCTCACTCTCATCACATTTGGCTTAAAGAGGAAATAACATGCACACTTAATTTTGTATGACAATTTATCTTACAGTACAGGAAAGTAGGGGAGAAAGGGATATGTGGGGTACATGGGGGATGATAGAAGGGAAGGCAAATGGAAGCAAGGAGTAATTACAAGTAAACACTTTAGGGGAGGGACAAGGTCAAAAGAGAGAATAGAATAAATGGGGGACAGAATAGGATGGACGGAAATATATTTAGTCTTTTACAACATGACTATTATGGAGATCTTTTGCAAAACTACACATATATAACCTATATTGAATTGCTTGCCTTCTCAGTGGGGATGGGTGGGAAGGGATGAAGGGAGAGAAGTTGGAACTCAAAGTTTTAGGAACAAATGTTGAGAATTGGTTTTGCATGAAACTGGGAAATAAGAAATACAGGTAATGAGGTATAAAAATCTATCTTACCCTACAAGAAAAGAGAGATGATGGGATTAAGGGAAGGGAGGGGTATGATAGAAGGGAGGGCAGATTGGGGAAGGGGTAATCAGAATGCACAGTGTTTGGGGGTAGCAGAGAGGTTAGAGATGGGGAGAAAATCTGAAACTCAAAATCTTGTAGAAATGAATGTTAAAAACTAAAAATAAATATGTTAAAATTTTTTTAAAAAGCTTAAAAATTGCACTGTCTTGGAGTATTCTATTCTCCTCTGTGACTTCTAGAGGATCCAGCATGCGCTTTCTATCATATTAATTTTATTGTCCTCATATTTTGATTTATTTTTTCCTTACTGCTTAAAATGTGTTAGGGATTATTAGATTTAGTCACTATGTGTCTTGAAGTTAGAAATGTAGTTTGTTCACTTGTTTGTACATTTATAAAGAGCAATATATGGATTCTTTCTAGTTGTGCATTGTTTTCTATAACCAGGTGGTCAGGGCACTTTTTAAAATTCTTTTTTTGCTTTGCAGTATTTGAATGTGTTTATTGTTGTTGTTGTTTTAATTTGTGGTATTCTTTGTGTTGACATAATTCTGGCATTGTCTCTGTGCAAGGTCAGTATCTTTTGCTTGTATAGAGATTGTGTTCTTTTAGTTTTTTTTTTTTTTTTTGCTTTTTCCTTTGATGTTCTCTTTCATTTACATGTAATTTTATTCCAACTCAATTATTTTTTACTTCTTTGGAAAGGATAAACACAGTTGATTTATTTTTTTTTACTCTGTTATTTATTTTTTCAGTACAAGTTATAGGTTCTGAAATTCATTCTCTTCTAATTTATTCTTCTGTTTTTAATTTCTTTTGTGAGTCATTTCCTAACACGTCATTGTTTCATGTTTTCTTGAGATTCTTCAGGCTTTTATGCTTCATCAAACCTTGATTCAACTTCTTTATTCTTGTAATATTTATTTATAAAACTTCTGTTATTTTTTGAGGTCATTTTACTAAACCTTCTAATTTTAGTGCCTTCTCTACTCATTTACTTATTTCTAATCTAGGTTTTTAAATGGAATTTTCTTCATCTTAAAATCTTTGGTAATTCCAGCCTTTTTTCTTCATATTTCCTTTTCACTTCCTTTTGGACTCTTCCTTCTTTGATGGTGGTTACTCCTCACAACTTCTTCACATGTTGATTTCCTTACTGAAAAATGGAAAGTAACATAAATGCACTTAAAAGAAAATAATACTAGGGAAAAAATTTAAATAAATATTTCTGTTAAAATCAAATATCAAAAATCTATAATGAAATGATAAAATACAAAAGATTAAGAGATATTCTTTACTAGACAAGTGATAAAAGATAAATTTTATTGCTTTTTTACATCACCATTGCCAAATGTTTTCTTTTCTTTCCTTTCCCAGTGAACAACCTATTTCTTGTAACAAGGACTTTTTTATAAAAAAAAAAAAAAGGAAAGCAATTTAATGAATCAAATCAACAATATCCCAAGTTAATAGTAATATAT
The DNA here is from genome assembly GCA_028658325.1 of Potorous gilbertii. NCBI lineage: Eukaryota > Metazoa > Chordata > Mammalia > Diprotodontia > Potoroidae > Potorous > Potorous gilbertii. The sequence continues at coordinate 123,416,120 of CM053774.1, read as the reverse complement.
GAGATACTGCATACCCATATTACTCAACCTCTGCAAAGAAAGGAAAGAGGGCATTTTCTTGTCTCTCCTTTAAATAACAAAATTGGCATTGTGATTATGTAGCATTAAGTTTTCTTTGTTTTCATTCCTTCAGTTTACATTGTTGGAATCATTACATATAGATATTTGCTACCTGCTCATTTTCCACTGCATCAGTTCTTGTGTCTTCTTATGCTTTTCTCAATTCTTCATATTTATAATTTCTTACAATTCCATAAAGTTTCATAACATATATCACAGTTTGTTTAGCCATTTCCAAATGTATGAACATCAACTCTGTTTCTAGTTCTTCACTACTACAAATATTCTTCCTACAGCTATTATGGTATATATGTAACATTTTTTTCTATATCTGTCCTCCTTGGTAATGTGAACTTAGCAATGAGATCTCTGGATTAAAGAATATAGACACTAGTTTTTCTAATAATTCCAAATTGCACATCAATGTACCCATTTCTCTTACAGCTTCTTAAGCATTGGTTATTCTCATTTTTCTTACTCTTATCAATTTTGAGGTTGTGAGAGGAAACACCAAGTTGTTGGAGTTTTAGGGAGTTTTTTGCTTTTATTATTAGAAAAAGGGAAACAGGGATGGAATAAGTATTTATATAATGCCTACTATGTGCCAGACACTCATCCAAGCGATTTTTATAAATATTAACTCATTTGATGCTCCCAACAACCCTGTAAGGTGAGTGCTGTTATTATCACATGTTTTTAGTTAAGGAAACTGAGATAAGCAAAGGCTAAGTTGATGATCTGGTTAACACATCTAGGAAATATCTGAGGTCAAATTTGAACTAATGTCTTCCTGACTCCTGGGCCAGAGCTCTAGCCACTGTATTATTGGTAATATGAAAGAATATTTTATATGATTATTAATAGTTTTCAATGTTTTGAAAAATTTTCTTTATTTCTCTTCATTATTTATCCACCAGAGACTGCCTTATCATAAATAATGCTTTTAAACAGGAAAAGCCAATGTAGCAAAGTGGTAGGAAGCAGTATGGAGAGTCCCCCTTCATAAATTCCACCGAAAAGATCTAGAAAATGCACCAGGCTGATACATGATGGAGAAATACAGGAAGTCACAATGAGCTAGTTGTCTAGCCCAACATGGCACAGAAGCACAAACACAGGGATTTGCAGACAATGGAAATGGGGTCAGGCCAGATCAAGAATATGCTGAGCATAGTTTACTCCATTATCCAGGAACAGGTTTTACACCAAGGCAAGAGAAAGTTCCAGATTCATACTGGGGCACTATAATGGGGGATGGATTCCACTTGGAACCAAAATTTCAGATCAAAGGAAAAATATTACAAGCTACCAGAAAGAAAGAATTTAAATACCAAGAAATCATATTCAGGATTACACATGATTTAGCAACCACAATAATATAAGAGTAAAAAGCTTGGACTGTGTATGATATACCAGAAAGCAAAGGATATGGGCTTACAGTCAAGAATAGCTTACTCAGCAAATCTGAGTATAATTCTATAGGGGAAAATGGATCTTTAATGAAATAAAGGACTTTCAAGTATTCCTGATGAAAAGACCAGAGCTACAGAAAAACCCTGAAGTACAAATACAGGGGTGAATAGAAACTAAAGTGAAATATGAATGCCCAGTGATAAAGGACTAAACAAAGATGAACTGCTTGCATTTGAATATGGGGAAATGATGCATATGTCTCCTCTGAATTTACATAATTACTACAACAATGGAAATTAAGTGAGGTTTTTTTTATTCTTTTATGTAGAAACAACAAAACTCTGGTCAAATGCAACGATCAGTGTTAGTATTAATCTTGTCTGACAATATATCTAATGTTTTGCATCCGTAATTTCCCAACTTTGTAAAGAAAGAATCTAAATGCATTTTCTCAATTCTTCTACTGGACTATGCTTGGTCATTGTGATTGCAGAGTTGTTTCATCTTTCCATTTATATTGTTGATGTGATTGTGGATATTGTCTTCCTGATTTGGCTTATTTCAATCTAAATCACTTATAAAATTCTTTCATGTTCACCCGAATTTTGAAAGAAAATAATTCACGCTAGGAAGTTGCAAAGAACTACTCATCAGGGATAAGGGCAGTTAATGTAATGTACCTGTTAATTTACCTCAATACAATAACTACTTTTATGAATAGTTTGCTTTGTGTTTATATATGCGTTTGTATTCTCTCTCCCTGTCTTTCTCTCTCTGTGTGTATATATATATATATATATATATATATATATATATATATATATATATATATATATATATATGCGTAAGTATATGTTACACACACAATACATACAGACATATATGCAAATATGTGAACATGAATATACCCTTGGAAAGTATGAGCTCTACCTCTGTCTTCAGAGCTGACTCTAGAAGGTGCCACCAGTCTCTTCTGGTAATCACCTCTTTTAGGACATTCAGGACATCCAAAGCAACAGCTTTTAAAGAAGGAGAACCCTTTGAAACATCATCAGGAGTAAGAATTACAAGAAAAAGAGCTTTTGTACTGTAAGAGTTTGGAAGCTTGTTGATTGAGGATGAAAGTAAACAGGGGAGGCACTTGTTCCAATGGAGTGCTTCCACCTGTGGGAAGTGGACATTACCAACTTAGCCAATAATCTCCTACTATTTTCTCTGGGCTGGACTTATTCTGTGGACATCAATCTTAATTCCACCCCAGCAGTGAGATTTCTCTTTGACTTGATGATTCAATTCAATTCAACAAACATCTATTAAGTGTCTACTATGTGCCAGGCACAGTGCTAAACCCTGGAAATTCAAAAAGAGGCAAAGTGCAATCTCTGCCCTTAAGGAGTGTGCAGTCTAATGAGGGGGCAACCTGTGAAGAAATATATAGAAACAAGTCATCATATAGAATTAAATAATAAATAATTAACAGAGGGAAGATGCTATGATTAAGAGAGCAAGCTTCTTGTAGGAGATGGGATTTTAGAAGGGACTTAAAGGAAGCCAGGGAGGTCAACAATTAAAGCAGAAAAGGGAGTCCATTCTAGGCATGGCAGACACCCAGAGAGAATGGCTGGAGCTGAGAGGTGGAGGATCTTGTGGAAAGACCTAATCCAAATTTCACGTGATGATTCACTTCTTAATCCTAGACCTTCTTACCTAGAACCTTAATCTTAGACTCTCTTACAACAGTTTCTGCTCCACAATGACTGTAGTCTTTGAGAGACGATGTCTTTTTGGTCCTTAGGGTATACTAGAGGAAAAGATTCTGTTCCTGATGGCAGGACCTCTTAGACTACATTTCTTCGTGCCTGAGAGGCACCAGGGGTTATATTCAGATCAGGTATCACTGTAGGGCATGAACAGGGATGGGGGAAGGACTGAGAAGTATAAACGACTTCCTGAAGCCGTAATTTTGATCCTGATCCTCGCCTTTCCTCCCTTGCTCCTATCCTGATGTTAATAGGAGCTGCACAGTTACAAATGTAAGACCTGGAACAAATTGGATTGATGTGAGATCAACACAAACCACATGTTACTTGACAGATTCTCAAGCCCCTAAAATGAAGTCAAAGACAGAATCTCCTTCTGAAACAATTAAGCAAATCTTTTGTCAAAATTAAAGCAAGCCCTTTTAGCTGTTAGCATCCCTCCTCCAATGTTTGCTTTTTCTATATTTGAAAAACATGCTGCTTTTTCTTTCATGTTTTTTGACTTGCTGGAAGCAAAACAAATATCGAGATAAACGCAGACAACACTGGTAATTAGAAGAAATTATTTTAAAAGTTTGAATGCAGTTAGCAAGCTAATTCTGGCCATCATTTAAAAAAAAACCTTCAGAAATTTCAATGGACCACTTCTCTCTCTGAACTGATGTTCATATGGGGCAAGCTTATTTTTTTTTAATTTTAAAAATGTTTATTAATGCATATTAAAATAACAATCATAAGCCTATTATTTTTAACATGAAACATTTTAAAAATAAAATTATTTTATAAAATAAAAAATTAGTGAGAAAGGTAGAATTGTTTTTATATGTTTTTGCAAAACTCTTTGATATCTGGCTTCATAAAAAAAAAACTGGATTTACCTCTCTGTTTCTGCATTCAATTTATTGTGATATGATATTTAGGTTGAAATATAAGAAGAAAATATGGCTTCAGACAGAAATGTAATTGGCAAAGGGAGGAATATTTTAATGGTCTAATGGTGTCTTCATATAATTTTTTAAAATAATATTTAATTTCTCTCAATTGCATGTAAAATAATTTTTAGCATTCTTTTTTTTAAGTTTTGAAGTAAAACATTTTTGCAAACTTTAAAAAAAAATTTTGAGTTATCAGATGGTCTATTTTGAAACAGTTACAAATCATTTGTTATTCCACGTGAAATCTAATATCAGTAAGACCTGTCCTCAGTTGTCATTAGAACCTCAGCATTCTGAAAGCAGGGAGTGTTTTCCTCCTTTTAATGTTCAGCATCTAGCACAGTGCCTTGCACATATTAAGTGCCTTAACAGATACTCATTGCATTGAATTGAAACAGGAAATTTTCCCATTCCTCTTATTTTTTTTTGATTTGTATTGTCTAAAATACTGACATTTGCATAATTCTCCTTAAAGCGGTAAGCACCCTAGAAAAGAGATGACCAATAATTGGTACTCTGTATGAAGGAGGAGGAGTGGATGAATATACTGAGAAGGAGCCATCTGAGTGGGTTTTAGGTATGGGAAAGTAGGGGATCTCCTCACTGGATGAGTGTGTTAGAAGTGAGGGAACTGAGTACAGAGTAGGCACTGGGTTTGTGGGTGGAAGGTATCTCCCATTGGATGACAAGACAAGAAAGGATCTAGCTTAATGAATTTGGAGTATGGAAGGACAGTCACGTACTGAATAGATAGAACTTCCCACTGCATGAACCAGTTAGAAATGAGTAATTGTAGGAGCTTTGGGAATGAAAAGTGGGAGATAAGACCCCATTGGATAACCTTTGGTTTGGTTCTTCTCATGGTTTCTCCCATTCGTTTTAGTTCTTCTATGCAACATGACTTATGTGAAAATGTGTTTAGTAAGAATATGTATGGAGAACCCATATAAGATTGCATGCCATCTTGGGGAGGGGGTATGGGAGGGTAGAAAATTCAAAACGTATGGAAGTGATTGTTGAAGACTGAAAACAAATAAATTAATTAAAAATAAATAAATAAAAGAAGTTTAGTCTTGAAAGGAAGAAGAGATATATGATGATAACTGGTGGGTCTGGTTCCATCTAGTGAGGGTATTTTTAAGGTTGAGGAATACTAGAGTATGTTTATAGACAGCAGGGAGGAGTCAGTATATAGGAAGAGATTGATGATAAGAAAAAGTAAGGGCTATAGAGAGTCAGGAGTGTTATGTTAGAAAAGTCAGGACTGGAGGTAAAGAAAACTAGAACACTCTAAAGAATTTAAGTTAATAATGAATGAAATGATCTGTCTTAGTCTCTGAGAACAGGTGATCACTTCCCTCTCATTAGAGGCGAGAAGGACAGAGATTGGTAGAAGGTGGAAGAGATAAAGGGAGAAGGCAGAAGGAGAAAGTTGTAGGATTTGCATAGGTTTTCAGAGGAAGTTGCTTCATTGGTTGGTTGATTTTCCTTGTTTCAAAAGAGGGTTCAGTGGAGATGGTGGTGGGAGAGGGAAATAATTGCCATGGTAAAAATAAAAAGGCAGCAAATAGACATTATTTTTTAAATCCCTATGCAAATTTCTAAGCCACAGATTCAAGGAAAACCCAAATAATACTATCATTCTTTGCTTATTTCCACTCAGTCTTAGATGTGCATAATATTACAGATTACACTTTTACCCTATTTTAGAAGGATAAAGTCTTAATAAAAAATTGGAGTCATAACCAGGATAATATTACTGGGACTTTGCCTTAGGGTGCCAGATTTAGAGATCTCTAGCATGATTTGTATTCCTTGTTACTCTAGAAACAACAGAGCTTAATCCCTAGTTAGCAAGAATTTGTTACAATAGTATACAACTAAATGTTCACTTGTGAGCTACTGCAGCCCTTCCCTAACCTTTTCCCCTTCCCGGTAACAGCTCTTGTCCATGGGGGCTTGGAGGTTTCATGTCCTTCATGTCGGATGAATACAGTTTAGTGTTGTTCCAATGTGAAAATGCTCACCTAAAGCTTTAATTCTCATGAATACTTTGCCTATTTACACAATTTACAGATCTGGACTTACAAATCTAATGATGAACTCCTCAGATTTGATTTTCTCACCACAATACCTTCAGTGATTTAGACCTGATTGTCACATCATAGATAGCACCCCTCCCAATCATTTGCCCAATACGTACTTGAACAGGCAGCTTAAGTTGCCAAAGGGCAGCTTGCTATTTCTCCCCTCATAGTCTATGATCAGCTAACTCTGGGGATGGAGTTTTTAATACTACTTCTCAATCATCATCTAGTGTATTCTCCCCAATATTAATTGACAGTTGATATCAATGAACTTTTACAAAATGATATTTACCAAGAAAGTACAGCGATGTTAGAATTTGCAAATGCGGGATACACTGTCCCTTTTACACAGGATTCCTGGGAAGAGTGAGCTCAAAATTAGAGTGGTTATAACAAAGTATCCTCCTCCCTCCCCCCCCCCCAGTTGAGGGGAGGGTAGAATTATTCATGGCCCTGGGATTCTTTTTCTCCAAGGAGGACTTGGAATCCTCATCCAGTTCGCTTCTAGGTGTGATCTATCCAAAGGATGTCTTTCCCTTGAATAACTGGCCTATTTTCTTCTAGGTTATTGTTTCAATTCACTATTGAATTGGGTCAAGCAGCCTGCTAAGCTGTTGCATTGCCTCAACCTCAAACTCAGTTATTGTTGCCACTGAAAGCAGAATCTGAATTATTGGGTGGACCTCAGATGCTTTGAATGGATTTCCCTGTCTCACAATGTGGGGCTCCCATTGTTGAGTCTCCTTATCACCTAGATCTTGTTATCAGAATATTTTCAGTTGTTTAACCTTTATTTTCAAAGAGGACCAATGATGTTATGACCTGATATCTTGATCTGCATGTGAGTTTGATTTAAATGAGGCAGTGTTTACAAAGTCATCAGCCTCACTCTCTCTTCCAGAATCATTGAAGTTCAGTGGCAAGACAAAAGTCGGGATGGTTGAAAATGGCTCAGAATTCAGTGGATGACCTTAGTGGCTGACCTTGGTGTCTTTATAAACAGATATAGATCTATAGATATAGATACTACTTAGGAACTATATTATTAAATTATATTAAATTATATATAGAGACATAGATACTATTTAGGAACTATATTATTAAATTATATTAATTATATACTTGTAATATATGTTATGTATTTGTAATATAGCATAACATATTAATTATACATAATTTACACTAATTATATATAATATATTATCTCTGTGCATATACAGTTATATATATGTGCATATACATTTCTCTGTACATATACATATATATCTCTATGCATATATATATCTCTGTGCATATACAATACATACAATATATATATTATATATATATATATATAACATATATATATTACAAATTGAGAAACTGGGGGCTGAGTGCTACTCATTGTCACATACCTAGAAAGTAACAGGATTTTCAACTTCAGATATCTCTTGACCCTAAGTCTAGTTCTTATTTTCATATAACATGTTTCTTACACAAATATTATATTAGATGTTAGGAGTATATTGTGGCTACTTGAACATTAGTCTTACTTGGCATTTGTACTTCCTTCAGCACCAGGCATATGGGCATGTGGTCTGCTCTTAACACTTGTAGTTACTAATGCTGTTAGTTTGTTTTTCAAGTTAAGGAAACTACAAATGAAAAGAGATATTCCTAAAATTGTGTGACCTCTTGAAAACAAAAAGATATAAGGCTTGTCATGTAATCAAATTGTTGTCATTGGGTGCTGTTCTTTTGAGTCCATCTGCCCAGTGCCATGATAGATTGGTAGCTATTTTTCAAGAAACCAGCATTATCTAGAATGACAAGTGGAAGGTCATAGAATTTTTTTTTTTAACAATGAACAAAGCCTGTTAAGGGAAGAACACTCCAGGAACTGCACACAAGCAAGTCTGAGCTGGGGAGACCATCCCTAGATGTGAAGGACATGACATTAACCAGGCCCAGGTTAGCAAGCTATTTAACTCACATTGCAAACAGACCTTTTCTTCCTTTATACATTGACCCTCAGATGAATTTTACTTAGTCCTCCAAAGGGTATTATCGATATTCTGAAGTCACATTTTGAGGTATAGTATGTATATCATAGTTAACACATTTTTTTCCTTTTATTGCATGAAATCAAAATATTCATTAAAATTTCCAACTGCTGTAATGGAAGTCCTCCAAAATAGTGTATACCATTTCCTTAGGTCTATGTTTCCCCAGACAAGCCTCTTGAAGGCTTGTGTTGGCCTTCAGATGGAGTGGGTGTTTAGTCTGCTCATTAAAAACATTTAGAAACTCTAAAGTGAATATGTTTATCCCCAAAGAAATCCTTGGCTATTGAAGTGTTCTTTTATCTGTGAAACAAGTTCAGACTCGGTGTAATTTCCTCTTTTGATCCTGCATCTGTGGGTTATCAGCAAAGCTTGTAGCCTGGAGATTCTTTATGGATGCTTGGGATAATATAAAGATTAACATCATTCTGCAATGGGTTTCAAAGCCTGGTACAGGTCTTCCCTAACTACTCTAGTAGTTGGTAAAGGTCAGCCTAGGGCAGGGTCCTGAAGGAAAGCAGCTGCCTTCCCACATGCAGGCTAAAAAAGCAAAAAGAAATCCAGCTGGAGGCAACGTAAGATAGGCATGGCCCAAAGGGCAGAGGGCAGAGGTAAGCACATAGATTTGGGAGTCACATACATGCAGATGGTAGCTGAACATTTAGGAGGAGATGGTTTCTGAATTCCAAATCAGAGAACCTAGGTTTCATTACAAATTTTACTTATTAACTCCCCGTGTGAGTAACTCTGGGTCTCCCTTTCTTCCCTAAAATGAATCACTTGGATGAAATACTTTCTGAGGGTCCCTCCATAAGATCTATCATCTTATAAGTGCCAAGTATTAATTTTGGAGAATCTCAGTTCTTAAGTCAACAGTAATGGTGGTGTGGCAGGAGTCTAGAGTCCAAAGAGCTTTGTACTAAAGGTTAGTATGCACACGTTTGAATTCTGGGTGTAGAGCTAAGTAATTACGTGGCCTTAAGCAAGTAATTTTATATCTAGCAGATACAATTTTATAATTTTCTAAATGAGCAAATAAGTCTAGATCATAAGGTAGCATAGGGATAATCTATAAGACCCTCCTCACAAATAAGGAAACTGAAGTCCAGAAACATGAAATGACTTACTTCACTCAGGTAATAAGTAATATGTCCTGAATTTGAATGCATACCCTCCACCCTGCTCCATATTTCCTACCCTAAGACCTATTTAACTTCCATGATTCTTTGTAGTTCCACTCCAAAAAGAAATAATCTGTTCTCAGGTGCCCCTTTAATGGTAACCAACAAGATGTTAAGCTGCTAATTCTACCAAGTTCCATTGTATTAGTCAAGATGTATATTTTGGTATTTAAGTCCTCCATAAAATGTAAGTAATAAATCCAACCAACCAAATCGTTGTCATGTTAAAATATAAAAGCAAAATTAAAATAAAACATTTGTCATGTTAAAGTAAATATAAAACAATTATCATGTTAAAATATCATTGACTTCAACAATAGATCAAAATCAATTATGGTTTTGTTAGTGTTACAATGTAAATTATACAAAAATGGGAGAGACAGCTATTGTTAAGAGGATGGTTACTGAACATCTAGAGGGGAAAGCAGCAATTAAAAAACAAAAATAAGAAAACTATGGCTTCATCCAAAAAAGGGCAGAGGCCAGACCCTTTTTTGATAGAGTTACTGAAGTGATAAATGAGGGGAATATCGGGGATGTAGGTTGCTTTGGTTTTAGCAGAGTTTTGGACAAGTGTGTTGTATTGCTCATATGGAAAAGCTTGAGAGATGCAGACTAGATAACAATACAACAAGATGTAGACAGAACTGACCAGATGGCCAGACTTTAAGAGCAGTTGTTTATGGTTCTATGTCAGTGGGGCAGGAAGCCCCTAGTAGAGTAGCCCAGGGACTTGTGCTGGGCTCTAAATTGTTTAACATTTATCGATGATTTGGACACTGGTGCATAGGGATAGGATTCAATTAGGTGCTGATAGGCTGAGTACAGAAAGGAAGAGAGGAAGATTCAGTTTAATAAAGATAAATGTAAAGACTTAAACCTGGACCCTGAAAACCCTGACTACCCCAGTACGCAATGGGAAACATCATGAGAAAGCAGTTTCTCTGAAAAAGATCTAGAGGTTATAGTGGACTGCAATTTTAGTGGATTCTCATTCATGAGTTTCTCCTGGAGCCTCTATTTTGTGGAGAGGTTCAGACAGGCTAGCCTTCATTCCCCTCCCATCTCTGGTCTTTACTTCTTGGATTTCAAAACCATACTTCAACAGCTATATTATCCTATATCTTCTCTCAGTGCCTAGAATCTCCTCGTCTTTGACTCTAACCCTGTGACCATCTCACCCTGGCCTGCTTCTCCCAGCTGACTCCCTTTGGCAAGTTTCTCTGAGAGTATCTACAGCCCCCAAGGTGAGAACCTATATTCTCCCCACTTTGGGGTGTTGTCTACATCCTTTAGAATTGAAGTTCCTCAAGAGCAGGGACTGCATTTTTTCTTTTTCTATTTTTATCCCCAAAACTTAGTCCAGTGCCTGGTGCATTAATAAATGCTTGTTTCCTGCTTACTGGTAAAATAAATATGAGTGTGCAGTATGATATGGCACTCAAACTGGCTAAGCAATTAATGGAAAAGAAAATCATGCATTAAGTGTTTATCATTGCATTCATCCTTCATTGCCAAAGAAGTCCATGCCATCAGAGAAATGATGACATGACTTGCACTTGACTTCGCTTTGAGTGAGGGAGAGCTGTGCAGGTCACCAGCCTCACTTTTCCTCCTGAGCCTTTTGTATTCGGTAACTTGATACTCCTCAGTATGACTGGAGATGCACTGGGAAATGCACTGGGAGACCTTGGGCCCTTTAGGCCAAGGTCTTTGTAGGTACTCACTTAGGGTGAGGTAAGGCCCATTCATTGAATAGGCCTGTTTAAGAAAGAGTCAGGATGTAGTCCCTTTAATGAGGTCAAGAAAAAGAAAGACATCAGGCTGGGTGGGAACCAGCAACAATTACTATTGATAATCACTCTAATCCAATTCCCTTTCAAGTCAAGACATCATCTTCCTGATGTCATTGGGCATCTTCAAGAATGAAGGATGAACCACATTAAATACTCTCTCTGTACAAAATCAGTTCACTTCTGGACATCACTGAACATTGATGAGCTAGTGAACATCCAGAGGAGAGCAACCAGAGAGGTGAAAGGTGTTGAATTGATGGAAAAAGGAATTCAATACATTTACCTTAGAGAAGAAAAGACACAGAGGGTGCCATTATAGATATATGTTCCCAGTTATTTGAAGGGATATCACATCAAGATTAGAGAAATTCCATCTCCTATGCTTGGCAGCAAAGGGCTGAACTGGTTGTAATGGGTAGAAGATGCAGAGAGACAAATTTAGGTTTGATATGGGTGGAGAGGTCAATAAAAACTTACCCAAAGGAAAAAGCAACCTATAAAGGAAATGTGCTGCCCCATAAATTAGTAAGTCCCTCTCAGTTGAAGATGTCACATAGAAGAAGAATGATCAATTATTCAATGCCTTATGTTGGGAATTTTTTTCATGGATGAGTTGAATTAGATAACCTCTGAGACCCTTTCCATTTCTAAATTTCTGATATTGTTTTGTAACCTGCAATACAAGGCCTCAAGGTTCTGGGCTCTAATGGACTGGGTCCATCCAAAGGACTCATATCAAGCATAACAACTTCCACTTTCTAACTTGTTACTTCCTGACGTTTCACCAAGAAATATTTCTAATCTGAGTGCCTTGGTTTACCCAAATACGGGTAAAAAGAAGTCTCCAGTTACTACAAAGCCCTCGCAAAATTAAATGTGTGTTAGGCCCAGGAAAGACTTCATTTTATCCCCACCCCAAGTATTCCAAAGATGCAACGCATTCATGGAAACCCATAAACCAAGCAAAGTCTAAAGCATTCCAATGGCTCCTTGGCTCTGCCTGGAGGGGAACTAGACTTGAGGCGGATTCCCAGGAGGGCAACCCTGTTATTCTCATAAAACCCGTTTCTCCCACAGGATCAATAACAAAGTCTGTGGTTTAACTTTCCCCAGAAGGTAAATATAATTTGGGAGGTGCTGAACAAGGAATTTTTTCCCATCATACTTACATGAGTAATTTCCTGTCTTTATTTGCCAATTAGGATGTCATATAAGAAGTACATGGATGATTTTTCATCTTTTTCCAGGAAGAAATGTATGGGTAAAGTCCTTTGGCTATTTCTCTCATTCAAATGTCCAGTTCTAGAATTCCCAAACTTAGGAACTCTTCAATTAGGGCCCAAAGGGTCCCAATAGATATAGATATCTATAGACATGAATAGACATACCTGCTTCTACTATAAGTCTCTTAGGGGCCCAGTGGCTATCACCCCTTGAGTTAGGGAAATCCCACTATCAGGTCTCCAATTTCTGACCTGTACTTAAAAAAGGAAGAAGAAAAGTATCAGGTAGATAGAAGCTTAAGATTCAAGAACTCCCCTGTCTGAAGACCTAGCCAAACGCATGTGACTTGCCATGCGCTTCTGGAAGAAATTGCTACTACCTACTCCTGGACAGGAGTCCTCTCTCCCACTAGAAGGCATGCTCTCTTTACTGTATACCTGTTTGTCTCTCTCAAGTGAAAAAGAAAATCTGAGAGTTCATTTTTGTAGGGTAATGGAAAGGAGGCTAGCTGAATCCTAAGAATCTAGCCATTGGGAGATAGCCCAAATCTCTGAAATCCTATCAATATAAAAACAGTCAGCATGCTTTATAAAGAGGTATACCATAGATGTTTCTAGAACTGGGCTTCTTAAACTGTTTCCAATCGAGATTCCCTTTTCGAGATTCCACAGCATTCATTGGTCTTGTGCAACCTGAGGGCATGCTCAGTGCAAAGTTCACATACTTTGTATTCAGAACCAAGTCTGCAGGGAAGTTGCATGATGTGACATGGGAAAGTGCTGCCAGAAGCACCTAAGATTCATTATGCTTTTAGTTTTTAATTAATTTTTGGTTGTTGCATATTCAGAAAACTTTTACTATGGCCAAACTTGGGAATCACTACCACACTTTAAGAAGTTCTGTGTAGACAAAGGTCTGTACCTAGTAATCTCATTAACTTGATTAGAAAATCACTCTGTTTGCTAAGGGAGTCCCCTAAACAACCCTTAAATTGTGATCCCTTAAACTGTTGAAATCTGTATTCTCTTATGTATATTTCCAGACCGCTTTTGTGATTTATAATGGCTGAAAAAAAATACCGTATGGCTAAATCTGAGTAATGAACCTTTCCAAACAAAACTAGGCTGGTCCCCAGATGAAAACATATAATCTATCCCTAGATCTGTACTCTAAGTCTATGCAGATCCGCCCAAAGCCTGTGCTCTGCTGGCATGTGTTTGAGAACTCTGGGTGACTTCTGCGCCTTGGAGAAGGATTTCAGTAGAGGAGCAAAGTGTATAGACTTGAAAAAGGGAGCATTAATCACCACTCTGGTGACACCCTTTGCAATGAGTTTTGTTTAGCATCATCTTTCTTGTCTCAATAGCACATTAGCTGAAGGCATCTGCTGTGGTCCCCAAATTCGGAATGTTCTGAGAAAACAGCCTCACGGCCAAAAGAGCCCAGTGAAAGGCTTTCCAAAGGACAAGTCTAAACAATGTTCCAATGGGGATGAAAACCCAAAGGAATAAGGAAGTGTTGTGAAAGGGGTGCTTTCTCTCCTCTCCATAGGGGCCTTAATTACGGAGTAATCAACAGCCATGGCAGGGTAGCGCAGGAGTGCTGTCCATACAAAATAACACCTTGGACGGGAATGAATTAGAAAGCAATGGACTGGAAATGGTGGCTTTCCAAGCAATCAACAACAACTTGAAAACAAAATAAAGAACACAAGAGCCTTTCATTTAGTTTATTTTTTTTAAGTGCTGACCCCCCAAGTCTCAGACAGTATCTGGGTGCCAGCATTGGTGGTTATTGTGTAGATAGGATTTGTATTTTTTCAACTCAATGGAGGAAATGATCCGTGCCAATGAGTAAGTTGGGTCTTATCTGAGAGATGATCCAGAGAGTCCCTGGATATACAGGCTGGAGAAACAGCCATCTCCCCTAGAACATTACAAATCATAATGTACTTCAATGGAAAGAGTATGAAACTTGTTCAAATCTCTTTCCACTCCTTTGTAGCATGTTACAGAGAATTTGCTTTTTCTGAATGTTCTAGAAGAATGAACCCTGGTGGAAGTGTAAGAAGAAGTAAAGGCAAATTCTAATGCTCGACTTCCTTGTTACTGGTCACTCACCTCTTTGAGCTTCATGTTCAACACAGATTTAAAATAAAGAAAAAAATAATAATGCCTGAACTACCTCCCAGTTTCAAAGGTTAGTCCATTCTGTTCTCTTCCTCCTCTTCTACCTCATATTTGTCCAAGGTGTATAATATCTTGTAACTGCATATCAACGTGATTTTACTTACTTGCCTATGTGGATAGCTAAACCAACTTCTTTGAGTGATGAAGGGTCTCATTTATGCAAGGTTTCATGATTTGATTGCATTAAGCAAAATGTCATTAGCAAAGAGGAGCATCTGGATCCTTCAAGAAGCCTTCTTGGGGCAACTAGTGGATAAAGCACCAGCCCTGGAATCAAGAGGACCTGCGTTCAAGTTCCGCCTCAGACACTAGCTGGGCAAGTCACTTAACTCCACTTGCCTCAAAAAAGAAAAAAACAGGATCCTTGCTACATTCTAATATATAATATTATATATTATATTATATTCTAATATTATATATTAGAATATAATATTCTAATAATAATATATTCATATCTCCGTGAAAGTTGGGAAATCTAAATAACCTTAGGAAATCATATATCACTCTCTTTTTCACTCTACTTGATTTGAATAATTACTGAAATTCTTTGAGGACCTACATGTATTTTTTCAGCCTGACTCTATCAACACAAATCACAGCCCCTCTGTGCCTCAGTACAAAGTTACTGAGAGTTCCTATGTCTACAAAATTTGCTATTCTTTAGCCATTGTAGAGAGAAATATCTTTAAGTTGGGGCAGCTAGGTGGTGCTATAATAGATAGAGAACTAGACTTGGACTCAGGAGTCAGGATCTGAGTTCAGATCTGGCTTCAGACACTTCCTAGCTGTGTGATCCTTGGCAAGTCACTTAACTCTGTTTGCCTCAGTTTCTTTATCTTTAAAATGATCTGGGAAAGAAATGGCAACTCTACTATCGTATCTTTATCAAAAAACGAAAAAGTCCCAAATAGGATCATAAAGAGTTGGATACGACTGAAATAACTAAATAACAATCTTCAAGTTTAATTAGACTGATCTTCAGATGGCATAGGCTATTGAGGACATGCTTGAAGCTTCACATATGTCTCCTATCCATGTGACTATCATAAATCACTCAGCTTTATTAGTTCCCAGTTTCCTAATTGGTAAAATAAAGAGATTGAGCTAGATCATTCCTCAGATCCCCTTTCCTTCTAACTCTATGATCCTATAATCATATGACATACCAGAACTTGGCATTTACTGACATAGTTTCTTAAAATAATGTCAATTCCACACCATGATAGGGCATCAGAAAAGAACTTTGATCCATAATGATGAACTCTTAAAAAGAAATGTGTATGGATTTTTTTTCAGAGTAAAGTGTGGAAAAGGACTGGATCCTTTATTTAGCTATGGAATTATAACACTACCATACACCTCTGAGAAGGATTCCTCTTGACAGCATTCCTAACAAATGGTCATTCAGCCTTTGATTAAAGATTGTCAGCGATGAACAACTTATTGAATCCTACGTTCTACTTTTAAATAGCAGAAAAAATAGTATAAAGCCTAATCTGCTTCTCTGAGACAATATTCTTCCTCCCCTCACCCCCTCCATTAGAATGATCATGGACTGTGGAAGAGGCAGCTCCCTTGTTCGGTGGATAGTGACGGACCTGGAGTCAAGAAGACCTGAGTTCAAATCCAGCTTCAGACACTGGATGGTTGTGTGACCCAGGACAAGTTACCCTATTTGTCTCTTTTTCCTAATCTGTAAAATACAGGTAATAATATTACCTACTTCCCAAGGCTGAAACTCAAGTGAAATAGTAATTGAAGAGCATTTCACACAGTGTTAAGGACGTAGTGAGCACTATATAAATATGTTAGTTATTATTAAATGGCCTTGTTTTGCGGCATAGAACTGGTCGTGGGCACTGTATGTGAAATGAGTCAGGAACAATGACAGAAGTAAACAATGGTCTCAGAGCTCTGATCTCAGGAGCAGAGCAGGGATGCAGTGCTAACCTCCAATCTAGACTGAACCAATTCAAATTTATAAAAATAGGAGCCATTACCCACTAGATAAATGATCAAAGGATTTGAAAAAGCAATTTCTAAGCGAAGAAATTTAAGTTATTAACAAGGATAAGAAAAAAATGCCCTAAATCCCTAGTAATAAGAGAAGTACAAATTAAACAGCAAGGGATCCACAGGCCGATTTGGGAGGTATTATGTTCTATGCAAGTCCAAGGATTACTTTCCCTTCTTCTATTGATAAATAAGAAAGTTACCTGGATGGAGATAGCCCAAGACCCTGAAGCTGAGCCTTGGGCATAGTATGCCCAGGGCTCACCTCCAAACCATTAGCTCTGCTTCTACTTCAGGTCACACAGTCATCATTTATGGGAGAAATCACTGTGGAGAAGGGGCCTGTCCTCCTCACTACTACCAATACTAAATCTTGACCAATTGCCACCAAAAGAAGGAAAAAAAGCAAGTGTCTTGGGAGTAGCAGAAACTCCCTCCCACTCAGACCACAGATGCTACTTCCAGTCCAGCCCTCACATTGATCATTCCAGGGAATGAAGGGTAAGGAAATATTATCATCTGACTTGCTGCTATGCCCTTAGGACCATGGGTCCTGTACCTTTGACCTGCAGCTAAAGCCTCCTGGATATGTTGTCTCTCCCTATTAAACAGTGAGCTCCTTGAGAGCTAGGATTAACTCAGCTTTTGTGTGTATATCCCATCTACAGGGGATAGAGGAAGACAGGTACATTTGTGTGCTCTTGGTAGAGCTGTGAACTGGCTCAGACATTCTGGGGACAATGCCAGGAAAGTTACAAGAAATGTGAATACCCTTTAGCTCACTGCTATAGACCCTAAACCAATCAAAGAAAGAACTAAAGGATCTGATATGTAAAATCTATTTATAGAACCTCTTTTTTGTGGTAGCCAAGGGGACTGTCATCCTATTGGAGAATGACCAAACAGATTGTCATATGTGAATGTAATGGAATACGATTGTGCTCTAACAAATGATGAAAAAGACAGTTTCAGAGGAAACCAGGAAGACATCTATAAACTTGTGCTGTTACATGAAGAGAACAAAGGGATGCTCACAAAAAAATGAAGCGATAATTTATACAATAATAATATCATAGAGGATGAAAATCAACTTTGAAAGACATCAGGAATGTGATCGATGCAGTGCTAGAGCACAAGTCCAATGAAGATGAAATGCCTCCCATGACGGAGCCACAGTGAACTCAAAAAACACAAAAAGACCCATTTTGGGACATGACTAATGTGGGAATTTGTTTTTCTCTGAACTAAGTGACTATGTACTGAGTTTTTTTTTTTAATTTGCTCAATGGGGAAGTAGAAAGGGACAGGCTAATTTAAAATGCTTAGGAACTAAAAATTACAATAATGAGCTATTTAAAAAATAATATAGGAGAGTCATCAAGAGACTGTCAAAGCAAATGATTTATGAAGGAGAATATATCAGAGCACTTTTTCACTCTTCAGAGACATTCATACCAGAATTCCTTGTTCTGCTGAGAATCCCAGCACAGGAGCATAACCATTTTTTTTTGCTTTAATACCCATAACCCTCATATAGTATTTTCTGTACATAATGTACTAATAATTTAATGGGATGTTTAGATGTTATTTATGCTTTAACTATGGAACAGCAAAAAAATGAAAACAAAAAGAAAACAAAGGATTCAATGGTCAATATTTGTGTAGCCCTGACTCACAAGGTTGCCATGGGACCATGAAGGGCAGCAAGTAATTATAGTAGCTGAGCAGATTTTTTTTAAAACAGACTTCAGAGGGAATCTACCTCTTATCACGGAGGAGTGAGACAAAGGAAAAGCTGCAATAACCACTGGGATCAGATTTGCAACCTGACTCATTCAAACAGGGGTCTGGGTAATGATCCACACCTATGCCTCAGGACCTAAGATCTTAGAACCCAAGGAGATGTCCCAGCAAAGATATGAGCCACGTAATATGGTAGAAGAAGCAGTCAATGTTGGAGCAGGATCCTAAATCAGACACATCAGGTACCTCACACTATTTTTCCCTTTTCCCTCCACCCCTTGTGGGTGAACAATTTGCCACCATTTGTCTCCTTATGATTCCCAAATTGTTCACCCTCCATATAATATGTTTTCCCCATTGATTTAAAGAAAGGTCAGTCCTAATTTGGCATGGTTACCTATGACAGAGTGAGAAAGGGAGAAAGGAAAGGGTTTTTCTCTTTAAAGAGACAGGTATTTTCTCCCTTTATTGGAAGCTGAGGTGGAATGCAAATATAATTAATTTCTCTCCAATTATTTGCCTTTGTTTATATAAATAACTTTTTATAGCTTTTATCTTTTTTAGCTACTTCTTTTGTATATCCTGTTAAATGAACTTCCAGATATTTTAAACACATCATAGCAATTTTGAATAGAATTTCTTTTGTTATCTAATGTAGTGTTACTCCATTAATTATCCCATCCCACTTAAAGTAAAAATACTTTTTGATTGAATCAGTCAGAGCTGAGTGTGAATGGGACCTGTACATCTTCTCAAATGGATCAAAGTCACTGTTTGAGACATTTATCTGTCCTGAGAAACATCTATTTTTTTTTAAAAAAAGGAGCTATTTCAGAACTAGATCAAGATTCTTAGTGTCTAGAAACTGAGAGGAAAAGCAAAATAATAATATTACATTAAGGTAATATATTATGCCAAGGTAATACTGAGCTGGAAAATTTCAGCAGCTCAGGAGTAACCAGAGAAAAGAGAAAGAAAAGGCAGGAGTAATAGAGAAGGGAGATATCAAGGAGAGAGATTGACTCTAGACATCTTAGAGCAGGAGACTCAGGCTGATGAAACCAGTGTGTTCACACACTTGAGAAGTGAGAGAAGTCCTTAGAAAAGATGTGCACTTTTCCCAACCTCCCCTCAGACACTCGTTAACTTCATGACCCTAAATAAGTCACTTAAACTTCCTTAGTGTCATTTTCTTCATGTATAGAACTGAGACATCAATGGGCCACTATTTCAGGAAAAGCCCCAAATATGCATCACTCTACTTGTGACTTTCTGGTCTTTGCCTCTTCCTTTCTAGATATTTTGCTAGTACCCTAGTACTTCCAAACCCAGTTCTCCTTTCACTAGTATTCATCAAGCAATGGTTGGATGAGCATTTGGTGGAGATATTGTAAAAGGAATTCAGATTGGATATTAGATATCTTCTGATGTCTCTTCTAATTCTGATATTCTGAGATTGCCCACACTTAGTTAGACTGTTCTTTGGGTAACAGATATGAATCAAATCAACTTAATGTTTAGTATGAATTTGTGGGTTCAGTTTGAGATAAAAGATCTAGGAAGCATGGAGCAAGGCAATGAGGATGTCATTAATGGGGTGAATGAAACTAATTTTTCATAAGTGGTGAAGCAAATAGGAAAAGAAAAGATGACTAAAATGTTAATTTACTTTTTCAAAATAGTTCACTTCCATTGATTTATTGCCAAATGCTAGCATTTTCAAGTACAAGATGTATCTATACAAGATTTGGCCACCAAATATGTATTCTAACAAAAGGCAGTAAGATACAAACATCCTATTTAGTAAATGATGTATGGAATGTTCAGGGAGTTCTAGCATCTCTGGTATGAGGGCTTTTCAGGGCTACTCATCCACCTGTGGTGTCCACCTTCATCCAACTCTCACATGTGGCTCCAAGAAGTTGGAGCATGCTCAGTGGCCACACCTTGTGGGTCTAACCAAAATGAGGGTAACCAACAGGTCTCAAACCTCTCAGTAAGTTAGGGGATGTCTACCCCAAACATGTAAAGATTTCCCGTTAGGCAGGATGGGCAGATGAGCACAGTTTGTTCCAATGGCCATGAAGGAGGCTTACACAGTCTGAGGAGTTCTCAGAGCATGATCAGATATTGACAATACCAAGGTCATCCACTGCAATCTGGACCATCTTCAGTTGTTCTGACTTTTATCCTGCCTCTGGACTTCAATGACCCTTGAAGAGAGAGTGAGGCAAATGACTTTGTGCATCACTGCCTCACTTAAATCCAAGTCATGCACAAGTCAAGACATCACCCTATAATGTCAATGGCCCCCATCAAAATGAAGGATGAACAGCACCCAGTTCTGGAACCATGAACCATAATCAAACAACTGTGTCATTCTCCCTGTGTCAACCCCTTTGAGTCTATTCACTACCCCTTTCTTTCCACACCAAAATGTTCTTCCTTGAACACTATTCTTCTTGGTGTGTTGTTTCTCCCATTAAAATGTAAACTTCTTGAAGGCAGATTTCTTTTTACTTTTATAATTAAGGCATTTAGAATGGTATTTAAAACATAGTAAGTGCTTAATTTTTTTTCATTCATTCATTTTTTGCATTCATCCATCCATCCATCTATCCAGTCATCTAACTAGGCATCTATCACTCAGAGTTGATAGAAAAATAAAATGATATATGGTATGTAAAATATTTTGTAAGCCTCAAGTTATTTTGTACATGTGAACTCTTATCATCACTATCACTACTACTAAAGTATGTCTCTATACAACAACATGATGGCCAACGTAAAATTTTCTGAATCTTCCTTTGATGGACTAATGGCTTGTTTCTGAGAAAATTCTTAGAGCTAAATTATCTACATCTGGAGTAATTAGCTGGAATCAAGTCTTCCATGTTTTATGCTCCTAGGATTTCAAATTCTAGAATTTGGGAACTAGATGGGACCATGACGATCATGGCCAACTCTTTCAATTTACAGGAGAGAAAAGTTATTTTGGGCTTATCACTGTATTTCTTGGGTATCTCTGAACTAGTTAGTAGTAGATCATGGGCTAGAACTCAGGGGGCAAGAAGTTATTCCATTGCCATGATAGGGCCAAAAGCACAGAATAGAGCTGGGGGTAGTCTGATTCTCAAAACATTTGTTATTCCTAGAAAAGGCTCCTGGGGCAAAGTGAGAGAGCTTGGATGGGGATTCAGAACTGGTAGGTTTTCTGGGGTCATCTAGTCTGATTCTCACATCACAAGCAGATAAACTGGGCTCAGAAAAATTAAGTGACTTGCCCAGTGATACAGAATTCCAAAAATAGGATTTAAGTTCAGGTCATCTGATTCCAAAGTCAGTTCTCTTTCCCTTGCCTTCAGTGTGAAGTAGGGACTCAATGAAAGGCATTAAGATTTATCTTTCTCAAATAATTTCTTTTATGTTTATCTATTTTAGAAGCTCTGCCCCAATAACATTCCAATTCAATAAATCCATTTCCAAGGGCACCAAGTACTCCAAATTCTTAAGTGAAACCAATCATAGTTCTCTTATTCTCATTATGAGGTATGATATTGTCAGGGACTTTTGGTATAGATTGTTGTTCAGGTGTTTCAGTTATGTCCAAGTCTTCATGACTTCATGGCTCCATGCAAAGTTTTCTCGGCAAAGGTACTGGAATGGTTTCCCATTTCCTTCTCCAGTTCATTTTACAGAGGAGGAAACTGAGGCAAACATCACTAAGGGATTTGCTGAGGGTCACATAGCTAGCAAGTGTCTGAGGTCAGATTTGAACTCAGGAAGATGAGTCTTCCTGATTCCAGGATCTGCATTGCCCATCTAATCACCTCTAAAAATGAGATGCATAGGCAAGCATTATATGAAGACCAACTTTGGTCATTTCATCAGTTCATTTAGGTTGAGTTCCATTTGGTCTCACAGGATGAAGAAGACAGGGTTTGGGGGAGCTGAAAGGGACTATAGAGAGGAGACAAACCTAGAAAATGAGGCACCCAGAGGTGGAATGAATTGTTCATTATAATGGGTCACTGATAAGTAAGAGAACAGCAGGAATTATTGACACAACTCATTTGACTTTAAATCTAGAGGTACGTTCACTAGAGGAACGTTCAGTCATGAGTAAGAAGATGAATGCTGCTACCTTATGAGATCCTAGCCTTAAACCAATCCTTTCAATAGTTAAAGAAACTTAGACCCAAAGACATTAAGGGACTTACCCAGCATCACACAAGTAGTGTCAAAACCAAAGAACTCAGGTCCTGTTTATTATTAAATCTGGCACACCCTCCTAATTTGTTTTCATTTTTTCCACAGCTTATCTCTAAGAAAAAGTCATCTTTTTAGATGACTTTTTATTACCTTCTGGGAAATATGTCCAGATTGGTTCATAATATCTCTCTAAAGTCACTGCTGTTTTGGACAGGATTCAACAACTTTTTAATAGTTATTTAGTTCATAATAATCTTGGGATTATTTCTTTTACTATTTACTCAGATATTATCTGAAGTGAAGAAAACAATGTTACTAAAAGATGTATTTGACTCCATCACTTCCTTGCCCAAGAGTTTTCAAGGTCTCCTATTAAAATACAAAAAATTAAATAAAGCTGACATGACTCCCACCTCTCCTTCAAGTCATTATATTAGTACTCCTCACATCCTCTCCCTTGCAGTCAGACTAACCTACTTACTGTTCTGAGACATGACATTCCATTTCCTACCTCCATGTTACTGAACAGGTGGTGTCCCATGTCTGGAGTGCCCTCCCTCCTCACCTCCCTTTTGTTGACCTTCCTTCAAAGTATAGTTCAGTCACCATCTCCAACACAATATGTTTCTTCATCTCCCCAGTTTTTCAGTGCTCTTTTCCTCTTGGAATTACAATAAATTCCTTTGTGCTTAGTCATCTATATAGATGTTCTAGCCTTTTCAGCCCCCCAACCACCAGCCTTCAGTGAAGCCCTTTGAGAAAAAAGGGGAACTTTTTTCTCTACACTCCCAGGAAAAATATTTTGCACATAGTAGGGCTTTAATATATGGTTGCTCAATCAAAGCCCAGATTCAAAACCATTTTTTTATTGTGAAGGTCAAGGTCTTTCCCACTCTTCCACATTACTTTGCTTTTCTGAATGAAAATGGTGAATGGAATTGATGTTGGATGTTCTCCTGATCTTGGAAAAGCCCCAGCAGTCAACTACTTAGAATTTGGTACCTCTCTAATCATACTGTATGTAGGTGGAAACCAAACTTGAAGGCACTGTGAAATTCTCACTCTATCATATAATATGGCACTTGAAAGTACCATAAGATATTTATTCACTCTACCATCCATGACCTGTACTGTAAGATAATACTCTACCATAGAGAAAACATAAGGCTAGGGGAAACAATTATACAATTACAGATTCAAAGAGATGACAATGATTCAGCATTTAGAATCAAACAATATTATAATTGAGAGAGACTTTAAAAATATCTAGTCTAACTACTTCATTCTAACTACTTCTCAACTCCAGAGGAGGAAACTGAGTCCCAGAAGCTGAAAGACTTGTTTACGGTCACACAGCTAGCTGATGCCAGACTGAGGTTGGAACCCAGGCAGCTAGGTGGCATAGCACATAGATCACTGGACCTGGAGTTAGAAATAAAGGAGTTCAAATTCAACTTTATGAACTTCATAGCTGTGTGATCCTGAGTAAGTCACTTCCTATCTGTCTGCTTCACTTTCAACACCTGTAAAATGGAGATAGTAATTAATAGCCCTTACTTCCCAGGATTATTGTGAAGATCAAATACTTGCAAGGTGCTTTTCAAATCTTGAAACATTAAATTAATGCTGTGTTGTGGAGTCATATTTCAGTCATGTCCAGCTCTCCATGACCCCATTTGGAGTTTTCTTGGAAAAGATACAAGAGTGCTTTGCCATTTCCTTCTACAGTTCATTTTACAGGTGAGAAAACTAAGGCAAACAGGGTTAAATGACTTGCCCAGAGTCACACATCTCGGAAGTGTCTGAGGTCATATTTGAACTCAAGAAGATGAGTCTTTTGACTCTGGACTCAGAGATTTATCCACTATGCTACCTAGCTGTCTCATTAATGTCCCATATTAATGTTAGTTATTATTAAATTCCAGTCTAGTGATATTTTTCTCCACACTCTTTAGGATTCCTTATATGTGGGGATCAAATTGTGATTCCAGAATTTTCTTTTTATACTGTAGGTGCCTAAATATTTCCCTAATTCTAATCTAGGTTTAAAAAGTCACTCCAGAACTACAGTAAAATACTATTTAAAAATAAAAGCAAAGATTAATACAATGGTTCCTTTATTTAGCACAGGCTCAATTGGAAGTGACTGAACTGTTTTATTCAGAAATCAAAATAATCTCTGTGATAATCTTTAATTAAGCAAATGGAAAACCCTTTGAACACCCATACACTGTCCTTAAAGACAGATGTTTAGGATGGGATCCATTTTAAGTCCTGAGCAATATTTGTTTAATGTTTGTTGAGTTACAGTGTCTGGCTGACAGGTCTGGTCCTTTTAACAATTATTTGGAAGACTTCTCAACTTCCACGGCAGCTGGCTTCTGTTCAATGTCAAATTACACATCTTAACAGCTTTCGTTAATGCATCTATAACTTAAGGGAGACTTAACATGCCTTTTTAACTAAAAGGAAAAGCTGTATGAGGTGCCACATTACAGAGAGAGCCAAAGTAGAAATTTCATTCCACAAGGAGGCTGTTTCTCCGGCTGAGAAAACAATGAGAGAAGAAGGGATGTATAATCTAAGATTTTTAATTTTCTGTACAGGAATATAAGATATGTCAGCTTTGTACATGGTACAGCATTTAAACATCAGACTCAGACAGGAATTTGGAATTGTGATGAGAGCTACCAGAGTACAGGCTGATATTAGGTTGGTAACTAGACATGGCAGGAATTTAATAGTTTACAATCATAAAAACACCAACATTTAAAACGAGACTTTATAAAATAATTTACAGACAACCTAGGATCTACAGAGAGCATTTTGTTTGTTTGTGTGTGTGTATGTACCTAATGAACAATATCTTTCAGAGCTGGAAGTAATAAGATAACTTAGAAGCAGTTCATGCAGTGTGAGAGCAAAGGATGGCAGGAGATTCCTTCCATGTTTTCTGCAGCTGTTGATGTAAACCAAGAGTCCAGTGGGGAACTGGACCACCCGGGAATACATCTCTTCCAGATGCCATCCAGGAGCACCTGGCCCAGTCCCATATGACAACGGCATAGGTAAACATAAATATACAAGTTGATATCTTTTCTTACACAGTACAAATACCAGCCACAACTTCCCTCAGCTGTGTGATAGTCTCTTGTTTACACATAAAATGGGTTACTGTTCACCTTGACTTCCCCAAAGTTTATTTCTCGATGCCAAGTCACTAGCAGAATTTCCTTGTTTTCACGACTTTACTCAGATATTTCACTGAGTGCCCTCCGTGCCCAATGACATAAACATCAATAAGGTAAGATCGGCCAGGTTGGAGGCCTCTAATTGTTTCAGTGGTCACTGCCTTCTGTAAGTTCTGGCTGTGGAAATACTTACAGAGAACCTTCTCTGATTTCTTTCTCGTTTCTGGCCCCAGGCACTGGTTCTGTTCCCTTTTCTTTTGGTTTTCATTGTAGTTATCATCCACTTCCTTTCTGTAGATGCAAAATTTGTTTCTTTCCTGTGTTCCCAACCAGGCCACTGTGGCTGAAGAACATGTTCGGAGCTTGTCGAAGGCCTTGATCCTTGTGTCTTCAGGAAGGGAGGGGAATGACTGCTTATGAAGTCGTGTGGTTGCCAGGATCTTCAGCATGGAGGCTCCCTTCTTGTTTCCCTTCAGCTTAATGAGATACTTGGCTTTTGGTTTCCCCCGAAGCTGAAACTGACGTACACCTTCCACATTCTGGGACAAAAGGAGTTTTCCGTCTCGCCTGACTTGGATCTGAATAGTATCCAGGCAGGAGTGGACAAAGAAGGTGACTTTTTGATGGGATGAGACAGGAGCAAACCGGAGAAACTTGGTGCCTTTTCTCTTGATGAATACGTCAGTGACTTTCCCGTCTTTGAGGTCCACTGTCTTCTGCTTGGCTTCCTCTTTGGTTCTGGCAAAGGTGCCAATGTATGCAGTGCTTGTATTGCTGGGCACTTTGACCACAAACACATCAAAATAATACTGTGTATCTGGCTTCAGGTCAGACACTGTATAGATATTCTTGTTCCCAATGCAGAACTTCTGAATGTCTACCTTGGCCTTGGAGTAGATATGACGCCCCAGCTTGGGAACTGGCTTGCCTGAGAAGCTCCTCTCTCTGCTGGGACCATTTTCTGAAGGAAATCCAAAATGGGCAAAGTCAAACGGGCTGAAATCCAGGCCAGGCTTGGGTGCCATCATAAAGGCATCATCAGCAGTCATCTTGGCCTCCACAGCACAGAGACTCTTGAAATTGTGCTCTCGGTTGATGACCACACAATACTGAATGGGTTGTTTGAGTAGCGAAGCTGTAGGGCTGGGTTTCCATACCAAAGTCACTGTAGTGTGTCCCAGAGAGGTAACGTCCACTCGTGGGTCATAGGGCAATTCGGGGTAGGGCTGGTCAGACTCTGGTGTAGTGGTGGCATAGACTTTAAAATGGGTATCCTTCTCAGTAGAGAGAAGCTCCAATTGATATAGGCCAGATGGCGAACTTGAAGACATGAATGACTCTACGTCATTTCCTTTGTAGGAGAATAACTCGGTGCCATCCTCATTAATTATCTGTTGCTTCTGCTGCTCAAGTGGCTCCGGTTCACCTAGAAAACACAAGCAGAGACATGTTTTGAAAGGCAGGTTGTCTCATGCCTCTTACAGGACAAGATAAGTCATCCATATTTGTCAGCTAATAGAAAGGCAAATAGATGAAAAAAGTAACTGGAGCCCAGCACAATGAACTTGGGTTTAGATCCCAGCTCTGGCACATAGAATCTCAGTGACTTTGAGCAAGTCATTTGACTTTTATTTGACTCAATTCCATGTTGTTCAAAATGAGGGTAATTGAACAAAACTATCCTTACCACCCCTCTCCTGATATAAACTCTAATGATTTATGTCAAACATTGATAAAGTATAACTCACACAGCAAATCTGGCCCACATTCTTTTTTTTGTATAGTCTGTGATTTAAGAATGGTTTTACATTGACCCCTGATATATGCATCAGTTTCTGTGGGAAAGACCAAGAAGAACTGATGAAAAAAAGAAGCAAGGCTTGAAGTTACGGTTTGGTCATTTTTTTTCAATGAAAATTATTTTATTTATTAAGTTAGCTGTTGTTTTTCAGTCATATCTGACTCTTAATGACCCCATTTTGGACATTTCTTGGCAGAGATACTGAAGTGCTTTGACTTTTCCTCCTCCAACTCATTTTGCAGATGAGGAAACTGAGGCAAACAGGGCTTTGCACAGAGTCACACAGTTGATAAGTATCTGAAGCCAATTTGAACTCTTGAGGATGAGTCTTCCTGATTGTAAGTCCAGTGTTCTATTGACTGAACCACCTAGCTGTTCCAGATAGAGAGGGAGGGAGAGAGAGGAAGAAAGGAAAGAAAGAAGGAAAAAAGGAAAGAAAGAAAGAAAGAAAGAGAAAGACAGGAGGGGGGAGGAAAGAAGGAAGGAAGGAAGGAAGGAAGGAAGGAAGGAAGGAAGGAAGGAAGGAAGAAAGAAAGAAAGAAAGAAAGAAAGAAAGAAAGAAAGAAAGAAAGAAAGAAAGAAAGAGGGCAGCAAGGTAATACTGCACTACAGCAAGGTAACAGCACACTGGACTTGGAGTCAAGAAAACCAAACTCTGAATTTTGCTTCCAACACTTAGCTATGTGACCTTTAGAAGGTCATTTGATCTCACTCAGCCTCACTTCCTCATTTGTAAAATGGAGGGAAATGATACCTGCCTCACAGAATCAAATGAAATAAACTATGGAAAGTACTTTGTAAGTCTCAAGTTGCTGTATCAATATCATTTATTAAACAATTATTTAGCTCATGAAATGTCTATGGATTAGACTTAAAGACAAAATCCAAATCATAAAACCTCTGATTTCAAAGACAGCTCTGAAGACACGGTCAAACCTGCACAATAAATCAGATTTTCCTCCCAGATAAGTGGTCTGTTAGTGGATATAACGTAGATGATATGCCAGCAAAGAAGACTGATAACATGTCAGACCGGCAGGAGGAGAACCAGGAGAAAAGAGGGTCATGAAAACTCAGAGGAGAGAGAATATCCAGAATAAGATGATAAACAGTGTCAAATGCCCCAGAGAGGTCAAGAAGGTTAAGAATTAAAAAAAAAAAAACAACCTTGGGTTTGATGATGGGATCCTTGGCTATTTTGTCGAGAGTCATTTAAGCTGAGCAAGAAGGTAAGAGGCCAGAGCACGAGTTTAGAAGAGACTAAGATGAGAGGAAGTGAAGACAGCTTTTTCAAGGAGAGATAACATATTGTAGTAGTTTCCACGGTTGGTTGGATCAAGTCAAGGTTCATTTTTGTTGTTGTTTATACATTTGTTTTATTTCTTTAAGGATGGAATAAATATGGGTGTGTTTGTAGGCTTCAGAGAGATTGAAGACATTGGGCAGAGCGGGGATTTGATAGAGCAATATGCTGGAGAGGAAAACAGGGAGGAGGATTATTTATGCATGGAGATGGCTTAGTCTGTCAGTGAGACAGAAGTGAAGAAGTCACACAAGACGTCAGAGGGATGGGACATGAGGAGGAGGGGAGCAGGAATCTTGGGGAATGGCCTCAATTTTTACAGGGAAGGAGGGGTTGTGGTCGTTAGCTCTGAGGGGGATCAGAGAGGGCACATAGGAAACCTAGAACAAGAGGATTTAGAACAACCATTGTGGTGGGGAATGGGGTGGGGGAGGGAATAAATTAGGTACGAGAGGAAGAGTTGCTTTGTTGCAGTGAGGGCCCATTGAGATTGGAAGTGATTCAGCACAGGCGCACACACACACACACACACACACAGTGTATCTCTCTCTCTCTGTCTCACTCTCTCATTGTCTTTCTCTCTGTCTCTCTGTCTCTCTGTCTCTCTCTCTCTCTCTCTCTCTCTCTCTCTCTCCTTCTCTCTCATACACACACACACACACACACACACACACACTGTATCACTCACTCTCTGTCTCTCTCAAATACACACTGTATCTCTCTCTCTGTCTCTCTCTCTCTCTCTCTCTCCTTCTCTCTCTCTCTCTCTCTCTCTCTCTCTCTCTCTCTCTCTCTCTCACACACACACACACACACACACATTCATCCTTGCATGCAGAGTTGCATGGCTGGGGAAGGAAATAACCTAATCTCTTTCACCTATGAAAACCTACTGCACACCTTGGAGAACTGAGTTCTTGGCTGATAGTATTCATCTTTAGGCTATACTACATTTATAAATGTATATAACCAATACAGTGATTACTGAATTAATAAAGGGATGGCAAATAGAGGCTGGACCTGTGGTTTCAATGGCAGAGGTAACTCTCAGATGAAGGAATGTCTTCTGCTAATAGTGGTTGGCATTGACCCTGCAACTTTTGTTCTCAGAAAATATATTAATAGGGTAATGAGAAATTCAGTGGTTTACCAAGAGTGGCACAGCTAATACGTGTTAGAAGCTGTATTTCTAATTCACAATGATAACAATGAAAATGGCCAATTGAAAACGGTCCCTCTCTTTCAGAAAGCCAGATCTCATAATATCCTTCTAGAGCTGTGAGTTGGTCCAAATATCCTGTAATATCATTTGGAATAGAGTGAATAAAGTAGATGAAATGTCTATTTTTGACCCAGAGAATTCACTGCTAAGCATATGCTGCAAGGAGAGCAAAGACAGACATAAAGGTCCCACATATGCCCAAATAGGGGCAGCGAGATGGTGCCACGGATAGAGGGCTGGACCTGGAGTCAGGACGACTCATCTTCCTGAGTTCACATCTGGTCACAGACATTTACTTACTGTGTCACCCTGGGCAAGTCACTTCACCCTGTTTGCCTCAGTTTCCTCATCTGTAAAATGAGCTAGAGAAGAAAATGGCAAACTATTCTGGTAACTTGGCCAAGAAAACCCCAAATGGGGTCACAAAGAGTTGGACATGACTGAATAACAAATATACAAAGATATTCATAGCAGCGCTTTTTGTGCCAACAAAGAATTACAAACAAGATAGCTGTTTCTAGGCTGGAAAATGTCTAAATAAAATGTGGTGCACAAATATAATGGAATATCTGTGTGCTGGAAGAACTTCGGAAAACAAAATAAATTCTCCTCATAGCTGCAGGGACTTGTAAATGCTCACAGAAATATGAGTGACCTAGAGGAAGAGGAACAATACAGACATGCCAATGAAGAAGAAGAGGCCCACAAAGCAGAAATCAAAGGAATAACCGAAGCCCAGGCAGGGGCAGAAGCCTGAAATGCAGAAGCCAAGGTCTGAGAGGCCAAGGCTGCTCCTACACCACAAGGAATGGGCAGCACTTTGTCTGCCGCTGGATAGGACTTAAATCCATGTTGGTTCAAGGTGGCTGTACCATAAGGCGATCAAGCCTCTCACTGGCATATATGTATATACATGCTCACATATGTGCATATTAATATGCATATATGTATACATATTCTTGCATACATATATTTTTTCTTTTGAAAAAGAGAGAGCAAAAGGTCCTTCCTTCCCCTTGGAGTGCTGACCAAAATTTTCCAAATCCACTGGTCCCTGCCATTTTTTCAGGGAGTCAAGAGCTCTGTCCTCCCCTTAATAGTACACTGGTGGCTCAAGGTCCATCCAAGGGAGGAAGAGGAGCAGAAAGTCTCTTCTTCCTCACCTGAGCTTTCTCCACTGGCTTCCTCAGGCAGCTCTTGCAGACTCAGCTTCCATTCCAAAGGGGCATCGCATGGTGTTACTGTCACAGATAGAGGAGTGTTGTCTTCTTCAACCACAAAGAAATACCTGGGTGAGGGGGAGAGAAATAAATTAATAAGTATTTATTAAATACTTACTATTTGACAGGCACTGTATACAGATAGAATGAATGAAACCATCCCTACTAGTGAGCAACATACATTATAAGACTGTCATGGAATGAAAGTGAAAGATAAATCAGTGGTTGGTCCACATTCTCTGCCCAATTGGAAAATAGTGTTATTCTAACAATGTAGTTCTCAAATGACTTTTTGCTTTTGGCAAAAGATAATAGGCAAAAACAACCCAAAGCAAAAAACAATTTAACTTATGTTAACCATATTTTTTTGTTTTTACTATTTTTTAAACGAGTGATTTTCTCAATGTGGAAACTCTCTCCACTGATGCAGAGAGCAACCCCTCTTCAATCTAAATCATAGATGCTGAGAGCTGGAAGGGACCTTAAAGGTTATCTAGTTTTTATTTTAGAGATGAAGAACGTAATCCTGCAGAGGTGATGTGACTTTTGTTCAATGTCACACAGTCAGTATCAGAGTTATGGCAGTATGGTGTAGTATATGTAGTGTTGAATTTGTAGGTAAGAAGGGTTAGGTTCAAATTTCACCTCGGATACAAACTGTGTGACTTTGAGCAAGTTGCTGAACTTCTCTGTACCTCAGTCTCCACCCTTGCAAAATAAGGCATTTAATGACCCCCAAGTTTCTTCCCACTTCACATCTATGCTCCTAGCTTGTCTGCTATTATGAAACACCAGAGTGATATATCAGAGAGGATAGCAATGATACTCTTTAAAATATAAAACAGTTCTCCTTATAGCAGAGAAAATTGAATTCTTTGAATTAGGTTAAGATTATACGTATTGGTTACATGGGTTTGATTTTTTCTTCTTTTATGACTGGGGAAGGGTCGAAGGAGAAGAAAATATGCATATTAATTGAAAATAACCAAAGCTTAAAAACAATGCTGAGTCTCAGGTTCTTACGCCCAGTTCACAGATGGCAAAATTAAGAAGTACTTGACTAATCTCATGTTAAAAAAAAAAAAAAAGAAATAGAATGAGGAATGAGGAAACACTCTCCTAGCTGATTTTTCCCAATGGGACCCTGTAGCATAACTCCATTAATTCTACCTGTGAGGTAAAGAATTTACGCTTTTCACAGCTTGGTTTCCAAGCTCATACCACTGCATAAATTTAAATATGTCATCTCATGCCCTTATAGAACTCCTAAGAACTATTTTTCTTTTTTTCAATCAAAGAGCATCATATATAAATAACAACAGCTAACTTTACATATGTTTAACATGTGCGAAGTACTATTAGGAGCATCTCATCTGAGCCTCAGAACAAGCCTAGAAGGTAGGTCTTTCTATTATTCCAACTTTACAGATGAAAACAGTGAGGCTGAGGAAGAAATGATGTGCCTGTTGTCATGTAGCCGCCAAGCGTCTGAGGCTGAATTTGAACTCTGATCTTCCTGATTCCAAGTCCCGTGCCCTCTCCCCCCAAGCAACCACTTTGCCTCAATCAGTCAGTCAACAAGTAAGTTAGATAACAAATTATAGGTGTAAATATCTGTAAATTATAGATCTGAGTTATATCTTGAAATGACAGCAAGATAGATGAATAGGTGGGTGCTTGGATGGATAGATAAGTAATACATAGATGATACAGCTGTAGATAGAAAAGACAGAATGAGAAACAGGTAAATGGCAGAGTACACATTTTTTATTAAGTAATTACTGTGTGCCAGGCTCTGATGATATATAAAGAAAGCAAAGCAATCCATGTCCATCAAACCTAAGGCAAGTAGGCAGCACAGTTGGTAGAGCAATGGTTCTAGGGTCAGGAAGACCAGAGTTCAAATCCTGTCTCAAACACTAGCTGTGTGACTCTGGGAATCACTTGACCTCTGCCTCAGTTTCCTCATCTGTAAAATGAGGATTCAAATCCCTCCCAGGGCTGTTGTGAGAATCAAAGGAAGCAACATGGAAAGGGATTTTTCAAACTTTAAAGCACAGATCGAATCTCATATACAATTTTCTGTGGGTGCTTTCTGAAGATACAAGGACAGAGGGCAGCATGGGGCAATACCTTTTCGATGTGTCTCTAAAGAGATAGCTGCTGATCTCAGCTCCGTCCGGTAACATGGACGAATCATGAAACTGCGCTTTGTCCTGGATCTGCATCTGGAACAACTCTTCATCGCGAGTCGGTAATTTCTGTGCCCAGGAAGCAAGGGGTAGCAGCAGCCAGAGCACACCCCAGGGAAGCAGCACCATCCTGCAAAGAAGGAGCAAATACTGTTCAGTCGTTTCTATCTCATCTGACTTTCCACGACCAGACTTAGGGTTTCTGGGCAAACATAGCGGAGTGGTTTGCCATTTCCTTCTCCAGCTCATTTGTAGATAAAGAAATTGAGGCAAACGGGGAAGCGACTTGCCCAAGGTCACACAGCAAGGAAATGTCTGAGGCCAGATTTGAATTTGGGAAAAGGACCCTTCCGGAGTCCAGACCCAGTGCTCTATCCATCATGCCACCTAGCTTCCCTAGAGAGAAAGAACGAGTGTGAAGGACAGAAATAGAACGAGCTTCGAAGCAGAGCATGACAGCTCCCAAGTTCTGAGATGGGACACCTATTGAATTCAGTCCCTGAAATCCCGAAATATGGACAGAGCCCTTGGATTTCCCGTCCATCGGTGATGAATACACACCGGATCCCCAAAGTTCACTGATCTCATACCCTTGTCAACACAGCCACCTGTGGGATTCAGAATCATGTCCACAGAACCACCGAGGAGGACATGGGTCTACCATCCGACATTTAGGCATTTTGAGATAATTTCTGAGCCCCTGTCTCAGCCATACAATGCATTGTGTGTATTTCCTTGTCTTCAGCTAATCTAATGTGTCTTCTCTGATTTTATCCAAGTTATTGATAAAATCTGACTTTAATCACAATGGGGTCTCACAGGATCATGGATTTAGAGCTGGAAGGGTATTTAGAAAACATTTGTTTATCCTCGCCAATTTTACAGATGAGGAAACTGAAGCAGATACTAGTTAAGTGACTTATTCAAGGTCATACTGCTAGGAAGTCTCAGGAAGGATTTTAACCCAGTTTTTCCTGACTCCTCATGGAATACTCCTTTGATTAATAGTTCTTCAGTAATCCAACAAGGGAATATTTTTTTAAAGAAACTGCTGTATATTCTTATTCCAAATGAAAGAAGCTAATATTTTCATTGTAGGAACTTTTGTACTGAGTAAAATGCAGAAGTGCATTTAATTGATTGGTTGGGTCAATTTGGCTTTTTTAAAAAAAATTTTATTTTTAAAATAAAAACTGAAAGAGCTGAGTTCTATTATAATTATTTAAACTAATTTTTACTTTTTCAATGAAAATTCTTTCTCCTTTTCCATCTCCTCTGCCACTCTCACAGAAAAGAAATCTTTCTCCTAATTAATCTGATGATTGATTTTGATCTTTGCCTTAATAATTTAACATTTTACACACTTAATTCTAATTTCAAAGTGTCTTCTACATTGGTGGGCTTTAAAGTATAATTATTTTGGGGGTGGGTGAGGGGAGAGATGGGGAGAAAAAAATTGGAATTCAAAATCTTGTGGAAGCAAATGTTGAAAGCTGAAAATAAATAAATTACATTTCAATAATTATTTTCTTCCTCTCTTTCTAGTGTCCATTCTAATAGGCATTTTATGACATCAAATTTCAATAAAAATATAAAAAGCTGATCTTTTGAAATTGATATATTATTGAGAAAATGTGTTGTGTTCTTTCTTCTTCAGCACTGGACAATTAGCTCATTGATTAGGTGAAAGATTAATTTGTTATTTTTACAAAACATATCTGTGAAACTATAAACACTCCTTAAATACGAATTATTGACAATGCATCTTTTATCCAAAATAAAACCTTACTTTGATTTTCTTTTGAAGAAAATCCATATATTAAATTAAATATTTTTTTT
The DNA here is from genome assembly GCA_028658325.1 of Potorous gilbertii. NCBI lineage: Eukaryota > Metazoa > Chordata > Mammalia > Diprotodontia > Potoroidae > Potorous > Potorous gilbertii. Next base: position 123,380,697 of record CM053774.1, on the reverse strand, counting down.
CTACAAAATGAAAATGTTTTCTTGCTATCCGTCACAATAAGTAGGTACTGGACATTTCAAATACTAAATGTAAGTACCAAACACTTCAAATAACCACCTAAAAGCATTTCTTCTTAAGAACAAACCCAAAGCAAAGTGTAGGGTTTTCTTCTCTAGGATTGCAAAAGTGCCCTCTAATGGTATATCCTTTCCTTTTTCTGATTTTCAGTTTCAGTTTCTTCTTGGTTAGTCAAAAAGAGGAGGAAATTTCAAGAGGAAAATGGAACTAGATTTTATTTCACTTTTATTCCTTTTTAATTCCCCTCTCCCTTTTTGCTCTAAGTATAAGACGATAAACTGGGAAATCCAGCAGAGGTGGTTCCAAAAATTCCCCACCTACCCCAGGAGAAATTGTAGAACTATGCCAAATATAATTTCTAGCTGAGCTAACCAGCCCTGGTCAATTTCCAAGGAGTTCCAATAATTAGTGTTTCTCACTATGGTCTAATGACTGGTAACAGCCTCTAGCGAACTGCTTAGAAAATTATGAAAGATCAGAATCCCTGCCTGGGTAAAAATCCCATTCTCATCCATGACATTAAAAATATTGTTCCTTTTTTGGAAATTAAATTACATCCTCCCAAAACTAAACTTCCGAAAGGAAGATGATAGAGTCATAAGGATAGCTTAGAAAATTTTACTCCTGGCAAACAGTGAAAGGGATCTCTTACCTACACCATAAATATCTCTTCATCTTAAGTGATTTTACACCTTACCGACTCATTCAGCATGATCCATTTTGTCACCCAAGGAGACAAATGGGTTAAAGCTTGGGATGAAAAGATCCTGGGCAGAATCAGGCTCAAATCCAAAGAAGATATATGGAAAGGATCTTTTGCATACTGGTACTTGCAGTAACCCTGTCAGCTTTCTTTCAAGAATATGCTGCTATTAGCATGTCAGCGCAGGATATCAGAATACAGGAGCAGGAATAAGGGTCATTGTTCTTTGAGGCCAGCAGACAGGATTCATCAGAGACAGGAAAAGGATTACTAGAGGCAAGATACCATAGGCATCGTATGTTTAAGAATGGAACATATACATGCAAGAATACTAGCTATTACAGGCAAAAGAATTCTAGGAGAATAAAGAATAGTCACCAGGTCATGGTAGCCAGAAGATAAACTGAATCATGTAAACATACATGTAATAGAACTATTGCTGGGACAATCATGCCTCCCACAGCCCGGATGGAGGTGCTCTTCCTCTCTCCACTCTGAAATTTTGAAATGATTGTTTATTTAACTTATTTGTGTATATGCTGTCCCTTACCGACCCCCACCATCTCCCCAACCTTGATAAAAGGTAAACTCCTCAGGGCTAGAGCTATTTCATTCTCATCTCTCTAGTACCTAGCACAGAGCACATAAGTGCTCCCTGAAGAAAGATGGGAAACAAGCATTCCTACAATGTACCAGGCATTGTATTAAGTGCTTTACAAGTATTATCTCATTTGGTCATCAATAATCCTTGGATGTAGGCTCTATGATTATCTCCATTTTACAGTTAAAGAAACTGAGGCAGAGAGAGGGTAAGTCACTTGCTCAGGATTATGCAGATAGTAAATGTCTGAAGGTTTAAACTCAAGTCTTCCTTACTCTAGACCCACCATTCTATCCACTGCTCCACCAAATTGCCATTGGATTGGACTGAGCTCAAACTGAGGATGTGTTAAATTATGCTGATGCCCAGCAATGACATTTAAAGAAGATAAATAAAACAGAAGAATGATGAGAAATATTTCAGTGACATTTGGGGAAGGGGCAAAGAGGAGCTAACTCTGCCAGTGTCATGGGGAAGAAAAGTCAGCAGGACATGACTTACTGCAGAATGTCTTGAAGCAGAAGGTAATAGGATTCTGACTTTGTATCAGTAGTCATCTTGGGCACCAATGGATTTGGACAAAGTTATACTGACTCCATAAAGTACTTAGAGAAACTCAGGGATTTTGCTGGTTACGCAAGACTTAAGTGGCTACAAAATGAGAAGTTCAAGGTCCAATATCTCTACTCTAAAAAATGGAGTCAGGAAAAATCTATATTTGAAATATAATGGAACAAACATCTACTTTCTCTGTGATTCCTCATCATCTATGGGAGACATTGGTACTTCAAAATAAATAGGTTTTAAAACAGGGAATGCTAAAAGGCAATACAAAAATGCATATAATTGGCATGAAAAGGCTACAAGACATCACCAAAAAAAATTACATGGAAGGAGCATATCCCCAGAGAGACATGTGAAGAGGAGGAAGACAGAGCAACGACAATGCAGGGAACCCAAGGCAAATGACTTGCCTAGGGCCATGCAGTGAGTACTCTAAGTAGAAACCATTTCTTCTTAACTCTGAGGCTGTCTCTTTATATACCATTGTTTCAATTCACTATTAGAAAATCTAATTCAAATTCTAAAAGTGAATTTTTATTATTTCAAAATATATGATTAAGGAAACGATGGTGTAATAGAAGAGGACTACATTTGGAGTTAAACAGTAAATTACAGTTTTTCTACTATCTGTGACCTTAGAAAAATCACTTTTCCAGGACAAAGAGGAGGACTATGGAAGACCAATGATGGGAGTGCCTCAAGTCAGAGCTGTTGCTTATGTTAACTGACTGAAAGGTTACAAGACCTGGAGGTTAAGGAGGGCGTACCAAGAAAGGGGTACAGCCAATGCAGACATGGAAATTAGAGATGATGAAATGTGTTGATGTTTAAGTCTGCAATAAAAATGAACACTTATGTAAAAATATAAAAGGAAATGATTTCATTTACAGTATAAAAGCGGAATTACATTATCGCACAACCCTAGGGTTCTAAGATCATAGATTTACAATTGAAAGAGAACTTAGAAGTCACTAACTTCAATCCTTCATCTGACAGAGGAGGAAACTGAGACCCAGAGAATTGTAATTTGCCCAGAGTCACACAGCTAGTAAGTGTCTGAGTCAGAATTTGAACTCAGATCTACCTGACAGCAAGTCTAGGATCACATCCACTGTGTGACATAACCTCTTCTAACCTATAGAATCTGATAGATAAAGTACTATGATGTATAGAGTATTGAATATGGCGTCAGAAAGACCTGAATTCAGGTTCTACCTAAGCCATTTGATAGTCATAATTTTGAGAAAGTCATTTAATGTCCCCAGGTCTCAGTTTACTCATCTGTAAAATGAAAGCATTGAACTCAAAGGCATCCAAAGTCCCCTCAAGTTAGAAATTGATGATCCACATGAATATTCCTGTGCTGGCGCAAATAACATAAAAATGGTGACAAGTTCCATACAAGAGTTTTATTATGCAAAATAGGGAACAGGGAGTGGTTTCATTTCTACTATTTGCTACTCGTGTGACTGGGAAAAGTCACTTAATCTCCATGTTTCTCAGTTTCCTCATCTTTAAATGAAGGTTTGGGTTAGGTGACCTCTCATATGTCTCCCAGTTCTAAATCTATGCGCCTGGGGTCTTCTTGGACAAGTTTGACAGGCACATGTGAAAATGTAATTAAGATGAATTGCATAAGCTCTCAATGATTTGCTCCTCAGAAAACATTCAGGTTTCTTGCACAACCTTTTGCAATTTAGAAGGACTAGAAATTGAGTTAAAATACACAGTGCTTGGCACATAGTAGGCATTTAATAAAGGCTCATTGACTTGATTTAACTTGATATGACCCCTCCTGTCCCTTGGGGGAGAGAGGGGGGAAAAGTAGCACAGAGGAATGGTAATTTACTTGAAGCAAATCCATCTGGAATAAATAAAATTGAATGTTTAATTACAGGGAACTGGGAGTGCCTGCTTGTAATTCACTGAGGCTGATTCCAAGGACCGCCTGTCACAGAGATTGCTGGGTTATATTGCCCACTTCCTTTCCTAGAGCATCTTAAAACTACTTAACTCTTTTCAAAGCCTATTTTAAAGCTCTAGAGTATTTCTTTTTCTCTAAATTCCCTATTTCACGGCTGATAAGAAATCTGCAACAATCAATCTATAACAATGGATCAAAGAAATCTTCGTGAAAGGTGTATTCAGGTGTATTCAGGCACTGGTCTACTCTAACAAGTGAAAGGCTTAAGAATTTCACCCTCCAAATTCTCCCCATCCTAATGAAAGACCGTAGGCTTTGTTGGATAGAGAGCACTGAACTAGGAGAGAAAACTCCCTGGATTTGAATCCTACTTCCAGAGTTTAGGACCTCTAGGCAATTCACATAGCTTCCCTAAGACTCAGTTTTCTAATCAATAAAATGAGGATGACAATATATCATAGGGTTATGATGAGCATCATATTGGTTCATGAGTGTAAAGTTCATTGCTATCATTTCAAGATTTAATAACATATGCTTAAGGTCAAAAAGTAATTCCAAATTATCAACTCCAAGGAATTAATTTTGAGTGCTTGGGGTTTGTATTAGAAACAAACTTGAAAAAATCTTGTTTATTACTCAAGCATCTAACTTTCCAAATGACTTCCTGTTAACATGAAATTTTGAAACTGAGTTTCCTATGCCTTTCTGCAGTTGAAAAGAAAATAGAGAATAACAAAGCTGCATATCTGGCATGCGTACAGGATATGATGCCCTCTTCCACTAGGCTCTTGGAAAGACGAGGAGTGCTTGGCTTGGTAACTATATAAATAATGTGTTAGCTTTCATTGGTATGACAAATTGAAACTCAGGCCACCTCTGCCCTGTTGAGATAGCAGCCCACCACAGGTCACTTCGTGTGTGTGTGTGTGTGTGTGTGTGTGTGTGTGTGTGTGTGTGTGTGTTGTGTTGTGTTGTATATATGGGTTTATTTTATTATTTATTTGTTTGTTGGAGGCTGGGTCTTTCTATCTTGCCTGAGTCAGAAGCTCAATAGCCATTCCTAAGCTGATCTCAAAACTGGTCAGTATGAGTGCAATAGTGATCTGCACAAAAGCTATGATTGCTGCATTTTGTTTTTTAGACCTGGGACAATCCACCCCTCCCTCAGCAAACCTAGTGGCCTCCAGTGGTGTCAGCTTTAATGTAGCCCTCCCAGTTGTTGTAACCAGCCCCATTGCTGCTAAGAAATCTCAAGTTAAAGTAATCTATTATTCTCAGCCACCTCCCACAGCAGAGATTAGCGGAGTGCATCATCATGGCCAGCCTCCCTCAATACTTCTGACATAGAACACTCCTGCTCACTTTGAGGCTTTTAGGATTCCCCATGACAATAGCCCATGGATTGGGGGACCTTCCCATGCAACTCAATTGCAATGTGTCATTTTCCTCCTCCCTTCACCCCTTTTCAGCTTCCCATTTTCTCCGAATTACTACCCACTTTCATTCTTAAAGAAAAATGAATTAGAGTGAAAAAATATCAAACTAAAACTTGAATAGTTTCCATTCTGTCACTCACTCCCACTTGCCCTTTCAGTGCAAGATGTTTGAGCAGAGCCTTAAACCATCTAATTTGACTTTTATTCATATTACAAAGGAGAAAATTGATCTCCAGAGGATGAATGACTTGCCCAAGGTTAGTAGCAGGAAAAATGGGATTTGAACACAGTTCCTCTAACTCCAAGTTCTGTGCTCTTTCTACTCTGCTACTCTACTCAAAAGAGAAGTCTGAGAGATCCTTATTTTCAAAGATGTTCTGAACAATCCTTGTGAGAAAGATCAAATCAATGGAACAAGAATAATTTAAATCCATAGGGAAGTTGGCTGGTGGTCAAGCAAGTTTTGTTTGTTTCATTTGCTATGTTTGTTGTTGATGATGGTGGTGGTGGTGATGATCTGTATTGCTATTTCTATTATTTTACTTCAGGTAATATTCATGTAACACTCTAAGATATATAAAGCACATTACCTATGTAATCCTAACTATCTCATGTGATCCTAACAACCATCCTAGGAGATAAATGATAATGGTATTTTTACAGATTTGGAAATAGCATTTTACAGATTACGTCCCATGTTACAGATTAAGAAACCAAGACTGAGAAAAAAAAAAATCAAGTGATTTACCCAGGGTCACATAGTTAAATAAATGTCTGAGTTGAGATCTCAATTCATTTCCTCCCGGTTTCAAGTCCAAGAACCTTCCTTCCCTTGGCCTCCATTTTTAATGTAAATATGAGCTATGACAGAAATGGCCAAAGTGAACACTCTATGAATCTAAGTAGTGCACCAATCCCAGCCACTGGAAGAGCCCACTAGGGGCCTTCAAACAAAGGTTGGATTGGAAAACCACTTTTCAGACAGATAAGAGGGAAAATTCTAGTTCAGGTTTGGGCTGGAGCTCCCTATCAACTCCGAGACAACTCTGAGTCTAATTTCATGAAAAGAAGCAGAAATCTCCCCTACATTGCCACCCTCAGAGGTACAGGGCAGCACACTGAGAACTGGCTCCAGATCTTCATTTTGAGGCCAGCTCTCTACCACTCCCTGTTACCTCCCAAATAAGTGTTATAATACCCAAGGTAGAGCTGAGATGCAAATCTGGTCTCAGTTTAAGATCAGGACCTTTTTTTGAATGCTTTCCTCATTCATCACACCACTAATGATAACTGATCTAAGAGCCTAAATAGACTTTCAAAGGACAGTGAAAGACTTCAAGAATTTTGTCCATGCAATGACTTATCATGGCTCAACAGGAGTAGTGATATCCCATCAGAGAGGTGGTAAATTAATTAAAGTATGAAATGATATTGTCAGACAAGGGAAACTATCAAATGAGGGGAAATAGTTGCATCAAATATCTCTAATGCAGGCCTGATACCAAAGAGGTACAGAAAAACAACAGTAACGTATAGAAGTCCCCAAACCATCTCCCAATGGATATGAACAAGCAGTTCTCTACAGAACTGAAAATTATTTGCAACTGAAGATAATGCCCAGAATTGCCAATAACTAAGAAAGTACAAATTAAGACAACTGTAAGGTTTCATCTCCCACCAAGGAAATTGCCAAATATAACAAAAGATAGACGTCATCAACGTTGAAGGGGCTGTAATACAACGGATACTCTACTATGTTACTGAGAAATTGTCCCAGCATTTGGGGGAGGGGAGCAACAATGAATAACGTTGTTGTCTTTCATTGATGAAAGAACCATGCATTTTGCTCAGAGGAACCACTGCTAAGCATACACCCCATGGTGGTTAAAGACAGAAAGAAATATTCACCAAAATGTTCATAGTAGACCTTTTCAGTAACAAAGAAATGGAAGGGAAAAGAAGTAGATGCCCATGAATTGGACGAGTGGCAAAAATAAGTTGTACTATATGACTATAACAATAAGATATTCCCTAATTGTAAAAAATGGCAAATAGAAACAACGCATGGAAACATGAGGAAAATTACATGAACTGATGCAAAGTGAAATAAAGCAGAGCTAGAAAAGTGATAACAAGTAGAAATGTGCTGCTAAATGCTTAACAACTGACTGAGGGGAAAAGTGTATTCATTAGGTTTTATCTGTATTATTCACATTTTCTTCGTTGCTTTCTTAAGTCTAGATAGTCAACAAATCAATAAATTGAGTCCTGATTTGTAGAATTTGCTGATTTCCAAAGTGTAAGTGCTCACAAAGAAAAGTTAACAGTTGACTCTTGTGAGACCATTTGAGCTGGTTCTCCCACAGCCCTGAGTTCACAACAGCCTCAAAATGAAACAGAATGCTTAAAAATTATAATTACTAAATTTGATCTTGGGAAAGAATTAAGAAAATGTACTCCCTGGATTCACTGCAGAAGGGGAGACTATGGGTATGTAATACTGCTTACAGGATAAGGTCAATGTGTTGGTTACATTAGGTGAATTTGTTTTCTTCTTTTTCTTTTTAAATCTCAATTACAAGGAATGCATTCTCTCAGAAGAGGAGAAAAAATGTATTTGGAAATGAATATGATGGAAAAAAGAAAAAAAGTTAATGAAATGAGATAACAAAAATATCAAGAAAAGTCATCACTAAAAATATAAAGGTGGAAAGAAAGAAGGAAGGAAGGAAAGGAAGGAAGAATAAGAAGGAAAAATTGTGTGATCCACTCACTTTCTGAACTCCTCTACATTTTCTTCAGAAGTCTTCTTCCTCCTCAAGTATTCCTCACTCCATTCCATATTCCCTTTATATGTTGATTTGACCCATGAACATGTAAGTTCATTGAGGGCTGAGCCTTTCTTGTTTACTTCTGTGTAAATCCGTACTGTTTGGCACATTGCAAGTGCTGAATAAGTGCTCTAGTTGTCTATTTTTTATTTATTCATCTATCTCTCTAACAGCACCTAGGTGGTGCGATGGATAGAGTGCCAGTGCAGGAGTCAGGAGAACCTGAGTTCAAATGTCACCTCAGACACTTGACACTTACTACCTGTGTGACCTTGGGCAAGTCACTTAACCCCAATTGCCTCATCCTGAGTCATCTCCAGTCATTCTGATGAATATCTGGTCACTGGATACAGATGGCTCTGGAAGAAAAGTGAGTCAGGTGACCTGCACAGCCCTCCCTCACTCAAAACAAAGTCAAGTGCAAGTCATGTCATCATTTCTCTGATGGCAGGGTCTTCTTTGGCAACGAAGGACGAACAAAGACATGTCTCTCTATCATGTACCTGATAATTATTAGGAAATGAATGATGTTAAAGTGTATCAATAAAATATTTATTGCAAAATACTGATAGAGGGTTTTGATTATTTAACAGAGGAATTTTAATTTGATCCGTCAAGAAATATAAAACTATTCAAGTTTTAAGCATCTGCTGGTACAAATGATATGATGAAAATTGTGTTTCATGAAAATTGAGTTAAATAATTGAGCAATAACATCCCTAAAAGAAGGAAACATGAAATTATTTGAGTTACTAGTTCGGATTTGTTCATGATACAAAATGAACTGCTTCCAGGAAGTCTCCTCTGATGCAAACAACCAGAGGTCCTTACACTCCACTGAGACCTTACACAGCTGTGTTCTTTGATTCTCCAATAGAATTATCTATCACATACAAAATTCCATGGTCTATGTGTTGGTGTCCAATCACCCTACTGGACTGTAAGCTCTTAGAGCACTGGGTCAGAGTCATGCATGAGTCCAGCTCAGTTTTTTTGAAGATACTGGGTACTTGATAAATGTCTGTTCACTTTATTCGATTTGTTGAAAGCAGAGTCAAAAGATACTCCCACCTTCTCACTTCTATATCATACCATATCCTGTGAACTTCTGACCATTTTGACCAATCTCATATATGTGTGTATACATATATATGTACATATATGTATACATACACAAACACACAGATGTGATATGTGTGTATGTCTATGCGTGTATGTATGTGTATGTGTGTGTATATACACACACACACACATATGACAATTTCAAATATGGTGGGTGGTAGGATCAGGAGAGAGGTAAGATAAGGTGTGAAGGAGGTCAACTTTACAGCTGGAAGATGAGAATAGGTTTGAAATTGAGGAGAAATTTAGAGGGCATAATATTATCTTAGAAAGGAATCAAAATATAATCAAATAGTGACAAAATAGAAAAACATCAGAAACAATAACTAGATAAATAATAGAGAGATAGATGGATGGATGGATAGATAGGTAGACAGTGATAGAGAAACAAATGTAAGAGCATTTATTAAGCACTTACTATATACCAGACACTGTGCTAGGTAAATGCCCAGCATTATGGTATCGTAAAAGGTCTTGACACGAAGTGAGAGGGCCTGGAACTAATATTTGCTCCATTACTTGATATCTATATGGCCCCAGACAAGTTTTTCTCCTCTCTGGGCTTCTAAAGCGTAAAGAGACTAAACCATCTCTAAGGTCCCCTTCAATCCCAAATCCTTGGGTTGGTAGAGACAATGGAAGTCATGTTCACAAATATATCCCATGGTCAAAAATAGTAAAATACTTAAATGGATCTATGGTCTCTAAGGAGGGCATTCTTTCTAAACAGCACAGAATCCATGTCTGCTCATTCTATATGACGCATTCATTGCTTCCCCAAAGTTCCCCACAGGCAGTCTACCCAACTGTCCAAGAAGGTTGGAAGCCTTCTCCCTCTCCCCTAGTAATTCAAGGTTACTGGTAGAGAGTGTTCTGGCCATCCACCTTTTCCCCCAGCATCACCACATCACCAAACAGTCCATCATCCCATAGGAGCATATATCTTGAGCTAGAAGAGGAGGTTGGGTCTAACTCACTCATTTTAGAGATGAGGAAACTGAGGCAAACGGGGGTAAGTGACTTGCCCAGTGTAACAAGAATCTCATGAGGGATTTGTACCCAGGTCTACCTGAGTGCAAAGCTTCAATCATTCCTCCACACAGCCTTTCTGGAGAAGGTGACTTTTTTTTCTCATATCTTATGTTTTATGTGACTCAGGGCTTGCTCTTTCTTATTACCCAGTGAATAAGTCAACAAACATTTGCTATCTACTGAGTATTCTATGCAGGAATCCAATAAAGGAAAGAAAACCAAACACCAACCAAAAAAAAACAAAACCTGGTGCCTGACAAAAACCACCACAAACTATCTTTCTTTTTTTTCTTTCTTTTGCTTAATTTTAATGTTCTTTTTCTTTTTTTTAATATAAATTTATTTATTTAACTTTTTACATTCATTTTCACAAAATCTTGGGTTCCAAATTTTCTCCCCATTTGTCCCCTCCCCCCCACGCCAATACACTGAGCATTCTAATTTCCCCTATCACCAATCTGCCCTCTCTT